>CM038625.1:8509530-9239530 GCA_021554675.1 Leuciscus idus | reverse complement strand
GTGTGTGTGTGTGTGTGTGTGTGTGTGTGTGTGTGTGTGTGTGTGTAAAATTAGGTAGAAAGTAAGGTAGAACAGTTAGCCTATGTGTATTAGTATGTAGATACAATGGGTTATCCCACCGGTCACTATTGTTGCCGTTGACATGTTTGTGAGTTCTATGACCACATTAAAAAAGGTTGAGTAATTGCAAATGCATATATCAATACTAGACACCTTAAACATGATATGTACCAAAAATCTATGTCCTATCTTTATGTTAACATACTTTACCACCCTTTTCTTTGGGAGCTTTCTTGCTGCCATCCTTTTCTCTTGGCGCAAACAGGAAATAAACAGCTCTGGTCATGTGACAATTTACAGTAAACATGCGACACTGCACATATTTCATTGAGACCCTTTATTATTTCAATATCTGCTGGAAATGCATTGATAGATCATTCAGTAACATTTTTATAGCCTTAGAAATGAAACATTTTTTTACGGTCACTATTGTGACCGGTGGGATTAAATGGGTTAAAATCGGTTCTTTGTGACAGCTTTTAGGTGCTTTATTGGCAGCGCCACCCTTACATCGCATCAGCACTGTAAACATGGAGATTTTTTTCTTTTGGGGGGCTTTTTGTTTGTGTTCAGGCTTTCTCAGTTGTCTTTAGGCGCGATATTACGAGTACCCTGCTAATAAAATTGCAAGTAAGCCTACACATTGGATTCACGTTTATTATTATATTTAATTATTTTTTATATTTTTTTATATTTTGTTGTATTTATCCGCCGCACCTTAAAGGCCGGTCCGTGAAAATATTGTCTGATATTAAACCGGTCTGTGGCGCAAAAAAGGTTGGGGACCGCTGCTATAAATGACTGGTATAACTCAATTTTATTGTTTGAGTGAAATGTAATGCAAAGGAAATTTCAACTAGATCGATATTAATAAACCTTTTACTAGCCAAGTTAAAATAACTTATTTTCTTTGTTACTTTCACTTAACTAGGTTAAGTAAAGTTTACTTAATTCCATATTCCAAGTAAATTTAACTTAAAGATTTCTAATTAAAGCTACTGATAAATATGTTTAGGTTTTTACTTGGCAAATCTTTGTAAATTTACTAGCATTTTCTGAGTGGAAAAAGTTGCCTAGCTTTTTTCAAGTAAATCCTACTCCAAATTTTTTTCAGTGTACCAAGACATCACAGCTGAACACTGCCAGGGGTGGATAAGGCATGTTACTGTAAAAGATTCTTCCCAAGATGCCATGCCAGAGAAGATATCAGGTGTGATGTGGATGAGAACATCTTTTTCTGTTTGTATATTTTGTATTTTCACATACAGTAATACTGTAAATGGCAGCTATATTGCATATTTTTGTTATCTTGCAGAAATGTCCTGTTGCAAATAAAGCCGTTACTGCAGCAATTCTGTCTCTGTCTTCTTTTTTTCATAAACCATACATTCAATAAAGCTACTCTAAGAAGAGTCATTTATTTTGTTGTATTGAATTTCTGCTGCAAAAAAACAACAACAAAATGCATGCATTTACTGAACCCAAACAAAACAAAAATGTAGAGAGACTTCAAAAGAAACTGCAGTGCAAAACACAATCTATGATCAATACAATATACTGTCTATTGTAGGCTATAAGGGCAGACCTGACACATATAAAATAATGCAGTTTCTGTAATTCCATCTGATGTTAGTGTTTTTATGACATTGTGCTATGATTGACTAAATGTTCCTGTTGGAAGAGAACATGTGTTAATGTTTTGGTAGACATGTTGTATTGTTTTAGTGTATTATTGTATTTTGAAAATTAGTGTTCGAGTTTAGTTTACAATGTGTGATTTTGAGCATGAAATTAACTGTTATGCCAATTGTGTGTTGTAGGTGTGTTGGTGTGTTAAGAGTTTAGGAAATTTGTTAAAAGTATTGAAAAATATGTCATAGCAATCGTAAAAAAAACTGTAACACTGTATTGTATATTTTTCTTGTAGTAAATCTGCAGCTAGAACATGTAACAGAGTTAGTTTTATGAATAAAATAATAAAATAATATTTTAGCTGTATATTTTGTCTATGCCAGAATATATTAAAAGAAAAACAAACTAATTGGTAATATTAAAAATAAATAAATAAATAATGTTTTTACAGATAGGCTATAAGAAGCACCTGTGAAAAGAGTAGAAATAAAGCTGTATACGGTACACTGCTGAAATATTTATAATATACATAAAGTTTGTATTCCTCTGAATAAATCATGAGAGACTCTTGAACCTCAGAGTGAGAAACTTTATTGATAAAGGCAAGAAAATACATATGACAAATATACAGCAGTAGTAAAGAGAGATCTGTGTGTCTCTTTATTATTATTATTTTTTTGTATCTGAGTGAAATATAAACAATAAAGTGAAATATAAACAATAAAGTGACACTGTTAAAATCTGACACTGAAAGAGAGCACAAACTCAAATAATCATCAGTATTTATTATTAAAAAAAACACTAGAAGAGCAAAAACACACTTGAAGAACCTTTAAAGTTCAGCGTTCTGCTTTAGATTTCAATACTTCCTGAAAAAGATGAACATATCAAGGCATAAATATATCTGACATACATTAAAATATGCAGTATCAGTTTGTGAGAAATGACATCATCAATCATGTACCTGATGTGTGAATATGTGCTTGATCTCGTTCAGCTCTTCTGGATCTGATGTCATAAACCACAATAATGACAGTAGCCACGCCCACCAGAGCAGAGAGGACCAATCGGATCACAGCTTCAGTAGGACCACAACAGTGGACAGAGTCTGAGGAATAAACACATCAAACTGAGATCAGATCAGTCAATAAACACTAATATCAGCGCTGACATCAACTAATATTTCTGAATACACAGAAATATGATCAACAATATTATATTCAGTTCTTATATGATTTGTCATTTCAAACTCTAAAATGATTCAACAATTCAATATGCAAATAGTGAATAAAATAAGAATATTTGATGGACAAGACTAATGATCTCTACTCACCATAGACAGAAACTCTGAACGGCTAGAGAATACCCATAATGCACTGTGAGAGTCGTGCGCTGAATGAGAAGATGGTGCCGCAGCTGAATTAATCATCCATTCGTTTTCCAACTCGTGCTGGTCCAGTGTAATATCATACAGGTAAAATTCCTTTTTAATTGATTATTAAATTGTTTAATTACAGTTTATATGCTAGTTTCCATAGCAGAGTTCAGGATAAATCTTTTCATTACTACTGGAGCTGCAAGACTGCTACGCCCTTTATTTATTATTAAACAGCAAGCACAAATTATGCAAAAGCTCAGCCCTTCCAGTGAACTCAGTGTCCGAATTCACTCCGTCAAGTGGACTATATTAGTGCAGTAATGTAGGGAACAGTGAATGAGGGTATGGGGGGTGATTTCAGACACAGCAATGGAGAGACTCTTGAACCTCAGAGAGAGAAAACTTTATTGATAAACACAAGCAGACACATATGGAGGATAAAGCATGTTATACTAAATATTTAAAATGGTATTTGGTAATCTACAGTATTTATCATCCAGGATCAATAAACTCATCAAAGATCACTTAGAGGAAATATAAATGACAAAACAACAAATCAGATTATATGTGAAACAGTAATAAACTGTAAAGACAGATGCAGTTGTTGTGATCAGATCATCATTTGTGATTAAAATGTGAAATATGTGTAAATCACCTCCGTCATCTCAGATTCCTGTAACACAAACACAAACACAAACACAAAAGGAGAAAAACAAACTTGATACACACATAATCAATGAAAATTTATAAATGAGTTTTGAGGATTGTGATAGAGATAGAGATATTTTATGTAATGGGTATTTTCAACATTAAATGTACAGAGAAATGCAGATTAAGGATGCTAGCTGCCAATCTTGCTAATGAGAGACCCATCGACGCCAGAGTTCAGAGCTGAGAAGAGCGCATCCAGTACATCACGCCAAACAACCTGTTGCTTGGTCGAGCCACACAAAGTGGAGACTTCAAAACTGTCGACTACACCATTTATCCATTCGAGAGACTCAAAGAAATACAAACTATAGTCAACAACTTCTGGAAGTCCTGGAGCCAACTCACTGGTCCGAACCTGTTCATTCGCAGTAAGTGGCATACTGCTGAAAGGAACGTTGCTGTTGGAGAAGTAGTTTGGCTCTGTGACCAAAACGCACTGAGAGGGCAGTTCAGACTTGCAAGAGTCGTCGGCGTGAATCCTGATTCCAGAAGTATTGTTCGAGATGTTTATGTGAGGGTCTCTCTAAGCTCCAGCAGTTCGGTGAGAAATCCAAAACCGGGTGCCAGAGATCCAGAATCGAGTACCATTCTGCATCGGGACGTCCGGCGCCTTGTGGTCCTTGTACCGGTGGAAGATCAGGTCGGAGACCAGCCCACTCGAGAGTGCGATCTTTCCGGGTATTGCCACGTAAAAGATCGAGTGGGAGGTGTCATGCTAACCTGGTGGAGGTGTGGCTGTCTTCCGTGTACCCGTCATTTCTTTTTCCTTCATGCCGCCTCCCCTGCGCGCGCTCTGCATGCCAGCCCGCACGTGACTGTGCACGCACTCTGGTGTAGGCTCAACCAGGTGAATTGAATTGGGGAAATTAGAAGCTCGCGCCTAGTTCAGTGTTTTAAATACGCGCGTTAGTCATTTGACTGGAGTGCGACAGACAAAGAGGTCGGCAGAGGCACAAACTCATTCACTGTGGAGGAACTGGGACTTTTTGATCATGACGGGCTATCGGTAAGCTCGCGTGGACTCTGTTTCACAGACTCTCGTTTGAATCTTTTGTCTGTTTGGTATTTAATGTGGTAAATGTGTTAATGTTACAGGTGAAGTTTGAAAGTAATTATTACTACATGGTTTAAAAAGATAACTGATAAGACAAAGCTGTGTTGTCTGTAAAATGCATTTGACCTTTCTTGTGTTGGGAAAATACCTGTTTATTTAAAATGTTTTGTGTTTTCTTTCTTTCTTTTTTTTTCTTTTTTTATTTAAAGCTACACTGTGTAATTTTTTTAGTTGATTCTTAGCAAAAAACACTTGTGCTCATTAATGTACAGGGTGGGCCATTTATATGGATACACCGTAATAACATGGGAATGGTTGGTGATATTAAAGTCCTGTTTGTGGCACATTAGTATATGTGAGGGGGCAAACTCCTCAAGATGGGTGGTGATATATACATATACTAATGTGCCACAAACAGGACTTTAATATCACCAACCATTCCCATGTTATTACGGTGTATCCATATAAATGGCCCACCCTGTATATTTACTTCTTTCAAGTAATAAAATATTCTCGTAAGTTTATAATCTGCCATTGAAAGTACATACGGGTGAGGGGTTCGAATGCCGGTCGCCATGTTGCCCCTCCATCTTGAAACTACATTAGCCAAAGAGGGACATATAAGCTTCACCTTTCGCGTTTTTACACGCAGTGGCACCGTGACGAATGTGAGAGGGAGATTACTCGCGACTGCCGGCAGATTTGAAATAATACAGCCACCATAGGAGTTAAAGGGATAGTTCACTTTGAAATTAAATTTTGGTATGTTTTAGCTTACCTCAAGGGCATCCAAGATGTAGGTGTCTTTTTTTCCGCAGTAGTTTCAATTTACAATCGTAAGTAAATAAACAATTCCCCATCGTAAGTACACATTGATGGCCTAAGACACGAAACGAGCGGTTTGTGTGAGAAAACGAACAGTATTTATATCGTTTTTAACTCTTGTACAGAGCCACGTCCAAGTGATCTGTATGCAGACTGGTGCATAGATATATATACACTAGAATAGATGTCGCCTTGCCTACGGCATTCGTTCCAATGAACTGCCGTAGCCAAGGCGAAATCTAGTGTATATATATCTATGCACCAGTCTGCGTACACGTCACACACCAGGATGCGCGCGCGCCCTCAGATCACTTGGACGTGGTTGTGTACAAGAGTTAAAAACGATATAAATACTGTTCGTTTTCTCACACAAACCGCTCGTTTCGTGTCTTAGGCCATCAATGTGTACTTACGATGGGGAATTGTTTAATTTGGACGATGGGGAATTGTTTTAATTTGGACTCTGTGCATGCTCTTTGAGACAGTGACCACAGGCCTGCATTATATGACTGACAGACAAGGATGGTTTGACCTAAAAATATCAAAATTGAAACTACTGCGGAAAAAAAGACACCTACATCTTGGATGCCCTTGAGGTAAGCTAAAACAAACCAAAATTTAATTTCAAAGTGAACTATCCCTTTAAAACGCCTTTGGAATGGGAGGAGCTAGAAAGTAATATTCAGTTGGTAGTCATATACAATTTCACCGCTAGATGGGAGTAAATCCCACACAGTGTAGCTTTAAAGGTTTTTCACCTGTTACATCTGATCCTGATCCTACTACTGATCAAATAAATATTATTCTGAGTGAAATCCCAAGTCTGGTCCTTTTCAAGTGTGGACACCTCACAGTTAAAATACACTTGTCAGTGTGATTGAGGTAGGAATAGAAGTACTAAAGATTCTACTCTCAGAAGACCATCGCAGAGACAGTGATAGTGTTGAAGACTATAGAGCCGCCCTCGGGGTGAGGCTGTAATACTCTGAGTTAGTATTAATGATCCTGTGTCGGACCAGCGTACACCTGAGAAGGACGGTGAGAGTGTATAGATGATAAAGACCTGTGTGCTCATGTGTGATTGAGGTAGTGATAGTAACTGAGTATTATCAGATAGATACAAATCAGTTTTTTTTTTTTTTTTGCATTGACTAATTTTGTGTTTGTTCATAATGTAGGAGTTTCTGTCTTTTAAATTTTATTATGAAACTTTATAACACAAGAACAACTTTATTAACAGTACCAAAAATAAAAACCAACAAGAGAGACTCTGGAAACCAGTGGTTCCCAAACCTGTCCTGAAGGACCCCCAACACTGCGCGTTTTCTTTGTCTCCCTAATCAAACACACCTGATTCAACTCATCAGCTCATTATTACATGGGTTAACAAGGAAAACGTGCCGTTTTGGGGGTACTCCAGGACAGGTTTGGGAACCACTGCTGTAAACCATAAAACTTGTTCAACAACAACACATATTATACCGCACACTGCCAAATATATGTTCAACAAGTTTGTTAAAGTAGTTTGCGGAATGAAATCATACACATTTTAAATAGGAATATTGCAATATACTCTGCGGTTATTTGTTAATTAAACTGACTGAAATGACTCAGAGACACTTACCTTCATTTGTCCAAAGTGTTTATAGAGAGTTGCATCAGTTTGATCATGATTCTGATCTGTAATTACACACACGTTCAATCAAAACATGAATAATGTTGTTTTTTTAAGGATGTTCAAACTGTAGTTTCACTTTACCTTCATCTCTGTGTTTACTGTTACAAAACATCCCAAATATAGCCACAATCAGCAGAAAACCAGCAGCAGCAACAGCAGCAGTGATCGGCACTATCAGAGAAACTAAGTATATAGGATCTGAAGGAGGACCTGAAGGAGAACCTGAAGGAGAACGTGAAGAAATGTGTGGGTCTGGTGTTATAGCAGAGAAAGAAAGATAGTCTTTAGTCTGAGTGAATGTGTCTGATCTACAACAGAAGACAGAGATCAGCTCAATAAATAAACACTATATAGTCAAATTTAACAAGATTACACTGCCAGAGAAGAACATGTCAAATGCCCAATCTTAAATGAGAAAGTGGTTGGTTTGTTTGTTTGTTTGTTTGTTTGTTTGTTTGTTTTGTAAACTTCATGAATAATTATTTGTGTTGCTGGGCCAGAACTAATCTGGAGAAATGTATATCTAAACCAAGCGACGATGGAGGACACACTAGTTTACATTATTATTAGGTTCTCAGGAGTAATCTTCATCCAGATTAGCCATGTGGGAACAAGACCTCGGATTGGAGATAGACAAGGAAAACAGGTCTGTGAGGAAAACAGCAGACTAAAACTCTTACAGTACAATTTTCCTATGCTTACTTATATAACTCTGGTATATTACACACCAGATACTTCAACGGAACAGAGCGAAAGCCACATTAATTTATTGTATGTGGGATTGTGATAAAATATCAGAGTTTTGGAAATAATTCAATAATATGATATGGCATATAGCTCTGGATTCTGGGTTTTTCATTATCCAGATAACTGGAATATTAAAAAGGACAATCAAGTATTGATAGACGTGTATTCTGCCAAATGGCTCATCAAAAGACAGAAAGGCCTGCTATAACTCAGTGGTTAATGCTGTGGACACACTTAAAGGAGAACTCCGGTCAATTTTAACATTGAGCTCATTTTTTTGTACATTTGGAGTGCTGTCAATACAGAGAACAACGACAAAAATCGGTGTTGCCTACACCGTGTTATCCTCTTTTTAAAATTTGCACCCTGTTGACTTAAATGGGGAAAGTTTTAAACCTGCTTTTAGCCTCTTAACATCCTTGATGTGTCATTACAAGTGCCCAACCATGTGAGTGATTACTTTCAGAGTGAACGTGGGTCAATCTGACTGCAGAAGATGTGAAAGATATTAATAAAAGTGATGTTAATTCAGTTGATGATTGTCGAGTTCACGCGCGTGATCATAGGTAACTAAGCAACAGCGGAGACTCAGACTGTCAGCTGAAGACGGTGCTGTGTGGTGTTCTGAGAATATCTGCTCAAATGGATAGTTCATTCTGTTACCTATGATCACGCGCATGAACTCGACAATTTAAGAGGGTCTAGAGTCCATTTTTATTTATTGAACATGGGGATATTAACAATATGATAGAGGAATGAAATGCTTGATATTAGGTATTACCGGTATATTAATATGAAATATTTAAATCTGTACTATATTAACCGTACTTTATTGCTTATATGTGGTTATTATTGACTGCAATATATTGTTAACTCTGACTCCCAAAGTACATAATGCATTATACAATGTCGGTTTGTGCTATTGCACTTTTCATGTATGAGCCCTAGTTTTTTATACGTTTTTGGGAATTATATGTGTTGTTCAGACATGTGATGTACATTGTTGTGTAAGTGTTTAAGATAATTTCATAAAAAAAAAATAGTATTAAAAAGTATTATTTGTGTCAAAATATTTAATAAACCATTATTATTGTGTAATTGTGTCTCACCATAGACAGTAACACTGAATCTGTGTTTAGTTGTTGAGCTGCTGCGGCTGATCTTAACTTCATAAAGTCCATCATGTTCAGGTCTGATGTTCATGATGGTCAGAGATCCAGTCTTCTTGTCCAGCTTCAGTCTGTCTCTGAATCTCCCATCGAGATTATCAGGGATCATGATAATGTTCACTCCATTGGTTTTAGCAATAAGAGTTCCAAACCTCCACAATATCTCTTCATCTTTCTGTATTTCAGTAAGACGAGAGTTTAGAGTAACTGAATCTCCCTCCATCACTGACACTGACTCCTCTTCATCACCAAACACACCTGAGGAACAAACAGAAAAAGTAGGCTAACCTGTTAGAGATTTAAATAACATCTACACAACAGAACAGACACAACAGAAGCAAAATGGTGTTAAAATGGCATGAATCATTGCATCTCATTGTGGCGGGGGAGGTCTGCGACGGGAGAGCGGGGAGATGAGCGGCGGTAAGTAGGTCAAGTGCAAAATGATTTACACCTGTGTCTCGTTGCAGTAATTGGCGTGGAGACCGCATATAAACCAGACAGGAACCAGCGATCGAGAAGAGAGGACTGAGGACTCGTGGGGATCGTGAACAGAGGACTCTGATCGAGAGAAATTTTAATTTCTCTTTTTAAAGAATTTAAGCTTTATTAAAGACAGGTTGTATCGAGTGACCCAAGACACTCGGACAAAGGAAGAAACAACCCAATTGTTAGTACCACGAGCCGTCAGGAAATGCTTTTCCAGACGGCGCATTGTAATCCGATGGCAGGGCATCTAGGGATGACAGCTACGTTAAATCGTCTAATGACCCAATTCTTTTGGCCGGGCATTCACAAGAACGTGCGCAGATGGTGCGCGTCATGTCGGGAATGTCAGTTGGTGAACCCACTGGCTGCCCCAAAAGCGCCATTGCGCCCTTTACCTCTTGTGTCGGTCCCCTTCGAACGAATTGGTATGGACCTCATTGGGCCATTAGAATGGTCAGCACGGGGACATCGCTTTGCGTTAGTTATAGTAGACTATGCAATGCAATATCCCGAAGCAGTGGCGCTCCGCACCATATCAGCAAAGAGTGTGGCGGACGCCCTGTTTCGTTTAATCTCCCGCGTGGGAATCCCGAAAGAGATTCTCACGGATCAGGGCACCGAGTTTAAGCGAGTTGTACGAATTATTGGCCATTAAATCGGTGCGCACCAGCGCCTATCACCCACAAACGGACGGTCTGGTCGAACGGTTTAATCGCACATTGATGACAATGATTCGTAAATTCGTACAAGACGACGCGAAAAATTGGGACAGATGACTAGAACCCCTCTTATTCGCTGTGCGCGAAGTCCCGCAAGCCTCCACGGGGTTTTCCCCCTTTGAGCTTCTTTATGGACGTCAGCTCCATGGGGTTTTAGACATCCTAAAAGAAACTTGGGAGGATGGACGCTCAGATAGCAAAAATGAAATTCAGTATGTCATGGACCTGAGAGCAAAACTCCATATACTGGGGCGGCTCTCTATGGAGAATTTGCTTCAGGCTCAGGACAGACAAAGCCGGCTGTATTACAGGGGAACTAAGCTTCAAAAGTTTGCACCAGGAGATAAAGTGCTCGTTTTACTACCAACCTCCAGCTCCAAATTGTTAGTGAAGTGGCAAGGACCCTTTGAGGTCACACAGCGAATAGGAGATCTCAATTATGAGGTAATACGAACAGACAGAGGCGATTCACGGCAAATCTACCACCTCAACCTTCTAAAAAAATGGAGTGAGTAGGAGTCAGTGTTGCTTGCGACGGCAGTGAGCGGAGAGGAGGATCTCGGGCCAGAAGCGATCATCAAAGAAAAATCTCTCGCCCTGGCCCCGCGGGGGATCACCTCTCGCCCTCGCAGCTCACTGACATCACAAGCTTACAAACAGAGTTTGCAGATGTGTTTTCGCCCCTGCCTGGTCATACTAATCTGATTCAGCACCATATTGGAACAGAGCCGGGCGTGGTGGTTCGCGGCCGGCCGTACAGGTTGCCTGAACACAAAAAAAAGTGGTTCAGACGGAATTAGAGGCAATGCTGGAGATGGGAGTAATTGAGGAGTCCCATAGTGACTGGGCGAGCCAGATAGTTTTAGTTCCTAAAACGGATGGCTCAGTACGGTTTTGTGTGGATTATCGCATGGTGAACGCAGTGTCGAAGTTCGACGCATATCCAATGCCGCGGATTGACGAGCTGCTTGATCGGTTAGGTAAGTTTTTATTCGACACTGGACTTAAAGGGGTCATATAATAGTACATGCACTTTTACAAGTTGATTGCACTGAAATGTCTGTTGGCAGTGCCTGTACACAACCATCCTATCATGATAAAAATCCATCCAGTGGTTTTGTTTTAATCTCCTTATATGTTTTCCCCTTCATTATATTGAGCCGTTCGATATTGTGACGTCACAATATCCAACGCCCCTCCCGCGATTGTTGACTGACAGCAGTGTTTCAACACAAGACCCGCCCTGAGCGAGCTGTGACAGCTGTCGTCATAGTAGTCCGCCATTGTTGATATGCTGGAGCAGAATGGCGTCTAAGCGATTGTGGTGTTCTGTTCTTAGATGTAATAAGGAACACAGCAGTCATTTTACTGTTCCGAAATCCGACCCGCTGAAGACGCAGTGGCTGAGTTTTGTTTTTGAAGGAAATATTCCCAACGATCAATCTAAATGCCATTATGTTTGCGCTAATCATTTCTCACCAGACTGCTTTTTAAACGAGTGTCAGTATAAAGCTGGTTTTGCTAAGAGGCTGCTACTGAAAAACGAATCTGTACCAACTATTCGTGTGCCTGCTGCAATTCCAGAAGAAGTAAGTATAACATTTTATTAACCTGTATATTAATCTTTGCAAATCGCTTGCACTTTATGATGAATGTGGCTAATGTTTACACTCATTACTGCATCGTAGGGTACATTACGGCATGTTCTCTTACGAGAGGTTCTCTCGTATTGTGTAAGCTAGCTTACGCTGCGGGGAAAGTCTCCTTTCTCGAGATACTGAAGCCAAAAATTATCCTTAATTTTTTAAAACTTGTCAACGCAGTGCGGCAGCCTGCAGACCTAGGGCAGGCGAATCGCGTGCCCATTGGCTGCTCTGCGGCAACTGCAGCAGCCTATGGCTGAGCCTTGCGCGTGACGTCACGTCCAATGAGCGTGCTTGGCGCGCTCAATGCGTCACAGCCCGTCATTAGGGGTGTGGCTTAGCGTATATAAGCAAGGTACAGAGGCTGCTTCGCTGATTTCTTTCTCTTCAGCGAAGCTCTTCGCATCGCATCTCTGAGGAAGCCGCCGTCGAATCAAGCGACCAGCACGCCGAGGATTTCAGCCTGAGGACGCCGGCCGCTTCGCCGCCTTCAGCCTTCCCTGCCTGCTGCGCCATCCGGCAGAGGTGGGACAAAGTCATTGTTATGCAAGTCACAAGTAAGTCTCAAGTCTTTGCCCTCGAGTCCCGAGTCAAGTCGAGTCAAAGATGAGGCAAGTCCCGAGTCGAGTCAAAAGTCAAAGCCAACAAGTCTCAAGTCGAGTCCAAAGTCCTGCCATTTTAGTTTCGAGTCATTTCAAGTCCTCTTACCACAGAAATAAAATTTATACAAATCATGTACGTCTGTAAGATTTGTATTTATTTAAACCTCTTTTTATACTTTGATTTATAATCAAATACAGTAAAAAACAGAAAATTTAATTTTCACAAAAAATGCTTGTATTTCAACAGCATATTGCACTAGAACAATGCACAGCATGCAGCTTCAGTCCTGTATTGTATTAACCTCATATTGCAAAACAGTTTAACTTTCAAATAGACATGGGTCGTTTTAGCCTAAACCTTTTTAAACATGTCATCAATAAAATCCTCACTCCTCAAAATTATCACTTCTGAAAAACTGGACCAACCTGATAATATAATTGGAATGCGTGTTGCAGTGCGTATGCGGTGCAAGACCAGCACGCGCAATAGTGCTTTCACATATGCTGCGTTTGCAGTGCGTGATCCGCGGCTGTACCACAAATACATACTCACTATTTGTATTTCAAATCCAGAAGTTATTAGCATCTTTTATAAAAAAAAAAAAAATTGTCAGCATTGCGATTCTCTTTGTACACACGTATACACTCTTTAATAGACGAATTCACGTTTAAATACAATTTAAACAACGTATTATTTAATGCATTACTCTTATATAATTATATATTAAGTTGCTCAAACAAGTGGTAAAATATTTAACCATGTAGCCTACTTATATTAAAATCGCATATAGCCTACATTTTAAATTAAAACTTAAAATTGACAAAAACAGCAGACTCATACTCTTTCTTTTGCATAATTTAAATCTTTATACAATAAATCTTGCATGTCACAAAGAACTTGTTTTTCCACCTCCACGAATGAGACGAGTGTTATGTTGCCTTGTTGAAATATGTATTTTTCCTTGATTTAGGCTACCCCGGTCTTACGTCTCAGCATTGCGATTCTCTTTGTACACATATACACTCTTTAATAGACGTATGCACGTTTAAACACAATTTAAACAACGTAGGCCTATGTTTCAATGCATTACTTCTACTTATATTAAGTTCCTAAAGCAAGTGGTCAAATATTTAACCATATAGGCTACTTATATAAAAAAACAGCCGACTCTCATGCCTTTTATTTTATATTTAAATTAATACAATAAATCTTGCATGTCACAAGGAACATGTTTTTCCACCAGACGAGATTTGTTCATTATGTCGCCTTGTTGAGGTAAATTGTAGTTTTCCTTGCTTTACCCTGGTCTTAAAGTGAAAATAGTATTTAATTAAATACATTTATGGTGAGATTACTACATTTTATTTAATTAATCGCATTTATGGTGAAATTACTCAATTTTTAGGTCAATCTGTGTTCATTTTGACCACGAAACATGCGCTGTCACTTTAATTCAGCGCGTGCAGCACATGTGCAGCACAGCAGAAATAGACTCGGTGCGGAAACGATCGCGGCACTGCTGTATACGCACCGCACCTGGAACGGATCGACGGACTGCAACCGCGTGCAGTGTGAAAGCTCTAACCTGTTAACATGGGTACGGAAAAAAATACGCACCCGCTGGCGCATACGCACTGCAAACGGAGTATGTGTGAAACGGGCGTTAGATGCTGTCGAATCAAAACAACGTGGGACTACAGTGATGGATGTCGTGCAGGCGAGTTGTAATGGCAATTTTCAGAAGTTAATATCAAACAGCATCAGAGGTGTAAGAAAACTTTCAAGAGACAAAACTGTAATAAAGAGAAAAGGTTTATTTCAATGAGGATTCTTTTCACAAAAGCCGCAGCCACCCAGCTTTGAAATAGAATACCTATTAGACATAATAAAACATAGACATTTTATACAGTTTCTTGGCAAAAGAACTCCTCCTTCCAGGTTTCTTGTAAATTTCCAGAAAGATACCCCCTATCTTCAGCTAGTTCGGACTGGTTTCTACCCCCTGGTGCAGGTCACACTGTTCTTTGTCCCTGAGACACCCAAAGGCCTTCATCTACGACCTAAATTGCCTCTCGCTTCCCTGTCCTCCTTCAGCTGCTAGAAAACCTCACAGAAACATATGATTAAACAGTTTGGAAACGAATGATTATAAGAAACCCTGAATTTTCCGCAACAAATTGCAGATAAACTGAGAGCGGCGCGGCCATGTGGACATTTTTTCCCCCAGTTTTCATGGGAAGTAGCAAGTCTTCTCGAGTCAAAAGGCGCAAGTCCAAGTGAAGTCACGAGTCATTGATGTTAAAGTCCAAGTCGAGTTGCAAGTCTTTGTACATTTTGTCGAGTCGAGTCTGAAGTCATCAAATTCATGACTCGAGTCTGACTCGAGTCCAAGTCACATGACTCGAGTCCACACCTCTGCCATCCGGCATACATATCCTTTACTTGCTCTGTGTTGTGTGTTTTGTGTGTTCGCCCCGCGACACACTTGCATCTAAAAGAGCGCGAGGCGTTGTTGCAAATGCCTCGCTCATCCTGTGGCTCGTGTGAGCCACGCTCAGCGACAGAGACCGCCATGTATCTGCGCTCTCTGCCTGGGCTTCTATGACAGCTGAGCGCTCGCCGGAGCCCCTCCCGCGAGCCTCGCTATTTCCTTCTCCCCCCCACCTCCCGACGCGCAGCGGCCGGCTTCGCCCGCACTGCCGTCGCCTCAGGGGATGAAGCAGACAGCGCTGTTTTCTTAGACAGCTGCTTTCTCCCCTCTGTCAAGCCGCGCAAACGGCGCCGCTCACAAGGGATGTCAGAAACGGACGGTCTCGGGCTATAGCTTCCTTTACGTTACAAGAAAGCTACCCCCCGGACGACGCACGCCCCTTCCTGCGCTCTCCCCTTCTGTTCGAGCCGCGCAAACGCGCCGCTCACAAGGGATGTCAGAAGTAGACGGTCACGGGCTGGCTTCCTTTACGTTATAAGAAAGCTACCCCGCGTCTCGGTCGCGCGCGTCACTCTCCGGCCACCTCCGTTTCTCACACATTTCTCAGTCCCCTCCTAAGCTCAGGCGACTAGAAATATCAATATTGCAGTAAACGAGCCTGTTTTAATACACGCACGCCTGCAAACATACGATGTCATAGCACTTGATGACATCTTCCCGCTCTCTCTCCCTTGTTCGAGCCGCGCAACTGCGCCGTTCTCAAGGGATATCAGAGCGGACGTCACGAGCACCGGCGAAAAGAGGAAGAGAGAGTGTTTTCGTCCCGCCTAGGCCGGACTACCTCCAGTCCTCGCATATTTCTCAGTCCCCTCCAAGTTCAGGCGGCTGGAAATACTATACTGCAGTAACGAGCCTGTTTTAATACACGCGCGCGTCTGCAAACAAACGCTGAAACGAAACACGACGCTCGGTCATATGCTCGCACTAACTAAAAGAGTATGTGTGCTCCTGTGGCTCAGTGGCAGAGCATTGGACTTCCACACGGGAGACCCGTGTTCGAATCCGGCTCTGGCGGCAGATAAATGTTTTTTCTGCTGGCTTCTCCGAGCTCGCGGCCAGCTTTCTCACATACAGAAAGCGAACCCGTATCTCGCAGGATGGTGCTTGAGTATTTATGAGCGTCTAAACTTATGAGCCATCAAAGCTTCTCGCTCTATCAGTTTCCTATAACACCGATGGTGTTATACGTGTAGAAAATGTGCCCACTCCCACGTGCTCACTGCTACACTCAAACACGGTCTCCCCGGTAACGTCCACAGAGCGCACTCTCTTAAAGCGGTCACACGCCGCTTGAGTACTAAGTGTAGGAAATGTGCCCACAACTCTGTGCTCACACCTACCCGCTGCTCGCTCTGCCACTCAGTTACCTCGGGTTGCAGACCCTCTAAAGCCCCGAAACACTCCGGCTCCGGCCGAGGGTGTCATAAGTGTAGAAAATGTGCCCACTCCCATGTGCTCACTGCTTCGCACAAACACGGTCCCCATGGTTACGCGCTCAGAGCGCTCTCTCATAGGCGGACACTCGCCGCTCGAGTATTAAGTGTAGTAAATGTGCCCACAACTCTGTGCTCACACCTACCCGCTGCTCGAGTTGCAACGGCTCAGGCCGAGGGGATATTAAGTGTAGAAAATGTGCCCACTCCCATGTGTTCACTGCTTCACACAACATGGTTCCCATGGTAATGCGCTCAGAGCGCTCTCTCATAAAGCGGAAACACGCCGCTCGAGTATTAAGTGTAGTAAATGTGCCCACAACTCTGTGCTCACACCTACTCGCTGCTCGCTCTGCCATACGGTTACCCCGGGTTACAGACCCTCTAAAGCTCCCTAAAACACTGGCCGTGTTATAAGTGTAAACCCTGCGCCCGCTCACGAGCACGCGCACTCACTTTCAGACACTATATCCCCCACGCCGCTCTCGCGCCAGGGGTGTTTGACAGCAAAACGCGCTCCATCCTTCAGGACCGAGCTACTGAACGCTGTACAGCCGGCCAATACTGTTTATCAGCCCCCGTGTTCGAGCACCGGCGCGCCGCCCCATCCTCTCTGATACAGGTTCTCCATCCCGCGCAGCGCGGCAATCTGAACCCAGAGACCATTCGACCCCTAGCTATGCGTGCAAAAGCATGGGAAGCTATTCAGGGCGCGTCAGAATGGGTGTTGAACACTACAAAACACGGCTATTCGCCTCAATTCGCTCGTCGCCCCCCGCGCTTTCTAGCGCAGACGGAGACGAAAGTGGGTTTAGAAGCAGCGCACCTGCTTCGAGCAGAAATAGCGAAGCTGCTGCGCAAAAGGGCCATAGAACAGGTTCATCCTTCCTTGAGCGAGTCAGGCTTTTACAGCCGTTACTTCCTCGTTCCCAAGAAGGACGGAGCATTAAGACCTATTTTAGATCTGAGACATCTGAACAAGGCTCTCATGAGACGGCCGTTCAAGATGATTACAACCAGACAGATCCTTGCGCAGATCCGCCCAGGAGACTGGTTTATCTCTCTCGATCTGAAAGACGCGTATTTCCAGATCCAGATAACCCCCCGTCACAGGCCATTCTTGAGATTCGCCTTCGACGGTCGAGCTTATCAATACACAGTCCTGCCGTTCGGCCTGTCTTTAGCACCCCGTACATTTACGAAATGCATGGACACGGCTCTCGCTCCCCTGAGAAGTCAGGGAATGCGAATTCTGAACTATCTGGACGACTGGCTTGTTCTAGCGCAGTCAGAGACAGAACTTGTGTCTCACAGAACAGCGCTTCTCAGCCATCTGGAAGGTCTGGGTCTAGCGGTCAATTGGACCAAGAGCTCGCTCTCGCCCCGTCAGTCAATTTCCTTTCTCGGAATAGAACTGGACTCGGTGGCGATGACGGCCAGATTGTCGGAGCAGCGCGCGCGCCGCATCCGGCGCCTCGCCGCATCCTTCAAAGAAGGCAATCGGGTTCCTCTGAAAGCTTTTCAGCGCATCCTGGGGCATATGGCCTCAGCTGCAGCAGTGCTTCAGCTGGGTTTACTGCGCATGCGCCTGCTTCAACGCTGGCTAAGAGCGCGCGTATCCCATCGAGCCTGGGCGACCGGCGGCTCGCTAATCAGAGTGACTCAGGGCTGTGTCTCAGCCCTGCAGCCCTGGCTAGCAGCCGAATGGTATCACACTGGAGTGATTATGGGAGTGATTTCACACCGGAAAGCTGTCTCAACAGACGCGTCCAACCTAGGTTGGGGAGCGCTCTTCGAAGGCAGACCGGTCTATGGCCGCTGGTCAGACCAGGAGAATCTCCTACACATAAACTGTCTAGAGATGCTCGCGGTCGAGAAAGCGCTCATGCACTTCCTCCCATTCCTCCATGGTCACCATGTTCTAGTCCGCACGGACAACACATCAGTAGTGGCCTATGTGAACCGCCAGGGCGGTGTCAGATCAAAGAAGCTCTGCGCCCTGACGGAACGCCTCCTCGTATGGGCTCAGCACTCTCTGCGCTCTCTGAGAGCATCGCATGTGCCTGGCCATCTGAACGAGGGCCCCGACAGACTGTCCAGGGACAACGTTCCCCCTGGGGAGTGGTCTCTACACCCCCAAACAGTCCAGTCGCTGTGGCGCCGCTTTGGCAGAGCGAAAGTCGACCTCTTTGCGTCAAAAGACAACGCACACTGCCCAGTATTCTTTTCAAAGAGCGAGGACGCGCTGGCCCAGACATGGCCCAGCGGCCCGCTATATGCTTTTCCCCCGGTCTCTCTGCTGCCTCAGGTCATCGAGAGAGCCAGGAAAGCGCGCCACACAGTGCTCCTCATAGCCCCGTTCTGGGAGAACCAAGCTTGGTTCCCGGAACTCATACAATTGGCAGATTCAGCCCCTTGGCCGATCCCGGTGCGGAGAGACCTTCTCTCTCAAGCCCGCGGCTCGATTTGGCATCCCCACCCAGAGCGCTGGTCTCTGCATGCGTGGAGCCTCAACAATTACATGCTGATCTACCAGAAGGGGTGATGAACACGATCATACAATCTAGAGCTCCCTCCACGAGGCGGCTCTACATGTCTAAATGGTCGGTGTTTAACAAATGGTGCACTGCCAGAGGGCTCGATCCACAGACATGTGGGGTCTCGCAAGTATTGTGCTTCCTTCAAGAGCCACTGGACGCGGGCAGGTCCCCTTCCACGCTCAAAGTCTATGTCGCGGCCATTTCAGCGCTCTCTATCTCAGAGCCGGGCCGCGCATTAGGAAGGAACGAGTTTGTCATCCGCTTCCTTAGAGGAGCGAGAAGGATGAACCCCCCGCGACCCCCTTCGGTTCCTATGTGGGATCTTTCACTGGTCTTAGACGCACTGAAAGCACATCCCTTTGAACCCCTAGAAACTGTGGATATGAAATACCTCACGCTCAAAACCGTTTTTCTGATAGCACTGTCTTCAGTAAAACGTGTGGGAGACCTTCACGCGTTATCCACTAACGCTGCGTGCCTCGAGTTCGGACCCAATGACTCTAAAGTTATTCTCAGACCGAGGCATGGGTACGTCCCCAAAATTTTGGGCACTCCCTTCAGAGCGCAGGTCATTTCCCTTTCAGCCCTGCCGAATGCTGGCTGCGAGGCAGATAGTAATCTCCTCTGCCCAGTTAGGGCGCTGAGAAGCTATATTTCGCGCTCCGCCGCCTTCAGGCGTTCAGAGCAGCTCTTTGTTTCGTTTGGTGGGCGCACCAAGGGTCTCACCGCCTCGAAACACACCCTATCCAGATGGATAGTTGACGCTATCGCAGCTGCTTACGCATCTAAAAACCTGCAGTGCCCTTTGGGCATTCGAGCGCACTCCACCAGAGGCATGGCCTCATCGTGGGCGTGGTCCAGCGGGATTCCCATCCATGACATTTGTGCAGCGGCAGGCTGGGCCTCCCCCTCCACATTTGTTAGGTTTTACAACCTGGAAGTTCCCGCCTTGCAGGCCAAAGTGTTATCAGTCTAAGTCTCGCGTAAGCCAGCCCACTGTCTGTGCGCGGGCTATGTTGTTGATTTAGCTCTACTGGTTGAGCTGCACTATGTGGGAAGTGTCAGTTTGGACCGGCTGTGCCGCTCCCTGCCCCATAATATGTGCTTGTGTACTGTGGTATCTTGGCCGCCCAGCTCCGCTTCGCGTTCCCTGGGCTCTCCATGGGACTCATTCAGGATGCTGGGCGCGCGCACGGCGTTGACAAGGGTGTTCCCGCAGCGTAAGCTAGCTTACGCAATACGAGAGAACCTCTCGTAAGAGAACGTACTCGGTTACTAACGTAACCTCTGTTCTCTCTAGAGAGGGAACGAGTATTGCGTAACCCGCCGTGCTCTCGCCACGAGCTCATTTCGCTTCATGCGACAGAAACCAGCGAAGCAGCCTCTGTACCTTGCTTATATACGCTAAGCCACACCCCTAATGACGGGCTGTGACGCATTGAGCGCGCCAAGCGCGCTCATTGGACGTGACGTCACGCGCAAGGCTCAGCCATAGGCTGCTGCAGTTGCCGCAGAGCAGCCAATGGGCACGCGATTCGCCTGCCCTAGGTCTGCAGGCTGCCGCACTGCGTTGACAAGTTTAAAAAAATTAAGGATAATTTTTGGCTTCAGTATCTCGAGAAAGGAGACTTTCCCCGCAGCGTAAGCTAGCTTACGCAATACTCGTTCCCTCTCTAGAGAGAACAGAGGTTACGTTAGTAACCGAGTACGTTTTCTATGTAACGACGTTCTCAAAACAACTCATAATCCTATACTGTATAATAATGAACAACGCGTTATGGTTAATGTGTTATAAAAACTGTGTACACACGTGGTAACACTAAGTTACACCTGGTTTACTTGTACTAAGTATAACGTTTTATTAATCTGTATATTAATCATTGTCATAATGCAATGAACATAAACGTACTTTATAACAAATTATTAGGTATCTTTCAACTACTGCTAGAAACAGTCAACACAGAGATAATGTTACGCAATACGCATCATTGAGAAGCCTAACATTTACAAAAAAAGTTTTTCAGCATCAATCTGTCAACGAACTAACCTATACATAAGTAAAGTTAAACACATAGTGTTTGTATCTCACTATTCTACCGTGCCAGTACATACAAAAATAGATCAAAATGACATTACGTTAACCAACCATTCAGAAACGTCCTGTCCGAGCCGTAATGGTCGAACTTCTTCGGGGCCGTCATCTTGTTCAGAGTCCGACTCGGGTTCAAATTGGTATGGTTGCAAAGACGTATCCCCAGAAACTCCCGTTGCCATTCTTGTTCCAAAATATAACCTCAACTGTTGTCAAGGCAACGGTCCACGTGCGTTGTTTCAGAACGCCCCACAGAACAGAGGGGCGGGGTGAGCAAAGCTCATTATCATTTAAAGACACATGCACTGAAACGGTGTGCTGAAAACAGAGCTGTTTTTGACCAGGTAAAATTAGTGTTTTCTTACAATACTAATGAGAATTTTTAATTAAAGTATATTACAAACTTTTAATTTAGACCCTAAAGAAACATATTAGCTTGTACAAAAATGGCATTATATGACCCCTTTAACGAAAGGATATTGGCAGATCCCCTTATCTCCCATGTCCAAAGAAAAAAACATGCCTTTTGGATTACACCAATTTGTGACACTTCCTTTCGGGCTGTTCGGGGCCCCGGCCATGTTTCAGCGCCTCATGGACAGAGTTCTGCGGCCCAATGCTGCATATGCCGCTGCTTACTTGGATGATATCATCATCTACAGTAATGACTGGCAGCGGCATATGGAGCATTTGAGAGCTATCCTTGGGGCGCTGAGACAGGCGGGGCTAACGGCCAACCCAAAGAAGTGTGCAGTTTGTAACGGAGAGCAGATCACCAGTTGCATGGTGATTAAATCAAATTAATTAATGCAGTCTAAATCTACAAAACCCCTGTCTCGCTCTGACTCAAGCTATTCTCACATTCCAAAGCACTCTCATTTACGACACCTCTGTTGTTTTGAGATTGCTCTGCGCAAGACGTGCAGCCCAAACGGCGCCGAAAAATGGTGTAAATCATTGACTATCTCTCTCTCTACATGATCTCTTACGTCTAAATCAACAAAGACCGTCTGTTTAGGGCTTGGAGAGCCTAACGCTGACCAATGAGAGCGATCCCGAAAGCACTCCCCCCTAGGGAGTCCCTCGGACACTGATTTACACATAGACACTAATTAACTCTTCACAACAATAAAACAGTGTTGTAGAGACCAGATGCCAAAACATGTGGTCTCTGCCGAGTACATCAATCCAAAGAGCCAAACGCACGCACACACATAACCCTCACCCGCAGCGCCGGGGACAAGGGTTCAGCGGGCGGGTATGAACTTTCAAGACGCACTCACATACACACACACAGAAACACACGCAGGCCCCACCACGTGTGATCCAAAATCCTTGTATAAAACATTTTAAATGTATTTTCTTGATGTGTATGATCCCCTGTCCCAAATATTATGCCTATGTAGTTTATTGGCCTGTAATCACTCTGTGGTGCCCACAATTACAAGAAATGATGTACCTCCTTGATTTTAGATATTAGAACTGTCATTCGCGGTATTGCCGTGTTCCACAAACCCCAACGATGCTGAATCTTTAACACAAAATATCAGAGAATGCATTGTTTTATTAAATACCAGTGTTATTAAGTTAGGGACGAATTCATCGTTTCAAAACCCCGCGGAAAGGGGAGCGTATAGACCTCGAAACGTCAGGAGGTGGGCCCATACGTTGTTAAAGACGATTGGCCCACGTACGTGAGGGAGGCGTGAGTTTAGCCCTTTAAAATTGCGCGCCCCTCTCCTCTCATTGCAGTCCGCCAGAGAGAGAAAGACGACACGCCTCCTTCCCTCAAGGAAGCTCCGCTCGCTTTTATTTTCCTTTTATTTCCAAGTCTTTTCTTAGAACTACTATTACTTCAGTATAGTCTTCTGAAACCAACCCACGAAACTTAAGGCTAAAGATAATCTTTGCTGAGTCTTCGCTCGCTTCAAGTCGCCATAGCAACCAGAACGCTGTGACCACGTGATCCAGGTGCCTTTATCCAACACAGACGAACGCACACACAGAAGGCCGATCTTTCAAACAGAGTAACGTAGATCTTTTAAATTTGCAATCTGAAGGAAATGCTGTTTAAAGTTGTCTAAATATTACTGAGAAACGTTGGGGTTTTGTGGTGAATGACTAAACTGTTTCTATCTCTCTCTCTAAATTCTCTTTCACACACACACAAACATACACATACACACCCACCCACATACTCTCACCCACGTGTGCCGAGACAAACACACTACCACGTGCTCACGGAGCCGCAAACCCATCTCTCCTTACAAACACTATCCTCTCAACATCTCACACGCTGATTTTCTCTCTCTCTCTCTCTCTCTCTCTCTCAAACCTTTTTATTTTGTTGTATTTCTGTATTACGATCGTTATATTGCTTGTTTTGTTTATGCATTTTTACTCCTGCGTGATTTAAAATAATTGTGTAATCGCTAGCTTGTTTAAATAAACTTTGTTAAATCATTTGAATTAAGTTTGCCTGCTTTGTTTCAAATTCTGAGTCCCTGATGAGTGCAGATTTTACCTTATAAGCTCTACGATTGGTTTTATTCTTAAAAGAAACCTAAAATTGTCTAAAACACGGAGATAATTATCTTCTTTGTGGCCACAAGAAAGTGTTATCTATCAGTGTTAAAGACGCCCGATTTCTGTTCATAAATTATACATTCTGTCCGCTGGACGGCCAGTCTGCATGGTAAATGAACATTCTTCAACTTCTACCTCAAATTCCCCCAAATTGAGTAAATGCTACCCGTCTCTATCAGTGATTATTACAAGTAATTGTGTAATCGCTGATACAAGCCGAGGTTTTGACCTATTCCCTAATTTGAATAAATTAATTTATGGAAGCAACAGATGCATATTCACATTGATGAATATTACCGCTAATTTGAGCTAATTAATTCCCCAACACAAAGTCATTGTTGTTACAAGTTGGGCGGGTGGAGTAAGGTATCTGGGCTTCCACTTGGGTCATGGGCAGGTGCGTCCCCAAATTGACAAGACAGCAGCAATTGCAACCTGTCCCAGAGCCGGATGGCTCTTTTAATAAAATACCCAAGAGCCTCAGCCAGCCGACCCCGGTCTCCTTCCTTCTCACATTCACAAACAAGGGAATTTTACACTCATATTAAATAAAACTCTGATTTGCACGGCTGGAACTGAAGTTGGTCTGATCTCCACACAACATCAAACACAGAAGACACTTTTACTTCAGACGAGAATCACGTCACACTGAAACTAATGCTGTTTGAGCTTCAGTGTTTTATAGAACCAACATTTAGAGAAACTAACAGTGAATCTGATGCAGAAACAACTGAAGCCATAAAAACACATTTAAACTCACCATCCAGACGCCAGAAACACAAGCAGAGCAAAACAGGGAGAAACATCTTCATCGGTTTCAGTCCACAAATATGAAAAGACAAACTCTTCAAAACTGGTTCAGTAATAAAAATGACAGACGCACTGATGTGAAGCTGCTCTGTAGTAAAGTGAAGTGAAACTCCACAATAAGTAAAAATATCTGTCTATTTATTCAGTGTTAATGCATGTGACCATCTAGCACTTTTTTAACTGATAAATTCACACTCTGAACATCGTCAGTTTTTCACTTTGAGCTCCAGTAGGCCTCAACTTCCTGTAAGTCACTGGTGTGACTTTCAACAGAAATAAACTTACCAATAATGTGTTAAAAACATCTTAAAGCAACAGTTTGATCTTGTCATGAGATCCTGTGAGTGTTTGGCTCTGCTCTCTCCTGTAACTCTCTTCAGGACGTTTGTTGTTCATTTCTGATCAAATGTCTTGATTGTTTCTCCTCTCAGACTGATTTCAGAGTTTCTCTAATGGCTGTATGGAGCAGGAACAGATCGCCTGCTATAACTGTGTGTATGAAAGTGTTCTCTGATACCTTCATATGAATAATAGTCAAATAAATATGCTCTATTAATACAAACTCACCAGGATGTTGAATATCTGTGTCAGGAACAGGAAATACTGCTGTAATCACGCCCGCCGACAGGGGGGGGAAAACGGGTCTGTTGTCCCGGGCCCATGTTAGAGGGGGGGCCCAGAACTGGGCCCTCATTAAATTATGGAATAATTGAAAATTATGGAAATTAAACACATTTGTGGAAATAAATATGTAATATTTGAGTTACATAAAAGCTTTTTATTTGTTTTCTTCCTAATTGTCCTTGAAATAGTGGTCAAGAACCCCTCCACCCCCCAACACAAAAATGGTTTGGCCACTGATCAAAATTTGATGTTGTCATTTGATTTGAAGTTCAGTTCAGTTCAGTTCAAAATGTCCGGTCAGCACAAGTCCGGTGCTCAGAAAAGGAAAGAAAAGAGAAGAAGAGAAGAAGAAAATAGAGCCCTGGGAGATTTTTTAAACAAATATTTTAAAAAAGGTGGTGACGGTGAAGCTGTAACTAGTAAAGTCAGGGCCGGCGCGTCCATATAGGCGAACTAGGCAATTGCCTAGAGCGGCACTTTTGTAAGGGCGGCAAAATGTGTACCAATCGGGAATGAGCAATTCACAAAATAGGCTATATGATTTGCTGAGCTGCCGCTGCGCCGCCCTGCGCCGCCCCGCGCCGCCCCGCGCCGCCCCGCCCCGCCCCCTGCTCTCACGAGTCATGACTCATGACTGAGTGATGGGAAGTTCGGATAATTTTACTGACTCTCTTGTTCGATCTCGTTCATAAAAATGAACGAATCTTTATTTGAGTCATTTCGTTAATTTAAGTGGCTTTAAATGTTACACAGCCAAAATCCCCGATCACATCCACCTACGCATATAGTAGGCTATATGTATATATTTGCTTCCTCTTGGCCTAAAGTGTTCCTGCAACGGGAGTGTTCTCTGGCTAGAGCGCAGAACAGCGGAGTTTGTATGGACAGAAGTGCATGCCTGAGCTTGTGTTTTGGGTTAAGCTGCGTTGCTTTGACATTGTGGAAAATATAACAATAGAAACAAAATATAGGCTATTAGCCTTTTTACCCATTATTATCAATCTAAATTAATTTCGTTTTTCTTTATGTAAATTTCGTTTTTCTTTATTTAAATTTCGTTTTACTTTATTTAAATGTCGTTTTTTCTTTATTTAAATTTGAAATTTTGTTTTTTCTTTATTTAAATGTTTTTTTTCTTTATTTAAATTTCGTTTTTTCTTTATTTAAATTTTACATTTAGTTTTTTTCTTTATTTAAATTTTGTTTTTCTTTATTGAAATTTTGTTTTTCTTAATTTAAATCTACCCTTTACTGTGTCAGTAATTTGTTAGGGACTGTTCGTTTTTTATTTAAGGGGCCACCGGAGGAGTTTTGAGATCTGTTGTCAAAAAAGACATGACCCTCCCTTCGCCAGCAATACATTTTTCTATGACCCTCCAAAATGTTTGTGAAAAAAGGCATGACCCTCCCCGATAATTTATTGATTAGCCTACTTCTGTACTGGTTTGCGCTTGGCAAAGATGTTCAGATAGCCATTGTTGTTTTTTTTGTTTGTTTTTTTTAAACCATAAACTCTTGCTTTCTCATCTTACTAGGGCTGTAACGATAGACCAAACCTACGATTCGGTTCGTATCACGATTTTTGATTTTAGATTTGAAAAAAATCATGTTTTCGGTGCTGATGGTGAACATGTGGGTGGCGCTGCCAATAAAGCATCTAAAAGCTGTCACAAAGAACCAGCAAAAGTAATGATTATTAATATGTCAAATATAGCAAGGAAACATTTTAATTGTTTATTAATAAACAAGTGTTTTCTGTGTCGACTACAAAGATGAAGTTGACGATGCGTCGCGATCTTCTCAGAACGCGCCAGAGAGAAATGCACATTTCATAAGCAGAAAGCAGTCTGTTTTTTTAATTGTTCTGTTTAAAAGTAGACATTTCAAGCTTTCTATATATTTCTCAGGTCTGTGAGGCAAGTAGCATACCTTACGCTGAGTTTCGGTTCATTTATGAGACAAGAGTCCAGTTCACTCGCCCGCGCCTCCGTGATTATCTATTTTCTACTATATTTACTTCTTATTTATTAAATCCAGATGAAACATTGATTAAAATTAAGATACAATTAATAAAAAAACGAAATTCACTTTAAAGAAAGGCTTTGTGCTTTCTGTTTGAGGTCTCTGTGAATTTTTTAAAGTCGCTTTCAGAGCAGTCATGTCCGTAATGGAGAACTGTCACGAACATTGTTTTTTGGGGGTTTTTTTTCACATAAATGCGAACACGAAAAATAAAATAAAAATAATATTTTATGTTCTGTGGAGGCCGATCTTTATTCATCCGGTGGGTATATATCTTTTGGTTTGCACAGTGTAATTTATAGAAGAATTACTAAAACATATTTTGTTTTAGTAATCCCTCCCCTATTTTATATAGACCCTCCCCTATTTTCCTCCGGTGGCCCCTTCCATAAATACCGAACGGTCCCTTAGTCAGAAAAATATAGACTACCTTAAAGTATTGCTTAATTTAACAGACATGTGTGTGTGCGTTTTATATTGCTAGTGCAGCGTGCATCAAGTATATAAGCCCTGCCCGCTTGAGGTGCGTCGCTTCCCGCTCGAGGTGTTCTGTAGTTTACTAAAAGTTTATTAATTCTGAACGTGTCGTGTCTCGCGTGTCCATCTATATTGCACCACCAAATGCTAACGTTACACTGCACTCCCTTGTGAAGTCGATTGGATGAACGGTTCTCGAAATAATCAAAATGCAAACGGACATAGACACATAGAGATTCCTGCCTTTATTAGAGAGAAGAATATGTTCAGCACCCTCTCGAAGCTTTGAATATTCGATGTTCATTACTACCGCAGCTTCGAAGCTCAAAAATGGTATTCGGACCAGCCCTAGGGGCGGCACAAATGTTTTTCGCCTAGAGCGGCAGAAGTGCACGCGCCGGCCCTGCGTAAAGTCAACGTAGAGCAAGGTAAGAAACAGCGCAGCCAACGTTTACGAGACTTGTCAGGGGTTTTCCTGCATTGAATTTTTTTTTAAGCAATTTTTTTTTTGTCCTGCCAAAGCCTTATTTGATCGGTGACTTATGTATAATAGAATGAATGACTGCTGCGCTTGACAGGGCGATAACGAGCAGAGAGAGCCCCGGCCGCGCGCGCGCACTCTCACGTCTTCAAACAACACGAGCGCTGTCTTGCGCTCTCTCCCTCGCGCATATTAATCAGTCAATTGACACGATAGTAAAAGGTCGGAAGACCGTAGTTTAACGTGGAGCATTTGGAGATTCTGAATTACCGCGGGGTGTGAATTGTGCTAAAAAAAAAACTTTGCCTTATCTTTTCCAAAAAGCGTCCGGCCGCCCATTCAGCTGACATAAACCACAATTTCAGTAAACGAAAAAACCTATCCAGTGATGAAATGTTTTCTGTGTTGACACAAATCTTGTGCGATGTCCTAAACACCCGAGATAATCACACAATGCGTGCCATATACAGGGGCGTCACTAGGCCCTTTTTAGGGGGGCTGAAGCCCCCCTAAACTTCTGCCCAGCCCCCCTAAAAAATATTTGATTAATAAATTTTTTATCGCTTCAGTCCCCTTTAAAAAAACTCATATGAAACGGCGGCAAGCTGCGTCAAGTTTCGGCTCCTCCCCTTATCTGAGTCTGCTTGGATTTTCAGCGCATTTTTCAATCTGCAGTGGCGCCGAGCAGAGCGAACATCAGAGAGTACAAGGTGTGTCGTGAGTGCATTTATTGATAGATTGCTATGATATTACATCTGCATCGGTGCAGTTCTTTGTCATAAATGCATTGCAGTTTACATAATGTAATGTTACTGGAGCATTGGGAGCAACACGAGACGGTTCGGTTTCTCATCCAATACCAATACGTTTCGCTGCGTTCACCTTCAGCCCTTATCACAGTGTGATAGTTGTTTTTTATTCCTACAAAAATGAAGCGATTAACACCCATGAAAACATACTTTAGAAAACGATCATGATTTATTTTAATTTACTTTTTAAACTTTAAAACATATTATTTTGTATTTCGGCATTACATTATGCTGCCATGCACAGAAATGATTTAAAGACACGCATCATTGTCTGAAAGCACTAGATGGCCCAGAGAGAGAAACATCATTATTATTTTGGAGTTTTTTTGTTTTGTATTAATAAATATAGTTTTGTATTAAGTAATAATGAATCAGGAGGAGTGTACATACATATGAGTAAGAGTAGAGTAAAGGGATTTGTGATTTTCTTTTAAGTACTTGATTTATAGAAGTGGCAAATTGATAATTCATGTTGTTATTTTTAATAAATAGAAATAAATATAGAACAGATTAATCATATTGCCAATAGACAGTTACATTAATACACGTTTAGCTGGTTAGTTCAATTATTTGAAATTAAATAGATTTTCACGGGGTGACTTGATGAATAACCAACCGTATTGTTGATAACAAAGGCTAAAAAGCTTAGAAAATAAAATAATTTATATTTCATTGTAGATGGACTTAGTTACCTAGCTTTCCTGGTAGCTTTGTCTGAGAAAATGATTCATAAATCAACCTATCAGTTGACCCTATGTTTACTTTCGTTACTGACAGACAAAAATAAAAAGCCTGTATCAGTCAAAGCTCAGCTTTAGGAGGGAAAAAGACAGAGCAAGATAAAAACAAAGAGAAAAAGAGTGTGATGCTGATGAGGTGAGAAAAAAAAACAGCTGCCCGCACATGGTTTTAAAGCTATTGTCATCCAATTTTTTTGGCCTTCAAAACATCTTAAAATGCACATATGTAGATCAGAGAAATCAAAATTTTCTCGGGGGAGCATGCCCCGAACACCCCTAAATACCTCACATTCGGTACCTCAGTGATTATAAAACCGTGCCATATGCATGTTATTGGATGAATGAATGAAACTAGTTAATAATGAGCATTAGACCATAAACTATCTTTTTTTTTTTTTTTTTACATCATACCCTCATTGGGGGCTGAGCCCCCCTAAAATGAAAATCCTAGAATCGCCCCTGGCCATATACGCAAACGAATGACTCCTTTGAACCATTCACTTTAATGAATGGTTAAAACAACTGATCTGTCCAACACTGAATTGGTGTATAAAAAAATCGGTCACACTTTACAATAATGTTTCATTTATTAAAGGTGCTCTAAGCAATGTCCAAGCAAACATCTCCTCACCATCCGCTAGCTGCCTGTCCCCTGAACACACTGTAAAAAAAAAACGCGGTCTCTGTAGACAGCCCAGGCTCCACAAATGGCAAGAAAAACCAACTGGGCTCACCCGCACCACGAAACATAAAAACTGCTCCAGCCAATAACCGACAAGAAGGATCTGGGGTGGGGTTTGGGGGGTTAGTGCGCGAATGAGGAGGAGGGAGGGTCCAGCTAGCCTCCATTTTGTTTGACAATACTTTAAACGTCAACTAGAAGTAACGTCACCCAACATCACTTAGAGCACCTTTAAACTATAGTTAACTAAATTAGTTAACATAATATTAATAACCTGCACTTCTACAGCATTGTTCATTTTAATTTTAATATTTAGGCTATTAATAGCCCCATCTAGATTATCTTGTCCCGGGCCCAGGCAAGACTGTCAGCTGGCCTGGCTGTAATCATATCAAATATTTACATAGAATAGAATAGAATAGAATAGAATAGAATAGAATAGAATAGAATAGAGTAGAATGTTCTAAAGCATAGGTTCTCAAAGTGCGGCCCGCGGGCCAATGGCGGCCAGCAGAAACATTTCTGGTGGCCCGCGATAACATCTGATAACATCTGTAAAACTGTTAAAACTGTACATTGCTTTGAAAAAATTAATCTCCGTTTAGTGGTGTTTAGCGGCATCTATAGGCATAAGCGGTAATTACAGGTGTGGTCCGACCGATCGCATGTGACAAGTGACTTAATGACAAGCTTATTAATAGCCGCGTTTCCATTACCTTTCAAATTTTTCGCGGGCGCGAACACTTGCATTTTCCTATCAACAGTGGAAAGAACTTAAAATACTCTATAATTTCTGGTCATACAGAAAATAATAATACATTATTCGCAACTAGGCTACTTTTATTTGTGTAAACTCATAATAACAATAAAACGTTGTGCTTTTGTAAAATAAAATAAAACAATCAGTAGCCTACGCGCTTTCATGATCTCCGTGAACTGGAGCGCGAGAACTGAAACAAAATATAGCCTATGTAGGCTAAACCTTGAAATGTCCACTTTTAAACAAACAAACACGAATCGAAAGCTAATACCTTCTGATTATGTAATCCGTATGAAAGGTGCATTTCTCTCTAAAAGCGCATCTGCTTAACAGCGGAGATGGAGATATGTTTTTAGCCGACACTTAGAAAACAATAGTTTATTAATAAACAATTAAAATGCCTCGCTGTTTTTTCAGACACATTTATTATAATTTTACTATAACTCACCTTTCTGTGGGCTGTGGTTCCAGAGACACAGGCTATATATTCAGCACTGTGGGGAAAAATATCAATTCCAGGTTCTAATTTGGCCTTAGAAAACCAGTAAAATCGACATGTTTTTATTAATTTGTGAATATTTTAAATGTTTAATAAAGGAGCAAAAAGTCATAAACAAAAATCTGAAAATTCATCAATATTTACTTTTTTGCGCAGCAGTTGGTGTAGCCAATTCAAATTCAAATTTTGGTGTTCAACTTTGCGTTTTAAAAAGACAACAACCGTTAATTTTTCGTTTTTCAATTACGGGTTAAAAAAATAGATAATATATTATTATAATAGCGCAAAACATTTGCGCAAATCTGTAATAATGGAAACGCGACTGACAGGCAATTATAGATATGAATGATGATGATGATGACTTGTTTGGTAAGCTTCTATTTTAAAAGTCTCTCTCTCTCTCTCTCTCTCTCTCTCTCTCTCTCTCTCTCTCTGTTCTGTGTCTGTCTGTCTGTCTCTCTCTCTCTCTCTCTCTCTCTCTCTCTCTCTCTCTCTCTCTCTCTCTCTCTCTCCTTCTCTCCCCCTGTCCCTGTCCCTGTCAGGTTTTCCTGTGGTGCTTTGGTAGCTGGAATTGTCCCTGAATAAGGCCTATGCTGATAAGAAGCAAGGCACACTGAGACTGTTTGTTCTAAATAAGTTTGTTCTTGAAATGGACTGCACACAGGACTGTTATATCCCAAATTTGTCTGTTGAGGGTAGAGAACCCCAGGGATTTTGTTTGCATTGCAATTTTTCTCAAGATTTTCACAAGTTTTGCCAGGTTTAGCCTCAGTTATAAATTAAAAAGTGTTTATTGCAATAAATGTAAACTGTAGAGTTGCAACCTGGTCATTCAGATTATTTCAAATGGGATTTTCTTTTCAGTATTTTTTTTCTTTTTCTCCCCCGCCCCTTTGGCGGCCCTCAGTTCAATGTTGGGTTCCTAAATTGGCCCTCACCTATCAAAACTTTGAGAACCCCTGTTCTAAAGGATATGAGAGATGAACATCAAACATCTTAATGTTGAGATTCAAACTAACAACCTTCAGTCTCACACTGACGTCATACAGCACTGATGGAGCTTCAGATCTCACTCCTCGAGGAAGAGGAATATAGAAAGACATTAAAAATCAATAATCCTGTTATCTCTTCTGGATCAGATCTGATGTGATAAACCAGGGCTGCGTTTCCCAAAAGCATCGTAAGCCTAAGTTGATCGTAAAAACGATCGTACGACTGATCTTAATATTATGGTCTGTTTCCCAAAGGCATCGTAGCTTAAGTAGCACTTGAAAATCTTCGTAGATCTACGAGTGCTCTGGAGTAACCGTACATCCCCAAGTGCATCGTAAGAAGACAGATTTATGAGGACACCTGCAGGACAACCGGCAGATTACACCTTTAACTTTATTCAAATGCAATGTGATTATAATATAAGGTTTTGATTGTACTTTATTGTACTCTTTATTACTCTTTTTTGTTGTTGGTTAAATTAATGTATAAATTAAATAATTAAAAAGGTCAGAAAACAAAACAAAAATTGAAATAATTTAATCTAATAATTTTAATCAAAATTAAATGAATGAACAAAAAATAAATAAAAGAGATCCTTTAAATCTGTTAAAAATTACATCTTTGTTTCGCTCTATCTCCTCTAAAAGGACATTAATGTAATCTTTTTTGAAAGGTATCTTTTCTTCTTCTTTTTTTTCAGCCATTTTGTCAGTGCCTCCGCCTGTAGGTGCTTTATATAGACTTGTCTTGATTGCTTATCCACAACAGATGACAATTATTAGGTTAAACGTTCAGAATACGATTCCATATAAGGTTATATTTCAGCACTTCGCGAATGGACAGCGACTCTTAAGTAGCACGTAGAGCGCGTTCTCGCGCGTTCATGTTAAGTGCATTTTTGGGAAACGCTCGTGGAATTGCTGCGAGCGTTCGTAACCTTGCACGTAGAAAGCGCTCTTAAGAGCTAAGATACATCGTTATCGGGAAACCCGGCCCAGAATGATGACAGTAGCCACGCCCACCAGAGCAGAGAGGACCAATCGGATCACAGCTTCAGTAGGACCACAACAGTGGACAGAGTCTGAGGAATAAACACATCAAACTGAGATCAGGGCTGCGTTTCCCAAAAGCATCGTAAGCCTAAGTTGATCGTAAAAATGATCGTACGACTGATCTTAATATTACGGTCTGTTTCCCAAAAGCATCGTAGCTTAAGTAGCACTTGAAAATCTTCGTAGAACTACGAGTGCTCTGGAGTAATCGTACATCCCCAAGTGCATCGTAAGAAGACAGATTTATGAGGAGACCTGCAGGACAACCGGCAGATTACACCTTTATTTTTTATGTTTCAGCACTTCATGAATGGACAGCGACTCTTAAGCAGCACGTAGAGTGCGTTCTCGCGCGTTCATGTTAAGTGCATTTTTGGGAAACGCTCGTGGAATTGCTGCGAGCGTTCGTAACCTTGCACGTAGAAAGCGCTCTTAAGAGCTAAGATACATCGTTATCGGGAAACCCTGGCCCAGATCAGTCAATAAACGGTTTGTAAGTAATTCAGTGAGTTTTATTGTGATTTTAGATATACATTTTTAAAAGTTACACTTCCTGAGAGGCCAATATCGGAATAATTAATGAAAATAAATAATCTCAGATTTTCTCATTTCAAGATATTCATTGAAATGTCAAATTACAACAAATTGTTGTTGATAAAAAAAAATGTATATGGACCAATAACTAAGCAACAACTTCACATAAGAGTAATGTCACACTCAAACTAATGCTGTTGGGTATTTGAGCTTCATATTTATTCTATTTTATATTATTTTATTTAATAATTACTAATAACTGAGTTTAGAGCTGAACTCAAACTTGATCTTTCAGTAATATCACAGTTAAATAATTTCTATATGAGACTAACTGTGAATGTTAATCTTCTCTGACTAATTTCAGCAGTTATAAAATGATAGTGGGAAACGGGAAGACTCCTCTAGTGGTCATCAAGAGCACTTCATTATTTAATGTGACTTTTTTATTTTTAAAAATAATTTATAGGAAAAATGACTCATGACTCGTTGATTACTCTGTGAGGAAACAAACAAATATACAGAGTTTATTGTCTTTTATAAACATTAATTTCTTAAATCTAACCATGACAGAAAGTTTATAAACAATAAAATGTTTTTTTGAAATAAGAGTAATAAACAAATTACAATTTAATAGTAAATGAAAAAATATATTTCTGAAAAAGAATAATGATCTTAACAATAATGTACATTTACAAATAATGGTTTAAATAATGTAAAGCTGTATATGTTGCTCTCTGCTGAAAATTAATATATATATAAAGTTAGTATTCCTCCAGGAGGCGCTCAACATAATAAATGTAATAAAACATGCATGGGCTGTGTCCGAAATCACCCCTAGACCCTTAAATAGGCCATAATTTGAGGGAACAGCCATTTGTTGTCCAACACCATAGTGGACGTTATTGAGTGCACTCATTCAATCCCACAATGCACCGCAATAACGAGTGTACGGTTGCGTCCGAAAGCTGATAAATGCTGCCGGACTCAATCCAAGGTCGGAAGACATCAAGGCACGTCCGCATGCAATGTTAGCTCACTTGTCTCCTGGGTCACCGTGATTTTGCCAAGTAAGACATGTTCCTGGATCAACATATATTCATATCCTGGAATAACATTCCTGTCACAAAATGTAGTCCTTACCCTATCCCAGGGGCGGATCTACTGGGGTGGCACGGGGTGGCAGCTACCACCCCTAGTAAAGGTCTTGCCACCCCATTGATGTCAGCCAGGCCGGCTGAAAATAAGACGACATTTACGGTAAAAACCTTTGTTTCCTGGGCGCCCCTAAACGCATCATGACTTGAGTAGAGCCTCTCCCTCCCTATGACATGTGCAGTCCAGCCAAGCAGTCTTTCAACTTTTCTCGACAAGTTTCAAGTGAGGCTCACGTGGACACACGACGAAACACGGTAAGAAGAACACGCTTTTATACATCATATTTAAAAAAAATGGCTAACATGATGCAACTCTATCAGAAGGGTCGATAATGTTACAATGGGACAGCCCGCCTCGCGAATGTTGAACCAAAAAAAGTATTCTTGTTTTTAATGCGAACGCGGTGAATCCAAATGGCGGACAGCGGTGGCAGTGCTTTCGGTAGTTTCGAAGAAGGAAAGGCACGGAAAGACTAAAGTCATTTGACCCTGCTAGCCTGCAAAGTACAGACCGCAAAGTACCGGGTTTAAGCAGGGACCAACATGAGTTTCAGTTGGTTAACAGCTAAGTTTTCGGAGCAGTCATTGTGACACTTGTGTGCCATCTCTCCTGTTTACAGGTAATGACGACGATTAAAGTCCTTCCCGCGGCTGCCCATCAGTGTCAGTCTCTTTCCTCTCCCTCGTTCTATTAAAGTATTAAGTTGCTCCCATACCCAACTTTGTCCTAATTCGATCAGTTGCATCATGATAGGAAAATAATGAGAATATCAATCTCAGTGTGGTACTTTACTGTCATATAAATAAAATGTATATCGTCCAATCATTAAAAAAACCCAACTTAATTATTGACACTTAAGATGTGTTCATGTATCAAAACGAAACAGATCTTAAATCAAATGCATGCATAAATATGTCCAGAATGTCAAACATTGTTTACTTGACCCCACAATGCTGTTTAATGGCAAAGACTAAGTGTTTCTCTTTCTCTTTTTCTATAGATGATGATGACCTAATGAATGGGAGAGGAGAGGGTTGGTCCTGATCTCCCATTGTGGCAGTAAGTAAAGTATTTTTGAGACATTGGATAATATGAAATATTTATTTGAATTGAGTATTTTATTACATGAATCACTTGTAGCCTAAAAATGAAGCGGAAAAGCATAGACCGTTTTTCTCAACCAAAGAAGACGCTTAAAGAACAGGAGAGTGAACATGTGAAGGAACAGACAGACAGACTGAGTGAGGAAGACGTAGAAGTTGACAAAGGGACAGATGAGGACTGTGAAGGATCTCTTCCGCCGGATCCAGGCCGTATCCAGATCCGATGAAGGACCTGTGCATGGACGCGACGACAACGCAGTACTGAAGTGTCAACCAGTCTCTCCGTTTCTGAAGTGAGGTGGACTCCGGCTGTATCCAGATTAGATGGTGGATCTGCACGTGGACCCAACCATGACGCATCCCTGAAGTGCCGGCCTCAGCGACACGACCAATCTGACTTCTGACCCGTAACGCTGCCTGGATCATAATCATACACTGTTCGCTCGTTGGCCAGAGGAGAACTGGCCCCCGACTGAGCCTGGGTTCTCCCAAGGTTTTTTTCTCCATTCTGTCACCTAGAGCTGAAACAACTAATCGATTTAATCGATTAAAATCGATTATTAAAATAGTTGTCAACTAATTTAGTCATCGATTAGTTACTAAATAACTTTTATTTGCCGTAAGCGGCTCATTTCGTGCATATTTTAAATCTGCGGTGACCAAAGTGTGGCAGTAATGATCCACCGGAGGTTTTACTCAGCCAGTACAGCAGGAGAAGTAGCGAATAGCCAATAGCTGGCCTTGTTTTATGTCACGTGCTTCCCGCACAGTGTCTCTGCAGCATTCAGCGAGATGGCGGAGGCAGCAGTGGAGTAAGCTCGGGAAAGAAAAAGAAAAAAGCGGAAGATAAAACTAATCGAACGAAGCCGCATTCGGCAGTTTAGGATATCGCACAAGATTTGTCAACAAAGAAAACATTTCATCACTGGAGAGTTTATTTTTCGACACCATCGATTTTGATTAATATGCACGAGGGAGAGAGAGAGCAAGACAGCGCTCGGGTGAGTGCGCGCGCGCGGCCGCGGCTCTTTCTCTGCTCGTTCTATATGCCCTGTCAAGCACGCCCTGTTAAACTGACAGGACTTAAAAACACATGCAAATGATACACTTTCACTCTATGATGGTTAAACTCTGCAATTAATAATTTTTTCTCGGAACTAATGTTTTGGTAGGAACGAAAGTTTGCATCGTATGTTTCTCCGGAATCAGCCAGCACGAAGGACGTCTATATTCCGATTGGTTGCTGGCGCTTGCCGCTGAACCGCGTCATAGCTCATTACCATAAAGTTGAGCTGCTTTCAACTTTCTGATTGATTTCACAGCATAAGCTATAAAGCTGTTTCCCAGGTATAAGCTGTGTGTTTACAGGAAAAAAATAAATAAAATGCAATTTACTGCAACTGTATTCTGTTTTATTCTTATTCTTCGTGAAAATATGTTCTGCAAGATTCCTTAATAAGCTTTGTTCGGGATGTTAAACTACTTTAGGAGCCCAAAGGACTGCCATGGTGAAAACATTATTTGAAATCTCCTTGTGAAATTTGCTAGAGTACTTATGGGTCAGTGTTTTGATTGCAGGAGAGTTCGACAAAGGATTACTAACGCATAATAAAACACAACTCCAGATATGTTTTTGATGAGGATATGACAATGCAAAATGGTTAAAATCTCTAAAAAGTCTATGTTGAATGATAAAGACCCTTTGTTAATAATTTACTTGGGAAAAAATGGGCAAAACTAAAATATAAGTACATAAACCGATTAATCGATTAATCGTTAAAATAATCGCCAGATTAATCGATTATCAAAATAATCGTTAGTTGCAGCCCTACTGTCACCTGATGGAGTTTTGGTTCCTTGCCACTGTTGCCTTAGTTGCTTAGTTAGGGACATTTAATATTCAACGATATTATTGATCTGCCTAATTAGGGTGGACAATGATGCAATTTTCTTCTAGAAACAAACTTTGTTGTATTATTTTCATTTTATCAATGTGAAGCTGCTTTGATACAATCTGTATTGTAAAAAGTGCTATATAAATAAAGGTGACTTGACTTGACTTGAAGATGCAGTGGAAGAAGAGATGAGTGACAGCAACAATAAAGAAACTGAAAGGGAGCTGGGCGATGTTAGGCTATCGTCTCAAGAACAACTTGATATGATTTATGAATTTCCATGTCAAATAAGGGATAGCTGCAGTATCACTGCTGAAATATTAGTTGTAACTGATGCCAACTGTATTAATAAGGAATTTATATTTTCTGTCCTTTTAGATATATCAAAATCCTGGCAAGAAGGACCAAAGCAAGTGAAGTTAAATAATTTCCCCAAGACTTTCACATGGCTTGAGTAGGCTACTCTGCAAGAAAAGATGCAGATTACTGCTTTGCTTGTAGACATTTTTCTCTACCAGATGCTGCTAAACGTGTGTTCACGTCCACGGAGGGTTACAGAAACTGGAAAAAGGCGAGCTTTAAAGACAGTGGCTTTAGCTCACATGCCAAATCTGAGAACCACCAAAATGCAATGTGTGCATGGGCAGAGAACAAAAAAAGACAAGACAGTAACACTTCACTTGTTGCAATAATGGACGAAAAAAATAAGAAACAACTGACTGAAAACCAAAAGTTTGTGAAAGCATTAGCTGAAATTTTAATCGTGACTGCAACTGAAAACACTGCTCAGCGTGGCCATAGGGAAACTACAGACTCTGAGAGAAAAGGTATGTTCCTGTCAATGTTGGAATTACTTGCCAAACATGACCCAATGATCAGAAAGAGATTACAAAACCAGCCAAAAAATGCCATGTACACAAGTAAAACGATACAAAATGAAATACTTCAATGCTTAGCAGGAATGGTAAAAGACAATATTATCAAAGAGGTTAAAGAAAGTCAACAATTCTCCATAATTGTTGATGAGACAAAAGATATTCAGAAAAAGGAACTGATTTCATTTGTTCTGAGATACTTTTATGAGGGTGCTGTTCACGAAAGCTTTATTGAATTTTCTGAGGCACATCAGCTAGATGCAGGTGCTCTCTCTGAAAAGATCATTTGTTTTTTTGAAAAAACATGGGTTGGAGTACAAAAAAAAATCTGGTTGGTCAGGGTTACGATGGCCAAAGTGAGAGAGGTGTCAAAGCATGCATTTCATGTTCACTGCAGTGCTCACTGCTTAAACTTGGTCATTGTGGACAGTGTCAAAAATGTCTCAGATGCAGGAACTTTCTTTTCATTATTAGAGCACTTGTATGTATTTCTTTCAGGATCATATGTACACAACAAATGGCTGAAAGTGCAGCAGGACATGTTTGATGGTGCCCCTAGACAACTCCAGCGTCTTAGTGACACCCGGTGGGCTTGTCGGCAGGCAGCGCGTCGCAATGTTTTAGACCGGTTGCCTGCTATTATACGCGTCTTGGAGGAGATAGCTTCTGAAATGCACCCACAAAGAGCTGTTGAAGCTAGAGGGATACTTGGACAACTTGATCTGAATTTTGTTGGGTGCCTTTGTGGTTTTTAAAACGATCTTAAGTGAGTCAAAAATTCTCTCAGATCACCTTCAATCAGAAAACATTGACTTCAGCAAGGCAGTTAATCTGATCCAAGCTTTTAAAGATACACTGGATGATTATCGCAGTGAGGACACTTTTGGTGAACTGTGGAATAACATTGTTGACACGTGTCACCAGAGCAATATCTCCACAGCACAGAACAAATGCAAAAGGGTCAGACAAACAACAAAAGCGCTTCAGGACTCCATCATCGCCTCAACATTGGGACAACACGTTTCACCAGACGGAAAGACAAGTTTTCGAGCTGCGTTTTTCAAAAACAAATTGTGACATAATGAATGGACTCCAGGCTCTGAATCCTTCCAGTCGTTCCTTCTTGGGTGATGATGTTATGCTGTTGGCAAAGGCATATGGATCAAACGCTGATGACCTAAAACATGAAATTCATCAGTGCAAAACTTTCCCTAAAATCAGAGGGAAATGATAGGTGAATAACACTGATGTTGAAGCACCTCACCCTGGGTCTAAGCCTAAACTTGACATAAACTGTTAACTTGTCCCTCAAATCTGATTGGTTGATTGGAAAGTTGTTCCAGGATCAACAAAGATGTTAATCCAGGATCATGTGGTACTTGGTGAAATCACGTTCACTTGTCTCTATCTGAATGATTTTTGAAGGCAGCATAGATGTATCCTTCTCTGCCTTTAATATCCCACAATCCTGTGCTTTCCATTCTGTGACAGTTGAGCTAGAAAAATAAAGATGGCGTCTGAAAGTTGCGTCTGGTGGTTGCGTGTAAATGTACATCTTTGATCAACGATTTCCTCTTATGATGTCATTTCTAGTGAGAAATTACTGTTGTAGTCATTAAATATTCTCTCAGTTTCACTAAAGCTCTATTCTGTTGTAGATCATTAAACTGTTACGCTGCCTCAGAAGAGTGTCTGAAATCAGTTTTGAGACGTATCTTCGTACGCAAACGCTGCCAGCCGGCTCCATCTTCACACAGATCTTCAACAGATCACTAGAGCTGTGCAAAGTTCTTCCGGCTTCAAACGCTCCACCATCATCCCCGTCCCAAAGAAACCCAAAATCACTGGACTGAATGACTACTGACCTGTTGCCTTAACATCTGTGGTCATGAAGTCATTTGAAAGACTGGTGCTGGCCCACCTGGAGGACCTCACTGGACCCTTGCTGGACAGTTTGCTTATCGAGCAATCAGGTCTGTGGATGATGCAGTCAACTTGGGACTGCATTATATCCTCCAACATCTGGACAAACCAGGGACTTATGTGAGGATCCTGTATGTGGACTTCAGCTCGGCCTTCAACACCATCATACCAAACATCCTCCTGTCCAAATGAACCCAGCTCCCTGTGCCCGCCTCCATCTGTCAGTGGATCACCAGCTCCCTGTGCCCACCTCCATCTGTCAGTGGATCACCAGCTCCCTGTGCCCGCCTCCATCTGTCAGTGGATCACCAGCTTCCTGACCGACAGGCAAAATCCTCATCCAGCTCCTGCATAATCAGCACTGGCGCTCCCCAGTGGACTGTTCACAGCGCCATCTAGTGGCTTTCTTGAGTAACAGACACAATCACTGGATCTCATTACAGAGACTGAGTAAATAACTCCTGATAACATGTGAGTTCAGGGTGAGCCACTAGATGGAGGTGTTGCTCCTCAGACGAGACCACAGAGACAAATCACACTAGAGATTTAAAGACTTTATCGTTGGAGGAAATGGAGAATGATTCCTGTTAACTTTGAAGAAGTTGATGTTATACTAAAATGTTTTTCATTTGATAGTGATAAAAATCTTTTGTTTAAATTTGATTTCATTATAATGATTGCCCGTTTCTATATTCATAAAGTCAAATGGAATGAAAAAAATGGCAAATTCTGAACAATTTAAAATTGATATTAAAATATATTTAAAAACAATATCCAAATGTAAAAACTTAAAAGCAAGGAAAACTACACAGTTTGTTTAATAGGTACAAATTCTTTGTAAAATGCCTTTTTTCTCTCTTTCTTTCTTCCTTTTCCCCTTGTTTACCCCTGACATGTATGGTTATATGTACTCCTGTATGTAAATTGTTTTGTTGTTATTAAAATGCATAAAAAAAATTAAAAACAAGTATCGTGAGATCCTTGACGTAATAATGAACAAGAAAAATATATGTGATGCTGCATGTGATCTGTAACATGAACTTTTTATATAAATAAATAACACGGTATTGTATATTTTTCTTGCAGTAAATCTGCCACTAGAAAAATTTAACAGATTTAGTTTTATGAGTTAATAAAATTTTTAAAACTTTTTTAAAAATAATATTTTAGCTGTATTTGTTGTTTATACCGGAATATATTGCAAAAACTAATTGGTAATAAAAAAAAATTTACCAATAAATAAATAAATAAATAAATAATGTTTTTACAGATAGACTATAAGAAGCACCTGTTAAAAAAGTAGAAATAAAGCTGTATATGGTACACTGCTGAAATATTTAAAATATACATAAAGTTTGTATTCCTCTGAATAAATCATGAGAGACTCTTGAACCTCAGAGTGAGAAACTTTATTGATAAAGGCAAGAAAATACATGACAAATATACAGCAGTAGTAAAGAGAGATCTGTGTGTCTATATTCATTATTTTTTGTATCTGAGAGAAGTTATAAACAATAAAGTGACACTGTTAAATAAAGTGACACTGTTAAAATCTGACACTGAAAGAGAGCACAAACTCAAATAATCATCAGTATTTATTATGAAAAAAACACTTGAAGAACCTTTAAAGTTCAGCGTTCTGCTTTAGATTTCAATACTTCCTGAAAAAGATGAACATAAAAAGCCATAAATTAATAAACCTCACAGATAATTATACATGCAGTATCAGTTTGTGAGAAATGACATCATCAATCATGTACCTGATGTGTGAACATGTGCTTGATCTCGTTCAGCTCTTCTGGATCTGATCTCATAAACCACAATAATGACAGTAGCCACGCCCACCAGAGCAGAGAGGACCAATCGGATCACAGCTTCAGTAGGACCACAACAGTGGACAGAGTCTGAGGAATAAACACATCAAACTGAGATCAGATCAGTCAATAAACACTAATATCAGCGCTGACATCAAGTAATATTTCTGAATACACAGAAATATGATCAAATCTAATCAGCAATCTTATATTCGGTTCCAAGTGAGTTTTTATACGGTCTGTCATCTCAAACTATAAAATGATTAAACAATTCAATATGTAAATAGTAAATAAGAATATTTGAAGGAGAAGAAAAATGATTTCTACTCACCATAGACAGAAACTCTGAATGATTTTGATGAGAATCTTCCTCTTGTAAACATCATTAGTTTATAATCTCCATCATGTTCAGTTGTGGTGTTTGTGATGGTCAGAGATCCAGTTTGATTGTCCAGCTTCAGTCTGTCTCTGAATCTCCCATCAAGAACATCATCATATACAGTGATTCTGCCAAACCATTCATAGATTTCTGCTATTAAAGTGCTTTTAAGCTCATCTCCAAACCTCCACAGAATCACATCATCCTTCATTTCAGTAAGATCAGAGTTTAGAGAGACTGAATCTCCCTCCTTCACTGACACTGACTTCACTTCATCTGTCAAACACACAGAGAACAAACAGAAACAGGGTTTGCAAAGATTAATACTGTTAAATAACTTTATAATGGTTTACTAAATTTGAATAGTTTAAAATTTACAGTAAAAATAAAAATATAAAATAACAAAAACAAAATTGAGCTTTGAGTTGATTTCAAGTTTCTTTCTTGTGAATAGTTGTGTGTGTGTGTGTGTGTGTGTGTGTGTGTGTGTGTGTGTGTGTGTGTGTGTGTGTGTGTGTGTGTGTGTGTGTGTGTGTGTGTGTGTGTGTGTGTGTGTGTGTGCTGTATGGTTCCATGACGTGAAAAGCTGTTTGCTACCATATAAGAAACTACTTTAGTTTAATTGTTTGTTTTATTTACCTCAAGTTTTTTGTAACATTCTCAGTAACAATAAATGGTCACTGGATCAACTTCTACTCCTCATCTTTACAACTGCACACGTCAAACTATATCCAGCTCAGCACACAGTAGCAAATAGAGAACAATCTGACTGGAAAAAGCTACTGCAAATACTGTTAAATCACTTTATAGTGGTTTAATAATCGAATAGTTTAAAATTGACATTCAAAATAAACAATATAAAATAAAAAAACAAAATCATGTATGAATTCATTTAAATTTTTTCATTAAAAAACAGGTGTAAACGTTTTTTAACTCACCAAAGACAGCGAGAATGAACAACTTGCCCTCACGGTTGATCAGTAGATGATAATCTCCTTCATGTTCAGTTGTGGTGTTTGTGATGGTCAGAGATCCAGTTTGATTGTCCAGCTTCAGTCTGTCTCTGAATCTCCCATCAAGAACATCATCATATACAGTGATTCTGTCGGCCCGTTTATTGATTTCTGCTATTAAAGTGTTTTTATCTCCAACCCTCCACTGAATCACATCATCATCCTTCATTTCAGTAAGACCAGAGTTTATAGAGACTGAATCTCCCTCCATCACAGTCACATCACCAATCACTCCTGAAGAACAGAGTTTTTCACAGATTAAAGCTTTAAAGTGATGTTGGTTTGATGAAGCTTCACTAAAATACTTTTAAAATAAAATGTGAAATTAATATTCTGCAGAAACACAAAGACAAAAGATGATGACTGATAAGAGAAATAGATTTATATTATAAACTTTATTACAGGCTCTAGGCCCAACAGCAGGACATACACCATACAAAAACAAACAACACAACAACAATTTTTTTACATATGGAACAATGACTAAAAAATACACTTTTACTTTAATGTTTAATGTCACACTGAAACTAATGCTATCTGAGCTTCATATTTATATTATTTTATTATGAGGGATTGTCAAAGTTTTTTTTTTTTTTTTTTTTTTTGTCATCTACTGAATTTTTTCGTCAACGATACCAGGGACACCGAAACACCGGGGAACATGAAATTTGGTGGGCATGTAGCCCCACTAGACTTTTACGGAAAAATTTCGTTTGGTCACCGGAGGCCACTCCCCCCCCCCGCGCTGGGCCCCCCGTGAATTTTTCGTCAACGATACCAGGGACACCGAAACACCGGGGAACATGAAATTTGGTGGGCATGTAGCCCCACTAGACTTTTACGGAAAAATTTCGTTTGGTCCCCGGGGGCCACTCCCCCCCCCGGGCTGGGCCCCCCCAAACCCAAAAAATGCAGTTTTTCCTAAATAACTACTTGAACCGTGGCACCGAGGATGAAGAAATTTTTATGGTATGTTGCTCTTAAGGGCCCACATCAACCTAGCCCATAATCACTCATTTGTGATTTGCGCCCCTCCCATAAAAAATGAAAATGCAATATTATTCTGCTTTAATCGCCCCTATCTTCAGTGGAGATGTTCAGAACTGCACCATATTTCATGTGTATGATTAACTTGACATCCTCAGGGGGTATGCTAAGTTTCGTAGAATTTCATCCATGGGGGGGTATAAAATAAATTCATTTATGTGCACATTTAGTGACTGTACACTCATCGGCCTGTAGGGTGGTGTTGAGCGAAGGGTTGCTGGTTTAGGATGATACTGTCACACACACACATGCAGGAATACAAACAAACGCAAGCATGCACACACACTGACATCCACACGCACAGACACACACCCATACACACACATACAAATCCACATGCACACGCGCACACACATGTACGCACGCATACATACACGCACAGCAGAGGTGGGAGACTCGAGTCGCAATTTTCTGGACTTGAGACTTACTTGACTAGATCTCTGAAAAGACTCGACTTGACTTTAGACTTGCTCCTTGTGACTTTATACTTGACTCGGACTTGTGCCTATTTACTTGAAATGACTTGTGGAAAATAATTTATTTCAATTATTGTGAATTTATTTATTTTTTTACGGAAACTCGTTTTCCCTCCTCTGTGGCTGTCAATCATTCTCCATTCAGTATTCAAACAGCGCGCGCGCCTCTTCTGGTTGGATGCACGGTAAAACTCTCTCCATTCTCCAATATGATATATTCACATTATAATGCATGATCTGTAGATAAAAGGCTGTGGATTTGCATAAAATGACTTTATTTTGTTGGAGTTTGTTGCTGTTTTTAAACGACTCACTACCGTGTGCTTGTTAGATCACGCACATCACAAGGACTATGAATCGGCATCAAACGCACAATAACTGGAATTTAAAACTGTGAAACAAATGATCAATAAACTGTTGGACAGATATACACTAGGATTTGTGCGCTCGACATTTCTTCGCTTTGTGCCGTGAACTTTTTGCAGCGCTGAACACTGTGACTCCATGTTGCTTTGAGCACATCATTCTGCATACGCGCTTTGTGCGTTCTGTTTTGAAGCGTTTCATTATCATAGTTTTGCGCACTGAAAGATTATTAAAAGCTTATATTTTTTTATACCTAGCCTGCTCAATACATTTAAAATAAGCATAATTTAATTGTATATTATTTCTGTGTAGTGTAGGCTATATAAATACACTTCTGAATTCTTGACATTAATATATAAATATAAAATTGTGAAATGTATGACTGCCTGATTGAATTTTATAAGAGTACTAATAGTAATTTGTTTTTATTAACATGTTTAGATTTTATAAAATTACTGTGCAGATTTTTTCAAGAATTACTTTTTGCTGCTGATTTATACACATTAAGTTTAATAAAAATGCATAATACATTTATGTAATATTTAAAGGTGTTAACTGGAATCTTACACTGCAAAATAATAACTTAAAAAGGATTAAATTCATCACAATTATGTAAGTATCTGGAAATTTGACATCACAGCAAAATAACTATATGTATGGCTAGCACAAGATGGGAAAAGTTTTATTAATTCTTGTTTACTTGTGTTCATTTAATTTATTTTTATTTTAGAGCATTTAAAGTGCTTCTTAATGATATTTTATTTATTACACACAAGTTAGTTTATTTATTTTTGTAACCCATCAGCCCTCTGTGTCTAAATAAGTAATATAAGTCCCAGAGTTAAAAAAAATGTGTAAAACGAGCCTGTGTGTGACTTGGTATGACTTGATGACTAAGTTGCGACTTGACTTGACTTGACTTGACAAAGAGTATGACTTGACTTGACTTGACCCTTACAACAGAATGACTTGACTTGACTTGACTTGACCCTTACAACAGAATGACTTGACTTGACTTTGACTTGACCCTTAAAACAGAATGACTTGACTTTGACTTGCAATGTTAAGACTTGGACTTGACTTGAGACTTGCATTTAGTGACTTACTCCCACCTCTGACGCACAGACACACACACACACAGACACAGACACACACATACACAAACACAAACACACACACATATACACACACACACACACACACACAGACAGACATGCACATACTACTACTTTTTTTAGGTATATACATAAACACGCAATACAGCCAAATTGCTCCACGTCATTTATTTTTGTGGAAAGCCAGTGCAGGCCTGAGCGGCGGTCATATTTTGTACCGCCATGCGGTACATCTAGTTTAATCCATAATAACTGAGTTTAGAGCTGAATTCAAACTTGATCTGATAGTAAAATCACAGTTCAATTATTTCTATATGAGAATAACAGTGAATGTTGATCCTCTCTGACTAATTTAACCAGTAATTTATCACATCAGAACAGAAACAACTGAAGTCATAAAAACACATTTAAACTCACCATCCAGACGCCAGAAACACAAGCAGAGCAAAACAGGGAGAAACATCTTCATCGCTTTCAGTCCACAAATATGAAAAGACAAACTCTTCAAAACTGGTTCAGTAATAAACAGACGCGCTGATGTGAAGCTGCTCTGTAGTAAAGTGAAGTCAAACTCTACAATCAGTTAAAATAACTGTCTATTTATTCAGTGTTAATGCATGTGACCGTCTAGCTCTTTTTTAGCTGATAAATTCACACTCTGAACATTGACACTTTGAGCTCCAGTAGGCCTACAATTCCTGTAAGTCACTGGTGACACTTTCAACCGAAATAAACTGACCAATAACGTGTTAAAAACATCTTAAAGCAACAGTTTGATCTTGTCATGAGATCCTGTGAGTGTTTGGCTCTGCTCTCTCCTGTAACTCTCTTCAGGACGTTTGTTGTTCATTTCTGATCAAATGTCTCGATTGTTTCTCCTCTCAGACTGATTTCAGAGTTTCTCTAATGGTTTTATGGAGCAGGAACAGATCGCCTGCTATAACTGTGTGTGTGAAAGAATAGATTAATATTCAAATAAATATGCTCAATTAATACAAACACACCAGGATGTTGAATATCTGTGTCAGGAACAGGAAATACTGCTGTAATCATATCAAATGTTTATATAGAATAGAATAGAATAGAATGTTCTAGAAAGGATACGAGAGATGAACATCAAACATCTTAATGTTGAGATTCAAACTAACAACCTTCAGTCTCACACTCACTGACGTCATACAGCACTGATGGAGCTTCAGATCTCTATTCACCTTATTTTCCATGACAACAAGGGCGACGCCATTACGCTCATTTTGTCATCTTACTTCCGGCTGAGCGGGACTTCAACTTCCGGCTGAAAGGACCTACGCTAGTTTCTAGCGTAATTCTATAGTTGCAACGGTAAAATATGTAAAGTATTATATGCTCAGTTAGGGGCTGCCATAACAATTGGATTAAGAGGATAGAACAATTTAACCAACGGTGTTACGAACACAATGTAGGCTAAAGCGATCGGAATGTTGTGATGTACTTTACGATTTACACGAGGAGCACCTGAGGCAATGGCGGAAGGCGCTAAACTTGAAGTGCTCACCCAAGCGCTGTGTGTTCGTACCATTTTATGGACGTTAAATAGACCTAATGTAGGATAATCTGAACCCCGTGGTTTACACTGATGTTAAAATAACACATCTTATATACAGTAAAACACTGATGTTCACTTTCACAAGTTGAAGGGATGTTTTCTTGTTACAAAAAGAATGTGAAACACATTTGTAGGTTATATAATTTTAAATCTAATTTAAGTTAATTTTATATACTTTAAGAATTATCGTATCGCATATCGAATATCGCATTGTTTAATGAGTTATCGCATTTTTCTTCAATATCGTGCACTTACAGTTTTTCTCGATTGTTTACACACATTTTCTGGTACTTGAGACACAATGACCACAACATGTAACTCATTCACCATCCCCCTGAACCAGTTCTGCTAAACTACAGGCACAATTCCTGCTTTACACTCAAATTGCAGTTCTAAAACACACTTTTTTCAAAACACTACACACAATTCTCTGCTTTTGGCACAATTTTCATGCAGAAAATCTCTTGTTTTCACAAGGAACACACTGCCATTCAAATATACACACTGACTCATCACATGGGCAAACACCCGTCACACAGTTTTACAATTAGCAATCAGAGCTTTAGCATAAAAGGGCAACAGGTGAGCTCTTCAATGGAGCAATGGATGCCAACATTGGATTTTATTTTATTTTTTTACTGTAACTGTATACAGTAAATTCTTCTGTTGTTTTGTATGTAGACCACTGTATTTGTGGTGGTTGGGATGTACACTGTGTACATTGTTTTTGTTACCATGTATTTGTGTGTTCTGAGTATAAAAACAATATTCTCAAATATTTTACAACACATTTATGTATGTACTGTCTGTAGTAAGTGTAACACTGAACAAAAAAAGGCCTAAGTCATTATGATGAATGGAGAAGAAGTGTTTTCCATTCATCATAGTGTTTTACATTGAGCACATCAGTGTTCAGCTGGTTCTTATAAATGTCTATTCATATGATGGTTTGTGTGTGTCATTTGAAAACAAAATACCATTTTGAGAAGAAATAACATTGTTTTGAATGTAAAGTTTCATTTTGCAGGAGAATTGAGGGGTTTTGCCCATTGTGTGTGTTTTTTTGGATTTGTGTGTAGAGTTCTGAGAATATGAGGCATGCTTTCAGAAAATGTGTGCAAACAATCGAGAAAAACTGTAATAACTTCGTCCAGGCGATGAAGTAATGGCAGACAGAGGCTTCACCATTACCGATCTCCTCTATGAAAGGAAGGTGAAACTTGTCCTCCTTGTGAATCTTGTAAAACAGATGTTACCTGTTATGAAGTTTTTTTTATAAACCTTTACAATGTGACCAGATTTTACCTGTCAGTCATTTGTTATAAAACAATATAATGTGAGCTCTGTAGATTCCCCTTAAAACTTAAATGAATTAAGTCTTCTAGTTAGAAGGAATAAGTCACGTCAAGTTTGCATATGAATACCATCTTGGTTTATTACTTATGAAATTTAAATGGTGAAATTTTTCTACATGAAGGTCAGTAGAAGGTGTCTCTAGCTTCCTGAAAACATCAAACACTTCTTACAACTGATTTAATACAACTTATTTAATCGTTCATATTTAACCAATTACCTAATCTCCTTTCCTTAACCCTAAATATTCTCATTCAAATATTTTTTCATTGCTGCTCCATCAACTCCTTCTGACAGGACGTAGTTAAATATTCCCATAGGTTACCGTTACCTCTGGCCAAGTTAACAATGACGATGGATGAGACAATGTGAGACGAACTGATAGTCATACGAAGTTTTCTCCGTGCTCTCAATTTAAAACATTTACGGTATTAACGTTATTTGTCATTTTGATAACGTTTTGGCTAACTATAAACAATCTTCTAACTACTGAAATAGCTACCGGATGTGCCGTGTCAGTTTAGCGGAGGTCGGATGACAAAATGTGGAAGCGCGAAGTATTAAAAGTGGGCGGGGCAGAATAAGATGAATAGAAAGACATTAAAAATCAATAATCCTGTTATCTCTTCTGTATCTGATGTCATAAACCAGTATAATGACAGTAGCCACGCCCACCAGAGCAGAGAGGACCAATCGGATCACAGCTTCAGTAGGACCACAACAGTGGACAGAGTCTGCGTTCCAGTCCAAAATTGTCATGCCCTTCACTCGCTAACTTCCCTCCGTCTCGTTCACTCGGATGTACGTCATTGATTATGTTGCACGAGTGCCCACTACTGGCGGAAACTGCAATGGGCTGAACTGGAACGTCCTAAGCCCTTGATCACTTGGAATCAGCTGTTTGTTGTGCTGGTGATTTGACCATAGACAGTATATAAACTCGACTCAGCGACCCCATAGGTTTCAACGGAGAAAAGTGAAGCAAATTAGAAGCTCTCACTTCCTGATGGCTGAGCGACTGCGCAGACTCAAACTGAGCTTGACGACGTGGATGTGACGTGAGCAGCCTAGTTGTAAGTCTTCTAGTAGTAGCTGTGCCAAGAGAAATCTGAATCATTCCCTTCCGAAACTTGCAGAAACAGAGAGCGTGAGTAGGAGCTGTCCATGAGCTAGGAGCAGGAGCAGCTTTATGACTCTCTATGGGCTTCTCTCTTGACTTTATCGGACTTTATGCCTCCACGTCCCCCCGATTGACTGCGAGCTTCTCCTCCTGTCGCTACGGTAATTTCCAGAGAGTCGCGCGGTTATGACGCAATCGTTAGACTGTTTTTACAAAAACTGCTTCTACGGGGCCATAACGTAAGATACAAGGTAATGGAGCCTTTTGTCATGTTTCTTTAGAAATAAATAATGGACAAATTGAGTCTTTAAACGCCTCAGATGTAAAGTTATTTGCTGTCAAAGTGACGCCAAAATGAATGCGAGTCAATGGAATGCTAACAGCAGGTGAAGGCTTGATAGCCAATGGCGACCGCCGGGGGTGGTACGGAAATCGAGAGCTCGAATGCTCAATGGATCAGGAACAGATCGCCTGCTATAACTGTGTGTATGAAAGTGTCCTCTGATATCTTCATATGATTAATATTCAAATAACTATGCTGAATTAATACAAACACACCAGGATGTTGAATATCTGTGTCAGGAACCGGAAATACTGCTGTAATCATATCAAATGTTTATAGAATAGAATGTTCTAGAAAGGATATGAGAGATGAACATCAAACATCTTAATGTTGAGATTTAGTGGGTTAGGGTTAGTTGATTGTTCAAACTAACAATCTTCAGTCTCACACTGACGTTATACAGCGCTGATGGAGCTTCAGATCTCTATAGAAAGACATTAAAAATCAATAATCCTGTTATCTCTTCTGGATCTGATGTCATAAACCAGTATAATGACAGTAGCCACGCCCACCAGAGCAGAGAGGACCAATCGGATCACAGCTTCAGTATGACAACAGTGAGAGAGTCAAGAGAGAAGAGAGAGTTTTATTGTCATTCCAAAACATGACACATGAGCTGGAATGAAATAAGATACTGAGGTCCGGTTACAACTCATAAATAATGACTAAAAACTTCATCATGAATAAAATACAATAAATACAGATAACAAATCATACACAACAATATATACACACTAAAACCCCAGAAGAATTAGCAGCATAGTAGAAACAGTGTAACTTTTAGGACAAAATGTCATTTTCAGTTCTGGAGTGTGGCAGAGTTAATAAGTCTGACAGCTTCTGTAAAGCTGTTCTTTAACCTGGTTGTTCTGGTTCTAATGCTGCGTAGCCTCCTGCCTGAGAGGAGAGGGACAAATAGTCTATTGGCAGGGAGGGAGAGGTCTTCCATAATGCTGGCAGCCCTAGTCCTGCATCTGTTGATGTATGTGTCTCCGATTTTCCGGAGACTGCATCCGATGATTTTCTCTGCCATCTTAACAACACGCCTTCCTATCTGTCACAGAGCAGTTTCCATACCACACTGTAACACACGATGTGAGAATGCCCTCCACCACACACCTTTAAAAAGATGTAAGGACTGTAGTTCCCAGACCAGCCCGTTTGAGCCTCCTCAGAAAATATAGCCTTTGGTGAGCCTTTTTTACCAGGCTACTACAGTTAGTTTTCCAATTGAAGTTGTCATTGACGTGTACTCCGAGATATTTGTAACTGGAGACAACTTCCACCAAATCAATGCAGTTGATCGCTGTACGCGATCACAGCTGAAAAAGAGGTTGTTATCTAGCGAAATGATAGGTCATTTTAAAAAAAATTTTAATTTATAGACTTTTTACCTTCAAAAATTTTTTGGAAAATGACCTATGGTTTCGCTAGATAACAACCTCTTTTTCAGCTGTAATCGCATACAGCCCGTTTAAACACTTCAAAGACTTTTGAAACTGCATTGATTTGGACTTAAACAATGTGTGATTTGTGACCAATGAAGTACATTGTTAGAAGAAAAATCCAGAAATGTTTTCCTCAAAAAACATAATTTCTCTCCCACTGAGGAAAGAAAGACATGGATATCTTGGATGGCATTGGGATGAGTAAATTATGAGGACATTTTCATTTTGGGGTGAACTAATCATTTAATGCAGAGATTGTTATCCTTGCACCAGGCCACCATTTGTTCCACCTCTGATCTGTAAGCTGATCTGTCATTCTGAGAAATGAGTCCCACCACAACAGTATCGTCTGGGAACTTGACAAGATGGTTACTCGGATGTCTGGCAGAGCAATCATATGTCAGCAGTGTGTACAGCATCGGGCTCAGGACACATCCCTGTGGCGAGCCAGTGTTGAGAACAATGGTGGAAGAAATTATGTTATGGATTTTTACAGACTGTCTTCTATTGGTTAAAAAGTCCAGTACCCAGTTGCACAGAGAATAACTCAGTCCAAGAGTCTCCAGTTTATGTATCAATGTCTGTGGAATGATTGTATTAAAAGCAGAACTAAAATCCATAAAGAGCTGTCTTGCATAGGTGTCTTTGCTGTCAAGGTGGGTAAGAGCCAGATGTACAACTGATGAGACAGCATCTGCAGTGGACCTGTTCTTTCTATAAGCGTACTGGTTCTGGTCAATGCTGGCATCAATTTTCTCACAGATCTGAGTCATGACCAGCCGCTCAAATATAGTCATTCAAGCATGACACTGTAGTAGTCTTAGGCACAGGAATGATGGTAGCAGATTTGAAGCATGATGGTACAACTGCTTTTGAGAGTGAGATATTAAAAATGTCAGTCAGTACCTCTGAGAGCTGATGTGCACAGTCTTTGGGATGTTATCTGGGCATGCAGCTGTCCGTGGCTTGACTCTCTGTAGGGCCCTCCTGACATCTTCTGTGGTTACACTGGGTGGCTGGTCACCAGGTGGTATAGTGAGTCTAGTGCTAGTAGTGGTGTTAGAGGCCTCAAAGCAAGCATAAAAAGTGTTGAGAGCATCAGGAAGAGATGGATCTCTGGGGCATTCAGTGTCTTTTCTTTTGTAGTCAGTGATACTCTTAATGCCGGCCCACATCCTCTGGGGGTCATTGGTAGAAAAGTGGCCCTGTATCTTAAGAGCATAATCAGCCTTAGCTCTTTTAATGCCGGTACTCAAGTTTCTCCTTGCAACTCTAAGCGCCTCAGTGTCGCCGTTCCTGAATGCTGAATCTCGTGCTCTCAGAAGAGATCTGACCTCAGCAGTAAGCCAGGGCTTCTGGTTTGGGTGGAAAGTTATTGTTCTGGTGGTAGTAACATCGTCCACACACTTACTAATGTAACAGGTAACAGAGGATGCATGCTCCTCCAGATCCACCTCTCCAGCATTTGTTGCTGCCTCCCTGAAGACCTGCCAGTCAGTACACTCAAAGCAGTGTTGCAACACAGAGGCAGCGTTACTGGGCCACACTGTGATTGACTTTTGTATTGGTTTCATTGTCTTCACAACAGGGCTGTAGGAGGGGACAAGCATGACAGAGATGTGATCGGACAGTCCAAGGTTTGGAAAAGGGACCGCTCTGTAGGCTCCGCATCTATTTGTGTATACACGATCGAGGGTATTATTCCCCCGGGTCGCAATAGTGACATGTTGGTAAAACATTGGTGTAATGTCCGTCAAATTGGCATGGTTAAAATCTCCAGCAATCACATAAAATGCATCCGGGTGCTTGTTTTGGAGAGAGACTATGTAGTTCTCCTAGCGCCTCACTAGCTTTTGCGCTCAGGGGGATGTAAACAACTACAATGAACACCGCAGTGAACTCTCGTGGTAGGTAGTATGGCCGGCATTTGATAGTCATATATTCAATAGCTTCAGAGCAATGAGTGCTAATAATGGAACAGTTAGTGCACCAACCTTTGTTGATATACACGCAAAGTCCACCTCCCCGAGTCTTCTCCGACAACCGACACCGGTCGGCTCGGTGGAGTAGCATGCCGCTAATCTGGAGCACTGAATCTGGTACATTGTCATTAAGCCATGTTTCCATCAATAAAAGCACGCAGCAGTTCCTCATCTCCTTGTATTCACAGTATTGTTAATTCACAGCCTTAGTAAATCCATTTTGTTGTCCAACGCCCGGACATTTGCTAAAAAAAGAGACAGAATCACCAGTCTGTTGTTGTTAGACTTTACCTTAGCCAGCAGGCCGGCTCGCTTGCCCCTCTTCTGCTTCCGAGCACACCGCTATCTCTTGCCTCTGAGCCGGCGTATGGTACAACGCCATGCTGTTGTCCTCAGAAGCTCCATCCTGCCCAGCTCTGACTTCAGGTTCTGCGGTAGTTTTGCATCATACTTGCTGTTAAGTGGACAGAGTCTGAGGAATAAACACATCAAACTGAGATCAGATCAGTCAATAAACGGTTTGTAAAGTCATTCTGTGAGTTTTATTGTAAATAAAATAACATCTAATAAATATGAAGCTCAAATACCCAACAGCAATAGTTTGAGTGTGACATTACACTTATTTGAAGTCACACTCAAACTATTGCTGTTGGGTATTTGAGCTTCATATTTATTAGATGTTATTTTATTTAATAATCACTAATAACTGAGTTTAGAGCTGGGGCTCGTTCTTCGTACGTTGCTTATTACATCCGAGATCAAATTACACATCCAAGATGATATCATCGTGCGAATCATGATCTGGCTAACTCGGTTCTTCGAACACACTTGCCGGATATGATTAGTATCGCTGGATTGAGTTATCTGAGATAATTGCGCGTTCATGCGCTGGTTAAAAGGGGATATGTATCGATAGTAGAAACATTGATCAGCAACGCTGCTATTGGCTGATCAGCGTGGCCAAAGAGCGCGCTCAGTTTTTCTCCTCAGCAGAGCAAGAACTAATAGTCAAAGTTTTTTCGGAATTTTAATGTTTAATCAAAACGCCAGGGAACACCTCAAAGTCTGCAAAAGCCAGGAGAGAGGGCTGGCAAAAAGTAGCAGACTATTTAAATCCGTTAGAAGTGTGTTAGATGTTTTTATCACTTAATAGCCTATATTTTTGTATTTTAATAATTGCATAATTACTTTGTGCATTGTAATGTCAGAGTCACACTAGAACATGGGAACAAATAAAAGTGAAGTACAAAAAAAATATTTTTAATAATATTAGTTATTTAATTTTTAGTTATATTATAGACTCTTTTATAAAAGGCACTGTTAAATAAATGGTGTTCTGTTTATAAAAGCAACCAAATAGAAACGATCTTAGTAGCCTACACTGTAAAATATTTTTTGCTGCATTAAATTAAGGCTGTATAGTAATTTCAACTGTTAAATATGAAGTTAGTAATGATGAATTGCTTGTGAAAGTGAAAACTGATAAACTTATGTTAATGTAAAAATATTTTGCCATGAGTTATTGATCACATTTTTCCCCAGTGTAGTTCATTGTAATGACATTGTGTTTTCCTCTTTTGTGCACTTTTACATAATACACCAACACTTGTATCTGTTCCCAAGAAAGTGGTGGCTGAAATATGTGCAGGAAGTGGACATTTTCTATATAACTTTCCAAAGGAAAGAAAGCTTAAGACTTTGTAATGTCCATTTGTTTCCATTGCACTGGACAGTGAATAAACCCTCTCAGATAACTGTCATATGGAGGAACTAGCCTACCTGCAAGTGCATAAATAACTTTACTTAATTTATACTTGTATGCTTTATGGCTGCAATATAGGTTGCAGGATTCTACATCTACAGAAAGGCCTACAGAAGAGTCTGCACATACAGAGGAGACATAGGCCTACAGGTGGGCAGTGTATAGCCAACTTTTCCTTTTTATTTGTTGCATGAGGCATGTGTCTAATATCACTTGACCACTGGCTTTTCTTTACAAAGAACAGTTGAAATAAAACTCAAGGAACTAAGCATATTTGTCTTTTATTAAACATTTAATGAAAAGTTTTTTTTTTTTTTTTTTTTTGGCAATGTTGTGTAATATGGCACATGCAGCAGTGTCACAGGCCCTGTCAGGTGTGCAACCCTCAGACTTTTCAGACACTGACATCTTCCCCTTAGTTAGCCAAAGTTCATTTCATTGTGTGCCCTTGTCCTGGCTAGAGCTGCATTGTAACTGGTTTGGGTCAGGGAATGGGGTCATAAACACCTGTCTGCAGGCAGGAACATGTCATAATCACCTATGAAAAAATGCAGTTCTGTTAGGATCAGCATAAGTGTATGTAATACCGTGAGCTTGATATTTAATTGTGGAACTTTCCTTACCACTTTCAAATAATGTGCATAAATGTGAATCTCTGAAAATTCTTAAGTCATGCACAGATCCTGGCCATTTTGCTTTCACATTTGTGATATGGAAGATTTTAGTCAACTGCCTTTTTTTAATTTGATATAATATTACTAATCTGGAATATTAAGAATCCCAATAGTAACTGGGCTGCACATTTACATTGTGAACCCCCTTTCTGTTCACATAATCCCCTTCATTGAAGCCTTGATGGCAGTCTATGGTCTAGCAGTCTATGGTACCAATCACGTTAGTGAAGCCTGAGTGACATACTGTAATCGGCATGGTCATGATTGCATGATCTTCATTAAAAAATTATGATAGCCTAAAAAAACTGCTTTAAAAAAAACTGCTTTACAACATTGGGTCTTAAGTGGCTTGGAAATGCCACAAAAAAACCTAAAACTGTTTTAAACCTAAAAGTGGCAGGTAAAGTCCGAATGACACGACAGACAGCACTTTCCATCAAGTTCTCCGCATCTCCAATAGTGTAAAGGAAAGAGCCACTCGCAAATAATCTTAGGGCAATGCAAACAGTTTGTGCTGTAGTTAAAGCCAGACTCCGACAAGTCGAACATAAATGTGCGTTTCCAACAAATTAATAATGTAAACGACAATCTCACGAGTCACGAGAAAAAATATATATCTCAGAAAGTGCACTATCGCGCTGCGCTGGACTTCCCGTATCAGCTCCGCTTATGAAGCCGCAGTCTAATCCTGTTTACATGAAATAAGATGCTCACGAGCAGGTTTAAGCTTGCGCACCTGTTGCTATGACAGCAAGTCCAGGATGAGCGTCGAAGAACCAAACAATCCAAGATCATGCCAAATCGCCAACAATCAAATCCAGCTAACTGAGTTAGCGACGTACGAAGAACGGGCCCCAGATCAGTCAATAAACGGTTTGTAAAGTCATTCTGTGTAGCGTCTGGACCAATCAGACACACACAAATTATTAATTTATTTAATGAATAATCCAGCAAACTCACTCTCCCAACAAATGCCTGTGAAACTTCCCCCAAAAACTAACATCCCAAATGAAGCTAACACACTGGCAGAACGCGGTGTCTTGTTACAGGAAACACTGAGACTGATAAGAGGATTTTACGATCCAAAAGAATGTCCAGAAAGCTGCGACTCTTACTTAATTCTCACTGAGAAGGAGAAATAAACTCTGTTAATTCTATATATTCTATATATAACCATTTTCCGATCTCATGATTTTCCTTTAATGTGGTTGTCTTTTGTATTCTTGTAAACTCTATTGGGTTAATATTTCAGACTTTGGATAATATGGTTTACAGTATTTATATCGTTTTTACCTCTACACAACCACGTCCAAGTGATCTGAGGGCGCGCGTGCTTCCTGGTGTGTGACGTGTGCGCGCGTTCTGGCTTAGTCTGCGCAAGCGCCGGAAAGCGCCGGACGTGATCTCGGATGTGTACAAGAGGAAAAACAATATAAATACTGTTCGTTTTCTCACACAAACCGCTCGTTTCGTGTCTTAGGCCATCAATGTGTACTTACGATGGGGAATTGTTTAATTTGGACGATGGGGAATTGTTTTAATTTGGACTTCTCTGTGCATGCTCTTTGAGACAGTGACCATAGACCTGCATTATATGACTGACAGACAAGAACGGTTTGACCTAAAAATATCAAACTTGAAACTACTGCGGATAAAAAGACACCTACATCTTGGATGCCCTTGAGGTAAGCTAAAACATACCAAAAATTCATTTCAAAGTGAACTATCCCTTTAAAGAAGGGCGTGTTAGAACTAAACTGATGGTTTGCTCAAGGCTGTTGATCTGCTGAATTTCAAACAATGCTATAACTTCTTGCTTTCCTGTATTTTGCTTCAACTCTCTTTCCCTTGGTAAACTGTATGCATGTATGTGTGTGTATGTTAGAGTAGTTTAAGTGTTTAGACTAGTTAATTAAATCTTGTTCATGTCACACGTAAAGTTGTCCGTGTCTCAAGCTCATAACTGGAGTCACTAATCATAGTTTTTGTCTACTTGCTCATAGTAGAACTGTAAATTAAGAAAGACATTTCCCATGCCCCAGAAATGTACATTTCTTAGAGTTAATAAACAATTAATCCTGAGTGTTCACGGGACAAACAGGTTAATTGATTGTAATATTAATTTACGACAGTAAGTTAATTATATTAACTGATCCAAATATTCATAATCAATTATAACCAGTTATTATTGATTATTAATATTTCATAGAGCTAATTTGCTACATCTGTGAGTTTTATTGTGATCATATATATATATATATATATATATATATAAATAAAAATTACACTGCCTGAGAGGCCAACATTTGAATAATAAATGAAAATAAATAATCTCATGCCTTCGGAGGACTCATTCTAAGGTCGGAAGACATCAAGACACGTCCGAATGCAATGTTAGCTTCACTCGTCTCCTGACAAACCTTCATCTGATCGATTTTTGAAGGCAGCATAGATGTATCCTTCTCTAACTTTAATATCCCACAATCCTGTGCTTTCCATTCTGTGACAGTTGAGCTAGAAAAATAAAGATGGCGTCTGATAGTTGCGGCTGGTCGTCAGGTTGTGTGTAAATGTACATTTTTGATCAACAATTTCTACTTATGATGTTATTTCCAGTGAGAAATTTCTATTGTACAGTCATTGAATATTCTCTTAGTTTTCACTAAAGCTCGCTCTGTGATCATTAAACTGTTACACTGCCTCAGAAGAGTGTCTGAAATCAGTTTTGAGACGTATCTTTGTGCGCAAACGCTGCCTTCAGAGTCATTGCCTGATAGGGCAGCGAGGCAACAAGTCAGCCCCCTTAAATCAAAATTAAAGTTTTTTAGCTTTCAGTATGAATATGTTAGCCTTACGGTTATGAATAAACTCGTGTGCTCCAAAACAATGACAAAAATCGCATTTAGGAGAAATAAGCATTCAAAACTTACAGTCTCTCACTGCAGACTTCAGCTTCTCATCACATCTTCTGTCCAATCAAATGCTCTCTAGAATCTAAAGCTCCGCCCCCTATATTATGAACACCACCTGGCCAAAGTGACCGTCAGGGAGCAATATGTATAAATAATATTTTGTATAATATTTTATTCCGTTTTCCAACTGAACGGTGGTTAAGAATGAAATGGATAGAGTTTATTCACACCTCTACTATTGAATCCAGCGTATCATCAGCGCTGGGATTTGCTTCATGGTGCTGTCAAGTACGAATTGCAGTCTGTGAGGTAAACTAAACGCTACTGGCTATTTGAAAAGGGGGAGGAGCCATTCAATATGTCCTGCCTTAGCTCCTGTTTCAGTGGAAATTACGTCACACATCAAACAAAGCTGCGCGTTCCAAGCAGGAGGGCAATCATTCTGAATAAATTGATGTTTCCCCGGGCGCCGCCATTGATTAGCAGACCATCACCTGCTGTTAGCATTCCATTGACTCCCATTCATTTTGGCCTCACTTTGACAGCGAATAACTTCACATATGAGGCATTTAAAGACTCCATTTATCCATTATTTATTCCTAAAGAAACACGAAAATGTATAAAAGGCTCCATTACCTTGTATCTTACGTTATGGCCCCTGTAGAAGCAGTTTTTGTAAAAGTAGGCTAACGATTGCGTCATAACCACGTGACTCTCTGTCGCACAGTAGAGAGATTACCGTATGGATAGGAGGAGAAGCTCGCGGGCAATCGGGGGGACGTGGAGGCAAAATGACAAAATAATTCATCAGAATACTTAGCAAAAGTTTCTCCTGCTCCTAGCTCATGGACACCTCCTACTCACGATCTCCGTCTCTGCAAGATTCGGAAGGGAATGATTCAGATTTCTCTTGGCACAGCTACTAGAAGACAGACGGGTTGCTCACGTCACATCTACGTCGTCAAGCTCAGTTTGAGTCTGCGCAGTACGCTCGACCATCAGGAAGTGAGAGCTTCTAATTTGCTTCACTTTTCTCCGTTGAATCCAATGAACTGTGTCCATTTCTTTTACTGTCTATGGTTCCAAGGCACTTCATTGAGACTTTAAGTTTTTAAACGCAGCGTACAACTGATGTACGCCCAACGGCTAGAGAATACCCATAATGCACTGTGAGAGTCGTGTGCTGAATGAGAAGATGGCGCCGCAGCTGAATTAATCATCCATTCATTTTCAAACCCGTGCTGGTCCAGTGTAATATCATACTGGTATAAATTCCTTTTTAATTGATTATTCAATTGTTTAATTACAGTTTACATGCTAGTTTCCATAGCAGAGTTCAGGATAAATCTTTTCATTACTGGAGCTGCCAGTTTGCTACGTTTCAATTAATTATTAAACAGCACAAACTATGCAAAAGCTCTCAGTGTCTGAATTCACTCACTCGTTTTCATTCACTCCCTCAAGTGGACTATATTAGTGGAGTAATGTGGACTATATTAGTGGAGTAATGTGGACTATATTAGTGGAGTAATGTGGACTATATTAGTGGAGTAAAGTGGACTATATTAGTGGAGTAATGTGGACTATATTAGTGGAGTAAAGTGGACTATATTAGTGGAGTAATGTGGACTATATTAGTGGAGTAATGTGGACTATATTAGTGGAGTAATGTGGACTATATTAGTGGAGTAAAGTGGACTATATTAGTGGAGTAATGTGGACTATATTAGTGGAGTAAAGTGGACTATATTAGTGGAGTAATGTGGACTATATTAGTGGAGTAATGTGGACTATATTAGTGGAGTAATGTGGACTATATTAGTGGAGTAAAGTGGACTATATTAGTGGAGTAAAGTGGACTATATTAGTGGAGTAATGTGGACTATATTAGTGGAGTAAAGTGGACTATATTAGTGGAGTAATGTGGACTATATTAGTGGAGTAATGTGGACTATATTAGTGGAGTAAAGTGGACTATATTAGTGGAGTAAAGTGGACTATATTAGTGGAGTAATGTGGACTATATTAGTGGAGTAATAGGGAACAGTGAATGAGGGTATAGGGGATTTCGAACACAGCAATGGAGAGACTCTTGAACCTCAGAGAGAGAAAACTTTATTGATAAACACAAGCAGACACATATGGAGGATAAAGCATGTTATACTAAATGTTTAAAATGGTATTTGGTAATCTACAGTATTTATCATCCAGGATCACAATAAACTCATCAAAGATCACTTTGCAACAACAAATCAGATTATATGTGAAACAGTAATAAACTCTAAAGACAGATGCAGTTGTTGTGATCAGATCATCATTTGTGAGAAACAGAATCACAGAGAGTTTGATGATTGTTCTGTGGTGAAATATGTGTAAATCACCTCCGTCATCTCAGATTCCTGTAACACAAACACAAACAAAATGTTACAAACTGCTCCGAGACACGAAGGTTGAGATCCAAATGCAGCTTTAATTAAGGGGAAATCCAGACACATAATCATAATATACAGGCAATAGGTCAAAACACAGGTAGGTTGTCCAAACAAACAAACAAAACAGGCAGGGGTCAGAGGCAAAAGATTAATCAATGGAACAGGCAAAAAATCCAAAAACCAAGAGACATGAAACCAGGGAAAACGCTCGGAAATGCAGTGCAACAACATACAAAACTTCGCAGTGAGTGAATGAGTGAACATGGAATAAATAGGCTGAGACTAACAGGGTGAATGCAATCAGTGATGATGAGTCCAGGCAGTGACTTATGGGAAATGTAGTTTGTGAGGGAGTGATAGTCTGGTGTGGAGTGCCCTCTGGTGGCTCTCAAGGGCACTCCAGCTGGTGACCGTTACACAAAAGGAGAAAAACAAACTTGATACAAACATAATCAATGAAAATTTATAAATGAGTTTTGAGGATTGTGATAGAGATATTTTATGTAATGGGTATTTTCAACATTAAATGTACAGAGAAATGCAGATTAAGGATGCTCAGGTCAAAGGCCATAAATACTTACCAAACAAGTTCTTAACACAGTATAACTACAGTAACAGTCATATGATTAGCTTAGATCATTTTAAACTAATGACCAGAACAAATCACAGTGAAGAAGACTTGAGTGACATTGATTTCTACTCAACTGTATGATATAAATGTACATGTATCTTTTGTTCTGGAGACTCACTTGGTTGTTGTGGCCAGTGATCTCCCGGATGTGAATAAAACTTCATGGGCCCTATCTTGCACCCAGCGCAATTGACTTTATACACCGACACATGTATCATTCCTATTTTGCACCCGATGCTCAGCGGACTTTTCCCTTGACAGACGCACGTCGGTAAACTAGGGAATGAACTTGTGCTCAGGGCCGCATTAAGTGCTCACTGGGCCCCGGGGCTATGAGTTACTGAAGGGCCCCCCCCCACCACTTTAGGTCACCAACTACAGGGAGAGAGAGCTAAATGTTATATCATTATATGAGTCATTTTATCTATCTATGATATACTTCACAGTCAAGTTATATTACTTTTAATAAGATTTTTATCATATCAAAATTTAATGCCACTCAAAATTCATAATTCTTGTGACCAATTTCAATATCACAAAAAATTATAATAATAGCTTAAGAATCGCAAGCTTACTGATGACAAGAGTCACAAATAACAATAGAACAAAGGCACATAAGAAATCGACCTACTTGAAAAACTTAAAGCACTGAATAATATTATATTGTATAAAGTAATCAAATATACAATACATAGTTTTCACTATAAATTCAACATTCATTCTTATTTATTTTACAAAAGTGATTCAGTCAAGGGCAGTAAATGACTTTCTTTCTGATGTTTGATTAACATTATAGACACAAATGGCGACAGCAGCTTTATTAGCAGCTTCTGTCACTTTAAGACCTCAGGGTCGGAACTCAAGTGCGCTGTGCAAAACCGTCTCAAGTTCACCATGGTCTCAAAACGAGCATTTACAAAATGAATTCTCTCCCGCTGCGTACTGTGCCTGAGCAGTTTAAAATAATTTGTATCTAAACCACAATGCTTAAAAACGCGTTTAAATTATAAACTTACATCATGATGGCGCAGCAAAATTGACATATTTCTACATGATATATTATCGCCAGCCCTTTAGGTGAATATAGAGTTTGATCAAACACAAAAAGCAATATCATACATCCATCAAGTTAATAATCAAACTTACCGAAAATTGGTGGGGTCGATGATGACGCTGTGTCTTTATCTGCTCCAATATATATAATATATATTATATTGCCGAATACGCAATTCTGTCCGACAACAAAGCAGTCAGTAGATTAACTCTACTCGGTGGACTTGAACTTGAAAAACGGTATTGTAATGACAATATTTGAAAGTTGAGACTTTGTTTCATATCAACAGTAAGCTGCTCTGAGCGCTCTCTTGTATGTCGGCGCGTAGTCACTCAGTGTAACGTTAGTCTTTGCCCCGCGATGTATTTTTCACTGCGTGAGTGAGAACATGATGTAATATTAATGTTAAATATTAAAATATTAACACTATAATATTAATGATAATGATTCCATGATAATGCATGGAATATACTGCAAAGCGCCACTAAATAACAGGGCTAATTTGTGGGGGGCGTGGTAAGGCTTTGGCAATCAGATGGCTAGTAGTAGTCAATCTGCTGCACAGCCAATCACGGGGCCCCTCCTTGCTCGGGCCCCGGGGCTTTAGCCCCGCCTAGCCCCGCCTAGCCCTATTGTTAATGCGGCCGTGCTTGTGCTCCGGGGGGCGGTTCAGCGAAAAGAGGAGGCGTGTTTTGGTGCAAACATTCCCTGGTGCTATTTTGCAGGTTTAGAAAACAATTCTGCCACATACCAGGAAAAACCTAGTCTAAAGTCAGTGGCGCGTTATTCAGATGCTATTATTAAGGGCACACGTGTTTTACGTCCCTGACGAGAACGTCGGTCTCCTCGGCTGTGAACCGCTCCTGGAGTGCGTCTGGCAAATCCGCCGTTATAATAGCAAATCCGCCATGGAACAAGCGCGCCTGCTCTTAAAGGGAATGTGAGATGACGCTCTGATTGGTTTATTTCACGTTACGCCCAAACCACACCTATGAATAAGAAGCTACTTCAGACCAACACATTTTAGATTTGCGTCGGGCGCAAGAGTCATTTATCCCGCCGGTATAATAGCAACAGCGTCCGAGACCCGCCCACAAAGTTACTTGCGTTTCAGATCGTTAAAATAGGGCCCATGATCTACAAAGAGCAACTTGGGAGTCGTGTCAGGTATTTGCTGTGCAGCTGAGAAACAGATTATGCTCAAAAGACAACAACAGAACATCTATGTGTGATTGAGGTAGGAATAGAAGTACTAAAGATTCTACGCTCAAAAGACCATCGCAGAGACAGTGATAGTAGTGCTGGGCGGTGTACCGGTTCATACCGAATACCGGTGTTTAGTTTTGTTATGATATGAATTTTTAAAATACCGCAATACCGGTGTATGTCGCTTTAATAACGATCGGAACGCGACACTGTTTGAGAGGGTCCTTTCACTGTTGCACTGTGGTGACGCACGTGTTACTAAGCGTGACTTTGAAGATGGCTAGGTTAAACTATAATTGATAGCTGTCAAATTATATTACAGTGTTTCCCATACATTGATTCACAATATTAACACAGCCTTTTGGAAAATCTGTTTGTGGTTGGCATTGACATCGTTGAATATACGTGAGCACTGCACGTTTCAAAATCAAAAGGCGGCGCGGGTGTTTTTATATGAATGTATGTGAAGTGAACTGACGGTCTTTAGAAAAGCTTCTTTGTTATTACGATTGAATCTTTCTTTATCTTTCCTGATAAAGCAGCGTTTATGAGCGTTGCTGCTTTGTGTACAGCCGTTACCTGGGAAACCGCTATTTCTGCCACTCCTAAAGCGCCTCTTACACCCAGTCATGCTTGGGGGGAAAAAAACGTCTTAAACTGTGAAACATGAGGTAATAGCAGCTGCTAACACAGACGAGCTCTTGAAACCCCGCCCTCTGCAGCAGCTCTTTTGCATTTAAAGGGCCAGGCACAAAACGGTGCGTTTTTGCAAACCCTCAAAAAGTGACAACTTTAACTTGCTATATAAAAATATCTGTGGGGTATTTTGCGCTAAAACTTCACACACACATTCTGGGGACATCAGAGATATATTTTACATCTTGTGAAAAGGGCATTTTACCACCCCTTTAAGAATTTCCACGACAGGATTGATAATGCACTGGACCTGAGCATTGTTATAGTAAGTATTTTCAGATACAAATCTTTTTTTTTTTCTTTTCTTTTTTGCATTGACTGATTGTTTTGTGTTTGTTCATAATGTAGGAGTTTCTGTCTTTTAAATTGTATTATGAAATTATTATTGAAATTATGAAACACAAGAGCAACTTTATTAACAGTACCAAAAATAAAAACCAACAAGAGAGACTCTGGAAACCATAAAACTTGTTCAACAACAACACATATTATACCGCACACTGCCAAATATATGTTCAACAAGTTTGTTAAAGTAGTTTGCAGAATGAAATCAAACACATTTTAAACAGGAATATTGCAATATGCTCTGCGGTTATTTGTTAATTAAACTGATAGAAATGACACATAGACACTTACCTTCATTTGTCCAAAGTGTTTATAGAGAGTTGCATCAGTTTGATCATGATTCTGATCTGTAATTACACACACGTTCAATCAAAACATGAATAATATTGTTTTTTTTAAGGATGTTCAAGCTGTAGTTTCACTTTACCTTCATCTCTGCGTTTCCTGCAGTAACAAAACATCCCAATTACTGCCACAATCAGCAGAGATCCAGCAGCAGCAGTGATCGTCAGTATCAGAGAAACAGGACCTGAAGGAGGACCTGAAGGAGTGTGTGGGTCCAGTGTTATAGCGGAGAAAGAAAGACAGTGTTTAGTCTGAGTGAATGTGTCTGATCTACAACAGAAGACAGAGATCAACTCTATACACTATATAGTCAAATTTAACAAGATTACACTGCCAGAGAAGAACAAGTCATATAAAAATGGCCAATCTTAAATGAGTAAGTGGTTTGTTTGTTTGTTTGTTTGTTTGTTTTGTAAACGTAATGAATAATTATTTGTGTTGCTGGGCCAGAACTAATCTGGAGAAATATATATCTAAACCAAGCGAAGGTGGAGGACACATATCTAGTTTATAGAATATGCTATTATTAGGTTCTCAGGAGTAATCTTCATCCAGATTAGCCATGTGGGAACAAGACCTCGGATTGGAGATAGATCAGGAAAAATGGGAGCAAAAAAAGGGTGTAAAGGTTAATTTTTTGCTATTATCCAGATAACTGGAATATTAAAAAGGACAATCAAGTATTGATAGACGTGTATTCTTCATGCCAAATGGCTCATCAAAAGACAGAAAGGCCTACTATAACTCAGTGGTTAATGCCGGGACACACTTAACAACTAGCTGAAACATTCTACGACTGACTTCACACACTTACAGAGTGTTTCCAACGACTGAAGATTTTAAACACTGACTGAACGTGACTGTCTCTGACTCGGCCCGGTTTGATCAGTCGCACATTCATAATCGGCCTTAAAGTCGTTAAGTGTGTCTCGGGCTTCAGAGAAATATCTTCATGCACTGCAATGGAAAAGAGAACCGATATTCTTAAAGGATAATTCTGGTATTTAGCACTTTGAGTCTCTTTTCTGGTTTGTTTTGGATGAACTAGAGTGGTGGACACAGAAATTTTGACGATTGGGTCCTGACGAACACCACTAACCACTCGGTGAGTTGCACAGTTTTGATAACGAACGTTAAAGGCCCTTTCACACTGGACGCGATTTTGACGCACGAATAATTCGTGCGATGGTTTTATTTTTCGATCAGCTGTTTGTGTAATGAGTGCTTCCACACCGAACGCGAATGTGCTGCGGCTAAAAAACTGGCTGATGTGAATGGTTTTGACGCGGACTATTCGCTTTTTCGTTTCGCTTTTTCGTTACGCGTCCGGTGTGAAAGGGCCTTTAGGGTTGTTTTAAGGACATGTTTGTGCATGCCCATAGACAGCCACTCTGAAGCGGTCAAAGGCGATTCTAAACCAGTCAAACAGTCGAGACAGGACCCATCGTCAACATGTCTGTGTCCACCACTCTAGTTCATCCATAACAAACCAGAAAAGAGACTCAAAGTGCTAAATACCAGAATTATCCTTTAAGGGCAAAGAAGACGAATTTAAGAGTGTCTGAGTCCATTTTTATTTATTGAACATGGGGATATTAACAATGTAATAGAGGAATGAAATTGATTAGGTATTATATTAATATGAAAATATATTTGAATGTGCACTATATTAACCCTATTTTATTGCTTATATGTGGTTATTATTGACTGCAATGTATTGTTAACTCTGACTCACAAAGTACTGCATTATCCAATGTCGGTTTGTGCTATTGCACTTCTCATGTATGAGCCCCAGTGTTTGTTTTTTATAAGTTATTGTTTTTGGGCATTATATGTGTTGTTACAGACATTGTTGTGTAAGTGTTTAAGAGAATTTCATAAAAAAATTATTAAAAAGTATTATTATTGTGTAAAAATGTTTAATAAACAATTATTATTGTGTAATTGTGTCTCACCATAGACAGCAACACTGAATCTGTGTTGAGTCTCTGATCTGCTGCCGCTGATGATCTCAACTTTATAAAGTCCATCATGTTCAGGTCTCATGTTCATGATGGTCAGAGATCCAGTCCTCTTGTCCAGCTTCAGTCTGTCTCTGAATCTTCCATCAAGAACATCATAGATCTCACTCAACTCTCTATTGAGTCTAGCAATACGAGTGCTGTAACTTCCAAACCTCCACTGAATCAGATCACCTGTCTGTATTTCAGTAATACTAGAGTTTAGAGTGACTGAATCTCCCTCCATCACTGGCACAAACTTCACTGCATCACCAAACACTCCTGAAGAACAAACAGAAAAAGTCGAACATGTTAGAGATTTGTTGCAGAAACAACTGAAGTCATAAAAACACATTTAAACTCACCATCCAGACGCCAGAAACACAAGCAGAGCAAAACAGGGAGAAACATCTTCATCGGTTTCAGTCCACAAATATGAAAAGACAAACTCTTCAAAACTGGTTCAGTGATAAACAGACGCGCTGATGTGAAGCTGCTCTGTAGTAAAGTGAAGTCAAACTCTACAATCACTTAAAATATCTGCCTATTTCTTCAGTGTTCATGCATGTGACCATCTAGCTCTCTTTTGGATGATTAATTCACACTCTGAACATTGTCACTTTGAGCTCCAGTAGGCCTCAACTTCCTGTAAGTCAATGACATCATTTTCAACTGAAATAAACGGAAACATAACGTCACACAAACATCTTAAAGCAACAGTTTGATCTTGTCATGAGATCCTGTGAGTGTTTGGCTCTGCTCTCTCCTGTAACTCTCTTCAGGACGTTTGTTGTTCATTTCTGATCAAATGTCTCGATTGTTTCTCCTCTCAGACTGATTTCAGAGTTTCTCTAATGGTTTTATGGAGCAGGAACAGATCGCCTGCTATAACTGTGTGTATGAAAGTGTCCTCTGATATCTTCATATGATTAATATTCAAATAAATATGCTCGATTAATACAAACACACCAGGATGTTGAATATATGTGTCAGGAACAGGAAATACTGCTGTAATCATATCAAATGTTCATAGAATAGAATGTTCTAGAAAGGATATGAGAGATGAACATCAAACATCTTAATGTTCAAACTAACAATTTTCAGTCTCACACTGACGTTATACAGCACTGATGGAGCTTCAGATCTCTATAGGAAGACATTAAAAATCAATAATCCTGTTCTCTCTTCTGGATCTGATGTCATAAACCAGACTGATGACAGTAGCCACGCCCACCAGAGCAGAGATGACCAATCGGATCACAGCTTCAGTAGGACCACAACAGTGGACAGAGTCTGAGGAATAAACACATCAAACTGAGATCAGATCAGTCAATAAATGGTTTGTAAAGTCATTCAGTGATTGTTTAGTGTGATTTTATATATATATATTTTAAAAGTTACACTTCCTGAGAGGCCAATATCTGAATAATGAAAATAAATAATCTCAGATTTGATCATTTCAAGATATCAAATACTTTTATTAATTTAAAAGTGAAGTGAATAATATTCTGCAGCAGTAAACACAAACAAAAGATGATAAATGAAAAGATAAATAGATAAACAAAAATGTATATGAACCAATAACTAAGCAAAAAATAGACAAACTTTTACTTCACATAAGAGTGATGTCACACTCAAACTAATGCTGTTGGGTATTTGAGCTTCATATTTATTTTAGCCTATGTTATATTATTTTATTTAATAAATCACTAATAACTGAGTTTAGAGCTGAACTCAAACTTGAACTTTCAGTAAAATCACAGTTAAATAATTTCTATATGAGACTAACTGTGAATGTTAATCTTTGACTAATTTCACCAGTTATAAAATGCCACAATGACTGTGGGAAACGGGAAGACTCCTCTAGTGGTCATCAAGAGCACTTCATTATTTAATGTGACATTTTTATTTTTGAAAATAATTTATAGGAAAAATGACTCATGACTCATTGATTACTCTGTGAGGAAACAAACAAATATACAGAATTTCTTGTCTTTTATAAACATTAATTTCTTAAATCTAACCATGACAGAAAGTTTATAAACAATAAAATGTTTTTTTTTGTTTTTGTTTTTATAAAAAAGTGTAGAGAGTAAACAAATTACAATTTAATAGTAGATGAAAAAATATATTTCTGAAAAAGAATAATGATCTTAACAATAATGTACATTTACAAATGATGGTTTAAATAATGTAAAGCTGTATATGTTGCTCTCTGCTGAAAATATATATATATATAAAGTTAGTATTCCTCCAGGAGGCGCTCGACATAATAAATGTAATAAAACATGCATGGGCTGTGTCCGAAATCACCCCTAGACCCTTAAATAGGCCATCATTTGAGGAACAGCCATTTGTAGGGGTGTCCGACACCATAGTGGACGTTATTGAGTGCACTCATTCAATCCCACAATGCACCGCAATAACGAGTGTACGGCTGCGTCTGAAAGCTGATAAATGCTGCCGGACTCAATCCAAGGTCAGAAGACATCAAGGCACGTCCGAATGCAATGTTAGCTCACTTGATGTATCCTTCTCTGCCTTTAATATCCCACAATCCTGTGCTTTCCATTCTGTGACAGTTGAGCTAGAAAAATAAAGATGGCGTCTGATAGTTGCAGCTGGTCGTCAGGTTGTGTGTAAATGTACATTTTTGATCAACGATTTCCACTTATGATGTAATTCCTAGTGACAAATTACTGTTGTAGTCATTGAATATTCTCTCAGTTTTCACTAAAGCTCGCTCTATTCTGTTGTAGATCATTAAACTGTTACGCTGCCTCAGAAGAGTGTCTGAAATCAGTTTTGAGACGTACCTTCGTGCCTTCAGAGTCATTGCCTGCAGCCGGTCCCCTATCTTCACACAGATCTTCAACAGATCACTAGAGCAAGTTTCTTCCTGCTTCAAACGCTCCACCATCATCCCCGTCCCAAAGAAACCCAAAATCACTGGACTGAATGACTACTGAGCTGTTGCCTTAACATCTGTGGTCATGAAGTCATTTGAAAGACTGGTGCTGGCCCACCTGGAGGACCTCACTGGACCCTTGCTGGACAGTTTGCTTATCGAGCAATCAGGTCTGTGGATGATGCAGTCAACTTGGGAATGCATTATATCCTACAACATCTGGACAAACCAGGGACTTATGTGAGGATCCTGTATGTGGACTTCAGCTCGGCCTTCAACACCATCATACCAAACATCCTCCTGTCCAAATGAACCCAGCTCCCTGTGCCCGCCTCCATCTGTCAGTGGATCACCAGCTCCCTGTGCCCGCCTCCATCTGTCAGTGGATCACCAGCTCCCTGTGCTCGCCTCCATCTGTCAGTGGATCACCAGCTCCCTGTTCCTGCCTCCATCTGTCAGTGGATCACCAGCTCCCTGTGCCCGCCTCCATCTGTCAGTGGATCACCAGCTCCCTGTTCCTGCCTCCATCTGTCAGTGGATCACCAGCTCCCTGTACCCACCCTTCATCTGTCAGTGGATCACCAGCTCCCTGTGCCCGCCTCCATCTGTCAGTGGATCACCAGCTCCCTGTGCCCGCCTCCATCTGTCAGTGGATCACCAGCTCCCTGTGCTCGCCTCCATCTGTCAGTGGATCACCAGCTCCCTGTGCTCGCCTCCATCTGTCAGTGGATCACCAGCTCCCTGTGCCCGCCTCCATCTGTCAGTGGATCACCAGCTCCCTGTGCTCGCCTCCATCTGTCAGTGGATCACCAGCTCCCTGTTCCTGCCTCCATCTGTCAGTGGATCACCAGCTCCCTGTGCTCGCCTCCATCTGTCAGTGGATCACCAGCTCCCTGTTCCCGCCTCCATCTGTCAGTGGATCACCAGCTCCCTGTGCTCGCCTCCATCTGTCAGTGGATCACCAGCTCCCTGTGCCCGCCTCCATCTGTCAGTGGATCACCAGCTCCCTGTGCCCGCCTCCATCTGTCAGTGGATCACCAGCTCCCTGTTCCTGCCTCCATCTGTCAGTGGATCACCAGCTCCCTGTACCCGCCTCCATCTGTCAGTGGATCACCAGCTCCCTGTGCCCGCCTCCATCTGTCAGTGGATCACCAGCTCCCTGTGCCCGCCTCCATCTGTCAGTGGATCACCAGCTCCCTGTTCCTGCCTCCATCTGTCAGTGGATCACCAGCTCCCTGTACCCGCCTCCATCTGTCAGTGGATCACCAGCTCCCTGTGCCCGCCTCCATCTGTCAGTGGATCACCAGCTCCCTGTGCCCGCCTCCATCTGTCAGTGGATCACCAGCTCCCTGTGCCCGCCTCCATCTGTCAGTGGATCACCAGCTCCCTGTGCCCGCCTCCATCTGTCAGTGGATCACCAGCTCCCTGTTCCTGCCTCCATCTGTCAGTGGATCACCAGCTCCCTGTGCTCGCCTCCATCTGTCAGTGGATCACCAGCTCCCTGTTCCCGCCTCCATCTGTCAGTGGATCACCAGCTCCCTGTGCTCGCCTCCATCTGTCAGTGGATCACCAGCTCCCTGTGCCCGCCTCCATCTGTCAGTGGACCACCAGCTCCCTGTGCCCGCCTCCATCTGTCAGTGGATCACCAGCTCCCTGTGCCCGCCTCCATCTGTCAGTGGACCACCAGCTCCCTGTGCCCGCCTCCATCTGTCAGTGGATCACCAGCTCCATGTGCTCGCCTCCATCTGTCAGTGGATCACCAGCTCCCTGTGCTCGCCTCCATCTGTCAGTGGATCACCAGCTCCCTGTGCCCACCTCCATCTGTCAGTGGATCACCAGCTCCCTGTGCCGCCGCCTCCATCTGTCAGTGGATCACCAGCTCCCTGTGCTCGCCTCCATCTGTCAGTGGATCACCAGCTCCCTGTGCTCGCCTCCATCTGTCAGTGGATCACCAGCTCCCTGTGCCCGCCTCCATCTGTCAGTGGATCACCAGCTCCCTGTGCTCGCCTCCATCTGTCAGTGGATCACCAGCTTCCTGTGCTCGCCTCCATCTGTCAGTGGATCACCAGCTCCCTGTGCCCGCCTCCATCTGTCAGTGGATCACCAGCTTCCTGACCGACAGGCAAAATCCTCATCCAGCTCCTGCATAATCAGCACTGGCGCCCCCCAGGGGTATTCATTACATAATACTGAACACAGCGCCATCTAGTGGCTTTCTTGAGTAACAGACACAAATGGATCTCATTACAGAGACTGAGTAAATAACTCCTGATAACATTGAAGACAAGAATTCCAAGGCACTCGAATGTTAGTGAAAAAAGTTAAAAAGCAATTTTTTTAGGAATTCAAAGAGCATCTCTCACACAAAAGTCATAAAACATAAAAATATCATCATAAATATAATGCATGAGAAAAAAAAATTGATTAAATTTAAACAACATCAAAAACATTGACACAGCACACAATTCAAAAAACACAAATCAATAGTATACCTATTCAATGAATCACCTCCTTATATGACTCAAGTAACAGGTCAAAATACATCCACCTGATAATGTATACATCAGATAATTTGCAGTGTAACTTATTTTCCAAAAGAGAGAATTTTTTTTTTGCAAAAATAAAATAAAAATACATTACAGAAATGGTTCAAAGTCCAGTTCTCCGTTTAAGCCTGGAAATGTAGTTGCTTTCAATGTATAAATCCAGAAAGACTCTCTCTGTAACAACCTATTAGCCCTATCTCCTCCCCTTATTGATTTCGGGATATGTTCAATGCTAACAATTTTTAATGTACTTGGACTACCATGATTCACATCTCTATAATGTAGGGCCATGGGGTATAATGGGTTGCAGACTCTAATCGCATTTTTATGCTCTACTAATCTGGGCCCGTATTCATAAAGATTCTAAGAATCCTCTCAGAAAACTCTTAATTTTGCTTAAAAACTTTTACGTAGGAGTCTTAGCTTAAAAGCGATTCGGGACCGATCTGAGAGCAACTCTGAGTAAGGAGAAGACAAAAGGTGTGTTCGACATCGGCTGCGGCTGGATGTAACCGATCGGCGAGAGTAGCCGCGTGCAGGCGGGGAGGAGCTGCAAACGGAGACGTGAAGTCGGACACTTTCTGGTTCCCGTAGTGACCGCTCACGTGGTGTTCGCGTACTTTACCACAGCTGAAGTGAAATAAATGTAATATTGGCCAAATAATACACAGATGTTTCAGAGACATTTTCATTCAATAGGCCTACTTTATGGACTGCTTCATACAGCGTCTGTTTGAACAAGAATAAAGTTCAACATAATTGCTAAAGTGGAGTCTAATACGTTTTTTTAATCAGTTTTAATTTGATAAACATGACACAATATAACATACGACATGAAAAGAGTGTTTACTGTTATAAAAAACTGATTTTGTTCGAATAAACACGAAACACACGTGATCGTTGTCATGCGGTGAATCCGGCCAATCGTGGGACAGCTGTGTCGTCATCAGCCCTCCTGCAGCCCAGTGCAGCCGCTGGCTGAGTTCTCCGGCTACTCTCAAATGCTCTCGCGGTACTTTGATGGCATATGTCACAGTCACGTGGCGTCGGCGCTGTATCAAGTCGGACAAAATTTCTAACCGGCATGCACTGCTTCAAGTCAGCCGCCGATCGGTCTGCGCAGAGCTGTATGAAGTCGAACAAGCCTAAAAACTTTCATCTTAGTAAGGAGGCGGGGTTGACCCCGTTACTATGTATGACACAATCTTTTGAAGACTATGATTGGTTGGTTGTCCAAGAAAAAAAAAAAAAAGTGATTTTAAGTATAGGGTCTATTCTAAGCCTTCACTTTGAAATTACATGTGTAATTTTTTCCTATTTGACCGTTCTCACACACACACACACACACACACACACACACACACACACACACACACACACACACACACAAACACACATTATATATGTGTATGTAAATCCTTTTTTTATTTACCATGCAGTTAATTTCCTATAAGGTATTTGATTGGAAAGAGTGGAACAATTTTTATCATTCTAAGCCAATTACACTGATTGCTGGCATGTCTATTTAAGTGGTGGTTTGAATGTTGGTTTTAATGTATCAAACATGGAATTTTCCCAGTTGCCAAATATCGTAATGTAGTGATTACTTTCATTTCTGGCGCTATGGCATTTCTGTGCTGTGTCAGAGATATTAGCGTGTCTCTAATAAGATCTGTCACAAACATGATCCCTGCACGATCTAATCTATAGCATCTTATTAACTCACTGTCATCCATTGTCTGCAACACATTTCTTCTCCCTCTTCGTCTTTCTGCGATTTTCTCCTCTGCTAAAGAAACTCTTAAGCCTCTTAAAAGTCCTCGTCCGTGCTCCTAACAATTTTGACCTTAAGACCTCTTTTAAGGGTTAAAATGCTTTCTGAATTACTTTTTTCTTTACTAGGATTTTTTCTTTAATTTTAAGAGTAAATGCCCACATTTCTAAGAATTTTCTTAGAATTTTGTCACTAGGAGCTACTCTTTGCATTAAGATTCTTTATGAATACGGGCCCTGGTCTTTAGTTTTCTTGTAGTCATCCCTATATAGAAACAGCCACATGGACACTCCAGCCTATACACCACGAATGAGGTATTACAATTAATAAATTATCTTATTTTCAATTCAGAACCAGAGGTTACATCTCTAAACACACCAGTCTTCACCATATTATCACAATGATTGCAATTACCACACTTGTAATTTCCTACACTTAAGCTTAACCAGGTATTTGATTTCTTAGCTGGAAGATGGCTTCTCACAAGTTTGTCTTTGATTGTAGGTGCTTTTCGGAACGCAATGGAAGGAGATTCAGGCATGACTTCTCTTAGATAAGGATCACTCATAACTAACTCCTGATAACATGTGAGTTCAGGGTGAGCCACTAGATGGAGGTGTTGCTCCTCAGACGAGACCACAGAGACAAATCACACTAGAGATTTAAACACTTTATTGTTGGAGGAAATGGAGAATGATTCCTGTTAAGTTTGAAGTTGATGTTATACTAAAATGTTTTTCATTTGATGGTGATAAAAATATTTTGTTTATATTTGATTTAATTATTATGATTGGCCGTTACTATATTCATAAAGTCAAATGGAATGAAAAAGCCACATTTTGAACAATTTAAAATTGATATTAAAATATATTTAGAAACAATATCCAAATGTAAAAACCTAAAAGCAAGGAAAACTACACAGAAGTTTAATAGGTACAAGTTTTTTTCTGTAAAATGTCTTTCTTCCTTTTTCCCCTTGTTTACCCCTGACATGTATGGTTATATGTAGTCCTGTATGTACATTATGTTTTGTTGTTATTAAAATGCATACAAAAATTTTAAAACAAGTATCGTGAGATCATTGATGTGATAATAAAGTAAAATATATGTGATGCTGCATGTGATCTGTAACACAAACTTAACACTGTATTGTATATTTTTCTTGCAGTAAATCTGAAACTAGAACATGTAACAGAGTTAGTTTTATGAGTTAATACAATATAACAACTTTTTGAAATAATATTTTAGCTGTATATTTTGTTTATACCGGAATATATTGAAATAAAAACAAACTAATTGGTAATATAAAAAAAAAAAAAAAAAAAAAAAATGTTTTTACAGATAGGCTATAAGAAGCACCTGTGAAAAAAGTAGAAATAAAGCTGTATATGGTACACTGCTGAAATATTTAAAATATACATAAAGTTTGAATTCCTCTGAATAAATCATGAGAGACTCTTGAACCTCAGAGTGAGAAACTTTATTGATAAAGGTAAGAAAATACATATGACAAATATACAGCAGTAGTAAAGTGAGATCTGTGTCTCTTTATACTTTTTTTGGTCTCTGAGAGAAATATAAACAATAAAGTGACTGTTGAAATCTGACACTGAAAGAGAGCACAAACTCAAATAATCATCAGTATTTATTATGAAAAGAATACTAGAAGAAGAAAAACACACTTGAAGAACCTTTAAAGTTCAGCGTTCTGCTTTAGATTTCAATACTTCCTGAAAAAGATGAACATGTCACGGGTGACAAAATGCTGAGAAAAGCGGAACCTTTGTTTTCTTTTCATGTTCCCCGAGGGGAAGTATTTTGGTGTAACGCCTCACTCCGGTTCCGGGTGTAGCGGAGATATAGGCCCTGTCCCAAATGGCGCACTTCATGCGGACTTTCGGTCTCGTGGACTTGAATTGCGCGTGCTCGCTGAGTCTACGAGTCCGTAGGCCGTCCCATTCAGCATTTTACCGCTCTGAAGTGTGCTCAGCAGCGCCCCCTTTGTACCCTTGAAGCGGTCTTCCACGAAGCCCGCATAGATGCAGGCTCCACGCACTTTAACTACCCAGGAATCCTTGCGAAAGGCCAATCAGACAACAGATGGGAGGAGATTTCACTCACGGATAATTGTTGACATGGCTGTGAAGAAAATATTACTGTTTTTATGACCTAAATGTACATTTTACCAGTTGTTACCTACAGTTTATACAAACATTATGGTCATCGACCAGTGGTTGATGTCTCAAACATAATAATAGCGTGTTTAATAATACGATCGCATTATGATTCATTAAATAAATAGAACCGAATGGCAGGGCTTTACTGAGTCATATGTAAACATAGTATGAATATTGAAACCTGTAAATTGAAAAAAATATGTTTAAATTATGTTTTAAAATTGTAATCTTAGTTCAAATGGAACATTATTATTATGTACAACTGTATACATCATTTAAATAAGCATGATTTATCTATTGTCTAATGCCCAGGTGATATGCATAATATCAAAATATAGAACTGTAAAATTAGGCTGTGTAGTGGACATGCAGATAAGACGTCGGAGCGCAAAAATGTGATTTCTCCTGTCCAACAACAACCAGACCGTTATTTCCGGCATGCCGATCGAGTCTGTCCCAAAAATACCTCTCAATGCGCCCTCGTGGACTCGCGCCAAGGGCCCTATAGGTCTGCACTACATGACGTCACCAAAGTGTGGACTCTGAGGAAGTCCACAAGTCCGGAGTGTGCCATTTGGGACAGGGCCATTGTCCAAACTAATTACCACCGATGCACGACAGGTGTGAGGCAGAGAGGAGCGGTGTTTACATAGGCTTTCCGCTTCACAAGAGGAGGATAAAAGAGCCACTCGAAGTCGAGTTGAGGTCAAGGTTGATGTTCAGGTTCGACTATTTTAAACGCCAAGCCTAAACAAATTTATTTAAATCGAAACGGTCGCGCATCTCTCATTCAGTCAAAAGTTTTCATATTTGCAATGTAACATGTGGATGCTAACTATTAATATAAAGAAGGCGTCATACTTCAGTCGAATCCCAAAATACACGTATAGGCTAAATCAGCGTCTTCACGGCATTGTACAACAGACCAATAAAATTAGGCAGAATAACTTTTTATATGTTTGGTTGACTGTGTTTCATTTTGATAATGAACAGTCTGCGATATGAAGTAGTAACGTCAGGTCTGAAAGTATGTTGTGTGAGAACGCGATGCGCGAGCGCCATCACTTGGATTTGTTCCACTGCTGGGAAATAACTTAATACTCTGTTATTTATAGTCATACAGATAATATGACATAATTCGAAACAGTAAAATGTATATTTTTATTTGTATACATTCAAAATGACTACAAAATATAATGCCATTGAAAAATAAATAAAACAACATGATGCGCTGCTTTAGCGCGTCTCGGTCTCTTTAGATCTTTCTGGCGCTCACCAAAAATGAACCAAAATACAGAGAATAGCCTTCTTGGCGCGCCTACTTTTGAAAGTCAACATTTATATTATTTGACGTTAAATGCATTATATATGCCAGAGTCACTTTGGAATAAATCACAGCGTGTTTCATAAAACGTGACTTAGCCTATAGTCTATACTGTATAGATACAGTCCGGAAAATATAGGCTATAGCAAATTCAGACCAACTGCTGGTCTACACAGAGAGAAAGCCCTTTCTGGGCTCTTCTGTTGTACCGAGCCATTCGTTAGTCTAGTTGTTTGATGAGGAAATGAAATATAGCCTATAGTTGCAATACACAGTTTTTGTAAGCTCCGTGCAACAGCGGACTATTACTAGAATATTAGAAATCTAATACTCAAGCTGTTTTCTCATTTTTCTACTCTTAATATTAAATAAAAAAACGACTGAACGAAAGATACACCGATTCTCTTGAACCACCACCGCGTTTGCGGCAGAAAACTACTGCAGTGCAGCCAAAATGCTCTGTTCGACTTATCTGAGATCCTTTACTCTTCCCTGTGGATGACCTGTGACCTACTTTCTGTAAGATCTGAATTTTTGAACTTGAATTTTTGAGATTGAATTTTAGAAAACTGAATTTGAAGTTCCGAATTTCTTCATCTTGAAAACTTGAATCTGTATTTTTTTAAACTGAATATTTGCAGTATACGAATTCAGAACAAAAAAACTAGCTGTTTGAAAATACATGTCTATAAAATTCAGCCATAAAAACATTTCAGTTTGTTAAATTTCAAATGTTCAGTATTCGTTATAAAAAAATCTAATTCAGAACTATTTAAACTACCACCTAAAATTCAATTTTGTTAGATTTCACTTGCAATTAATTCAAATTTACACAATTCAAATTCAAATCGTTTTGTCATATAAGCTCCATAGTCCTGCAGATGTGCAGCAACGCTGTGAAGTGAGTTTTAAAGTTACGATTTCCCTTGCATGTCCTGATAAGAGAATCTGCTGCTGAGCGAAGAAACATTGCCTGTTACTTACCGTCTGAATCCTGCAGATGTGCAGCAACGCTGTGGAGTAAGCCTTCCCAGCCACTATTACACCAGTGGGTCTCGAAGACAGTGAATAATCGATCCAGCGGCTACTCCGGTCGAATAGCCTTGGAAGACAAGAGTTGCTTATTCTTTCCTCAAGTTGATTATTATTCAATAAAGATTGTTACTTGTGAACTAAATTACTTGCCTCCTCCTTTGTCCGTCTGTCGCGTGCCTGTGGTGTCGGCTCCTCACGGTGGTGTCTGGAGTCAGGGGCGGCTGGTCATCCGAGTCCGCCCCGGCCTGCACCGGTGACAAACATATCAAGGCATAAATATATCTGACATACATTAATATGTGCAAAATCAGTTTGTGAGAAATGACATCATCAATCATGTACCTGATGTGTGAATATGTGCTTGATCTCGTTCAGCTCTTCTGGATCTGATCTCATAAACCACAATAATGACAGTAGCCACGCCCACCAGAGCAGAGATGACCAATCGGATCACAGCTTCAGTAGGACCACAACAGTGGACAGAGTCTGAGGAATAAACACATCAAACTGAGATCAGATCAGTCAATAAACACTAATATCAGCGCTGACATCAACTAATATTTCTGAATACACAGAAATATGATCAAATCTAATCAACAATCTTATATTCAGTTCTTATATGATTTGTCATTTCAAACTCTAAAATGATTCAACAATTCAATATGCAAATAGTGAATAAAATAAGAATATTTGATGGACAAGACTAATGATCTCTACTCACCATAGACAGAAACTCTGAACGGCTAGAGAATACCCATAATGCACTGTGAGAGTCGTGCGCTGAATGAGAAGATGGCGCCGCAGCTGAATTAATCATCCATTCGTTTTCCAACCCGTGCTGGTCCAGTGTAATATCATACTGGTATAAATTCCTTTTTAATTGATTATTCAATTGTTTAATTACAGTTTACATGCTAGTTTTCATAGAGTTCAGGATAAATCTTTTCACTACTGGAGCTGCCAGTTTGCTACGTTTCAATTAATTATTAAACAGCACAAACTATGCAAAAGCACTCAGTGTCTGAATTCACTCACTCGTTTTCATTCACTCCCTCAAGTGGACTACAGTGGGTACGGAAAGTATTCAGACCCCCTTACATTTTTCACTCTTTGTTGTATTGCAGCCATATGCTAAAATCATTTAAGTTCTTTTTTTTTCTCATTATTGTACACACAGCACCCCATATTGACAGAAAAACACAGAATTGTTGACATTTTTGCACATTTATTAAAAAAGAAAAACTGAACTATCGCATGGTCCGAAGTATTCAGACCCTTTGCTCAGTATTTAGTAGAAGCACCCTTTTGATCTAATACAGCCATGAGTCTTTTTGGGAAGATGAAACAAGTTTTTCACACCTGGATTTGGGTATCCTCTGCCATTCCTCCTTGCAGATCCTCTCCAGTTCTGTCAGGTTGGATGGTAAACGTTGGTGGACAGCCATTTTCAGGTCTCTCCAGAGATGCTCAATTGGGTTTAAGTCAGGGCTCTGGCTGTGCCATTCAAGAACAGTCACGGAGTTGTTGTGAAGCCACTCCTTCGTTATTTTAGCTGTGTGCTTAGGGTCATTGTCTTGTTGGAAGGTGAACCTTCGGCCCAGTCTGAGGTCCAGAGCACTCTGGAGAAGGTTTTCGTCCAGGATATCCCTGTACTTGGCCGCATTCATCTTTCCCTCGATTGCAACCAGTCGTCCTGTCCCTGCAGCTGAAAAACACCCCCACAGCATGATGCTGCCACCACCATGCTTCACTGTTGAGACTGTATTGGACAGGTGATGAGCAGTGCCTGGTTTTCTCCACACATACCGCTTAGAATTAAGGCCAAAAAGTTCTATCTTGGTCTCATCAGACCAGAGAATCTTATTTATCACCATTTTGGAGTCCTTCAGGTGTGCTTTCATGTGTCTTGCACTGAGGAGAGACTTCCGTCGGGCCACTCTGCCATAAAGCCCCGACTGGTGGATGGCTGCAGTGATGGTTGACTTACTACAACTTTCTCCAATCTCCCGACTGCATCTCTGGAGCTCAGCCACAGTGATCTTAGGGTTCTTCTTTACCTCTCTCACCAAGGCTCTTCTCCCCCGATAGCTCAGTTTGGCCGGACGGCCAGCTCTAGGAAGGGTTCTGGTCGTCCCAAACGTCTTCCATTTAAGGATTATGGAGGCCACTGTGCTCTTAGGAACCTTAAGTGCAGCAGAAATTTTTTGTAACCTTGGCCAGATCTGTGCCTTGCCACAATTCTGTCTCTGAGCTCTTCAGGCAGTTCCTTTGACCTCATGATTCTCATTTGCTCTGACATGCACTGTGAGCTGTAAGGTCTTATATAGACAGGTGTGTGGCTTTCCTAATCAAGTCCAATCAGTATAATCAAACACAGCTGGACTCAAATGAAGGTGTAGAACCATCTCAAGGATGATCAGAAGAAATGGACAGCACCTGAGTTAAATATATGAGTGTCACAGCAAAGGGTGTGAATACTTACGACCATGTGATATTTCAGTTTTTCTTTTTTAATAAATGTGCAAAAATTTCAACAATTCTGTGTTTTTCTGTCAATATGGGGTGCTGTGTGTACAATAATGAGGAAAAAAATTAACTTAAATGATTTTAGCAAATGGCTGCAATATAACAAAGAGTGAAACATTTAAGGGGGTCTGAATACTTTCCGTACCCACTGTATATTAGAGGAGTAATGTAGGGAACAGTGAATGAGGGTATGGGGTATTTCGAACACAGCAATGGAGAGACTCTTGAACCTCAGAGAGAGAAAACTTTATTGATAAACACAAGCAGTAATAAACTCATCAATAAACAATAAAACACAATAAACTCATCAAAGATCACTTAGAGGAAATATAAATGACAAAACAACAAATCAGATTATATCTGAAACAGTAATAAACTGTAAAAACAGATGCAGTTGTTGTGATCAGATCATTGTGATTAAAATGTGAAATATGTGTAAATCACCTCCGTCATCTCAGATTCCTGTAACACAAACACAAAAGGAGAAAAACAAACTTGATACACACATAATCAATTAAAATTTATAAATGAGTTTTGAGGATTGTGATAGAGATATTTTATGCAATGGGTATTTTCAACATTAAATGTACAGAGAAATGCAGATTAAGGATGCTCAGGTCAAAGGACATGTATAATTCCCAAAAATGTTCTTAACACAGTATAACTACAGTAACAGTCATATGATTAGCTTAGATCATTTTAAACTAATCACCAGAACAAATCACAGTGAAGAAGACTTGAGTGACATTGATTTTTACTCAACTGTATGATACAAATGTACATGTATCTTTTGTTCTGGAGACTCACTTGGTTGTTGTGGCCAGTGATCTCCCGGATGTGAATAAAACTTCATGGGCCCTATCTTGCACCCAGCGCAATTGACTTCATACACCGACGCATGTTTCATTCCTATTTTGCACCCGATGCTCAGCGGACTTTTCCCTTGACAGACACACGTCAGTAAATTAGGGAATGAACTTGCGCTCCCGGGGACAGTTCAGCGAAAAGAGGAGGCGTGTTCCGGCGCAAACGTTCCCAGGTGCTATTTTGCAGTTCCAGAAAACAATTCCGCCACTGACCAGGAGAAACCTCGTCTAAAGTCAGTGACGCGTTCAGATGCTATTATTAAGGGCGCATGCTTGGCCATAATGTAGCGTGTGCACAACGCACATACACTTTGCTTCTCTCATCTACACACAGACGCAGCAGTTGACATTTTTGCAAAATATACATAATTACAAGGAAAAATATTCCACACGAGGGAAATCATTGTTGTGTCCATGAAGATGTGAAAAAATAGGCATAAATCTAGCTTACTGTAACCCGTTACACGTGATAAATTTGTGTCAAACTTTACTAACGGACCAGTGGGCTCAAAAGATTTGGTTCGTCCGGGGAGAGAGATGATACAGCAGCAGTGAATACTCAAAACAAAAGGATGAGGTAAGAACAAGGTTGAATTTACTGAATTATGTTATTTTCTTTTCTTTTACCTTGTTGTTAGATTGTAATGATAAATCAATTAGTTGAACATGGACCCATATAACCTCACACAGGCGTAAGGAAAACAATAGAAAATGAAACAAACAAAACAAAACAAATTTTCGTTCACTCTGAACGTAAATACTCAGAAAGTCCAAAAGTCTGATGTTTCTCAATGAACAGATCAGTTCGTAAACTCAGTCCAAAAGTTCGTGAGGCACTTAAATCAGTCGTCCTATTCTGCCCTGGATAGAACAGAATAAATTGATGTGTGATTCTAATCCTACCGTTCAAAGATGAGCAAGTTAAATTTCGGCTTCGGTTTCTCTTTCAACAGGGTAATCAAAGGATTCGTTAAACGGGCGGCTCGCCAGTCCAACCCCACCGTTACGCACACAGGAAGAGCTGAGACAATCCACAATTCAGGAATGATTCACACTTCGTCCGATTCACATGCAGAATGGATCACACTCATCAGCTGGACATCACAGCACTCACATGGAAACAAAAGCAGAAGAACAAAAAACCTGGCCAAGGAACTCGTTTACATGTACATCGGAAGAACCAGGGAAGTTCCAGATGATACACGTTCTCAAAATGTCTTTCTCGAGCATAAACTGCTTCTCTCTGAATCCTTAGTTAGAGATGTATACACACACACTATATTAGCTTTAAACTAGCGCTAATATTGCGTCATTGACATGCGGTCAACACATAACGTGAACAATCATATCACTTCAACTCATTTTAACTGCTAATTATTTCTACATCGTCATCATATAAATGATTTAGAGGCATTTAAACAACTCTTACATCAGTTCTCGACTCAAATCGGAGCTTCAAATCTCCCGGAGCAAAACAAGCATCTGCTCGCGTCAGAGGTTCACGAAGAAAAGAAAGTTCCAGAATGCGCTGCTCTCTAAAAGTGCCGCGATAGCAGAATTTTCCATGACGTCATTCAAAATGCGATCTCATTGGAGGCTTATGTAAAGGGAGATAACACTATTGGACATATTTATAACATTCAATATTTTATATTTCTCCATTTCTATATATAATTAATTAATTTGTTTGCAGTCTTATATTTGATCTGAAAGCAGCTTTCATACTTTAACTCTGTTTTTTAATTTGAAGTGCATTTTGTCTCTGTCCACTGGTAACCTGGGTTACATTACACATTTACCCAAATAATTATACGCCTGTTTAACCGAAGCTAATTTGGGTGGGTTTCTCCATCCCCAATATCACTTCTCTGTGTTTTACGGCCCTGACGAGAACGTCGGTCTCCTCGGCTGTGAACCGCTCCTGGCGTGCGTCTGGCAAATCCACCGTTATAATAGCAATCCGCCATGGAACAAGCGCGCCTGCTCTTAAAGGGAATGTGAGATGACGCTCTGATTGGTTTATTTCACGTTACGCCCAAACCACACCTATGAGTAATGAAGCTACTTCAGACCAACCCATTTTAGATTTGCGTCGGGCGCAAGAGTCATTTATCCCGCCGGTATAATAGCAACAGCGCCCAAGACCCGCCCATAAAGTTACTTGCATTTCAGATCGTTAAAATAGGGCCCTACAAAGAGCAACTTGGGAGTCGTGTCAGGTATTTGCTGCACAGCTGAGAAATAGATTCTACACTCAAAAGACAACAACAGAACATCTATGTGTGATTGAGGTAGGAATAGAAGTACTAAAGATTCTACGCTCAAAAGACCATCGCAGAGACAGTGATAGTGTTGAAGACTATAGAGCCGCCCTCGGGGTGAGGCGGTAATACTCTGAGTTAGTATTAATGATCCTGTGTCGGACCAGCGTACACCTGAGAAGGACGGTGAGAGTGTATAGATGATAAAGACCTGTGTGCTCATATGTGATTGAGGTAGTGATAGTAGATTATTGACAGGACGCCGTCACCGTACTTCAGGGAAGTATTGTACAGTAAGTATTCAGGTAATTCAAGGAATTACCTCGAGAGACTGTATTTATTATTTTTAACAACTGGAAGTTGTTTAAATTGTCCGTGACGAAGAAGTCAGATTAAGTAGGTTGTATTCGTATTAAGAATTTCCACGACAGGATTGATAATGCACTGGAGCTGAGCATTGTTATAATACTCAAATGTGCAGATTGAGTATTATCGGATACAAATCAGTTTTTTTTTGTTTGTTTTTTTTGCATTGACTGATTGTTTTGTGTTTGTTCATAATGTAGGATTTCTGTCTTTTACATTTTATTATGAAATTTTATAACACAAGAGCAACTTTATTAACAGTACCAAAAATAAAAACCAACAAGAGAGACTCTGTAAACCATAAAACTTGTTCAACAACAACACATATTATACCGCACACTGCCAAATATATGTCCAACAAGTTTGTTAAAGTAGTTTGCGGAATGAAATCATACACACTTTAAACAGGAATATTGCAATATGCTCTGCGGTTATTTGTTAATTAAACTGATAGAAATGACACAGAGACACTTACCTTCATTTGTCCAAAGTGTTTATAGAGAGTTGCATCAGTTTGATCATGATTCTGATCTGTAATTACACACACGTTCAATCAGAACATGAATAATATTGTTTTTTTAAGGATGTTCAAGCTGTAGTTTCACTTTACCTTCATCTATGTGTTTCCTGCAGTAACAAAACATCCCAATTACTGCCACAATCAGCAGAGATCCAACAACAACAGCAGCAGTGATCGTCAGTATCAGAGGAACAGGACCTGAAGAAGCTGAAGGAGGATCTGAAGGAGTGTGTGGGTCCGGTGTTATAGCGGAGAAAGAAAGACAGTGTTTAGTCTGAGTGAATGTGTCTGATCTACAACAGAAGACAGAGATCAGCTCAATAAATAAACACTATATAGTCAAATTGAACAAGATTACACTGCCAGAGAAGAACATGTCATATAAAAATGCCCAATCTTAAATGAGTAAGTGGTTTGTTTGTTTGTTTGTTTGTTTGTTTGTTTGTTTTGTAAACGTAATGAATAATTATTATGTGTTGCTGGGCCAGAACTAATCTGGAGAAATGTATATCTAAACCAAGCGAAGGTGGAGGACACACTAATGGAGGACACACTAGTTTATACATTATTATTAGGTTCTCAGGAGTAATCTTCATCCAGATTAGCCATGTGGGAACAAGACTTCGGATTGGAGATAGATAAGGAAAAATGGGAGCAAAAACGTGTAAAGGCCCAAACACAGACAGTTAACAGCAGACTAAAACTCTTACAGTACAATTGTGACAGTGGACCACAAAACCAGTCACATGGGTCAATTTTTAGAAATTGAGATTTATACATCATCTGGAAGCTGAAAAAATAAGCTTTCCATTGATGGTTGGTTTTGTTCGGATATGACAATATTTGGCTGAGATACAACTATTGAAAATCTGGAAACTGAGGGAGCAAAAAAAAAAAAAATCTAAATATTGAGAAAAACTCCTTTAAAGTTGTGCATTTATGTTCACGATTTTTCTGCATTCACAAAAATAAATGTTTTATATATTTACGGTAAGAAATTTACACAATATCTTCATGGAACATGATCTTTATTTAAAGCAACAACATGGAACTTTTCCTCTGCGGTCGCCCTACAGGTTGGAAGCGGAATTGTCCATTACCGCTGTCGTAAAATGATTTACGGTTACTGTCAACGCATTCTCATCCCCAAATCGTCACTTTCAAACATTCTTCAATATCTGACGCACAAAGCACCCTTAGCGTCAACATGAGACGCTTCGGTTATGGGTAGGTTTAGGTCTGTGGTAGGGTTACGCGTCTCATATGGACGCTAAAGGGTGCTTTGTGCGTCAGATATTGAAGAATGTTTGAAAGCGTCAGTATATGACGACTTGGGATTAGAACGGGCTGTTACTGTATATGAAGCATGCAGGTTTTTTTCATATGGGCAATGATAATATTATTAATCTTCCTCCTTTCATAATTTATACATGTTTAGTAGACTAAACATTTTAACTCAAACATTTGCGATTTGCATGTCGATTGCAATGCTCAAATCTGAACGAGAATGATAGCGATAGCATCCTAACCATCTAAAACTAGCATGTTAGTGTTTACTAGCTACCAGATTGATAATTCGCTCATCTACTAACGTTAGCTGATTCATGAAGATAAATGGAGGACCAGATAGTTTCCGTAACGTAGCCAGGCAGACAACAGATTAGAAAAACTAAAGATAGTATGCAAGCAATTTACTTACTAGTTCAACAGCATGACGGCCAAGTCAGCATCGGTCTGACGATAAGCTCACGCCAGCGAGCAAACGCTCGACCAATATTGATCCTCGTCCTGCCTTTCAGTTTATCACTCTCCCTTTTCCTCTTCCGACTCTACTCCGACAAAACCTTGGACTTCTTCGCTGCTGCTTCAGCCATGACGAAAACAGACGCACGAAAACAAACGCGCTGGTTGGCCTGTCACGGCGAAGTGACGTATGCCGTAAAGCAGTCGAATTTTGTAGTTCTTTTTGAGCTCTGGTTACTACCCGCAACCCGAAGTTACATAGTGCCAGTAAAAGCGATACAGACCCCGCCAGGCTCTGGCAGACGTCTCATTCAACCTATTGTAAGTCGATGTACCATCACAAGGGTCTTGGAAATATATTATGAAGGTTGAAAAACTACATGTTGTTACTTTAAAGCTACACTGTGTAGGATTTACTCCCATCTAGCGGTGAAATTGTTTATGACTACCAACTGAATATTACTTTCTAGCTCCTCCTATTCCGAGGGCGTTTTAACTCCTACGGTGGACGTATTATTTCAAATCTGCCGGCAGTCGTGAGTAATCTCCCTCTCGCATTCGTCACGGTGACACTGAGTGTAAAAACGCGAAAGGCAAAGCTTGAATTTCCAGGTATGTCCCTCTTTGGCTAATGTATTTTCAAGATGGAGGCGCAACATGGCCGCCGCCAGTCGAGCGAGTCGCTCGTATGTATTCTAAATGGCAGATTCTACGCTTACGAGAATACTTGATTAGTTGGTAGAAGTAATTACACATTAATGAGAACATATCATTTTGAAAGAACAAAGTGTTTTTTGCTAAGAATCAACTTAAAAAATTACACAGTGTAGCTTTAATATCCTAATGATTTTTGGCATAAAAGAAAAATCGATCATTTTGACTCATACAATGTATAATATTGTTCATTAATAAATATTCATTAATAAATATATTAATGAAAATATATTTTCATTAATATGAAAATATATTTGAATGTGCACTATATTAACCCTACTTTATTGCTTATATGTGGTTATTATTGACTGCAATGTATTGTGACATGTGATGTACATTGTTGTGTAAGTGTTTAAGAGAATTTCATTTAAAAAACAGTATTAAAAAGTATTAATATTTGTGTAAAAATATTGAATAAACAGTTATTATTGTGTAATTGTGTCTCACCATAGACAGTAACAGTGAATCTGTGTTTAGTCTCTGATCTGCTGCCGCTGATCTCAACTTCATAAACTCCATCATGTTCAGTTGTGATGTTCATGATGGTCAGAGATCCAGTCTTCCATTCCAGCTTCAGTCTGTCTCTGAATCTCCCATCAAGAACATCATACATAGAGATCTCACTCAACTCTCTATTGAGTCTAGCTATACGAGTTCTGTAACTTCCAAACCTCCACTGAATCAGATCACCTGTCTGTATTTCAGTAAGATCAGAGTTTAGAGTGACTGAATCTCCCTCCATCACTGACACTAACTCCTCTTCATCACCAAACACTCCTGAAGAACACACAGAAAAAGTCGAACCTGTTTGAGATTTGAATAACATCTCTACAACAGAACAGACACAACAGAAGCAGAATGGTATTAAAATGGCACGAATCATTGCATCTCATATTGAATAAAACTCTGATTCCCGCGGCTGGAACTGAAGTTGATCTGATCTCCACACAACATCAAACACAGAAGACACTTTTACTTCAGACGAGAATCACGTCACACTGAAACTAATGCTGTTTGAGCTTCAGTGTTTTATAGAACCAACATTTAGAGAAACAAACAGTGAATCTGATGCAGAAACAACTGAAGTCATAAAAACACATTTAAACTCACCATCCAGACGCCAGAAACACAAGCAGAGCAAAACAGGGAGAAACATCTTCATCGGTTTCAGTCCACAAATATGAAAAGACAAACTCTTCAAAACTGGTTCAGTAATAAACAGACGCGCTGATGTGAAGCTGCTCTGTAGTAAAGTGAAGTCAAACTCTACAATCAGTTAAAATATCTGCCTATTTATTCAGTGTTAATGGGTGTGACCATCTAGCTCTTTCTTAGCTGATTAATTCACACTCTGAACATTGTCAGTTTGTCACTTTGAGCTCCAGTAGGCCTCAACTTCCTGTAAGTCACTGGTGACACTTTCAACAGAAATAAACTGACCAATAATGTGTTAAAAACATCTTAAAGCAACAGTTTGATCTTGTCATGAGATCCTGTGAGTGTTTGGCTCTGCTCTCTCCTGTAACTCTCTTCAGGACGTTTGTTGTTCATTTCTGATCAAATGTCTCGATTGTTTCTCCTCTCAGACTGATTTCAGAGTTTCTCTAATGGTTTTATGGAGCAGGAACAGATCGCCTGCTATAACTGTGTGTATGAAAGTGTCCTCTGATATCTTCATATGATTAATATTCAAATACATATGCTCAATTAATACAAACACACCAGGATGTTGAATATATGTGTCAGGAACAGGAAATACTGCTGTAATCATATCAAATGTTTATATAGAATACAATACAATGTTAGAGAAGAATATGAGAGATGAACATCAAACATCTAAATGTTGAGATTTAAACAACCTTCAATCTCAAACTGAGGTCATCCAGCACTGATGGAGCGAATCCTGTTCTCTCTTCTGGATCTGATGTCATAAGCCACAATAATGACAGTAGCCACGCCCACCAGAGCAGAGAGGACCAATCGGATCACAGCTTCAGTAGGACCACAACAGTGGACAGAGTCTGAGGAATAAACACATCAAACTGAGATCAGATCAGTCAATAAACATTAAACAGGGGGGGGGGGGGGTTGTAATGCATAGATTTAAATATTGGGGGGGTTATCTCCCCCACAACCCCCCCACAAACTACGCCCCTGGTAATGTCACACTCAAACTAATGCTGTTGGGTATTTAAGCTTCATATTTATTTTATGTTATATTGTTTTATTTAATAATCTCTAATAACTGAGTTTAGAGCTGAACTCAAACTTGATCTTTCAGTAAAATCACAGTTAAATAATTTCTATATGAGAATAACTGTGAATGTTAATCTTTGACTAATTTCACCAGTTATAAAATGCCACAATGACTGTGGGAAACGGGAAGACTCCTCTAGTGGTCATCAAGAGCACTTCATTATTTAATGTGACATTTTTATTTTTGAAAATAATTTATAGGAAAAATGACTCATGACTCATTGATTACTCTGTGAGGAAACAAACAAATATACAGAATTTCTTGTATTTTATAAACATTAATTTATTTAATCTAGCCATGACAGAAATTTAATAAAAAAATAAAACTTTTTTTGTATAGTCTACTGTAATTTATTGTTTATATGAAAAATTGTACAGCACACCCCAAATGTAATTGATTTTGAGTGTTTTGCTAAATAAATAAATCTGGGGAAAAAGGTCAGACGAGGTAGTCCTTGAATATTCCTGATGGACCCCAACACCAAAAAGATGCACATGAACAATATTTAATACATTTCGTCAGGGGCGATTCTAGGATTTTCATTTTAGGGGGGCTCAGCCCCCAATGAGGGTATGATGTAAAAAAAAAAAAAAAAAGATAGTTTATGGTCTAATGCTCATTATTAACTAGTTTCATTCATTCATCCAATAACATGCATATGGCACGGTTTTATAATCACTGAGGTACCGAATGTGAGGTATTTAGGGGTGTTCGGGGCATGCTCCCCCGAGAAAATTTTGATTTCTCTGATCTACATATGTGCATTTTAAGATGTTTTGAAGGCCAAAAAAATTGGATGACAATAGCTTTAAAACCATGTGCGGGCAGCTGTTTTTTTTTCTCACCTCATCAGCATCACACTCTTTTTCTCTTTGTTTTTATCTTGCTCTGTCTTTTTCCCTCCTAAAGCTGAGCTTTGACTGATACAGGCTTTTTATTTTTGTCTGTCAGTAACGAAAGTAAACATAGGGTCAACTGATAGGTTGATTTATGAATCATTTTCTCAGACAAAGCTACCAGGAAAGCTAGGTAACTAAGTCCATCTACAATGAAATATAAATTATTTTATTTTCTAAGCTTTTTAGCCTTTGTTATCAACAATACGGTTGGTTATTCATCAAGTCACCCCGTGAAAATCTATTTAATTTCAAATAATTGAACTAACCAGCTAAACGTGTATTAATGTAACTGTCTATTGGCAATATGATTAATCTGTTCTATATTTATTTCTATTTATTAAAAATAACAACATGAATTATCAATTTGCCACTTCTATAAATCAAGTACTTAAAAGAAAATCACAAATCCCTTTACTCTACTCTTACTCATATGTATGTACACTCCTCCTGATTCATTATTACTTAATACAAAACTATATTTATTAATACAAAACAAAAAAACTCCAAAATAATAATGATGTTTCTCTCTCTGGGCCATCTAGTGCTTTCAGACAATGATGCGTGTCTTTAAATCATTTCTGTGCATGGCAGCATAATGTAATGCCGAAATACAAAATAATATGTTTTAAAGTTTAAAAAGTAAATTAAAATAAATCATGATCGTTTTCTAAAGTATGTTTTCATGGGTGTTAATCGCTTCATTTTTGTAGGAATAAAAAACAACTATCACACTGTGATAAGGGCTGAAGGTGAACGCAGCGAAACGTATTGGTATTGGATGAGAAACCGAACCGTCTCGTGTTGCTCCCAATGCTCCAGTAACATTACATTATGTAAACTGCAATGCATTTATGACAAAGAACTGCACCGATGCAGATGTAATATCATAGCAATCTATCAATAAATGCACTCACGACACACCTTGTACTCTCTGATGTTCGCTCTGCTCGGCGCCACTGCAGATTGAAAAATGCGCTGAAAATCCAAGCAGACTCAGATAAGGGGAGGAGCCGAAACTTGACGCAGCTTGCCGCCGTTTCATATGAGTTTTTTTAAAGGGGACTGAAGCGATAAAAAATTTATTAATCAAATATTTTTTAGGGGGGCTGGGCAGAAGTTTAGGGGGGCTTCAGCCCCCCTAAAAAGGGCCTAGTGACGCCCCTGCATTTCGTACATTTTAATTATTTTCAAAAATATAAAATGCTTAACCAGCAGTATTCAACGCAATTTGTCATGTAAAAAAAAGGTAAACGTACTATATCAATAAAACGTCAGTCTCATTACAGTTGGGCAGATGTGTAGGTGTCCGGTGATTTCGCCTGCCTGAAACTCTCTCCACCGCGGCGCCTGACAGCTCGAGCGATCGCCGTCAATCATTCATTCAGTCTTTGTCTCCGTTTCTCTCTATCGGAATCTCCCGAACCGGCTCCAGCATTATGGAGCGAATTATGTGCCATAATTTAACAAACAAATCCAGCATTTTGCAAACAAACTCAATCTACTTCGCAAAGGAAAACTCGACTCGCAAACAAACTCAATCTACTTCGCAAAGGAAAACTCGACTCGCAAACAAACTCGATCCGCTTTGCAAAGGAAATCTCGACTCGCAAACAAAAAGAAACCAATGTGCAAGCACAAAGGTCACAAATGCGTCCAGGCAGATTTTCTCACAAATGCGTGCAGGCAGATTTTCTCACAAATGCGTGCAGGCAGATTTTCTCACAAATGCGTGCAGGCAGATTTTCTCACAAATGCGTGCAGGCAGATTTTCTCACAAATGCGTGCAGGCAGATTTTCTCACGAATGCGTCCAGGCAGATTTTCTCACAAATGCAGTTGAGCAACTTCCTCTTCTAAAACAGTAGATGGCGCTAAACTATAGGCTAATTTAGCGCTAGTCTCCCAGGAGAAGCACTGATTTGAAACTTGCCTTTGCCTACAGCTGAGGAAAATGACCGGTGAACGGGTGTGTTTCTGTCTTATTTGATCTATAATTAACCTTTTTGAGGTTTTCTCTTGCCAAACGTTTATTGCATATCTAGACAGAAATCCACATTAGCACTTAGTAGCACTTCACTCTAGGATCGGGGAATCTATAAGCTGAAAGCTCTGCCATCTTGTTGCTTTTTGTCATTTTTTTCTGCATCGGACTCATGCGAAATTACTAAATTAGTGATTATGTCTACACTTGAATGAATCTATTTCTTTCGTTCTCCATAAATTAATGAGAACATTTAATTTAATTGAAAGGAGGCTCCCACTTATTTATTTATTTAGCCTAGTTGGAATTCAGTCAGCTTAACAATTAATGTAATAAAATAATTAATGCAAAAAAAAAAAAAAAAAAAAAAAAAAAAACAAAACAATATACAATTGTTTCTTATCTTGCCTGTGACGTAGCCTATGCAGTGCCCAAATTATTATTTTGGACACACAAATGAAACCCGCCGCTCAATTAAATGAAATGTTCTCATTCATTTATGGAGAACGAAAGAAATAGATTCGTTCAAGTGTAGACATAATCACTAATTTATGGTGCTAATGTGGATTTCTGTCTAGATATGCAATAAACGTTTGGCAAGAGAAAACCTCAAAAAGGTTAATTATAGATCAAATAAGACAGAAACACACCCGTTCACCGGTCATTTTCCTCAGCTGTAGGCAAAGGCAAGTTTCAAATCAGTGCTTCTCCTGGGAGACTAGCGCTAAATTAGCCTATAGTTTAGCGCCATCTACTGTTTTAGAGGAGGAAGTTGCTCAACTGCATTTGTGAGAAAATCTGCCTGGACGCATTTGTGAGAAAATCTGCCTGCACGCATTTGTGAGAAAATCTGCCTGCACGCATTTGTGAGAAAATCTGCCTGCACGCATTTGTGACCTTTGTGCTTGCACATTGCTTTCTGTTTGTTTGCGATGATTTCCTTTGCAAAGCGGATCGAGTTTGTTTGCGAGTCGAGTTTTCCTTTGCGAAGTAGATTGAGTTTGTTTGCGAGTCTAGTTTTCCTTTGCAAAGTAGATTGAGTTTGTTTGCAAAATGCTGGATTTGTTTGTTAAATTATGGCACATATTTCGCTCCATACAGCATGTTCGAGGAGGCCAGCGAGGGAGTAAGGGGAGGCTGCAGACCTGGAGCCGGTAGATATACGCCCCAAGCAGTTTTACGCCCCTGGCAGTTTTACGCCCCTGCTGTTCCTGATGCGTCCAGTAGGGGGAGGCTGTACATTGACACGAATTGATTGAGGTATAATAAATAATCCGCTAAAGTTATTGTTGTTTAGCAATGATGCAACATTTATTATTTATAAACGAATAGCTTGATAGAGCTAGGTAGATATCAATTAATTTATTTATGTCAATGGATAGGTCTATCATTTATTTCGAGAGACAAAAAGTTCTGGACGGTCAGGTTGATGTTCTGTGTTCTGTCTGGCTTAAATTTATAAGTTATAGCTTACCACGTGTAAGTTTAGCTGCCCCTAGTCTTCTCTACTCACTTTCAAAATTAATTTTCTTTTGAATGTTCTTTTGTTGCCCGTCTTTATCTTGCCTCTTCTGGTAAGACTCCTTTACTCCTTTCTGGTTTGAGTTGTTTCTTATAAAATGAGATCTAACTATCTCATTTATATCTAAATATACATTTTTCTTAAAATAGCGTACTGATCTGGATTAAAATGTAGGCTGTGTGCACTTAAAGTGGGATTTTTCTTTGCCAAGTAACTTGCATGATGCACCCCAGTGTGTTTGCTTTAGCTATGGAAATCTCTCTCTCTCTCTCTCTCTCTCTCTCTCTCTCTCTCTCTCTCGAAACTTTTATAAACTATAAACACCCATCTCTTTTTTAACTGCATTCCAAACCAATAGCTTCTCTAGTAAATAAATGACTTACAGAGACATACAAGGACATGTTTTTAATGTCATTTTTTAAATTTTCTCTGCACAGTCCATCATCAGTGGCCAAAAGAAATCAAAGTGTCTTGACACTTTTTCCAAAAGTGTTCCACCAACAAGTACCTGTGCCGTTGTACTTTGAAGATCAGGAGCAAATTGATGCAATCCACACTCATCTGACATAAATTCTGGGCAACACACACACACACACACACACTGTGACTAGATCAAATTCACCATGGATGTCCTTTTTATATTTTTTTAAAGTTTAGCTTTTTTTAATGAAATACACACATGAAATGCAAATTAAAAAGGCAGTTTGTGTTCTCGTAACACTTTCTTTTATGTGGTCTGTGACTCATGGGGTCAGTGATTCTGCAGGGTCTCCAATAAGTATTATAGTTTATCTCAGTTGCTTTGGTGCATTTCTCAGATCACACCTGAAATCACATCATCTTTCACTTGTGCACATCATAAAAGCAATTTCTCATTTTATACAAATTGCAAATGCTTTGGTACATTCATGCAATTCATAATGTACAACTGTCTGCTGTTTCCTACATTATCAACTCTTTATGTCTTGTTGATCAAAATATAGGCCTATTATGCTATTTCTCTGTTGAATTGTCATACTCAAAACATCTAGGCATTAGTTCCTTGCATAAGTCATTAAATGCAAAATGGCTGACTAGTTGTCATAAACTGTTAAGCATGTTTTCAATACATTTCTATTACACTTTATTTTGTAAATGTGTCCTGAATTGATGAATTGCGGAGGTGTATTTAGAATTTCACTAATGAAGGAAAAAATGAATTGATATAATGAATAATGATGAAATGTACAAAAGCAACTGTGATAAAAAATTAAGGATTCAGGAATTTTATACAAAATTTAACAGTGAGTCCTGCTGCTTTTGAATTTGACAAAATCAAATTCACCATGGATGTCCTTTTTACATTTGTTTGTTTAATTTTTATTTATTTATTTTTATCAGTGAGCAGAAGCACTTTGACAGGAGGATAGAAAAACAGTTAAAGCAGAGTGGCAAGCCATAGGGGAGTCATCATAATTCATAAATGGTGTTGATAAATAATGTTTTTGTGAACAAAAATATTGTCTCTTTCTTATAAATGGCCCTTGGAATTTTAGAAAAGGGATAAATTGTGTTTGTCTTCATAAAATGCTATGAAGGACACTGTTTTGTAGCTGTATGATGACTAAGTGAATAGTACAGCAGATATTTAATCCAGGATCCATATGATTACACGGTGCTGTATGTCTAATGGGCTAAATATGTTTAATATCTAATTGTAACTTTATATAAATTCACAACAACATATTTCACTCAGTCTCCTGTATAAAAACATACAGTGAATATTCTATTATTATTAATTAGTATTATTATTATTACTATTTATTCAATATTAATGTATTCAATATTCAATTAACTATTCTATAGTAGGTCATATATCATTACTTGTCATCTGATCCAACTATGTGTGTTATTTTTTAATTCATGAAAACAAATAGTCTTCTGTATCTAGGCTGAGTGAAGCCCAACCTAATATCTAGAGATATTTTAATCCATAGTGCAGTGCAGATTTATACTAAAACGTTTAATATTTAAATTAACAAAAACCACAAATTCGGGCAAAATCTATGAACTGGACGGTTATTATTGTGTAAGTTTTGAGCATCGATTTAATGGTGTTATTTCGCAGCATATCCCCCTACTGGACGCATCAGGAACAGCAGGGGCGTAAAACTGCCAGGGGCGTAAAACTGCTAGGGGCGTAGATCTACCGGCTCCAGGTCTGCAGCCTCCCCATATAGCAGCGAGGTGTTGGAGAACCTGCTGAAGTGGTCGTTCCCGCTGAGTTTGGTGCTGTTTCTGGTGCGTCCGCTGCGCGCGGAAGCGGCGCATGAGTTCAGTGTGTACCGCATGCAGCAGTACGACCTGCAGGGACAAACCTACGGTAATAAACCGACACAACACGCTTTATATGGCCATATAATGCTTTATAATTCCCCGGTTTTGGAGAGGACGCTGGCGCACGTTAGGCTGCCGCTTCTCCTGCCATATTTTATTTTATTTAAATTTTAGTTTATGAACTATTTTTATGGATTATATTAAATTCTCCTGAATTATTTTAACTTTATACTTTTACGAGTTTTTCTGCTGCCGGTTTTGCACTTACGTGTCTGAACCAGCCTTTCGAAGTGTCTGTTCTGGTCTGTTTGCTGCTTGCCGATTACATCTGCTGCCGTGTTTCTCCTGCACTGTCCCTGCTACCTGTCCGCTGCCTGCTGTTGTCTCCGTGAACCAGCGCTAAGCAGAGGTCTGAACTTTTGGACATCACCATGCTGAGTGTTTGTTCTGGTCTGTCTGGTGCACGTTGATCACATCTGCTGCCGTGTTTCTCCTGCACTGTCCCTGCTATCTGTCCGCTGCCTGCCGTTGTCTCCGTGTGAGTTCAGACGGATCCCTGGTGCTGTATTAACCTGATACCCAGCAGGTTTCAGCCTCTTTACATAATGGCTGAATAATTCTGAATGGCATCATGCGACTTCATTTAATCATTTGGATTATCGCCGTTTTCATTACATCAGGAACCAGCGCTAAGCAGAGGCAGGGGCGTAGCACCACATTTTGGGCCCTGGGTACAAACCATCTTGCTGGGCCCCCGTACCAAATACCATAGTGACACCAATGGGTGGAGTATTGCATTTTTATCATAAAAACACTTAAAATGTAAACAAAATAAGCCACACTCTGATTAATATATTTTTGTTTTATTGTCAAAAGTACTTGATAATTGATGATTATTTGTCTGTTTAAAATAAATGCAGACTATAGAATCACAGGGTACACTAACCGCCAAACTAGACATTCAGTCTTTGAATTACGTTTTTAAAATAAGTCATTTTCAATCATTAAGATGTGCATTAAACTGAGAACAATCCTGTACTTAATGTAAGAGCGTGCGCGAGCTAATTTGCATAACATTGTGGTAAAATAGGCGCTAACGATCTGTGTTTTCGCGGGTGTTAGATTTTGACAATGGAGGGAAATATACAGTGTTTTCATGTAAACTTCTGACTCTGGGGAGAACTGCAGCAGAAGAGGAGACAAGCTGCGCAGCTGCCTGGAGTGGCAGTGTGTTGAGCTCCCAGCTCCGCCTCCGTCTGCGCGCTTCTCACTCCGTTATTTACCCAGAAACATTGTTTGCTCGCTATGTAGGTTGTGATACTATAAAGTATTGATATATAATTCAAATAGAGTACGAACATAAATGTATGCTATTCTACCTGGAGTAGATATTTATGTTAAAACAATGTCAATGCTCGATGATGCATTTGGAGCTCACCTTTCTTTTCAAAAAACTGAGTGAGCAACTGCTTGCCCTCATTTGCCTTTCTCTCTTTAATCTTAATTCTTTTCTTTTCGTTTTTGAGCCCCTGATTTTCCTTTCTTAAGGAAAGACATGACTCTTCCCCTGTCTTCCTAGTTCCTATCACGGCTCACTCCAGCTCCTGTCTCATCAACTGATTCACCGACCGCAGGTCCGCAGCAGAAGCACCTGAACTGCGGGTCGTACCATTTACATTGATTCGAGAGGGGTGGTGGGGCCCTGCACAGCATGAAAATGACTTTTTTTATACCAAACCAGTGCCTAACTACAAGTTTAGTTTTGCACAGGAACTTTTTTATTTGTACATAAATGCTATACAAATGTTAGTGCATATATATGTATGTATAGAAAACTGACTTCTAAGGCCCCCCCCCTGCCTCGGGCCCTGGGTACTCGGTACCCTTTACCCCCCCTTTACGACGCCCCTGAGCAGAGGACTGAACTTTTGGATACCACCATGCTGAGGTACTCTCTATCTGAACTTTTATCTCTGGACCACCTTGGCCGCCCAAATTATAGCGTTTTAAAATCTCTGCGCTCCTCGCTTCTCCTCCGTCGGCCTTGTTACTCTCATAGAGGCTCACGTCAGAGTCTTTCTGTTGTTGGTAGAGGTGGGCGATACTCCAAATTTCGGTATCGATCCGATACCAAGTAAATACAGGGCCAGTATCGCCGATATCGATACCGATACCAATACTTTTTCGTTTTAAAAGCATGCACTTGAACTTATGCACTTTCCTGTGCTAGAGCAGTGTGTCATGATTTATGAGGTGAATGCATCATTAATATGCTAAATCTGAATACGTTTTCATGACTACTAAATATTTTGTGATTTGTGCTCTCAACTCGCCTGTAATTATTAGTCAGTGACTTTTACAAAACTACCCTAATTATAGTAAAAGTACTATTGTACACTAGCCTACTGTTTAAAAGTTTGGGGTCTGTAAGATTTTTCATTCTCTTCTGCATTTATTTGATCAAAAATACAGTAAAAACTGTAATATTACAATTTAACATAGGCTATCTGTTTTCTATGTCATACTAAACTGTAATTTATTCAAGTGATCAAAGCTGAATTTTCGGCATCATTACTCCAGTCATGATGATAATTCATTTTAATATGCTGATTTACAGCTCAGGAAACATTTCTTATTATTATCAATGTTGAAAACAGTTTCATATTTTTTGTGGAAACCATGATGCAGAATTATTTAATGAACAAAGCTGAAAGAACAGCATTTATGAAGTAGTTTTTTTTAACAGTGAAAAACCCTTGACTGTCACTTTTGATCTTGAATGCATTGATCCTTGTTGAATAAAAATATTAATTTCATTAAAAAAATCTTACTGACGTCAACATTTTGAACCGTTATATACACTTTTGCTTTGTTTATTAAAAAAAAAATACCCGATTGTTTCTCTGTCATCTAAGCAAGGCTTTGTTTCCCAAACGCACTGGTCCTGTGAGCTCAGCGAAGCACCAGCATCGAACGCTCTGTGATTGATTCGTTTCGTCTTGTATCCAGATGACTAGGAGAAAAAGTTCTAGCCTACACAATTATCCGCTAACATTCGCTTATTTTTCCACGTAGAAGCTTATTTTACGCACTGAATTGCGTGCTAAATGAATAAAAATTACTGGTAAAAAAAAAACCACACATTTGGATCGATATTTTTATGTGAGGATCGATCCTTTTCGATACCACGTCAGTATCGATATATCGATACTCAAGGATCGATCTGCCCACCTCTAGTTGTTGGTGCTGGAGTCTCAGTGTTTTGTTCGAACTGTAGGCGCGTGCTGCGTCGTACTTCTGTACATTGAGGAATTTGTTATGGAAATTTACGCTATCCAGAGACTTTTTCTCAAAACACTGTGGTGAATGTGCTCTGCACCAATATGCGAATTGCTCATTTAAACACGAGGTCTATAAACAACAAAACGGCACTTATCACTGATACTATTTTAGATAGGGAAATTGACATTCTGTGTCTTAGTGAAACGTGGCACAAAGAAAATGACTATCTTAATCTGAATATGTGTGCTCCACCTGGATATAAATATGCTGACATGCCTCGTGCTTGTGGTAAAGGTGGTGGCCTGGCTGTGATATTTGGACCTAATGTCTCAGTTAATGTTATTGATGCACCTAGTGTTTCTTCATTTGAATGTCTGGTTTGTAAAATCAATGGTGTTTCACCTGTACTTATGCTGCTCATTTACCGTCCACCAAAACCTAATCCTGCATTTTTCTCTGAGTTTACTCAGTTGTTGACACTTCTTAGTCCACTCTGTCCTGCTATGGTGCTGACTGGCGATGTCAATTTTCATATTGATAATCCTAACTGTGGAAATACTGCTACTTTTATGGACATTTTGGATGGCTTTGATTTTACTCAGCATGTCACTTTTCCGACCCATAAGCTGGGCCACACATTGGATGTAGTTTGCTCTGCTGGTGTTGACATTAGATCTCTGAATGGTATAGACATGAGTATAAGTGACCACAGACTCATTACTTTTGATATGAATGTCATGTCTTCACGAGCCACTTCTAAACGCACTATAAAATTTCGTAACCTCAAGCACATGGACTTCTCGTTCTTTTCTGCCTCTCTCTCTGGGCTTCCTATTACTAACTCCGTGGAGCACTATAATTCCATGCTCTCTGCACTTTTGGATGAGTCTGCACCTGTGCGGGAACGGGTCGTTACATTTAGGAAACCATGTCCATGGTATACCCCTGAGTTACGCTTAATGAAAGCTGCTGGAAGGCAATTAGAACGGCAGTATAAGAAATCTGACCTGACGGTACATAGGCTTTGCTATATTCAACAACAGTCTGAATACCACTCTGCTCTGAACATTGCACGTAAAAATTACTATTCTAACATCATTGGAAATGCTGCAACTAATTCTAAAGCTCTATTTGAGACTGTTGACAATCTTCTTAAACCATCTAAGGCCACCATTCACTCTTCTGCTGACCAATGTAATTCATTTCTACATTATTTCACTGGCAAGATTGATGATATATATAGCTCCCTAACCTCCATAACCACAGTTGAATTAGTTGGTACACTGCCTTTACTTCCCCCGACCACAACTTTTTCGAACTTTGATATGGTTGGAGTTGATTTTATTACAAGTACAGTTAAGTCCATGAATTCAACCACCAGTATTTTAGATCCCGTTCCTTGCTCGGTAATTAAGAACTGCTTTGCATCAATTTGCCCTCATATGCTTTCTATTCTGAATTTATCACTGAGTTCTGGAATCGTTCCTCCAGAATTGAAAATAGCTGCCATTACACCAGTCCCTAAGAAGCCTGGTTGTGATGTCTCTGATCGGTCTAACTATAGGCCTATATCAAATCTTCCATTCTTGGCCAAAGTTCTGGAGCGTGCTGTGGCTATTCAGCTAAATCATCACCTAGCACAAAATAGTCTTCTTGAACCTTTTCAATCTGGGTTCAGAAAGGGGCATAGCACTGAGACCGCCTTAGTGAGGGTCGTAAACGACCTTCTTACTGCAGCAGATTCTGGTGTATGCAGTATTTTGGTCTTACTAGACCTCAGTGCTGCTTTCGACACTCTATGTCATTCTCTCTTGCTGGATAGGATGGAAAATTGGCTTGGTATTTCTGGAGTCGTACTCAGTTGGTTTCGGTCTTATTTAGCGCATCGTGCACAGTTCGTAAGCATGGGCATTTTTAAATCGGATACCGTGCCTGTTCGACAGGGAGTTCCTCAAGGTTCAGTGCTAGGTCCAATTTTATTTAATATTTACATGCTTCCACTTGGGCAGATCATCAGTAAATATGACCTTGGGTATCACTGTTATGCGGATGATACGCAGATCTACATCACTACAAAGCCGGACGTACATTGCTCATTAAATACTTTGTATAGCTGTCTAGCAGAGATTAGTTCATGGATGCAGAACAACTTCCTGATGCTAAATGGCTCTAAAACGGAACTGATGCTGATTGGTACAGTGGTGGCTATTCGTAAGGCTGATCAGGTTAGTCTGATTGTTGACTCTAGCAGGGTAACCCCCTCTCCACAGGTGCGGAATCTCGGTGTAATTTTTGACCCACAATTGAGTTTTGAAGCACATATAAAACAGGTCTCTAAAACTGCTTTATACCATCTGAGAAATATTGCTCGACTTAGACCATTTCTCTCCTTTGCTGACACAGAAAGACTCATACATGCCTTCATCACAACTAGGCTAGACTATTGTAATGCCCTGTTCTCTGGCCTTCCAGCAAAATCATTAAACAGGCTACAGTATATACAGAACTCTGCTGCTCGTGTGCTCACTCGCACCTCTCCTCGTGAGCACATCACACCGGTCCTTTCACAGCTGCACTGGCTTCCCGTAAAGGCGAGAATTGATTTTAAAATTCTCATTCTAACATATAAGGCATTTCATGGTATTGCTCCAGAGTACCTATGTGATCTTATTAGCCCTTATATTCCATCGCGTTCTCTCCGTTCTGCAAATTCCCTCTTATTACATCAGCCTTTGTGTAAGCTCAAGACCATGGGGGAAAGAGCTTTTTCCTGTAAAGCCCCCAAGCTATGGAATTTACTTCCTTCTACAATCAAAAGTGCGCCAACATTGGGACAATTCAAAGGGTTGATTAAGACACATTTGTTCAAGGCTGCTTTTTCTTAATTGTTTTTATTGCTCTTGCTGTATTTGTTTTACTGTATGCGCTTTGGGTTTGAGAAAAGCGCATTATAAATAAAATGTATTATTATTATTATTTATTATTATTAACACCTCTCGCTTTGTATTTGGGACATGTGGTGGCGTAGTGGTTTATTAACCAACGTCTGATGGGGTTTAAACCTACAACCTTTCAGTTAACAACAACACCCCAGACTGGTACCATGGTATTACCATGGTTAAAGTGTTTCTTGGTTCAAAACGTTATTCAGGACTCGTAACTGAATGGTTGTCGGTTTGAATCAATCAAAGGTTTAATAATGGACTTTCATATTTACATGTCGTACTATGTTAAATACCGCGGTATTTACCGCGTTACTCTCACATTGACGCATCACTATTATGTATGTACTATTATAGTTTTACGTTTTTACATTTAGTTTTAGTATTTTAGTTTTAATAGTTTTGATATGTGCTTTTGTCCTTTTTACTACTTCAGTTTGTGTTTATTTCAGCTTCATTTCAGTTTGTTTTTATCTTTTGCTAGTTAGTAAATTTAGTGCATATTTCAGTTCAGTTAAATTTAGTTAATTTTTTAGTTAACAAATATAACCTTGCATGGTACAGCAATATACTTCAAGAAATACCATGGTATTACCATAGTGACTCCCTCACAGCTGTTAATGTGTAAAGATTTTTTTTTTTTTTTTTTTGCAGTGCCATTTTAGTATTATTTAATACTATTATAGATTTTCTTATTTTTAAATAAGCAATAGCTTTAGTCTTAGTTGAAGACAATAACCCTTCATTGAAGTGTTAGGATGTGGCAGCTCTGTTTATCAAACGTCTCATCTTCATGAGAATTCATGAATCAAAACTGGTTTCACACGTGTTTATGGACTTCTCAGATATTTATTATATATATTTTAGTGGAGGAAGAGACACATTTGGTAACAATTTATTTTAAGGTGACATAGTTACACGTTACTACATGTTCTTGCTATAGAAATAAGAGTAAATCTACATAATTACAAGTAACTGACCCTAAACCTAATCGTAACTTTATAAGTACATGTAGTTAATTAACATTACTCAGTATTATGATTGAAATGCAATATGACATAGGTAGTTTTTTTTTCAATATGTGGCACATGCATTAATAATTCGAATTGGTTCGCAGGTTCCCGTAATGCCATCTTAAACACAGAGGCTCGTTCGGTGGAGGCCGAGGTGCTCAGCCGTCGATGCGTGATGATGCGGCTCGCCGATTTCTCTTTCGAGAAATACCAGAAAGCCCTCCGGCAATCTGCGGGAGCCGTGGTCATCATACTCCCCCAGAACATGTCCACTATGCCCCAGGACATAGTGCAGGTAACGCTGTCAAACGACTAGGGCTGGGACAATATATCGATGCATCGTGAATCGAGAAATGATTCTAGATCGATTTTAAAATGCATCGATTCTCTCTCGAATCGATTCTGAGTTTAGTGTTTAACAGCGGATGGCACTGCGTGCTCTAGACACAGACGCAATCTGCTGGCTTCTAATGCCTTACACACACCACTTGAACCTTCTATAAAATAATCATTCATAAAGTTCGAAAAGGTTGAAGCGAATTACAAGGGTGTTTGCAGTGGGCTGTTTACATTAATCTCGTGTCATAAACGCATTCTGAGGTGCGAGTACATTCTTAGGGTACGTTTACACGACAACGATATGCTTAAAGGGGTCATATAATGCCATTTTTGAACAAGTTATGATTCTTTAGGGTCTTAATGAAAAGTTTGTAATACACTTTAATTAAAAATTCTCATTAGTATTGTAAGAAAACACAAATTTTACCTGGTCAAAACAGCTCTGTTTTCATCACGCCGTTTAAGTGCATGTGTCTTTAAATGATAATGAGCTTTGCTCACCCCGCCCCTCTGTTCTGTGCGTACACTGTTTCTAACACAATAACCATAACGCGTTGTTCATTATAAACTTGGGATTATGAATTATATTGAGAACGTTGTACATAGAAAACATGCCGTAATGTACCCTGAGTGTAAACAGCCGCATTCATCATGAAGCGTGCAGCAAGCGATTTGCAAAGATTAATATAAAGGTTTATCAAACGTTACACTCACTTCTTCTTCTGGAAGTGCAGCAGGAACACGAATAGTTGGTACCGATCCTTTTTTCAGGAGCAGCTTCTTAGCAAAACCAGCTTTACTGACCCTCGTTTATAAAGCGGTCTGGTGTGTGAAATGATTCGCGCAAACATGAAAGCATTGACGTTTATCGTGGGGAATATTCCCTTCGAAAACAAACTCAGCCACTGCGTCTTCAGCGGTTCGGATTTAGGAACATCAACATGATGCGGTGTTCGTTATTACACCCAAGAACAGGACACCACAATCTCTGACGCCATTCTGCTCCAGCGTATCAACAATGGTGGACTATGATGACAGCTCGCTCACGAGCGAGGGCGGGTCTGTGTTGAAACGCTGCTGTCAATCAACAATCGTGTCACACGGTCAGACGGCTTGATTTGAGACGGGGGAAAACATATAAGAAGATTAAAAAAAGACCACTGGATGGATTTTTATCATTGTATGATGGTTGTGTACAGGCACTGCCAACACACATATGACCCCTTTAAAGCGAGTTTTCCGCGTACGGACGACACCATTGTCAAAACGATCCCCATTCACACGGATCCTCGAAAACGACTGAAAACGCTGTATTTTTCTGCCGGGCCGTTAGATGGCGATGAAACAGAATAGACTGAACATGTAATATGCATGTGCATGACGTCATCGTCTTCACAGATTCACGTTTTTGCCGTTTACACGGAGACCGTTTTCAAAAACTTGCACTTTGAAACCCGTTTTCAAAACTTTGCGTTTTCAGGCACACAAAACGCTGTTGTCATGCAAGTACACGGGCACGATGGTCTCGGTGGCCAACAGCTCCGGCTCCAGCTCCATGAACTGCTGCAGGGGACGAAAACAGACCCATAATCAGCCTCCAGTACATCCCACACGACACACGCCTCTGAACGGGTCCTCAGTAGGGCTGGGACAATATATCGATGCATCACGATTCCTGGATCGATTCGGCCAAAACGTATAAAAAGTGTTACATTTTTGGTTGAAAACGGTATCGTGTAAACAGCCCCTCAGACTCAGCTGAACGCACGAGCGCTCTTCTTCGTTAGCATTTGAGCGTGCTGTTAAAAACTAGCATAGAGCGCCATCTGCTGTTAAAAACTTAGATTAGAATCGATTCGCGATGCATTCGGAAAAAATTGGAATCGATCCAGGAATCGTGATGCATCGATATATTGTCCCAGCCCTACTGAGGACCCGTTCAGAGGCGCGTGTCGTGTGGGATGTACTGGAGGCTGATTATGGGTCTGTTTTCGTCCCCTGCAGCAGTTCATGGAGCTGGAGCCGGAGCTGTTGGCCACCGAGACCATCGTGCCCGTGTACTTCGCCCTGGAGGACGAGGAGCTGCTGTCCATCTACACACAGACACAGATCTCCTCTTCCTCACAGGGGTCTTCATCAGCGGCTGAAGGTACCCGAAAATATGCATTATGAACATTCTGTACCATAAACTGTAGTTTATATGAAATGCTTTATTATACGAAATATTTTAATAATTAGATATATTATCTTATTAGATTAAAATGTCTTTTTTATACAATATTTTATATTAATATTAATATATAAAATGTTAATTTATCATTTTTATTTGTTACATATCAGACAAATATATATTACAATACATGTTATTTTTATATAGTATTTTAATATTTCATATATATATAGTTAATTTTTTTTAATTGTCTATAAATTATATAATATGTTAAAGCATAATTGTGTGTGTGTGTGTGTGTATATATAAATGATTTGTGATATTTTTAGACATATTATATGAATGACATAGATTGTTTATATTTTTTATAATATATATCATAAGGTGTATATATATTACATTTTATATATTATAATAAATTATTTATATAAAATATGTGGTATTAATGCATACATATACTTTATTTTATAATCATATTTTTATATTAATTATACTGTGTGTGTATGTTTATATAAGGGTTTTATAGTTATTGTGTTTGTTTTTGCCCAGTGCTGCTGCACACAGCGACCGCTAATGGTTTTCAGATGGTGACCAGTGGAGCTCAGAGCAAAGCTGTCAGTGATTGGGCCATTACCAGTCTAGAGGTGAGTGTAACTGATTCCAGAAAACACCAGTTTACCCATAATCCCAGTTACTCCCCCTGATGTCCCACCAAACCTGTATGACTTCCCTTGTTCTCGGAACCAAAATGATTGAGTTTTGAAGAACATTTCAAGCTGCTTTATCATCTAGTGGAAGTTGAAACCCATAATAAAAGTAGTTCTTCAATTTCTGGACTATGACAAAGTCTTCTAAAGCCAAATTTGTGTAAAAAATTCAAGCAATTATGTGGCAAAAAACATAATTTACCACTTTATTTACAAAATATGAATCTCCAACGCACGTCCACGACGCATGCGTGTTGTGTTGATGAAAGCGCTGGCGCTGTTGTGGGATCTTTGGAGGATGATATTTTGTAAATAAAAACTACAACTGTAAAATTTGACCTTGTGTTTCGCAGATGTCGACTTTTAAAGTGAGAAATGGCAGAAATGTCACTCAGTATGAACTTGAACTTGGACTTTATTGTCATTATACATAATAGTACAAGGAAATTCTGTCTGGTGAATGAATCTCAGTTAAAGAACTAAACAAAAACACTTCAAACGCACAACAACAATAAGCAATATGTGACCCTGGACCACAAAACCAGTCTTCTGGGTAATTCTTTTTTATAATTATTTGATTTATACATCATCTGAAAGCTGAATAAATAAGCTTTCAATAGAACATGAGGACAATATTTGTCCGAGATACAACTATTTGAAAATCTGGAATCTGAGGGTGCAAAAGAATCTAAATATTGAGAAAATCATTTTTAAAGTTGAAAGTTCATCCACTCACAAAAATACATTTTTGAAACATTTAAGATAAGAAATTTACAAAAACTTCATGGATCACGATCTTTACTTAATATCCTAATGATTTTGGGCGTAAAAGAAAAATCGATAATTTTGACCCATAGAATGTATTGTTGGCTATTGCCACAGATATACCCGTGCGACATGTGACCAGGGTCACATATGGCTTTGAGTCTTAACTAGTTGACTTTTTAACTCCCTCACAAATAGCAAAGCCTGATTCTCCAGCGTGATGTCCATCATATACTCTCTCTCTTATGTTCTCAGGGGCGTCTCACAGGTGCGGGAGAGGATCTGCCCACTATCGTCCTGGTTGCTCACTACGACTCTTTCGGAGTTGCTCCGGTAAGGACCTCTCGTCGCTCTCTTTCACTCGATGAGGTATAGAGGGAATGCACTGACGTCACTTTCCTCAGCCGGACTGAGTGGCAGAAGAGCTGCTGGGTCACTGGATTTAACAGGGGAAACTGTGAACACGCCAGTAAAACAAGCGATTATCAGTTTAAACTAAAGGTTGGACTCGATATAGTGTTTCTTACAACTTATCAAACATCCAGTGATCATGTATATTGACATGCAGCAGGAGTCGTGTTTCCTGATACTTATATGAGCCTGATTTCGACGCCGGGGAAATACATAAAGCAAATTTTCCTGAGAACGCTTTATATAAATACAATATGAGTAGGTCTAATTCCGAGTGATCACTTCTATCAGTGTTATATATATCATCATATCGTCCAGCCTTAAAACTTCTATCGTTTTTTTGTCAGTGTTTATTTAAAAACATCCAATTTTGCAGAATATTCAATGGAAAATATTGAATTGATGAGTTGTCAATACAATATATAACACTACAATATACAGTGTATGATTTTACCCCTAAATTCAGCATATTGACACAAAATGAAACTGCAAATCCACCTTTCTCTGCCTGGATTCAGTTGTTTCTATGAATTGCCGCGATTCATTTGCTTCTGTTCTGAAGCTTTCGGCAGTCTGTGAAAATATATACCTCCGGTTTCTTGTCAAATCTAGTTGTTCAATGACTCTCAAAGCTCTTTCCGTGTTTTAGATGCGTTTTGTGTGTTTTTCTGGGCATTCACGCTGAAAACAGATGTTGTCGCTCAGTGTTTCTGCCACTCAGTGTGTGTAACCACAGTCACTCTGGCCGATGGTGACGTCACACACACACACACTCTATTGTGGAGATATTGAGTGCAGGGTTTGAAACCCAGAATTTGGCTACTAAATGTTTAACCCTTAATCACTGTTAAAAAAGGACAACACTTAAGGTGTTTGGGGTCATTTTGATATAATAATATATTTCACATATAAATTATTTATTATCACGCTGCCATTGCCTTAAAATGGACATTAATATTGCTAACAGTGAATAATATATTTTGTACTACCTTTAACGGTTCATTCTGATGTCATATAATAATATAACGATTAGGCTATAAGACTGTTTTTTTTGGGGGGGGGGGTCAAACTGAGTCCAAGTTTGACTGAAACAATTAAATTCAAGATTTTATTTTAGAAAAATACAATACAATTATTTTTTTAAATACACATTTAAAAGAAAAACCTAATACAATAAGTAGCATTAGCCATTATGGAAATACAGACATCGCACAACTCTTTATTATTTACAGTCCATAAAAATAGGGCATAGGCCTATATTAGGCTATAATACGAGAAGATGTTTCTTACAGTTTTCCCATGTATTTTTACTGAGGCATTGTATTGTGTTGTGTTTTAAGGTTAACGGAAAATTCCGTAAAATTACTGAATAAAGTCTTGGCAAAAAATGACCATTACATTTTCCATCTCTAGCCCCCTTTTCCACAATGGTCCCCTAAAAATAACAAAGTGGGAGAGAGGCCGCACTATGCATAATATATTTTAATTTATTTTTCGGCGCGTGCCTTCTGGAAGAATTAAGCGTCTGTGCAAATAAAAATAAAAATATATTTACGCATAGTGCGGCCTCTCTCCCACTTTATGTATTCGAATTATCTAGGCCAGCACTCTTAAAGTGGACAAGAATACACATTGAGTGAAGCCTGCTCCTATCCACATTTACCCCTAAAAATAACGCCAAAAATTCTGATCCTGATTCTACAGAAAACGAATAATTTATTGTTAGGCCTACCAAAAAAAAAACAAAAAAAAAAATATATAGCTTAATCTTATAGTCTTATAGCTTAATCGTTATATTATTATATGACATCAGAATGAACCGTTAAAGGTAGTACAAAATATATTATTCACTGTTAGCAATATTAATGTCCATTTTAAGGCAATGGCAGCGTGATAATAAATAATTTATATGTGAAATATATTACAGTCTTGGTAAAGAGCAGCGGTAGTCCTCGCTTGGGCTGGCGTCATCTCTTGTTTTAATAGTTCAATTGTTTAGGAAGGCTCTACCTCCTTTCGTGGACTTAGCTATCCTGGGAACTGCTGAAAGTCCAGAGCTTTATGATCTTAAAAAGCGTTGCTACAAAACATTTGAGCTTAAAATGAGCTTAAAGTATGAGCGTAAAACAGTTGCTACACCTAAAAAGCCTTATGCAAGCTGTCGTTTCCGTATAAGTAGCCTACCGCCTACTCGATCAGTTGTCAGCTATCGGGTAGTCTTCCGAAATATAAAAGACATACTGTACACCAACAGACCAATACAAAAGAAATGAAACGGAAAGAAAATAATACGGTCGGACCTTGGATTCGAACCCCTCACTAAGAGCAAAACGACACTGCTGCCCGTGCACGCAGACCAATGCCCTATTGCAGGTAGTAAGTTTACTGGGAAATCTAATGTATTTCACAGACATGAATGTAAACAGAGACTAAAATCATAGATAAAGGAAAAAGGGGGATACACGCGCCTAATGAAGAAATAAAAAATATGACACGATAAAAGTCCAAACACTATCCTAATGTAAACTCGCGCTAAATCGGCCCAAAGTCCGGCGTCCGACCAGCGCGGAAGGTTATCACGTGTTCCTGTCCTTTTCTCATGCGGAGTATTGGTTGGTTAAATTTGTAATACATTAATCATGTATTCTCTCGTAATTTCATCTGACTCCATAAATGAAAGGTTTTAATAATATCTGTGCCTCACTAAAAGTGAGCAAATGTTTGACTATTCCTTTTAACCATTAAATGAACAATGTCACAATCAGTTAGAATAATCACGTAACAATTTATTATGTCAGGTAAATGTATCATGCCAATTTCATAATCAATTCAAAGATAATCGATACAAAACATCAAATTCTTCGGAATAAAGAAAAGATGCAAACCCAACATTAAGAAATACATGAGGCTGAGAGATCTCGGTCTCTCAGCCTCACGGGCCATCTGAAGTACAGAAAAGGCCTCGATCTCCCTACTGCAATTCCTTAAATAGACAAACCTTTTACCTGGAAACATGTAACAATAGAAATTTGCATGCAGTGGTCGCATCTTCATGGGGGTGGGAGACCATTTGCTTGAGAGATCACCTTCCCTTGTAAGTCAGTTATCCATAAACTCTTAAAGACCTTACTACCTTTTATTTTATCTGTCTGGATATGAGATATCTGTACCAGTCGCACTGTGACATTTTAAATGATACCAAACTTGAAAATACTCTGTGATAATCATACACATTAAACTATACATTTTCTTGGGTGATTTCAGGTGATGATCTGAGCATAAGAGAGAGGGGTGAGGGGAAAAGGAAAACGATGTAGATTACATGACTCGGGGGTGAGACTTTGTCTCGATGGTGCATGAGAGCCAGTTCAAATGCTAATCTCCGGAGAGGTCCTTTTGTCCTCTCAGGGTCTGGTCAGCCCCAAAACAGACTGTCTGGAATTTCCTAATTTATCAATTCTTACAGTTTTCCCTCCTTGACTCCGTGGGTCAAATTCAAATGAGCTCCTATGGAGTCACTGATAAACGTCTGTTGTCATTCTTGAGATGTCACCCAAAAATTGTCTTTTCAATGTTAGCATCTGTAGAAGCTTGCAGAGGGCGGTGTTCACCTGCAGAACACCTGTTCTCACCAGGTGTATGTTGCTTGAGTCCAGCAGGTGGATGAATGCATTCAGGTTCTCTTCCTGTAATCCTGTGACGTGAGCAAAGTTCATAGAGTCAATCTGGACCTTTGTGACTTGTTCAGTTGATGTGTCACTCCTCCATGGAGAAACTTCTGCTTCTCTGGCACCTTCTCCACGATGATGATCTGACCCTTCTTGACCGATCCTGTCACCTCCAGCGGTGGGGTTGTCTGGGCAGACCTCAGTGGATGAAGGGCTTCTCCTTAGTTCACACTGCTTTGTGTGAAAAGCTTGAGACACCTGAAAAGCATCTTAAATGTCCACTTCACGATTGAGCACTTATGAACTTGAAGTCATATGGAAATGCATGGGAACACATAATGCAACAAAACAAAATCATGTCATGTCTAATATAAAATATCATGTTCATGTCAGCAAGTGCGAATGGTACATCTGGTCTCAAATGTTTCTCAGGGTCATGCAGAATGGTCTCATTTTAAATATCCAATTCTTCACTACCACTGTGATGTTAAATGGTAGTGGAATTTAAATATTCTTGGTCTGAATTATTCAAAGGAAATGCAGCAAGAGGTCGGTGTAACCTAAATAAATAACAGCAATAATAATATTCCATCACAATTAGGATCAAAATGAGTTTCAGAAATGTTTTTCTGAACTACTCAAAGGTAATGCAGAAATCAAAATAAGTTTCAGAAATTAAAATCAAAATGGGAAAGAGTAAAATGCAGAAATAAAAGTAAGTTTCAGAAATAAAAATAAAAAAATGGGAAAGAGGAAAAATGCAGAAATCAAAATGGGCAAGAGGTCAGTGTAAACCAAATAAATGGTAGGATCAATGGTTTTATGTGTTTGTGTCTTTTAGAATGTCAGAGTTGTTTTTGTCTGCGAGAGAGAGAGAGAGTGTGTGTGTGTGTGTGTGTGTGTGTGTGTGTGTGTGTGTGTGTGTGTGTGTGTGTGTGTGTGTGTGTGTTATCTTTGTCTGTGACAGAGAGTGTTTGTGTGTGTGTTTGTGAGAGAGTGTGTGTGTGTTAATCTGGCTAAATCACAGTCGATGACAGAGTTGAATTGTAAATTTTGTAATTGATTGAAGCGCTCACACTTCAGATCTATCTTTTATTTTATTTTTTTATGATGTTTCTGTTATTAGTGGTGTGTTGACAAATCAGGGGCCCTCTGATCTTCCAACCACCCTAACAACAATCAGAAAATTTGAACATTTTGAAATTTGATAGCAGGTCTGTCTCTGCTTTATAATTCGCATCATTGACTTGTGACTGTAGCCATTCATATGTATATTTCAGTGTTTCCCATGAGTTGGCAGTGTGTGTTGTGAATAGCGCATGCCATGTGTGTCTCTTTTAGACTGTCATCATGGGATCAGTTTTACCATCCTATGTGTGTGAAGCTATCTGGATCTGTTAGTGTGAAGATGGACAGTAGATCTTTAGTGAAGTGACACTTTTGGACTCTATGTCATCTTTATCTTCTTATGATGTGTAGTGTGGGAGGTGTGTGTTCAGTGTTCATGTCTCGGAGATGGGTGGAATATAATCTATAACAATTGTGTTGCAAATTTAGTTCCAGTTCTAAACTGGGAGGCCATATTTATGCAGTAATGTGATAGTGTGAAGTGTGAAAGGCCTTTTGTAATATCTTTTCACCCATCTCCCGAGTCTCAGGTTATGTTCTAACAATTCCGCTGTCCTGGATTTGCTCCAGGTGGGCTCCTGTCCCCTCCTTTCACCCGTCTTCTGAGGAATTTGCAAAGTAAGCCTGAGACAGAAAACAGAGGAGAGCGAACCACAGACAGACAATTCCAATATTTCACAAACATTAAATTCAGACGTGTGGAATTCTTTCACTTGTTCCATTATCATGTCAGTTGCAATTTTTAATTCCAGATGTCACATGAAACCCAGTTTCATTGACCAAGTCTGAATTGTTGCTGTTGTTTCAGTGTGTTGTGACACCTGAAGGCCGCTGCATGATCAGTGCAATGCTCATTGCTTTCTCTCATTACAGCCAGATTTGTTAGTGTCGTTCACACATTTTAGTTAGTGCAGATATTTTTTGACCTGCAAAAAAACTGTGGTACCTCTGTCCGCTATTTAGCATTTTACACCCTCCTTGTAAATTTACTTCTCAGATTAGATAACATTTTAGTTGTTGCACAATTTGGTTTGCTATTACCTGTGCCACAATTTAAAGGCTTACCCCTCCGCTTTTGGCACTGGGTAGCACACAAATGAAATTCTGTTTTAGAAATTCAGTTTTAATGACGAAAGTCACACTTCTCCAATTGTTGTCCTGCTCAGCGAGTGTAATATGTTTATTATAATTCAAGTTATAATATAATTATATTCTCTAACAATACAAGTCAATTATATTGTTTTCGGTCTCTTAAGAGTCTCCGGAACAACTTAACGCATGGTCAAATCTCTGCTTGTTCTCATGTCAATACATTTGAATATGAAAAGGCTTTTGGCTCAGGACTGATAAGATGTACATTCGCTGTTTCTCTTTTTTCTTTTCTAGGTTTCAAATACCTTTTCTTCTCATTTAGTCTTTTTAAATGGTCATTTTAACGTTTGATTATTCTATTTACTCTTACTTTATATTTTCCGTTTATAGATAAGGAAACTATATCGCTTTGCAGTCCTTCTCCTAAGGATGCACGACACAAGTGGTCAGTCCCGAAGATCAGAAGCTGAGGCAATGGCTAAATATCTAGGACGTTGCCGTAATCCCAACGCGCAACAATCAAAGATATATTCAGTAGCCCTCTTGGATGCCCTTCAGGAACTCAATTCAACCGTTTTCCAAAACTATTAAATTAGAACAGAAGTCATCGGAAGCGTCCAAGCTAGGTTAATCAACCAGCGTAAAGCTGATCCTAGTCGGACTAACCCATCCTCTCATCCAAGCAGCCCGCACACTTCCTGATATCAGCTATTAACCGTCGTTAATCTCTGACGCAATCTTGTGGAATATACGAATCCGTTAATCTATTTTGGAAAAAACAAATCTCAGAGTAATTCAGAATACATTCAAACATAACAATATTTCGTTCTCTGAAGCCTTAAATATGAAAAGGTTTTTTGTTTCAGGATTAAATTAGATGCGTTCGCTGTTTCTGATTTTCAAATTCATTGTGAATCACATTATAGCCATCAAATTCAGCACAGACACACGCGTTCACTTCAGTTAACACAGGACACATGGCCTAGAATACAACATCTACAACCCTTTTACCTAAGTGTTCCAAATACACCCACAGCAAAACAATAGAATACAACATCTATATCACCTTTGCCTAAGTGTTTCAACTACACTTACAGTAAAGCAATCCTGTGTTTAAAGAATAAACTTTAAATTAGCCTATGTGCATGTTGTAGCACAAACAACCAAATTGTGTTCTATGTGCACAATGTGTTAAGCACAACTTCAAATTTGAAAATCCAAACAGAATCATTGCAAACATGAATATGTATCACATCATCCTGTTTTTCTCAAACTTGCTTTTAAACAAATGCATCGACTTGTCTTTTTGTTTAAAATAGAGTCTGTCAAGATTAGTTTAGGTTTAGTATAGGATATTAATGTTTTCAATGTGGCTTTTGGGCCTACCAGTCAGCCAGCATTTAGCATTTAGCATTAGTCTTGGACGCAGCATGGCTTTAGCATTTAGCATTAGTCTTGGACGCAGCATGGCTTTAGCATTTAGCATTAGTCTTGGACGCAGCATGGCTTTAGCATTTAGCATAGCCTTGAGCGTTTTGATTGAAAACAGCATGCCAATAGCATTTAGCAATAGCCTTAATATTTGAGTCTTAGCCTGTACATAATATCATCCTGTTTTCCCAAAATGTTCTTTTCATAAACAATGCATCGATCTGCCTTTTTATTTATAAGATCACGTGTTTTCCGATCGTTTACAAACTTAGATTTTTCTTTCTCTGTTTTCTGTTAGTTTGCTCATTCTTTTCACGTGTTGCTGGTTTCAATAATGGCCGGAAAACATGCGCCTGATTTTAAAACTTTTAGTCTTTACTTTTTTAGCTCTTCATCGAGTTATTAATTATTTGGAAGATGTTATTCTCACTTGTTTCGTTTCCTGTTGCTTAGGCAAAATAAGGAGATCTTTAAAATCTAATGCACAAGGGTTTTCATTCTTCATCTGGCTACCGCATCACGTTCTAAACAAAGGGCTTTAATTCCGACCCGTAAACAATGCAAACATTTCTTCAACACTTCTATAAAGGGCAGAAAAAGTTTACTTACCATCGCGGCGGAAGAAAGAGAAGATGTTCAAACCTCTTGTTGATTTTAGAATCCCAAATACTTGCTGAAAAGGACATTTCTCGTGAAACTGTTTTGATCTGTTTTGAGATCACGTCCGAGGTCACCATTTGTAAACTCGCGCTAAATCGGCCCAAAGTCCGGCGTCCGACCAGCGCGGAAGGTTATCACGTGTTCCTGTCCTTTTCTCATGCGGAGTATTGGTTGGTTAAATTTGTAATACATTAATCATGTATTCTCTCGTAATTTCATCTGACTCCATAAATGAAAGGTTTTAATAATATCTGTGCCTCACTAAAAGTGAGCAAATGTTTGACTATTCCTTTTAACCATTAAATGAACAATGTCACAATCAGTTAGAATAATCACGTAACAATTTATTATGTCAGGTAAATGTATCATGCCAATTTCATAATCAATTCAAAGATAATCGATACAAAACATCAAATTCTTCGGAATAAAGAAAAGATGCAAACCCAACATTAAGAAATACATGAGGCTGAGAGATCTCGGTCTCTCAGCCTCACGGGCCATCTGAAGTACAGAAAAGGCCTCGATCTCCCTACTGCAATTCCTTAAATAGACAAACCTTTTACCTGGAAACATGTAACAATAGAAATTTGCATGCAGTGGTCGCATCTTCATGGGGGTGGGAGACCATTTGCTTGAGAGATCACCTTCCCTTGTAAGTCAGTTATCCATAAACTCTTAAAGACCTTACTACCTTTTATTTTATCTGTCTGGATATGAGATATCTGTACCAGTCGCACTGTGACATTTTAAATGATACCAAACTTGAAAATACTCTGTGATAATCATACACATTAAACTATACATTTTCTTGGGTGATTTCAGGTGATGATCTGAGCATAAGAGAGAGGGGTGAGGGGAAAAGGAAAACGATGTAGATTACATGACTCGGGGGTGAGACTTTGTCTCGATGGTGCATGAGAGCCAGTTCAAATGCTAATCTCCGGAGAGGTCCTTTTGTCCTCTCAGGGTCTGGTCAGCCCCAAAACAGACTGTCTGGAATTTCCTAATTTATCAATTCTTACACTAACAACGTTAGAAAAACAGAACCCGATCAGTCAGATCGACAATCTAGTACATATGTCTTTCCATTTGCTTCATTAGATGGGCTGAACTTTGGGAAAAGGGAGGGGCTGATTATAATATTATACAAAACGCCGCTTTTTACGCCGTCTTTGTCAGACAGAAGCGCCGCAAATTACGGCGCATTATGGATGGCCTGCGGCGTCAGAAACGGCGTTGTTGACTGGATAAAAAAAACGGCGATAATGACGCCGCGTTTGCTTTGCAAACGCCGTAATTTGCGGCGTTTGTCCCACAGAACGCCGTACTTTGCGGCGTCTTTTTGTCTTAAACGCCATAAACACCGGCGTTTTGAGAATGAAAGGCGTTTCGTTAGTGGCGAAATTTGACCCTTTTGGCGTTCCATATTTTGGCCCTTTTGGCCTTCCATAATATACTTCATATTTACGCGTACAAACTGTGCGTGTTAATGCGTCCAAATTTCATGCGTTGCATATAATAAGTATTGTCCCCAACGGCGTTCCATAATGACCTTACTAACAACGTAACTACAACGTCGCATGCTGGTAATTTCATTACCATCATATTACCAACCCACAACGTCGTCAGTACGTCCTCGTAAGGTTATAAGATAACCAACAACGTCCCAGATACGTACTCTATTCGTAATAATGTGGTAATTTCATGACGTACTGGCAACGGAACTGCAACGTCACGGGGCCGTAAGTTCATTACCATCATATTACCAACCCACAACGTCGTCAGTACGTCCTCGTAAGGTTATAAGATAACCAACAACGTCCCAGATACGTACTCTATTCGTAATAACTTGGTAATTTCATGACTTACTGGCAACGGAACTGCAACGTCACGGGCCCGTAATTTCATTACCATCTTATCAGACTGCATGAAATATTTTATTTGTTTCAATTGTTTGTTCAGTATTTCTTACGTTTGAAAGACGTTCATTTTATTCAAGTAAGGTTATAATTCTAGATGTTTATGTTTCTAAATGTTGCGTGGCTTTGACGTTTTAATGGGCGTGCGCGTGAACCTTCGAGTCGACCTCAAACACTGGAGCGGAGATGAGTTGCCATGGAAACGGCACGGCACCGACCCGCACGCGCCTGCCTCACTGACTGCAACTGACAAAGCAGCTGAACTCCGTCTCTCGCTGTTGTTTTCACTGCTTTCTGGTGAGTTTAGTCTCTAAAATCACACAAATAATACACACAACTGTTCTTGACACTTCTCTTACTTGTAATTGACACGCTTCTGTTGAATATTTGCTTAATAGAAATGGTTTAGTGTCTTCGGAAAAAGTCCGTTAGCATCTCAACCATTTTCAGAAGAGGTAACGTTATGCTAACTTCATAGCTTGAGCTTTTGATATGAACGTTTAGGCTTTTAATCACATCTTAATAGGTAGATGAGAGGTTTTGGTAGTTTTGTAAAAAAAAATAAGTTAGTTTGGAAGTGAGCTAATTTATTTAACATAAACGTATGTATTTAACATAAACGTACTCGATGACGTCACTTACATGGAGTGTGAAAATTGGCTGAAACTAGCTCAATTTGTGTTAACAAATTGATAAAAAATAGCTCTGTGATTTCAGCAGCAACAAAATAATCCTTCTACAACAGAGGAAGCTCCACGACTTCAACATTTCTGAAGAAAGCTGCTGCCAGAGAAGTTGGAAACAGGTGAAGTAAGAAAGCTCATTAAATTACTTCATATCCATTTTCTCACAATATTTTGTCACCTACTGTATATCAACATGCATCTGTTATTTTCTTAGTTTTTAAATTCTCATATTTACATTTACATTTGTTTGTTTAATTTATTTTAAGAAAGTTTTGACATCCAAAAGTAAGTGACACTGTATGAGCAATATGAATAAGTGAATAAGTAAAACTAAAACCATAGATGAAACATTTATGATTATTATCAGTGTTGAAAACAGTTGTGCTGCTTCATATTTTTGTGTTTTTCAGGGTTATTTGAATGAAAGAAAAAAAGCAGCATTTATTTGAACCCGAAATCTTTACTCTCTTCTGGTCAATTTAATGCATCCTTACTGAATAAAATATGGTTTTTTTGTTGTTTTTTTTACTCTATTGAACCCAAACTTTTGAACAGTAGTGTAAACTACTGTTTATATGTTGGGTCTATTTCACAATGAATCCTGGAGAGAGAGGAAAGAAAATGGATTAAACTGTTACATTGGTTTACACAAAAAGATTAATCAGCACAACTGTTTTCAACATTGATAATACTCAGAAATGTTTAGGACGTTTGCACTGTAAGAATGTATAGTCTTCAAATATTAAAATGCTGACTCATTAGGCCATGTTTTCTCATTAAAATCAGATGATTTCCTATTAATTCAATAGAATGTAAGGGAATAACTCTAGAATAACCTTCCTGATAATGTTTGGGGCCCAGAAACACTATCCTAATTTAAATCTAGATTAAAGACACATCTCTTTAGCCAAGCATTCAATTAACACATCTCATAATCTTGCACTATATATGATGAAATAGTAAAAAGTTCACATGACCATCTTTTGCCTGAAATAATATGAACAGCAGCAATGCTAATCTTTCTCCTGTTGTCTCCTTGTTTCTATCTCAGGATGCTCAGCATATTTGACTAGAGATTACAGCAGCTCCAGGTCGGATCCAGGCTCCAGCCTCACTTGGGAAGACTTCTAATGACATCAATACTCTTGAAGACAATGTGTTTAAACAATTTTCAGATGTTAAATGATATTTTAAAGTGTTTAAACTAATTTAAGTTTTTATGTCAGGTGGTACAACAACAATATTATGTATTTTAGTTGTACCACCTGACATGGAAAGTGTACCACCAACCTACCCATACTTGAAATTAGCAGTTTTTATCAGTATTTGAGAGAGCTCTACAAGCTTTTTCACTTTGCCAAAGAGATACTTTGTTTACTGTTATTACCTTGTAAATTCATAATAACATTTGAGAATATTGTTTTACGGTGTGTACTTTACTCTTAACACCTTTTACCTATTTATTTATTATTCTCAGGTAAGGTAAAGAAAGTCAAATCTGACCTAAACCGTAAGCATTCAAAAGGTACTTACAATTTGGTCAGAAGACTCCTCTGTGGTATGTTCTCATTAATAGTCTTCCAGCATCATAAATCTAAGTCTCAGTAGGCAGATTTTGTAATCAATTAAATTTCTTTTAATTGGTTACTTTTCTTTTTATAATAAACAAAAATATAAAAGGCGAATACAACTTAATCGTTTAAGTATAAAATACAATAGTCATGTTTTGAAACAAAGGTGTAGTAAGCTCTGGGCTTCTTCTCTTCTGCTTGGGGTTTCTTGTCCCCAGCTCTGGGCTTCTAGGCGTCGGGGGCTCTGGCGTATCAGTATCCCAAGAGGCAGTCCGTTCATCAGTCTTTTATACTCCTTGTTTACAACAAGCGTTAGGTTGACACTCCTCCAAAGTTTCCCAGATCCTTCTCCATGCAGATGCAAGCGGTCCACCTCTTCATGTCCTTGAACTCCAGTAAACTCAACTACAATGGCTGAGTTCATTTAAAGTTGTAGGAGTCCTCTAGCGCACACACATAATCGCACTTTTCTGCTCCTCTCAACATGGGTTAGCACAGTCACATATTCACACATAACCATTTACTGTACATCTATGCCAAAACAATATAAGCCATCTTTTACAAACAAATTAAATAACAACATTGAATGCAACGCATTATATCCAATACATTGGCTAAATATGTGTAACAAAAAGGCATCTATAATAAATAAGGAGGCAGGTAATTGCATTTTCTTGATATTATACAACAATAGCCTATATATATTGAAAGTAAACTTTGATAATCATAATTAATAAATCGCAATTACAATTCGAAGGGAATAATTGGCAATTATGATTTTTGTCATAATCGTGCAGCCCCAACTTAGGTGAAGAAACCTGTTTATTATTTATTCATTTGATTTTGCAACTGTTCACTGAAATAGTTGGTTTCAATAAAACTACTTGTGACGTCATATTTGGCTTTGACTTTGAACATTTTCTCTCACTTTGCGGAAAAAATATCGGTATATATATCGTATATCGATATTCAGCCTAAATATATCGCGATATGACTTTTGGTCCATATCACCCAGCCCTAGTTGGTACTTCTACATTTGAAGGATTAATATGTGTTGATCCAAACTGGCATAATTCTGTAGAAAAATGGAAATAACTGAAGCCATAACAATACATTTAAAACACCATAAACAGAACTAAACTGGCCGCGGCGTGAAAGATGGCCGCGGCGTGAGTGAACGTTTGTAAAGCTCTACTCAAGCATGCTTATTGCTATCATAGTAACTTTGTAAGATCTCCTCTTTTTTGACTGCTTTTCAATACATTGGCGTTAAAGTTTTTCATACAGCCACACGTTTTTTGTTGTTTGGATTACACGATTGGCGCAATGGATGAGTCACATATCACACTCCAAACTTTGTGGAACGCCATTACACAGAGTAACACTGATATGCTGGAGCATTTTGATGTAAAAATGGACGTCATTCATAGCAGACTGACTAGTATTCAGAATTCATTAAGTACTTTGGGAGATCAAGTTCATTTGTTAGAACAACGTGTTGGGGCTAATGAGGACAACGTGCAAGTATGTGTCGCTCGGATTCAACAACTGGAGAAAGACAACTCATACCTGCTGGACAAAGTTGACGATTTGGAGAATCGAAGTCGACGTTCTAATCTCCGCTTTGTTGGAGTTCAAGAGTCATCGGAAGGCGGTGATATTGCCGGCTTTATGTCCCGTTTGATTCCACAGCTTTTGGGACAAGACAACTTTTCCACTCCGTTGATCATTGAATGGGCTCATCGCTCTCCGACAGTTCGTCAAAGCGATAGAGCCAGTCCTAGACCTATTATGATCAAGCTCCTTAATTTCCAGGACAAAGTGAAAATTCTTCGCATTGCGAGGGAGAAAAAGAAGCTCGAGTACAACGGGACACGTGTATATATCTATCCGGACTTCAGTGCTGACCTGATGAAGAAGCGCAGGAGCTTTGATCCTGTTAAACGTAAGCTTCGCGAACTTAATATGAAATATTATCTTAGATATCCTTGCACGTTGTGTGTTTTTGTTGATGGCAAACAGCAGCGTTTTAGCTGCCACAAAGATGCTGAAGCTGTCTACTTGTCACCTCAGACTTCACCAGGATAATTTAATGACTGTCTGAAGAGAGGCTTGATTTTTTGGATAACCGAAGTTTGTTAGTAGCATAATTATTATTATTGTGTGGAGGTAGTTTTGTGATGTGAAATACTATTTTGGAGCGTTGGATTCTGTATTACCTCACACAGAGCTACTGTTTGGCATATAGCCTATATTTTTCTTTTCTATTTTTTTATTTTTTATTTTTTCATTAAGTTACATTCTTTTTTATTTTTATTTTTATTATTATTGCTGTTTGAGTTGAGTTGATGAGACGGTTTTTGATCTATATTATTTGGTTTACTCACTGGAGTGCCCTGGGACACAACCCATTCTCACTCCCAGGGCGTCAAAAACTGAAGCATGGTCAAGTGCCTTCCGCGTCACAAAGGAGACGTCGAAGGTACCCCTAGGCGTCACTTCATTGACGAACAAGGAACTCCATTGATTTCAACGGGTACCCCTAGGCGTCACTTCATTGACGAACAAGGAACTCCATTGATTTCAACGGGTACCCCTAGGCGTCACTTTATTGACGAACAAGGAACTCCATTGATTTCAACGGGTACCCCTAGGCGTCACTTCATTGACGAACAAGGAACTCCATTGATTTCAACGGGTACCCCTAGGCGTCACTTTGTTGACGAACAAGGAACTCCATTGATTTCAACGGGTACCCCTAGGCGTCACTTTATTGACGAACAAGGAACTCCATTGATTTCAACGGTTTGCCTTAAGCGTCAGATTAAGACGCAAAAGGCAAATTAGCCTACGTCATCGAAATTTTCTAAAGCTCTGGTAAGAAATAAGGCCTAATAAATTTATGTTTTTTATAGCTAAGTTTGTATAGCTACATAAATGTATTTAATGTCCATAAATCCGCTTTTTAATATTATCTGTAGAAGACTTTTATCTGGGCTAGGCTACCTCCAGCAACTCCAAAGATTTAAAATCCATAACGCATGTGTGTATACATGTATACATACATATACACACATGTACGCAATGTGCATAAAATGTACGAAAAAATATAAAAATACAAATAAATAAATGAATTAATTAATTAATTAATTAATTAATAATAATAAGGATACAGTAGGCCTAAACAATCATTTAATTATGCATTATAAAAACGCATATATATATATATATATATATAGCATATATATATATATATATATATATAGTATACAGTAGGCCTAAACAATCATTTAATTATGCATTATAAAAACGCATATATATATATGCGTTTTTATAATGCATAATTAAATGATTGTTTAGGCCTACTGTATACTTCTGGCCTGTTTCTTATTGTAAAAAAAAAAAGAAAAAAAAAGATTAAAACACACACACATTTATATTTATAGATTTGAGATCTTTAGGCTATTTTTACATTTGATGCCAGGGACATTAATAAATTAATTATCAGCTCGCTATTAATGTTATCTGTAGAATCTGCGATATTACGTGCTTTTACTGTTGTGGTTCTTATGTTGGCCAATCAAAACATAACAAACTCTTACACATAATCAACCGGGTATTTTTATGGAGTAATTGTTGGTTTATAATTAATAAATGTAAAACATTGTAATATATATATATATATATATAATAAAAGCAATGCCACCAATTAAGTTTTTTTTTTTTTTTTTTTTTTTTTTCTGGCATCCTGTTCTCGCGGTAAGTCCTGTCGCGCTTTCAACGCTATATCTCGTCTTTGCACGGTAGGTTCTTCTGGTGTTCTGGTACATAATTTAGATAAAGAATTTTTCTTGGAATCATTGTACTTTTTTGTGCATCATGTTCACACGTCTATCAGGGTTGTTATATATATATATATATATTTCATTCATTTTATTTTATTTTATTTTTTATTAAGAATAAAAGCCATACCTAAAACCTATTGACGGGTGCTAACGATACCTGATGATATGCTGCTAGTGGCCTACGTCCATTAGCATGTTAGCTAATACTTTATAATTTGGGGTTTATCAGATACTTTATGACCTGGGATTTGTGTTAGACTGCCATAATAGACTAATTAAATAATGGATGGTTTACTTTTTATTATTTACATAGAAAATCGACTTGGTCTATGTCCATGCACAGATTTCACAGATATAATTTCTACAAGTGTATGTATATGTACATTTGTTATACAGAATATGAGACTTATATGTGCTTATATGGTATTTGCATTAATACACATACTGTAATGATAAGTCAAAAAAAAAACTAGTTTGAATGAATTTTCATTTAAAGTATTTATTTTGCATACATTCTGTCATGCATTCAAATAAATATGATCTAATTATTATCTAATTTTCTGTTCACACCACTACACCTTCTGCTATACAGTATACTGTAGTTTCCAAACAGAAAACTCAGGTAGAAAACTCCAATTGTAGCAGTTGCCTGCACTTGCTTTGTATGCACTGTATTTATTTTTTATTTTTATTTTTAGATCAAAATGACAAAGCCAAAAAAGACACCATGTCCCCACTGCCAGGCACTCAACAATGCCAGCTCCAAAACATGTAAAACATGTTTTGCTAGTTTAACCCTCAGACAGAGAGTCAAAAACAAGCAAAAGTATATCGAAGAGAGTGCATGGATGTCCAGCACAAAAAAACACAGAAATGCTGCTCGTGTGGTGGATTCTGCCCGCATTGCTGTAAGTCTTGTTCTGCAAATGTAGTATCAGTATATATTCTGTTCATAGTAGCCTATATAGATACTGTCCTGTACTGAAATGAATGAGGTAAATACAAAATTATACAGATAACATATTATTCACTGGGTATAGGTGAAGTATTCTCATATTTATAATTCTTATGTCAATATAATATAAGCATACGTATATATAACTATGAATTATTAAATAGTAAAAATCTGTTATTTTAAAAAGTAATGTTATATATATATACAGTGCTATGCATAAGTTTAGACGCCCATACTAAAGTTGACTAAAAAGAGGAATAAAAAATCATCTTTTGAAAAACTGAACTTAATGCCTTAATTAAAAAAATTAGGAAAAATCCAACCTTTAAGGACACCAATTTTCTTTGTGAATGAATAATGTATCGTAAATAAATAAATGTTCTTCCTTAAAATACAGGGTGCATAAGTTTGGACACCCCTATGTTAAATTCCCAACTGAGGCAGGCAGATTTTTATTTTTAAGTATTTCTTTTATTTATTTTTTAGGATACTGTGCATCCTGATAAAGTTCCCTTGGCCTTTGGAATTAAAATAGCCCCACATCATGTGATGGTGTGGGGCTATTTTAATTCCAAAGGCCAAGGGAACTTTATCAGGATGCATAGTATCCTGGATCCATGAAGTAACTGGCCTTTAAAAATAAAAATCTGCCTGCCTCTATGGGAATTTAACATAGGGGTGTCCAAACTTATGCACCCTGTATTTTAAGGAAGAACATTTATTTATTTACAATACATTATTCATTCACAAAGAAAATTGGTGTCCTTAAAGGTTGGATTTTTCCTATTTTTTTAAATTAAGGCATTAAGTTCAATTTCCAAAAGATTATTTTTTTATTCCACTTTTTAGTAAACTTTAGCATGGGTGTCTAAACTTATGCATAGCACTGTATAAATATATATATATATGTATATATATATATATAACTGTATATATATATATATATATATAATTATGATCATATTTTGTTACATTTCTATAGCGCTTTTCTGGGTATATATATATATAATTTTTAAAATAACAGATTTTTACTAATTATATATATGTTTAATTTTATATATATATATATATATATATATATATATATATATATATATATATATATATATTCTTACTTGTAGCAACTCATAATGGTAATAAAATGCTTATACTGTAATCACTTTCTCAAAACGTAAAAAAATACTGAGCTCATAATGTAATAACAATTTTTACATTTTGAGAAATGTATTACATTAGAAACTTGCACAACATATCATATTTTCATTACTGTAATAGCTTTTAAAATGGAATTCCAATGTTTTTTGTTAAATTACTATATATGTAATATTAATTGCATGAATATTTAAATGTTGCATTTTGCAGGTAGTTTAAAGGGATACTCCACTTTTTTGGAAATAGGTTCATTTTACAACTCCCCAGAGTTAAACAGTTGAGTTTTATCATTTTGGAATCCATTCAGCCAATCTCCGGGTCTGGCGGTACCACTTTTAGCATAGCTTAGCATAATGAATTGAACCGGACAAGACCATCACAACTTTTCATTTTCCGACGGTTTTAGAACACGATGTAACTACAGAAGAGTCAAGTGTTAAATAGGAAAAATATCAAAACTCTTTGGTCATTTTTTTGAGAGAGATGCTAATGGTCTTGTCCGGTTCAATTCATTATGCTAAGCTATGCTAAAAGTGGTACTGCCAGACCCGGAGATCGGCTGAATGGATTTGAAAACGGTAAAACTCAACTGTTTAAGTCTGGGGGAGCTGTAAAATGAGCCTATACCAAAAAAAGTGGAGTATCCCTTTAAGACTGGATTTAGATTTTTTTTTTTTTTATGTATTGTAAGGGAATACTAATATTTTTATGTTTTAAAAGCTATTACATTAATGAAATATGATATGTTTTGGTAAGTTTCTATTGTAATACATTTCTCAAAATGTAAAAATTGTTATTACATTATGAGCTCAGTATTTTATTATATTTTGAGAAAATCATTACATCATGAACATTTCACTAATAATGTAATACTTATTTCATTATGTGCAGTTTTTACATTATGTGCAGTTATTACATTATGAGTTGCTACATTTCTCAATTAAACATTTAGACAAGTCCCTGCTTACCATTATGAATATACCGATACTTATTGACTGTCTGTGCATTTGTTTTACAGGTTAAGAAATTGGAGGTACTTGGCTATAAGCCAATTCTCTTCATTTCTAAAGAGAAAAGAAATGGGTTTGTGGCTGAAGTCATCACTTCAATGGGTCCATTTGCAGTTGGACCACTTCAAACCATCTTTGAAAGGATGACTAGTCTTTATGAAATTTGTATTAAAAGTAAGTATTTCGTATGATCTACACATGCAATTTTCAAAGAAATATTTTCAAATTTTCTTTCAAAAATCTCTCATAGATTACATGAGGCTTCAAAACCAAACCAGTACTGCTGAAACTGTCTGCCAGCACCCGACTTCCGCCCTTTCTCCTCCATCTTCTTCCTCCAGCCTTCCTCCTTCTTCCTCCTCTTTTGACACCCTTCCTCCTCCTCCATCTTCTTCCTCCAGCCTTCCTCCTTCTTCCTCCTCTTTTGACACCCTTCCTCTTCCTCCATCTTCTTCCTCCAGCGTTCCTCCTTCTTCCTCCTCTTTTGACACCCTTCCTCCTCCTCCATCTTCTTCTTCCAGCCTTCCTCCTTCTTCCTCCCCTTTCTACACCCTTCCTCCTCCATCTTCTTCCTCCAGCCTTCCTCCTCCTCCATCTTCTTCCTCCAGCCTTCCTCCTCCTCCATCTTCTTCCTCCAGCCTTCCTCCTTCTTCCTCCCCTTTCTACACCCTTCCTCCTCCATCTTCTTCCTCCAGCCTTCCTCCTTCTTCCTCCCCTTTCTACACCCTTCCTCCTCCATCTTCTTCCTCCAGCCTTCCTCCTTCTTCCTCCCCTTTCTACACCCTTCCTCCTCCTCCATCTTCTTCCTCCAGCCTTCCTCCTTCTTCCTGCCCTTTCTACACCCTTCCTCCTCCTCCATCTTCTTTCAGCCTCCCTCCTTCTTCCTGTTCTTTGTACACCCTTCCTTCTCCTCCTCCTCCTCCTCCTTCATCTTCTCCCTCCAGCCTTCCTCCTTCTTCCTTGTCTTTTGATACCCTTCTTCCTTCTCCATCTTCGTCCTCCAACATTTTTCCTCCCACTTCCTCTTACATCACCCTTCTTCCTCCTCCATCTTCTTTCCCCACTCCTCCTCCTACACCATTTCCCCTCACCCCTACCTCCTCTTGCATCACCCCTACTTTCTATGATTCACATCTTCCATCTACAAACCCTTCTTTCCACTGCCAGAACAGTCATGCTGCCCCATCTAAGCCCAAAGATGCAGGTGATTTTTTTTTTCACTTCAGGCAAAAACATGCACAACATGCAATAAGTTTTATTTAAGCTTGAACATAGTTCTATTCCCAATTTTCGTGTGTGTGTGTGTGTGTGTGTGTGTGTGTGTGTGTTTTACAGACAATTCCTCCACAATAATTCCAAGGAAAGGAGCCAAACAAAGAAAATGGATGTATAAACAAGCAGGTATTGTGTATTTGCATTTTTAATGAAAACTGACTAAGTACAATGTAGAACACAAGTTTCTTATTTCAATATCATTTTTAAAAGGCTGTTTTTAAGTCGCAAAATATTGTTAAATTCCATAACTAATCATAGACAATAATGTCTATGAAGCTGAATATGTGTATGCAACTGATTGTGCATAAACTGCAATAATCCCCTTTAATGTTCAAACTTACTTCTTGATTGTTATACAGTGGTCAAATGCGTACAGGCGTCATACTATTCCTGTGTGTATGGTTGCTGTTTTAATTAAATGCTTTTAAATAACACCAAATGAGTTATAAACAAATTTCAAGTGTTCTATTAATGGAACTGTGGACGGGAGCAGGACGAGGTCGAGGGACGTGAGAGACCGGTGCGTCACGCATGTGCCGCTCATCAGTAATCACGCCACCGGTCTCGTGCCGTCCTCTCACGTCCCTCGACCTCGTCCTGCTTGCCACAGGAACTTATATTTAAGCCCTTGATTCAATTCTTAATCGAGACAAACGTGCTATGGAGGCTTGATGATAACATTAAATAATCTGCCATATTTAGCTTCCATAATGTGCACTATTACCAAACCACACAACCAATTCAAAGCAAATTGTACTTCAGATGGTCTAATTTCAGTTCATTTTTAGGGTTTCAGGTGGCCAGCCCATTGCAAGGATTTATGCATTCTATTTATTAAGAATTGCTTACCGAACTGTTAATATGTCATGAGTGTAAACATTTCCTGATTATATATTATATCCTTTTATATTTTTCTGTTGTAGAATGCCAAGTACATCCCAGATTAAAAACATTTCCATATGACAAGATCATAAGGAATAGGATGTCAAAGGAAGTAAGATTGAACTCATTTTGTAAATGTCTGTCAGAAATGTATTACTTAGTAAAACATTGAAACATAAGATTTTTTTTTTAAATAATGTACATTTATTTGAAATGAGAATGAATCTGTGGCCTAGTAAGGGCATGGTACAGGCACGTTTATTTGTATTTTTTATTTTTTTTAGCATGATATTGAATTTAATGTGTGTGTGTGTGTGTGTGTGTGTGTGTGTGTGTGTGTGTGTGTGTGTGTGTGTGTGTGTGTGTGTGTGTGTGTGTGTGTGTGTGTGTGTGTGTGTGTGGTTGTTGTTAATGTTTCTTAAAGGGTGTCAAAGAGGTCAAAGTGAGATGGAAGCCGTGTTCAGGATGGTATGTATCACATATAACCTGTTTAAGGGTGCACTATGGTAATTATACAAATGAGGTAAACCTTTTGTAAAAATCTAGGATATTTGTGTTTACATGTATTATAATAAACTTTTACTTATTCATTTTGATTGCCTAATACATCTTTCTTGCTTACATTTATGTATTTAAATGTCTTAACTGATTGCAAAAAAATTTTTATATGATCTTTAATTTTTATTTTTACTGATTTGCAGTGGGATGAAATGGATGGACACCTGGGAGCCCTACAATCTTTTCTTCCAAGACTAAAATTTAGTTTAAAGTTTATGTACCTAAGTTACTGTTTTAGTTTGCTATTCTTGTTTTCTTATCTACATTTATTGCATGTAACTGTTTCTTTGCTGTTTTCTAATAAATCTAATAATCAATTGATTACTTTTCACTTTTTTACAAATCACTTTTATGGTAATTAATGTTGAATAAATGATCAAACATTGGTACTGTGAGTCCCCCCCCCCCCCCCATTTTTTTCCCCCATTTTGGAGTAATATTTTCAACTGGGTGTTACAAAGGCTGAACATTATTGAAACTGTACACGATCATCTGGTAAATGTTATTGAATTGATTAGTATTATTTATGGTAACTTGGGCAAAATGGCTGTTCTTGGTACCAATTAAGGTACTATGGCAAAAATAAACTATATATATATATATATATATATATATATATATATATATATTGGAAATAATTAACTAAAACAGTATATTTAACAATAAATAAATGAGTAACAATTAATGTTAACAGGCAAAAATACATTAAAACATTAGCATATAGCTACCCTTCAAATATTGTAATCAATTAAGTAAACATTTCTTTAAAACAGTCAAGAGAAAAAATAGTAATAAAATGTACAAATTGGCATGTCTAGAAGACAATATACTGAAGAGACTTCATGCACAGATCTATTTTGACATAACAGATTTTTTGTTGTTGTTTTTTGCCCTGCTCTTCACTGTCAATTCTCTTTAAAAAAAAATAATAAGGCAGTGTGTACGTACAGCAGTAACAATACACCTTTTTTGTTACAATTGTTTTGTATTGAAGACAACATGTAGCGAACATGGCAGGGCATAAAATAGTACAATAAAAAAGTGTGGCATTATTGGTAACGGGATTAGAAAATTATATCATAATATTGAATTTGAATTTCGGATGAATTTACATATTTTTGTTTTATGTATTCAACATCTTGCCAGCAGTATTTCATAAATTAACTATATATTCGAGACGTCTCGAACGTGATTCCGAGGTGTCACACGTAAAAACCTCTGATTGGCCATTGCGGTGATGGGCACAACATATATGTCTGTGATTGGCTACAATGTTCAACGCTGTAAAAAAACACACACACACACACTCACGGTGTGGTGAGGTAAGGTGCGGGAGCCAATGCCAGCATATTGGGCTTAATGAATGGAAACAACCCGAACGGATGGCTATTGCATGACAACAACACAGACAGACAAATAAACATTCACACTCTACATGGACAATTTAGTGTCTCCAGTGTCAAATGGTGGTACACCCATGGTGGTACACCCTGCTACATATTTTCTGTCAGATATGCTACGTTTAAAAAAAAAAAATTTCACTGTGTTATCGCAAATTTACATTCCAGCAGCTTTATCATGTTTTGATTTCAATCTTGCCACCTCTTACTCAATGGATAATTTCTTTTTAAATCTGAGTTTTCACTGCCTTTGAGGTTTCATTGGAATCCACAGGACCTGTTGAGGTCTTAAAGGGATACTCCACTTTAAAATGAAAATTCTGTCATCATATACTCACCCTCAAGTTGTTTCAAACCTGTATGAATTTCTTTCTTCTGCTGAACAGAAAGGAAGATATGTAGAAGAATATCAGTAACCAGACAGTTTCTGGTCTTATTGACTTCCATAGTAGGAAAAAATATATACTATGGAAGTCAATGAGACCAGAAACCGTCTTGTTACTGATGCTCTTCTAAATATCTTCCTTTCTGTTCAGCAGAAGAAAGAAATTCATACAGGTTTGAAACAACATGAGGGTGAGTATATGATAACAGAATTTTCATTTTAAAGTGGAGTATCCCTTTAAAGCCATATTAAAATCATTTTTTGTTACAAAGTATGTTTTGCTGTTATTATTACATCAGTAATACATTAAATTAACAATGGGGTGTAGCAATGTTGAGAGAAATTACTAATTTACAGAGATCCTAACCCTAACCCTAACCCTAACCCTAAGCGTGACTGATTACACACTTCTATGAACTACAAATAGCAGCACCCTGTTTTCCTGTTCCATCTACGACTTAGGCGTATGGGTAATGTAGTTTAAAAGTTTAGTAATTAAATAAAATAATTAGTATCTTTAATGAACAAAGGCATGTTTAAATATGTTCATTGTGCAAACCTCAATTACATATTTTAGAGGCAGGCCGGAATTTGTTATTTTACTGTGAGCAACTTTTAAAACGCCTTTATACCACCTTTCCATGTCTGAAAACTTTGTCCAAATTTATTTAGTAAACATAGCATACATAGTTAGACTTGATTTACAGTCATTTGAAATATGCCCTTTTTTTGCTCTTTCGGGGAGCGCTGGCCCCTGGGGTGTAAGGACAGTAAAACATGTGCATAAACATACACACATATTATCTTACATACATACATGCATAAATGCAGCCTTAATCATGGACAACGAACTGTGCTGAATCACATTTATATTGAATACTGTATTTTCTCTTTCCACCCTTTTCTATGCTTACATCAGGCTTGTATTAGTTGTTGATGGTGTTAGATTTTGGTGTATTTGGCCGAGCAGTGGTTTGGGTGGCTCACCAATGTATTCGATTTCTCCGATACATAAAATATGTAAGCTTGACCAGAGTTCTTGTGGGGCAGAAGAATTTATTGAAGGTTTGTACTGTAGCAGTCCTTTAGCAGTGATGTTAGCATGTCGCCCTTCAACAATCTTAACCCAAAGTTCTGTGTGTGAGACAGAACTTTATAGGGGAAAGTGGGGTGAGTTGTGCCAGTTTTTACTCAAAGTGACTTTAAAGTGAGGCCATGGCAGTAATGCCTTCAACTTAAGGATGTACATGTATTTCAGGATGTGGTGCATCCCTGAGAACAATAACTTTGGATCTGAAATAAATTGTTTCAGAAATATAGCTCTTGGGAAAAAAGTGGTCTCATGGCACAACTTGCCCCTGGTGCGGGGGAAAAGGGGGCGGGCTCATTTTACTCAGACGACCAATCAGTCTCTCAGGATCATTGTGAAGCTATCAAGCTATGCCCTAGCAACCATTTAGAGCACCATAGCAACACAATATATGATATTTGTGAATCATTTCAGGCAAAAAGGCTTTGGCAATAGATGCCTGTTGACATAGCGCTGTCTGTCAATTATGTAACATATAAGAATAAAGTGACTAGTGTGGTGAGATCTGGTATTACTCTCACTTTCCTGAATAACCCCTAGTATCTCTGTGTCTAGGTGGTCTTTTGCTGTCAGGTCAGAATAGATATAACTCCCTCATTAGCTTGTTATAATTTATACCAGCAAATCTAGGTGTAGTCCCTACACTCCCAGGAAACAATAATAAACATCATTTACTAGACATATGAATAAAAATCATGCTTACCATCCAGCAGAACCACTCTTGGAATCCTTGTTTTCTTTGTTTAGAAAAGGATTAATAAATTGCTCTGTCTATTGCTTTTTAGAACTGTTTGTAATAGCTGAAGTAAAAGCTTAACAGTGATTGTCTTTTAGAAATAAAATTTTATTTATACAAAAGATTAAAACACTGGTTACACAAAATTAAAACTCGTAGCAAATTAAAAGAAAATGTTACAGGTTATAAAACTTCAGCTTATTCAATCTCAACAGGGCAGTCCTGTATGAGTGAATATTACAAAGGCTAATTACCTTGAAGCAGTTCAAGCAATTGGAGTAAATACGAACTTGTTCTCATCCGAGGTTTCTCAAGTTACAATAATACAGCAGAGCAAAATTAAACCAAAAGAAATTCAGCTAGGTTTAAACTAGAAGAGATTTGATTTCTCTCTAGGGTTGCAATCGACATCAAAATCAAAAACGCAGCAACGTACAGTCAAAAATGCAGTCATATTTATACGGAACTGGGTTACATTGTTCTAATGCAGTTTCTTGGGTTTTTTCCAGAGGAACTCAGTCTCATGACTGAGCCTTGCAACATCAATCGTCTCTTGCTTCAGACGGGGGTTTTCGCTGATATCTCTGTTTCCCATATATGGGTATTCTTGCGTCCTTTCCGTCCTCTGCGCTTTGGGCTTCTATGTATGTGTGTGCGTGCATATGTGTTTGGAAGTGTATTTGTAGGTTCGCAATACCTATTAAAATTCACAAATCCTGCTACACCCCCTCTCGAACGTACAATGGCACTTTCATGTACAATCCTCCTGTCAATTCCATTATGCTGCTCTCTAAGAAAATTCCTAGGGTAAATCACATCCAGTTCATCAATTTTAACTTTAAAAACAAATTGCGTTGGAATAATGAAGTCTAAGCAACACTCATGAAACCTATAGACTAATTCACTTTCCCGATGGAAGAAACCCATCGTCACTCTCCCGTGCTGGGTCAACAGACTCTCCATGCTTCTGCGGAACCACTGCTGGGACACAGGTTTCCACCTGAACGAGTCCCGGTGTCTCGGGGCCTGATCCAATTTCACCAGATCCTCTGGGTACAGAGCCAGCTCGGAACCACTGTCCGCCAAGCTCTCGTCCAACACTCTCAGCTCCCACCGGGCTTGTGTCAGGTGGCGAAAACAAATCTAATGGATCAATCACATTGACATAAACAATTCGCCCGTTAGCACGTGCTTGTTTAGTACAAAACCCCGAGACCACCTTATTTTTCCATAGGTAGGTCTGAATGTCAACACAGCACGTAGTCTTGGTCACACGTTCCCTGTTCCCAATTAGTAGTTCAAGTGCGTCATCTAAATCGATGATCAGCCATTTCATCGCAATGATAAATCTCATTGCATCATAGGTTAAGTAATGAGTGCAGCCTGGACCAGTAAAGTTAGCCCCTCGATCATAAAAAGCAAATGTTTTCATTTCGGCCATGTAATAACCCTTGGAAACTATACATGATTGACAGAAGTTTTTAAACTCAAAACAACCCCGTTTGTATGCTTCAATCTTCAACGGGTAACATTTAACCTCTAAACATTCATCACACACTTTATACATCCCACATCCGTTGGCAAGTCTCCTGTCTCCTGGACCCTATAGCAATAACACAAAATAAAACAATCGCAAATCAACTGTTGTTATTACCTCTCAGGTACAGCAACCCCAAAATTCTCATAGAATAAACCAAAAAAAAAAAATATACATAATAATTTTTTTTTTTTTTTTTTTTTCAAATAATAATAATGAACATAAAACAAAATTATCATCGTTAATAAAAAAAAAAAATAATATAAAAAAAAAAAAATCTCCTTTTTTTTTTTTCAACTTGTCTGACAAAGCAAGACAAAATCATAAGATCAGATCAACCTTAAAACAAGATCATAATTAGGAATCATGTCCCCTATATTGTCGATCATCCATGCAAGAAAGTAAACAAAATAAAATGGTGATTGATCAACAAATCAAAAAAAAAAAAAATCAACTCAAAGTAAATGAACCCCTAATCCTATATGGTCTATAGAACCAACAACTTATTTTCTACATCTGTCTAAAAATTTAAACATTAATGAATAATCATTGATCCCAACCAGGATACCTTAAAGTATACCTTAAAGTTTTTAAACTCAAAACAACCCCGTTTGTATGCTTCAATCTTCAACGGGTAACATTTAACCTCTAAACATTCATCACACACTTTATACATCCCACATCCGTTGGCAAGTCTCCTGTCTCCTGGACCCTATAGCAATAACACAAAATAAAACAATCGCAAATCAACTGTTGTTATTACCTCTCAGGTACAGCAACCCCAAAATTCTCATAGAATAAACCAAAAAAAAAAAATATACATAATAATTTTTTTTTTTTTTTTTTTTTCAAATAATAATAATGAACATAAAACAAAATTATCATCGTTAATAAAAAAAAAAAATAATATAAAAAAAAAAAAATCTCCTTTTTTTTTTTTCAACTTGTCTGACAAAGCAAGACAAAATCATAAGATCAGATCAACCTTAAAACAAGATCATAATTAGGAATCATGTCCCCTATATTGTCGATCATCCATGCAAGAAAGTAAACAAAATAAAATGGTGATTGATCAACAAATCAAAAAAAAAAAAAATCAACTCAAAGTAAATGAACCCCTAATCCTATATGGTCTATAGAACCAACAACTTATTTTCTACATCTGTCTAAAAATTTAAACATTAATGAATAATCATTGATCCCAACCAGGATACCCAGAAAAAATAACTTTGGTTCGTTCACTTTTTTGGAAGTCCCTGCCATTAATAAAACAATAAAATAAAGTACAGCTAGCTTAATCACTAGTGGTCTTAAAACTGTATTCCTTCTGTAGCTAATGATAACCAAAAACGTGTAGGTAAGGAAAGCCAGTCCCAAACCAACATATTTGAGCCAAATCATTTTAATATAGCACTGTGTCAAGTTATACACAGCAATGGCAACGGCAAATATCATAACTGCGATAATTCCCTTAAAGCCAAAAATTTTTATATAACGAGAACTTCGAAGTAATTGGGAAATTAAAATTAACACTAATGAAAAGTCATTAAGAACATTATATAAGGTCAGGCTTAAGCACATCAAGACTATTTGTTCTGGCATGCGACTGGTCAATATTCCAGTAAGCCAATAGGAAATCAACCAAAAATTTACAGAGATAATACTCACAATCTCCTTTGGAGATTCGTCGCAACGCCATGTAGAATTGGTGCTATTGCCTGCCATCATCCCAAGTACTATTTCTCAAAAATTTTGAATTGAAAAGGCCCGAGGTTCCGTCTGCAACCGTCAAGTTCTGTAATCTTGTCACTCCCACAGACCTCCTTATAGCCCCTCTCGCTATACAGGTCACACCTCCGTCTCCAGCTCACTTGCTGTTTGAGGAAGTTAGGCCTTCCTGCTCCTCACTGGTTTTTGCTGAACCAGACTCTTTCGAAAGTTTCCTGCACACCAGCCCCAGTTTTGTCGATTTAAACACCATTACCAATATGACAATTATTACTATGATAATTGTTAAGCATATGATCACTATTTTTATGTAGTATCCATATTGTACTATGAGGTCCCAAACAGAGACCGCAAAGTCCTTCACATTATCTATAACCCATAAAATAGCTTTTTTCTGAATTTTCCAATATACCGTAAAAATATCCCCCCTATTCGGTTTAATTAATTGGGCACTTAGATCCGCTACGTACACCCATGCCGGTCCAATGGAAAAACCCTCGATAAAATCATCGATTGGAAAGAAAAATCCTTTCAATTCAGATTCGCTATTTACCAGCCTGGCTAGAGCGCATTTTTTCATGACCTGATTCTGTGCAATCATCATCAATGGAGCCGCACTAGTTATAGAACTAATGTCGTACCATGCTTTAGCGCCACCAGCCGTAGTAGCTCCTATTCTCATTAGATCTTTAAAAGTACAAAATATATGTTCTTCCTCATGCATCCAAGATATATTTGGACTAAACCTTGTTCCTGGCGTCTTGACCTTCCATGAGTCAAACATCTCAGAGCTACAATACTGCTCTTTACCTGGGAACCACAAATATTTAACATCCTCATCTCGTCTAAATTCAAACCTGCCTAGACCAAAATTCCATGAACTTGACCTAATCTTCCCTTGATCATTATCCAAAATCTCCGGCCTCAGGCTATTTCGTGAGAACGGTTGAGATGTTTTAATATCAAATTTTGACGAGGCCATCATTACCCTATAAGTACCATATCTCAGTTCTGATGGTTTCATCATAGGTATGTAATACTTAGTACTCCAATACCCGTGCGCTATATTGTGACTGTTCAGTCCCACAGTTCTATTACGTCTATAGTAAAATGTTATTGGGAATATGTCTTCATTAGCTTTATGATTATTAAATGACCTCCACGTTATCGTATGATTGCTGGTCTTATCTAAGCCCATCGCAACCGGAAAAACGTCCCATTCTCTGTATAAAAAATTTGATAGGCCAATCCAGCGCAAAGTCCCCTTATTACTCGCATCACTATGGTTCTTCCAGATGCCTTGATTGGTATGGGTAACCCGGAGAACACTAGACCAGCCCATACAATACAGAACAATAGCCGATCTATATTGCTGTTCAGTAATATTATTTAAAATATATTCCATAATACCCGAATGGTTCGCCAGCTCTAACGATAATCCAGGCCTAGGGCTATAATTTAAAGTCACTGGATGGAGTCTACTGCCTCCTACCCCGTTCGCCCACAAGGTGTCATTAATGGTCCATGTCATACGTTGACCTTCTGCTTTCACCATGTCATGATCTGGGTCCTGTAATCCCATCCATTCATGCCACAGCTTAATAATATTAGCACCATGCCGCTCAAAAACTTTATCATCCCATATCGAGGTGTCATTCAAATAACACACCCATGCAGATGTCGTCTCATAAGCAGACATACAATGTTTATCAATGTCATACCAAAACTGATTCTCAGGTATATCACTTAGGAATTTATTTTTCTTCAGAAACGGACATTTCTTGTGATTTTCGCACATTTCAATGGGCATAATGAGCTTCTCACATGTCACCCATTCTAATTCCACATAAGCTGGTTTAGGTCTATTTTTGTATATACCAATTATCAATACATACGGGTTTAGACCCTTAGGCCAATAGCCTTTTTGCACTGGGTTCCGATTATCCATATTATTCCATGTATTCTTACTTATCAAATATTTAGAGCCGTCTGAAGCAGATCTTCCACTCCGCCCTCTGCTCTTTCTTTTATCATTTATTGTCATGGCAATAGATTTTTCAGAACTATCCTTTCCCAGCCAAGATCTCTTCACTATTGGGACAACAGTTTTAGTCAAACAATCCCAATCATCCATTTTCGCGATCTGCAGAATTGGACTATTCCATAATCTATATACAACCATGGTAGACGTCAAATTAAAGACATCCGAAAGATTATACTTAAGGCCCTGTAATTTGACATGTGTCTGATTATATCCTTTTAAGTAATTCCATCGTAACCTAGTTTTATTATTAACAACCTTGTTTCCATAAATCTTAGGTCCTTTTGTGGCACTCCTACGCTTAGTACCTGTGCAGTTCCAGAATGACTTGTCTATATCTTTTATAAATCCTTTAAACATATTCTTTATCATTTTTGGACCATATATAGTACCATCAAAATTCACAGTTTGATTATAACATATTTTTGGTACAATTTTCTCTACAACAGAACAGGAGGCTACTCCTACCTCATTTTTTCGAATTTCTACTGTGATTCCAAAACCAACTATAAGGAGACATACTACCAGAACCATCTGTAGGGCTAACAGGAACAGTCCTACTTCACTTCGAACACGAAGTAACTCCTGATACTTCTCCTTTAGTCCGCTTCCTCGTTTCACCATTCTGTTGCTGAAAAACACAAAAAGATATAGATGCACAAAAAACCTCCTAAGCTTTCCCTATCTGCCCTTTTAACCATGCGGACATTCTGCTCAGTTTGTTAGGCTTTTTGATGTTCATCCTTTCAACTTTAACCCCCTCTATTGATTTGCCTATGCCTAAGTAATCAGAGGTGGTGGTGATAAAAACTTTCACCTGCCATAATTCACTTTTCCTTTGTGAATCAAGCTTAACTTTAATTCTAACTGTCCCTAAGAAGGTCTGTTGTGACCTTGCTCTGACAGTCAACGAGGTTTCCCTTACAAAATGACTATATTCTCTAGGCATATATATAGGAAATTCCTCCTGAAAGGACATTTTGGTCATCAATTCAACAAGTAAGTCATGCACATTTGATTCCTTATACATTCCTTCCTCTTTAAACTGAATTGAGCAACCATTGTCATAAAATGGATCCCTTACCACCGTTTTCCAACGGTTCAGGTCAGTATCCCTTGACAGCGTTTTATCCAAAACACTATTTTTCAACAATGGATCAGAATCCAATGGCATTGGGCCACCAGAACTTAACAGCCTTTCCCAAAGGAAGGCTTTCTCTGTATTACAGACCAAAGCCAAGGGATTCACTTCCCAGTTATTCATAATTTTATCATCAATTAAGCAGCCTAGACTTGTCTCAGTTTTTCTAGACTGCCAAACTTCCTTTAAACTGGTAATTTTTAACCATCGTTTTCTTAACATTAACTTGCACCTTGGACACTTATTCAGTTGTCCTTGGTTGTCTAGAGTACATTTACACTCTTGACCTCTGAGACTCAACTGTATCTTACAGTCTATGCATGTTTTACAACCACAATTTCCCGTGGTTAATTCATATTGCCAGACTGACCAACGTTGTCTGGACAACCGGCACGATCCACAAATGCTTACATCTCCCAGTGAACATGATCCCATGGACCTGTCCGAACAGTACCATTTTGGTACGATAGTCATTTGGCTTCTAAGCCGATGCTGACTTTCTCTGACCTCTCTAGGTCCTTCCCAGAGGAGTTGACAAATATCCTGTTTGCCACAGATCACACAGTCAGTAGGTTTCCTTCGGGTTGTTGCAGTTCCTGTAACACAGTCTTTATGCCATATCTTTACTAAGAAAGAGTCACTAAAGTCTTTACACACTACAACAGTGCCCTCTGCTGGACACTCAGCGTCTGTCTGGAAACTTACTTTAGGTCTGTATACCTTACTCATGTTCAATATAATTAATCTTTGCTTTTCACAAGCTTTCTGATGGACCAAATCCCGTTAGCTTCTAATCTAACAGTAGTATTTGAAGTTAATTCAACTACTTTATCTTCAGTCCCCGTTTTACTACGGAAACGCCCCTGTTTTTGCTTTAATAGTATAAATACTTTATCTCCTACCGTGAATGGGTTTTTGCTTGTGTCGGCCGGTTCACAAGTTCTATTGGTCTTCGAGACCCTATAATTAAGGAAATGGGTGCATTCATTAATTAAAGTGTCCCACTCACCTAGACCTTGATTCTTGACAAACCACTCTTTAGCCGATTTGATAGCCCGTTCCGCGCAGGCATTGCTGCACGATTCATACTTAACCGACTTAATTAAAGTAATACCCTGCTCTTTGCAGAAGGTCTCTACTTCACGACCGGTTAAATTATGCGCATTATCCCCTCTCAGGCGTTGCGGTGCTCCACGGAACCTTATCCAAGTCTTTAGGCTGTCTACTACGAACGCACTTGTTGCCTGCTGACATGGATAAGGTTGTATAAAATTAGAGCAATTGTCCACCATAATTAAGAAATAAACGTTCTTCCTCTTTGTCTGCGGAAGAAGAGGCCCAGCGTAGTCTACACTTATTTCAACATTCTCCTTATCAGTTTTGATTTTTCCAAAATCATGATATATACTGGTCATCACTTTCCTACAATCAGGACAGTTAAGCTTAATCTTTTGATAATTAGTTTTCAAGTTCTGAATATGTAGGCCCATCTGCTGACAGTATTTCGCAAGATATGTTGTTGAAGGGTGAAACAGCTCATCATGCAGTTTCTGCAGCAAGTCCCCTTCACTCTGTTTAGTAATCGCACGTATGCGTATGTATTGGTCAATTTCCTTATTTCCAACTGCTGCAGGCGTTGTCTGAACTGTGTGGCTTGATTGATGCAATACTTTTGGTTTCACAACCTTGTAATTTTCACTTATGCTCTTCCACAATTCTGCCTGAGCTAACGGTTTGCCTTTAGCGTTATTAAAACTATTAAGTTCCCACCTATCCAGGTGTTCAATTAATCCTAAGTATGTGTATTCGCTATCTGTGACTAATAAAGAATTAACGTGATTATTAGTTCTCATGTGAGATAACGCCTTAGCAACTGCAGTAACTTCAGCTTCCTGAGCACTTTTGTCATCCGCTAACCGTCCCTTTTCTCTGTGGATTATTTTACCTCTCAATTTCACTAGAAAACCCCACCACGTTTGTCCTTTCTCTGAGCTTCCGTCAGTAAAGTAGCACAAATGTGCTGGGTTAATCAAAGTCTTTTTCTCCTTTTTCGGAGTTTTTTCATGTCTAAATTCTATCTGATTGTCACTGATTAATTTAGTCCATTTTGACCAGGTAAAAGTGTGAACACGCTTATTTTCATTCACTAAATTCTTCGCTTCCCTGGCCAATAATTCAATACCTTCACTTTTGGCAATGACTATTATAGATCGTTCTGCAGCCAATGATTTAATGATTAGCAAATTTCTCGCTACCGTGGCTAATATATCTACTGCAGACAAATTCTCTTGTTTCCTCTGAGTAGCTGGTTTTTCATGAGAGATAAACATCACTGGGCTTTTACTATTACCTTCATTGAATAACACAACTTCCATTTCTTCGGGTGTGTTATCGATTTTGACTATAAGGTTTTTGTCAGGATCTCTTCTGATGATTCTCCCAGAATTTAAAGCCATTTCTATGATTTCACATTTGATTTTCTCAAGGTTTTCGTTCCATTTAAAATCTCCTCCTGAAGTGGCTTTATACAGCAGTTTTGCTTTAGCACTATAACCAGGTATTAAATCTCTTACAAAATTTAATCTTCCTAAGAGACTTTGTAATTCTCTCAAGTTTGTTATAGTTTTATTTTTTAATTCAATTAATTTTTCCTGGGTTGATTTAGCTATACCTCTGTCCTCACCTGATATTTCAAACCCTAGGAAGTCAACCTTTTCTTTCCCCAACTCTAATTTCTTCAAGTTCAAAAGAAAACCTGCATCTGTCAGTCTTTTTAACGTTTCTGCCAACACCTTCATATGTTCGTCCACTGTCTGAGTGGCTATTAAAACGTCGTCGACATAAACCGTAATCGGCAATTCCTGTAAAATCTCTAGAATCGAAGCCTGAAAAACGTTTGGAGCATTGCGTAATCCCTGAGCTAAACGGTTGAAGACGAATTGTCTGCCCTCATAGGTAAAGGCGGTCCGCCCTCGACTTTCCTTTGCCAATGGTATTGACCAAAAACCATTAGCTAAGTCGATTTTAGACAATATCTTGCCACCATTCAAACCGTTTGTCGCGTCCCGTGCATTTATTAAATACCTGGTATCCGGTACCGTTAATTTATTCAAAGCCTTGTAGTTACAAACTAAACGCCAAGAACCATCTCCCTTGGCCACGCCCTGAATCGGGGAATTAGTAGGACAATTTTCTCCTATACTTATTACCCCTTTTTTCAATAATTCATTTATTGTTACTCCTATTTCTTTATATGCTGCTTTATTTAGAGGGTATTGCCTCTGTGGTGCTGGAATTCCACCTACAATGGTATGTTCATATTTGTCGGACAATTTTCCGCAATCATTTTTGCTTTTTGCATAATGATTTTTATATTTTTCCAACAATTTTCTCAGCTCTACCTTTGGTAATAGGGTCTCGTTTATAACCCTATTCATTTCTGACTCCAGGTCGACCGGTTTAAGCCATCTAATTATTTTGTCAGAATCAGTAATCTTTTCATTCATCTCTTTAATAAGAATGGCATCCTTTAGACACATCAAATTCGAGCTGTCTAATATGCAATGTAAACCCTGCCAATAATACCTATCTCTGGTTACTGGCTTCATTTCATTACTAAAACCAAAAACCCGGTATTTTCCTTTTAACTTAACTGCCCCTTCGGGTAATTTTGTTACTGTCGTTACCTCAGCTCCCGTATCTAAAAGAAATCTGATACCATTGTAATTAATAAAAAATTCTTGGTCTTTTGATTCTTCCACTAAACTAGAGGCAATAGTCGCTTTTCCTGGAGCTCTTATGTCCTATTGTTTTTTCTCTCTCTCCGTCCTATTGGTTTTGACAGTGCGTGTCCTTTCTTGTCTTGGTTCTGCTTTTTTATTCCTCTTTTCGATATGGGCTTTTCTCTGTTCTTCGTTCATTTTTGCCCAGTCTTCTGGTTCAATATATTTGTTATTTCTTTCCGGCTTTTTATTCTGCACTTTTCTGGTCTGTGGTTTAAATTTCTTATCTATACTCCTCGAAAAATCATTTCTCTGAGGTTTCATTCTATTCCCCTCACTGGATTTTGGGTTAAACTTCTTGAAATCAGTCTTTGGTTTGACCCTAACCCCCTCTGCTGGTCTGCTTTTGAATTGACCTTGTGTTTCTTTCAACTTCTTCCTTCTCTTGCATTCTCTGTCATATCTAGCTGCAAATTTAGATAGCTCTGTCCAATCAGTCTCTGATCCCCAGCTTGCTATCACCTGGCAGCCCGGCAGTTCGGGAGCTAGTTTCTTCAATTTGGCTACCATTTCCAGCTCGGTCCAGCCTTCGCTGGCTTTATAAGAAATATAGGGCCACAGACCTGTAGCTTTTACTGATTCTATTTCTTCTCTAAATTCCTCTTCCTCATCTGTCCCTAAGACCTGTGCATGATGGGTATTTAGGATTTCTAGCTTTAAAGATAATCCTGTATGGAATTTAATCATTTGCTCTATCAGTGATTTAGTAGCATTTATGGATTTTCCTAAATCAGCTACCATTTTTGCTTTTAGCATTTTATCATCCTTTGCACCTGGAAATCTCATATTCTGCAACATCTGAATTGTAGTAATGCCATCACCCTTGGCCTGTCTCGATGGACCACGCCTGGGCTTAGGAGTTATTTCTTTTTTAGATGTCCCCTCTTTTCTTTCTCTTTACTGCCGTGCAACGGCCGCTACTAGAGACAGATCTATCTGTGTGCTAATCAGAGAGGGCACTTCCTGACTGTCACTCTCCCCCTCTGTGTCAGACTCTGACCTCTCAGATTCAGACACAGAATCAGAAGGTTCCTCTTCTTTAACCTCCCTTTGCTCATATTTCTCATTTCTATCCTTTTTGATAGTTCTTTTATTTAGGTTATCACCCTGATTTGACTTTTGTTGTTTTCTAGGCGCTTTTTCTTTATTAGGTGGTGCTTCCTGGTGTGTGGCTTCTCTGAGTTTCCACACATCATTAACTGTTGGTTCCTGTTTTTCTTTTTTCTGTTCGCCTAATAACAAGTAACACAACGATTTTTGCATGCAGTCTAGCTGTTCTGCCAGCATATCTAATTTTGCCTTAGAACTAGTTCCGGGCATATCCAGAATTTCATCTGGAGTAGGTCCGCAAGCTAGTTTCACTATTTTCTGCATCGCTCCCTTTACAGCTGATAACTGTGAATCTCTGGGAGCAAAAATGAGACCAGGACATGTCAAAAATGTTCTTCCTCCCAGCCTGTCATGTTCTCTCTGATGAGAGCTACTTCGCCTCTCGCGAGATTGACTTCTAGATTTTTTGTAATTAACAATCTTTCTTCGAGGTATTTCCTCATCTTCAGTATACTCTGAACTCGAGCTTTCTTCTGACTCTTCATCTACTTTTATTTGATATCTCTCTTTGTTTTTTCTATCTGTAGATGTTTTATAGGGCCTGAAACCTGTCTTTTCTTTTTCCCATGTTTCTTCCCCTGTTATCAGGGGACTGAATCCGGCTAATATATTTTTACGTTTAGGAATAGCTCCCGTCTCTACCGTCGTCATGTCAAAGTTTAAACCTACATGACCATAGTCAATTCCAGCCGCTCCCTCCCTGTCAGTGTATTCTGAAGGGGTGGGGGAGTCAGCCGTGATTAAAGCGTCTGGGTCAGGAACACCGTTCCTGGTAACTCTTATGTCGGTCCCTTTAATTATTGGTACAGTAATATCACTATCCCCAATTTCAACGGTAATCTTTTTACTTCGACTTTTATGGCCTACTACCTGGACTAATTTACTTAATCCAGCTTCATTAGAAGTATATAATGTATCATCAGTAGCCAGTAGTTCCTCATTACCTACTTGCCCTGCATCTTTTAATTTTTTATTTAATTGGTCTTGCGATAGCAAAGTAATATTGGTTATTTTTTCCATGACTGTGTGAATCTGTACACTCCTCTGAGGCTCTTTTTTGGTAACAATCTCTTTATATGAGGTTTCTAGTTTAGGTACTCTATGGTCCTACAGCGCTGCCTCTGAGATCTCTTGTTACCTCTGTCGTGCCCAACCAACAATCTTATCTCAGGCGTCCCCGAGATATTTACTGAAGTTAGGAGGAAATAACTGTTTCAGTAACTTCCTCAAAGCACTAAGGAGACATTGTTTTGCATTTGGATTTAGCCGTTGTCTTAGTTTTTTGAAAACTATTGTTCCCTTAGGTTCTTTTGGGTTTTATTGGGCAATTAGACATTGACCCAATCCCGGACGAGCCCCCATGTGGTGAGATCTGGTATTACTCTCACTTTCCTGAATAACCCCTAGTATCTCTGTGTCTAGGTGGTCTTTTGCTGTCAGGTCAGAATAGATATAACTCCCTCATTAGCTTGTTATAATTTATACCAGCAAATCTAGGTGTAGTCCCTACACTCCCAGGAAACAATAATAAACATCATTTACTAGACATATGAATAAAAATCATGCTTACCATCCAGCAGAACCACTCTTGGAATCCTTGTTTTCTTTGTTTAGAAAAGGATTAATAAATTGCTCTGTCTATTGCTTTTTAGAACTGTTTGTAATAGCTGAAGTAAAAGCTTAACAGTGATTGTCTTTTAGAAATAAAATTTTATTTATACAAAAGATTAAAACACTGGTTACACAAAATTAAAACTCGTAGCAAATTAAAAGAAAATGTTACAGGTTATAAAACTTCAGCTTATTCAATCTCAACAGGGCAGTCCTGTATGAGTGAATATTACAAAGGCTAATTACCTTGAAGCAGTTCAAGCAATTGGAGTAAATACGAACTTGTTCTCATCCGAGGTTTCTCAAGTTACAATAATACAGCAGAGCAAAATTAAACCAAAAGAAATTCAGCTAGGTTTAAACTAGAAGAGATTTGATTTCTCTCTAGGGTTGCAATCGACATCAAAATCAAAAACGCAGCAACGTACAGTCAAAAATGCAGTCATATTTATACGGAACTGGGTTACATTGTTCTAATGCAGTTTCTTGGGTTTTTTCCAGAGGAACTCAGTCTCATGACTGAGCCTTGCAACATCAATCGTCTCTTGCTTCAGACGGGGGTTTTCGCTGATATCTCTGTTTCCCATATATGGGTATTCTTGCGTCCTTTCCGTCCTCTGCGCTTTGGGCTTCTATGTATGTGTGTGCGTGCATATGTGTTTGGAAGTGTATTTGTAGGTTCGCAATACCTATTAAAATTCACAAATCCTGCTACACTAGGCTAATTTCTAAACATCCTATTGTGACATAGGCCACTTAAAAACGGAATAAAACTTCTCTTTAATAACATAGTGCAAACTCAAAACTGAAATCAGTGTTAGCTAAATTAAACAAATAGCAGGCAGGCCTAAGTCAAACACTGATGAGGCATGCCCATCTCCTCACTTCTCAAGATTATCCCCTGTGAGTATGTAGGTCTAGGTGGTCTGGATCTGGCACAACTTAACCCAGGCCCTTTGGCACAAATCACCCCAGACCCACAAGTTTGAAAAACTAGCATGATCCAGCAGTTAAGAGCTAACATCATGCTAACTGTATAGACTCATTGTGTAGCCTACTAAAGCACTAAAACATGTGTGAAATGTTTTCAAACTTGTCTTGTTGGGCATCACTACTTTGCATCAGTAATCTTGCTTATATGCACTTTTCAGCCATTTGTCACTGTAACACATCACTAAGTATGAGCAATGATAATATTTTGGTGTTTTGTCCCAAATGTCATTGATCTGACTAAAAAAAAGATGGTCTCAGTAAGAGTCATGGTAAGGATTTGTTTGTAGTTTTTTTTATTAAATCAATAAAAAATTGGGGGGAAAAAAGAGCTCAGACAATCAATCCACATTTATTTATGTAACACATTTTAAAACACATGTCGGCCAAAGTGCTTTACATACCAGGACACATTCATACAATCTAGAATTATAAAACCAAATATAAGACAAATTAAAAAAAATCTAAATTAAGTGCAGTCAAATGTAATTTGTGTGTGAATATCCCAGTTTGTTTTGAGTATTGTATATATGTTTTGGAATACATTTTATTTCATTTGGACAAGTAAAATAAGTGCCTTGAGTAACTATTAAGTGTCAAAATATGCACACTGAATGTAAACTCCATTACAGAATCTTAGACAGCTCCATTGATCTTAATCATCAAAGTAGTTTTTTTAGATATAATATTAGCCGTATGGAATTTATAAGGTAATTGTTCAAAGACACCCCGGTCTGTTCCCAGACAAATCGTGATAGTGCCTTATTAAAGGTGGGGTATGTGATTCTCTTTTTTGGCCATTTTTTCAAAATCACTTGAAATCCTATTCCTAACCCACTTACAGCCACTGAGTTAGAAGCACTGAAATGAAAATTTTTGATTTTGAAAATCACATACCCCACCTTTAAGGAAAATCCTGTTCATCATCTGAGCTGTTGTCGCTTTCTGACAGCCCTTCCTCTTGCAAGTCATCTTCCTGGTCAAGCTTCTCTTCTTCAGACATCAAATCTTGTTGGCTGAAAATTTTTACATAGCCTGCCTTTACCAACTGCATTAAATGCCTAAGTTCATAATGTTTCTTTCGAACAGTGCAGAGGAGACCTTTGCATGCAGTGTCAGACAGTGTTGGAAAAAGAGCTGAAAAACAAAAGGATACATTAAGAAAAAATACAATGCTATATACTGTATACACAAGCGCAAATAAATGTTTAAAGACTTTCTTACATTTTGAACTTATCTCATTAATCAGTGCTTCAAATTTGGACATCTTTTGTGTCAGGACTGTCCAGTGCTGTTTCATCTCCTTACAAATTAGACCTCTCTCTTCCTGAAGGCGTCTCACTGCCATCACCTTGTCAAACACCTTCCTCTTGGTGAGAAATGGAGCCAATTCTGAAATAAGGTTAACAAAAGAGTCATTATATACAGTGCCTGCTCATAAAAACAATGACATAGACTTGTCTTACAGAATAGTGCTATTCAATTTGGTTCCTGGTCAAGGTCTTCAGGATTGCTTGATTATTGCAGGCAGATGTGTTTGATTAGGGTTAGAACTGAACTCTGCTGGTTGTGGCTCTCTGGGAACATAACTGAATTGCCCTGTTATATAGAACATACCAGTACTGCAAGGGATTTGCCAAGGCCAAGCAACAGTCTCAGCTGTAAAAAAGTTTTCGACTGAGCCAAGCTGCTGGGATGGATCCGCTATGCTGTTGTATTCTTCCACTGCAGCAGCTAGCTTCTTCTTTTCCTCACTCCTTCTGAGTCGCAAAGAATGGCGTCGCTTGTTGCTATCTGAATTAAATAAAAAATAAAAAACATTACAGCACTTTTTTAGCTACAAAGAAATAAATGCATATACAATGTGACATCCAATGACATAATAGTTAAAAAATAACATGGTAAATTCCCAATGTTTGTGTTTCACCTGTTTGACTGTACAGACGTTGTGTACGCCTTTTGATGCTGACTGTTAGTCCCTCTATTTCTTCTTGCAACCTTCTCGTATCACCACTCCCGTGTCGGTCATTTTCTACACAAGAATTAGAATTATTGTTACCTGCCAATAATAAGAATAATAACAAAGCAAATCAAAACAATACCTTCTGCCCATTGCTGTACATCTGAAACCCACTGATGAACAGTATCATCTTCAATGCCTCCAAGGTGTGTTGCTGCACTTGAAGAGCCTTCTGAGTCTACAAAATACAAAGTCAACTTGAAAAAGTCCTGCATTTCATTTACAGGTGCAGTAAACAATTTCTATGAAACACTGGATATTTAAAATCAACTCAAACAAACACACCCCTCCCTTGATTGCTCTTTTTCCAGTGATATTCCCTTCTTTTGTAATGTTTCCCTCCCTCTTGTTCTCACTCTCTTCTCCCCTATCATGAGTAGACACGGCCCCTACTACTGATTGACTTTGATTTACTTTTTACACCTTTAATTAAGATAGGAATAAATGAGTAAAACCTAAAAATCCCAACTGCAATATGTGACTGAGAAGAAAGTTATACCTTTGTATATCTGTTAACTAGAGCTTTTCCCAAATTGAGAACCTTACGCTTATTCCAGGACATGGCTTGCGTTGTAATCATGTCTGTTCTGCCTATAACATACATATAAGAAAATGTAATGAGAGGTACGTATATAACAAAAGTCATTCTATATTATTCATACTTAATTCAACAAACCTGATTTTGACATGTATTTGCTTGTAACAGCAATTCTAGATAGGAAGCTGTTCACCTGCTCCACTTCCTCACCAATAGTTGACCCAGCTCCTTCCTGGTAGGCCCCACTGTACTTGACCTAACAAGTTTTTAAATCCGACAAAATCAACGCATTTAAAATTTGTGCATTTCTTCTTATTATTACATGTTTAAAACGCATGGCAATATACCTCACATTTCCAAGAGTGTGCTTTGGCATGCATCACAGACAGAAAAGGATGCATGTCCAGTAAAGACTGCAGCTCAGGGCACTGTTTAGACACACGTTGGAGATATGGGAAGTATTTGCAGGCTACATCTGAACAGAAAAATGTAATGCTCCCTTGTGACATATCTGCAAGTTTTTTCTGAAGAAAGAGTGGGTAAGCAAAAATTTCCCCTCGGAACATGTTTAAGGCCATAAGGAGAATGCCATGGCGACAGACAGCAATCTCTAATCCCTCCTCATCCAGTTTGCTGCTTGATTTTTTGGCCAATTCTTTTGCTGCTGTCCATTGTGATGCACCACACAGTCCTCTTCCCGACACCTAGATCATATAAATTATAAACATTTTAAAAAAGCTTAAAAGAGATGCTAAATAGACCACTCTAAATGTGACAGGACTTTACACATGATCAACAAAAAAGATTCAATATTTACAGAACATTCACATTAGCTTTTGTAAGATGAGTTTACAGATTTCTCAAAAATGATTAATGCTTTGAACAAACAAATCCATCTCACCATGTATTGTACATATTGACTGAGTTAACTGTTATATTATGGCCTTTAAAAAACTACACATTGACTGCTTCAATCCAAGCTAATTTTAAAACAATGAACACAAATATCTGAAGTAGTCATAATGTAAAAATGCACATAGCATGTTGTCAGAGGGCATCATATTTTATCTTCTGGATATGTTTAATTATTTTCTAAGCAATACATTTAGTTTAAGGAATGTGTAAAATTGTTTGTGAAAAGCTGTAAAAGAAATTATCTAGTAATATCTGCCAACATAAATAAAAATACTTACGTGATCATTGTTGTTGCGGACAAAGTCCACAAAGTCAGACACCTCCACATCACTTTGTATAAAAATATGGTCAAATAATCCTCTTTTCTCTGTGCTATCGAGAAACACATCAAGAACGTATATTAACACATCATTCAAAATTAAGAAAATCACTTTATTTAAAAAAAGTACCTTGCTGTGTTTTTAAACCGATAGTGTTTGCGATTTCCGTCAACACATACAGCTAGCATGTCTGGAGTGCATGCTGGACAAGTGAAAAACTCCTCCTGGCACATCTTTTCCACTGCATATCTTGCTGCAACCCATTCATTAAAACTGCAGCTAAAAACATTGGCTGATATTTTTCCACTCTGCAAAATTAAGCACATGTAATACTGGTGTTTTACTGGGTAGAACATGTTTGATTATATGTAGCATTGAAAGCACTCATATTCTTTTAAATTAATCTCCAAAAGGTTAAAAGGATAAAGTTTAACTTTAACATCAGTTAAGGCTAGTGTACATAGCTGAATTGAGAATCACATTGTATATAATTTTCACAATATTCAATATCTTAGTTGTTAAATCTATACATGAAAAGGTTTCTACTACTTTCAAAGAAAATAGTAATTTTACTTGCCAGTGGTTAATGATAAATCAAATTTAAAAACAAATAAAATACTTACTCTACCAAAGAGAATTGTTTTCTCATCAAGCATTTTAACAAATGCTTGAAAAGACATCCCTGGTGATGCCATTTTCATCTCTTGAAATGAGACGAGCACATCTGTTGTGAACAGCATACTTGCAGGGATGTTGCCAGGCCAGTAACCACTCCTCTGAAGTTCTGACAAAGACGTCTCTCGTGAATGTCCACACGAAGCACAGGACAAGTGAGGCATGCTAAGGTTGTAACGGCCTACAGGAGTAAAACAAGCTACATATAATTATTAGACAATAAGGAAATGGTAATAAATATTAGAAAAAATGTGATGCAAAAATCTTCCTTTCCATTCATAGTGATGAGGGTCATGGGCCTGCCTGAAGAAACAAGGACTGTCCCATTACTGCAATCACAAATATGGGCAGGTATTTCTACAGGCAGCAGTCGAACTGTGCAAAAAATAAGATATATTTAAAAACATCATATATTAAGAGCACAATAAAACAACAATACAACTAAGCATAACATTATCTTACCAAGATGTTTAACAGAAATTTGACCAGCTTCCTGGCAGAATCCTGTGGATGGAGGTAAAGGTTGTACAAAACCTGAGACAAGAGAATCCCGATTATGGAGAACAAAGAAGCTACCATGTCTTCTCTCATCACAATCGGCACAGAGGAAAGGGTAAGGGAGACAGTCCCTACAGCGCACAATAGCTGCATTTGATCTACACTGTTGGCAGGATGAGGAACTTGCATCCTCTCCTTTCAAAATGTTCTCCACAAGTGAAGATCTAGCTTCTTTCCATCTCTCCTCCCTCATTTCAGTTCTAATGGTCCAGTCATTGGATGCAGACCGAGGTTGATGATCTTGCATTGGCATAACATTATCATCAACTTCCGTAGTGTCCAACAGCCTCTTTAGCTCTTCAAGAATGGTATCTAAGTCAAATTAATAAACATATATTTAAAAAAAAAATCAAGATTTACATCTAAAAGTATATAACTGTGTATGCACTTAAAAGTCTAATGATGGAATTATTCACATCTATATAAAAAAGTTAATTTTTAAATATGAAACACTAATCAATATTTTGCTTCAGTATATACCAGCTGTCTCAGAGGTATTTGCAGGGCCACCCGTCAAGTCATCTTCTATAACAAGTGGACCTGCTAAAAAAAAATTGTGAGAAAGAAATAAACATAAAGAGATACACATACACTCAACATAATTTTGATGTAGCTAAACATTACCAGAAAGGTTGTTGTGGTGGAACAAAATTCCATCATTAAAAGTCTAATGATGGAATTATTCACATCTATATAAAAAAGTTAATTTTTAAATATGAAACACTAATCAATATTTTGCTTCAGTGTATACCAGCTGTCTCAGAGGTATTTGCAGGGCCACCCGTCAAGTCATCTTCTATAACAAGTGGACCTGCTAAAAAGAATTGTGAGAAAGAAATAAAAAAAAAGAGATACACATACACTCAACATAATTTTGATGTAGCTAAACATTACCAGAAAGGTTGTTGTGGTCACTTCCTAGTCCTATTTACAAAACAGAAGCACAATTTCACATAAAGTATATATATATACAATTGCTTCTTAATATATACAGTATATATGGAGTATGGATTCTGGACTCACATATGGAGAATTATACATATATATCATTTTTATGAGCATATACAGTGAGTACCTTATACTTACGTTCTACAGTTGCCCTTCTGGCTCTTGGATATTTGTAAATTATTTCACCTTGGCTGTCCCTCTTTCTCCATTGAACAGTAGGGGGTGGGGGTAGAGGCTGCACATTGCTTTTGGACAGTCTTTCCTAAGAGCATAACAAAAGACTAGCCAAAAATTCAAGAAATATAATATCACTTAATGTCTTGTTAGGGTTAATAAATGCATACTATTGACCAATAAAGTAACAGTCATTGTGAAATATATATTGTGACTTAATTTAAAATCAACAGGACAATTTTCAAAAAATATACTAAACTCAATGCTTGTACAATAACTTTATTTTACCTCTCGAGCTTGTAAGTTTTCAAGGAGCTCATCAGTATTTCTCAACTCTTCTTCTAACTCAAAGTCCATCATGTGATTGTATATAGACACTCGACAGATAGAGAGATATTGATACACAGATCAAAACAGAGATAGACAGATAGATCAGACACACAGACAGACAGACAGACAGATAGATAAGCTCTTAAAAGTGCTGTTGGGTTCGTTATATAGCTGATAGATAGATAGATAGATAGATAGATAGATAGATAGATAGATAGATAGATAGATAGATAGATAGATAGATGGATAGATAGATGGATAGATGGATAGATAAAGTTCTTAAAAGTGATGTTGGGTTCGTTATAACCTATGGAAAAACAAAGAAAGATATTACAAAAATAAAAAGATTTAATGTTCACATGCCATTGATTGTAAATAGTACTGATATATTATATAAGATAATACAGGTTATCTGAATTAATAAAAAATGTTAATGACAAGTTATTAGAGTTTTAACCAAATCTTCTTTTCATCTTAGTCGAAGTTTTAACATTCTTATTCATTTGAGTTAATTAGTCTATTATGGCAGTCAAACACAAATCCCAGGTCATAAAGTATCTGATAAACCCCAAATTATAAAGTATTAGCTAACATGCTAATGGACGTAGGCCATACGCTGATTTCACGCAGCCGCCATTTTGAAATCGAAAGTGAGGCTCCGGTGGGAAGAACCCCGGAAGTAAAGATAAACAACAATGCTTTGGATTACCAACCTGAAGCTGCTGCCGCGATTTACACTATTGGATGTTAATATCCAATATAGGATATGTATATAGTTCATTCCTGCTTCGTTTTTTACATTCTGAATTATATATATAAAAAAATATTTTATTTATAAATGAATTTCACTGTATATAGTCTAAAGTATGAAAGAAATGTTTGTACATTTTTAGAATTGACACAACATCATTAAACACAACAATACGCTATCACATTCACGACTCTCCTGTGATTAAAGGCGATACTTCCGGTTTTCTTCCCACCGCAGCCTCGCTTTCGATTTCAAAATAACGGCTGCGTGAAATCAGCGCAGCATATCATCAGGTATCGTTAGCAGCCGTCAATAGGTTTTAGGCATGGCTTTTATTCTTAATAAAAAATAAAATAAAATAAAATGAATGAAATATATATATATATATAACAACCCTGATAGACGTGTGAACATGATGCACAAAAAAGTACAATGATTCCAAGAAAAATTCTTTATCTAAATTATGTACCAGAACACCAGAAGAACCTACCGTGCAAAGACGAGATATAGCGTTGAAAGCGCGACAGGACTTACCGCGAGAACAGGATGCCAGAAAAAAAAAAAAAAAAAAAAAAAAAAACTTAATTGGTGGCATTGCTTTTATTATATATATATATATATATATATTACAATGTTTTACATTTATTAATTATAAACCAACAATTACTCCATAAAAATACCCGGTTGATTATGTGTAAGAGTTTGTTATGTTTTGATTGGCCAACATAAGAACCACAACAGTAAAAGCACGTAATATCGCAGATTCTACAGATAACATTAATAGCGAGCTGATAATTAATTTATTAATGTCCCTGGCATCAAATGTAAAAATAGCCTAAAGATCTCAAATCTATAAATATAAATGTGTGTGTGTTTTAATCTTTTTTTTTTCTTTTTTTTTTTACAATAAGAAACAGGCCAGAAGTATACAGTAGGCCTAAACAATCATTTAATTATGCATTATAAAAACGCATACTATATATATATATATATATATATATATATATATATATATATATATATGCTATATATATATATATATATATGCGTTTTTATAATGCATAATTAAATGATTGTTTAGGCCTACTGTATCCTTATTATTATTAATTAATTAATTAATTAATTAATTCATTTATTTATTTGTATTTTTATATTTTTTCGTACATTTTATGCACATTGCGTACATGTGTGTATATGTATGTATACATGTATACACACATGCGTTATGGATTTTAAATCTTTGGAGTTGCTGGAGGTAGCCTAGCCCAGATAAAAGTCTTCTACAGATAATATTAAAAAGCGGATTTATGGACATTAAATACATTTATGTAGCTATACAAACTTAGCTATAAAAAACATAAATTTATTAGGCCTTATTTCTTACCAGAGCTTTAGAAAATTTCGATGACGTAGGCTAATTTGCCTTTTGCGTCTTAATCTGACGCTTAAGGCAAACCGTTGAAATCAATGGAGTTCCTTGTTCGTCAATAAAGTGACGCCTAGGGGTACCCGTTGAAATCAATGGAGTTCCTTGTTCGTCAACAAAGTGACGCCTAGGGGTACCCGTTGAAATCAATGGAGTTCCTTGTTCGTCAATGAAGTGACGCCTAGGGGTACCCGTTGAAATCAATGGAGTTCCTTGTTCGTCAATAAAGTGACGCCTAGGGGTACCCGTTGAAATCAATGGAGTTCCTTGTTCGTCAATAAAGTGACGCCTAGGGGTACCCGTTGAAATCAATGGAGTTCCTTGTTCGTCAATGAAGTGACGCCTAGGGGTACCTTCGACGTCTCCTTGGTGACGCGGAAGGCACTTGACCATGCTTCAGTTTTTGACGCCCTGGGAGTGAGTTGTGGGACATGGTCTCTGGGGCAGCTGGGTTAGTCTTGAAGGGTGTCATGTTTTTATGTTTATATGTTTTGTATTTTATGTCCTGTTTGTTTGTTCTGTTGTGATCAGTTTATTTGATAGTTTTTTCACCCTTGTTATGAATTTTTGTATTCAGTTATTTTTGTTCTTATATTTGACCAGTGACAGTATCATTGTTAGTTATTTTTCAAGCTGGATAAGGTTAAGGGATTAAAAATCATTCACTTGAATATTAGAAGTTTGGTGTGTAAAATTGATTTACTTCGTGTGTGGGTTGATTTAAATAAGCCTGATATTATCACTCTTTCCGAAACATGGCTCAATAGCAATGTTTCGGATAATGAAATTAGCTTAACAAATTATGTTGTTTACAGATCGGATAGGTGCTCCAGGGGTGGAGGTGTGGCTATATATGTATCTACAGGTCTTGTTTCTGAATTAATTATACCTTCGATTGATCCTTTATATTTTGAATGTATTTTTGTTAAGGTGGTTTTCCATTTAAATAAATGTATAATCATCGGGAGCATATACAGACCACCCTCTTCACCAGTGGAGTCCTTTAACTGCCTGATATCCACTATTAATTCAGTTTTTGGTAAAAATGAGTTAATCTTATTAGGCGATTTCAATAAGAATTGGTTGGATACGTCATGTAATAAAGAGAAAAATATATTTAATGATTTAAATCTTACCCAATTAATTACTGAGCCTACTAGAATTACTTCTCGCACACAATCTCTTCTTGATTGGATACTTGTCTCACACCCAAATAGATTTTTAAGGTCCGGTGTGATGTCTGACTGCTTTAGTGATCATTCGATTATATTCTGTGTATGGAAAATTAAAGTACCTAAATTGCCACCAAAATTAATTAAAATCAGACAATATAAAAAACTGAATTTAGATTTATTTATTCATGATCTGATTTCTATTAATTGGAATAGATATAATTTAATTCCTAATGTACAAGACGCTTGGGATTTTTTTTATACTGAGTTTATAAATGTTGTAGACAAGCATGCACCTTGGAAAATTGTTAGGGTTAAGGGCAATCATCTTCCTTGGATTAATTCGGAACTTATTAGTCTTTTTAGGCAAAGGGACAAAGCATGGACAACATTTCGTCAGACAAGAAGTAATGCTGATTGGGAAGTCTATAGGCATTTGAGAAATTTGAGCAAAACAAAAACTCGAAATGCAAAGTCTAATTATTATAAAGAATGTCTTTCTTTTCATTATAAAAATCCTAAACAATTTTGGAATAAAATTAAAAACATTATTAATACATCAAATAAACATTCAGTTAATCAAATTAGAGTTAATAATAATATAATACTTCATGACTCCTTATCTATTGCGCAAGAATTTAATCAGCATTTTTCTTCAGTTTGGTCTACTTTAGTATCCGCCTCTTACTTGAATACTGATATTTGTAATGAGACTGCATCATGTAATAGTTCATTTTCATTTGGGAAGATTGCTCCAATTGATGTTCAGAGTGCTATTGATGAATTAAAAGTGACTAGTGGTGAAGGATTAGATGGAATTGAAAATAGGTATCTTAAATTAACTTCACATATTCTTATGTATCCACTAGCTGACTTATTTAATCTTTCTTTGTCTACATGTGAGTTGCCGGTGATCTGGAAATGTGCACGCATTACTCCGCTTTATAAGGGAGGTGATGTACTTGATATTAATAATTATAGACCAATATCTATTATATGTTCTATATCTAAAGTTTTTGAAAAATTAATTTATAAACAACTTTCAAATTATTTATCTATCAATAATATTCTATCATCATCTCAATCTGGTTTTAGGTCTAATCATTCCACAACTACTGCATTACTTAAGTTTACAAATGATGTGTTTTCAGCCTCAGATAATGGAAAGCTCACAGGTGCTATTTTTCTTGATTTGACTAAAGCTTTTGATTTGGTTGATCGTTATTTGCTTCTAGATAAACTTCATGCTATTGGTTGTTCAAAAAATACAATTTTGTGGTTTAATTCATATCTGCACAACAGGAAACAATGCGTTGTCCTAAATGGGAATAAATCTGATTTTCTGATTCAGCAAAGAGGTGTGCCTCAAGGTTCAGTTCTGGGACCACTTCTTTTTTCTATTTATGTAAATAATCTACCATTACTTCTTAAAAACTGTCAGGTTCAACTTTACGCAGATGATACTGTCATATATACATGTAATTCTGATCCTATACAAATTCAATTATCTCTTCAATCGGATTTTAATAGTTTACAAGACTGGCTTTTGGCTAATAAATTAGTGCTTAATAAAACCAAGTCATATACTATGATTTTTGGTTCTAGACATAAACTTAATTCTAAAACCTGTTCTTGTGTTGTATCATGTAAAGACGGTACTCCTCTGCATAGAGTTGACACTATTAAATATCTTGGTTTATGGCTCGATTCTAAACTTTCCTTTAAACCACATATTAATCATGTTTTACGAAAAGTCAATGTTGGAATGAGTATCTTGCATCGATCTCGAAATTGCTTCTCTTATAGTGTTCGTAAGAAACTAGTTGTTCAATTAATATTTCCGTTTTTTGATTACTGTGATGTGGTTTATCAGACGGCATTAAAATCTGATCTTGTCTCACTTAATTTGGCATATAATAGAATTTGCAGATTTGTTTTAGGATGTTCTTTTTCCACTCACCACTGTACAATGTATGATGCACTTCAGTGGCCATCTTTGAATGTGAGAAGGCAGACTCACTGGCTCCAATTTATATTTAAATGTATTTACTTTGATTATCCTAGTTATTTACAACAATACTTTGTACTCTTTTCTTCAAACCATCAAGTTAGGCATTCTGTTCAGACTTACTTTCTCGTTCCTCGTGTTAGAAAAACAATTGGTAAGAGAGCATTTATGTTTAAAGCTGTACTAGACTGGAATAACTTGCCTGTAGATATTAGATCCATTACTTCTTTTCGGTTGTTTAAACAATCTATATTATCTTATTTTAAAGTAGATTGCACATGCTATCATTGAAACTGTCGTTGTTGTTATGTGTACTGTTGCTCTTTTTATTTTTTGGGTGGTGTGTTTTTGTGTTTTGTCTGTTTGTTGATGTATTGTTAATTGTAATTTTGTTATGTTCTTTAAGTTGTAATTGTGTTTCATTGTAAGGACCCCCTCGAAAACGAGATGATACATCTCAAGGGGTTAATCCTAATAAATTCTAATAATAATAAACTAATTTGAGAAACATTTTATTCATCGGTTCACTGAAAAGCCCACGATAGTAACTCTTAATGTCTGAAACACTCAGATTGATCTTAAAGACTGAACTGAGATATTTATCTGGTTGTGTGTGAATCCTCCCCCAACCTCAGTCAGTTTCCGCTCACACATCCGTCTCCTTTAACATCACGGAAATCAACAAGCTTTTGCTGATCTTACATTTTCAAATGAATTCTGGCCCTGAATGAAAACTAATAGCAGAAGAGTGAAATATTGGATTAGATATCTGTATCTACTGGTGTGTTATTTAGTGCTGTGAGCTGTCAATCATATTTGACCTCTGACCCGTGACTCTTATTTGACTGTTGATGGATTCACTTTATTTCAGTGTAAATATGTTTTGTGTGGAGTGGAAGATTGTGAGCTTGAATTAAACCATGTGGGACCATGTGATATTTCAGTTTTTCTTTTTTAATAAATGTGCAAAAATGTCAACAATTCTGTGTTTTTCTGTCAATATGGGGTGCTGTGTGTACAATAATGAGAAAAAAAAAAAGACCTTAAATGATTTTAGCAAATGGCTGCAATATAACAAAGAGTGAAAAATGTAAGGGGGTCTGAATACTTTCCGTACCCACTGTAACGTGAATAACCGGCTTAGTCGGTCTCTATCAGCTGACATGAACCTAGTAAGGAGAGTAGAGGAGGCGAACGTAGCTTCTGAACGCTATGATGCATTTGGTGAGCATGTCACACTCAAAACTGACCCTGTCAAAATACTAAATGTAAATGACGTTTGCTAAAATTAAAAACAAAAAATGATCTTTGACCAAATGGCATGAAACTTTGTAAAGTTGTCAACAATTTCTAGATCTAATTTTTTTTAAATAAAATAAAATGTATTAAAAATACAATTTGAATGATATTTTTTTTTTTTTTTTTTTTTTTTTTTTTGTGTGTGGAGAAAAAGTCACACTTGTGCTGTTTGGGGTCTCAAGAGACGTATGAAATTTTATTTATTTTTTTATGTAACAAATGTAATTTCACATTTGAGCAGTTTTGGGAGGAAATTTATATACATAAATTAAAATATATTTTTTTTAAATAGGTTTTTATAAAATAAAAATAGAAACTTTTTATGTAAAATTCACTTTATAAAAGGCCCACATTTCTAAATTTCCTTCATGGGGATAACATGGATAATTTTACATAGTTTAGTGTAAGATTTTTGCCCATCTTTGTAAAATAGCCCGAGTGTAAACCACAAACGAACAGCACAGAAGGGTTAAAAGACTTGCCGCAGCCATATGCTGTGTGTTCCCACTCCAATGCTTTAAAGGGTGAAAGAGGAGTTGCAGAGGATCGAGAACAATGTAGAGCGTGTGACACAACCGACCGAATAGTGTGTGCCAATGGCACCCGTTCTGAAGAGGATCGGCAAAGCACGCATCTGCATGGATCTTAAAGGAACACTCCACCGTTTTTTGAAATAGGGCTTATTCACCTTCTTTCCTACATTTAGATAGGTGGGCAAATGCATTTTTGTCTCAGTGCATGCGTTGTTTTAGTTTGACAGGGTCGGCGCTAGCTTAACTTAGCACAATGAATGGAATCCTTTGTTGCCAGCTAGCATGGCCTGAGTAAAAGTGATCAAATAAAATAAAAACCCACCTAATTACTTCTTGTGGCCTGCGTATTCACAACGAGTACAAATAGCAATGCAGATTAACACTAGGTGATTTCCTAGGCAGATATTGACTTGGGACTATATTAGGGGGAAGCACAGGCGAAGCACTGCTACTTGGGCGCAGAGATATCACGCAACACATGAAATGTGAATATGTGGTATAATATGTGAATGTGAATACAGGTATAATATGGGTCGATCTATACATGTATGAAGTGGGAGAGAGGCCGCACTATGCTTAAATATATTTTTATTTTTATTTACACAGACGCGCCGAAACGCGTCTGTGCAACTAAAAATAAAAATAAAAATATATTTAAGCATAGTGCGGCCTCTCTCCCACTTCATGTATTATAATTATCTAGGCCAGCACTCTTAAAATTGACAAGTGTACACATTGAGTGAAGCCTGCTCCTATCCACATTTACTTTTCGATCTATACATGCGTCATGTTTAAAATAATCACTTACTCTGTGGACAGTTGTCCATTTGGTCCATTCGGCGTGGGGCTTTTTTTCCAGTTCACTTTATCACACCGGGGAAAAAAATAGAGTAAAAGTTACTGCAGGATGGATCAATGCCGTGAAATCCTTGGTAGCTGTGAGACAACTGCCGGCACGCTCATCTTGATCTGACGCGCTGAGCCTGGTCATCGATGGCAAAAAATGTCCCACTCTCTACAGCTCAGACACTATTTCAGTCGGGATAGATTGGCATATTCCCCCACATTCACACCACCAGTTCGTGTTGGCTCTCATCCTCACGTCCTCAGGCTGTTGAGCGATCGCAATCTCCTCCTCCTGTCATTCTATTTCCAAAGCACGCAGCTCATCTTCTGAAAACTCAGGTATGGTTCTGGCTCTTGATTGTCTGAGAAGTCACCCTCTTCGTCTCTCACAAAATTAGCCATGTTCATTGCCATTCATGTACTGTAGGAAAAATAGCCAGCTACTATTCATGCCGGTATGTTGACATTTCATGTGTTGCGTGATATCTCTGCGCCCAAGTAGCAGTGCTTCGCCTAAGCAGCAGTGCTTCGCCTGTGCTTCCCCCTAATATAGTCCCAAGTCAATATCTGCCTAGGAAATCTCCTAGTGTTAATCTGCATTGCTATTTGTACTCGTTGTGAATACGCAGGCCACAAGAAGTAATTAGGTGTTTTTTTTAATTATTTTTTTTTATCACTTTTACTCAGGCCATGCTAGCTGGCAACAAAGGATTCCATTCATTGTGCTAAGCTAAGCTAGCGCCGACCCTGTCAAACTAAAACAACGCATGCACTGAGACAAAAATGCATTTGCCCACCTATCTAAATGTAGGAAAGAAGGTGAATTGTCATGTCTTGTCATGTTGTCTTGTTCTTGTTCTTTCTCTCTTCTCTGTCTCCCTCTGCTGGGGTTTTGGAGTTACTGTTTCTTTCCCTTCTCCCTTCCTCCAGCTGTTCCTCATCTTCTCTAACTACCTCGTTTACTCTCTTCCCACCTGTTCCCTCTCCCCTCTGATTAGGTCCCTATTTCTCTGTCTGTTTCTGCTTCTTTCCTTGTCGGATTCTCACTTGAGTTTCTCATGCTAGAAGCAAGCTACAGTCCTGTTTGTCTCTGTCCTAGTCCTGTCCTAGTCCTGTCCTGTTGGCATCCGCCTGGTGAACGCAATCTATTCTCTGCTAATCATCTATATCTTTGTATTCTGCCCAGTTCACCTGACGCTGTGAGAGATCTGGTAACCGCAGTCTTTTCTCGAGCCTTGTCTTCTCTGAGAGACCTGCAGCCTGTCGCCGCGAACACAGCCTTCTCTGTCTGCTGCCTAAAGACTCTTTTGAAGTTATCTGAAGTATTTTTTGCAGAAGTATTTTTGTTTCATTTTTATCGCCCTCTCTGCGGGTTGCCTGTTTTGCCATTATCTCTCAAGAAGAATTGTGTTCTACATTTTACCACCTTGTGTTCTTATTAAAGACTCTATTTTTGTTAATTCGCTTTTGGGTCCTCTCTTACCTGCATAACAGATAAGCCCTATTTAAAAAAACGGTAGAGTGTTCCTTTAAAAGACTGAACGAGGCAGTAAAACGAGAACATGTTGTGCTACCCACTGCTGATGAGATTATTGCTAAGCTTAGTGGAGCAAAGGTGTTCTCCTCCTCAGATCCCTCTCCACCCTGAGCGCTGCAGACTCGCCACCTTTACCACACCATTAGGGAGATATTGTTTCAGGAGGCTTCCCTTCGGGATCTCGAGCGCTCCAGAGATCTTCCAGAGGAAAATGCAGGAGACGCTTCAAGTGCTGGAGGACTGAAGGTCTTTATGAATGACATACTATGGGTCTGCCCGGGAACAACATGACTCTCGTCTGGAACAAGTGCTGTAGAGAGTGGCGTCTACAGGGTTAAAACTGAACACGGAGACATGCACGTACAGACATAATTCGGTTCTGGGTCACCTTATTAACGAGACAGGAGTGCAGACAGATCCAGATAAGGTGGATGCCATCCGACAGCCAACACCACAAAATCAGCAGGAACTGAAAAGGGTGCTTGGCATGGTGAATTATTTGTGGAGGTTCATCCCCAACCTCTCGACAGTAAACCAGCCACTGTATGAACTCCTCAGGCAGAACAGTATGTGGATGTGGACACACACACACACACACACACACACACACACACACACACACACACACAGCAGACAGCTTTTGAAAACATCAGAGAGCTGCTCATGAAGGCACCAGTCCTCATATATTACGATGTCGCTAGGACCACTGCTAGCATACTAGCATACGGCTCACTGATGCAGAAAGTCGATATGAGCAGATCGAGGAGTGTGTGGCCAGCTTGTGGAAATGTGAGAAGTTTGAAAAATACTGTGTGGCTTGGATGAGTTTAAGCTGGTGACGGATAAAAAGCCCCTGGGTCCCTCTCATCAATAGCAGGAGCTTATAGATAACGTCCCAGTACGATGTGCCAGGAAGAATTAAGGCATTTATTAAGGCAACAGAGGGTCAAACCTGCTACTAACAAGGTTTACATAATAAAGTGTCCAGTGAGTGAATTCATAGTGTGTGTCTTACAGGTAAAGCTATTATTGTGCAAGAGTCTTATTTTGGACACTAGATGGCGCTCTAGTTAATAGTGGGATGTTGTTTTATTTGATGACTTTTAAGGTTCATGGTCAGTAAAACAACTGCAAATGAGAAAAATGTAAGTATTTTGATGAAAATGTTTTTATTTATTGAATTTTGATTGAATGGAATTTTCACTTTTTTTTCTGAATATGAGCATATTTATTACACTTAATTGTAACATAAACATTAATTTGTTAGCAATGTTGCTAGTTAGTTACCCCCCAAACTGAAACTAAAGAAAATATTAACAACCATCAATCATTTACATACCATAAATACCATGAATATTACAACAGTAAATCATGCATATGCTTTCTTAAAATGACTGTTAAAGGGATACTTCACCGTTTTTTCATATTAAACTATGTTATTCCCTTAACTAAGACGAGTTGATACATACCTCTATCGTCTCAGTGCGTGCACTAAATCCCTCTGTCTTGCGGCGAAACTTTGTTAGCCCAGTTCATTTAATATGGGCCAAGCAGAGAAGCTACCAAACACCTCCACGTTTTCCCTATTTAAATACAGTTACTCGCGAAGTGTAACTCGACCTAGGACGGTGACACAAAACAAAACGTTGCGCTTTTCTAAGCGTGTAAAATGGATAACTATATTGTATGGCGGAATACCATAGCAAGTGCTTGTAAGCACTTCGACTTGGCGTAGTAATATCTTCACTCGTGAAAAATCCTCTCACCGGCCCCCGCTCCCTCTAGTGAAGATATTACTGCGCCAAGTCGAAGTGCTTACAAGCACTTGCTATGGTATTCCGCCATACAAAATAGTTATCCATTTTACACGCTTAGAAAAGCGCAACGTTTTGTTTTGTGTCACCGTCCTAGGCAGTGGTGTAGTGGTAAAAAAAGAGGTGGGTAAACTATAAATTCTGGTGGACCACAACTTGATCACCCGGTAAGGTGGGCCACTGCCTACCGGTGTATGTGTATCCTGATGACATCGCTATATCATTTGATGGTACTACCAAGGGTATCACTGGTTGTTCCCTCATCATAGATCACAAAATCACTATTCAATTCATACATTAATCGAAGTTCTTGTTAAAGAGACTCAAGAAGGAATAATATGGTTGAAATCTATCAAGTTTACTAAATGACAAAACAGAGAGAACAAAAATATTTTAGAGAGATCGAGAGGGAGGCTTATATCCAGGGCTTTCAGTGCAATGCACTTGAACATAATGATAGGGATTTGGGGTTATTTTCATAGTCGAATAATCTGTTGAATATTTCCTCGATTAATTGATTAGTTGTTTGGTCTATCAGAAAAATGTGGATCAGTGTTTCCCTGTAGAGGGAAAAGTCTTTAACCTGGTGCAGGCTTGATTCCCTCTGAATGTCTTGTACAGTTGGGTTTTGACATGCTCATTACATTAAACCAGCGCGCTGCGTAATGCATTGTTTAAAAAAAAACAAAAAAACAACAACTATTTTTGCCTAGTTTTAATGATTTTCTGTTGCGTCTGCGATCAAGTTTAATTCTCGCGCAGCTTGTATAGTAACGAGCGTGTGTTTTCTGCTCCGTGTGTGCCGTTCTCTTTGTTCCGTACGTGTGTGTGTGTGTGTGTGTGTCGGCGCGCTGCGCTCTCTGCTCAACGTTCTGCTCTGTCATTAACGGCCCAAATGCTCGAATCATGTACCGATCGGCGATCACGCACTGGAAAAGCAAAGTCCGCTCAAATAACGTGAAATTTAGAGGTGGATAAACGCAATTTGAGGTGGATAAACGCACTTTGGAGGTGGGCAAACGCTATTTCCGAATTTTGGGAGGTGCGTAAACGGCGTTTACGTGCGTTTAGCCTCCACTACATCCCTGGTCCTAGGTCGAGTTACACTTCGCGAGTAACTGTATTTAAATAGGGAAAACGTGGAGGTGTTTGGTAGCTTCTCTGCTTGGCCCATATTAAATGAACTGGGCTAACAAAGTTTCGCCGCAAGACAGAGGGATTTAGTGCACGCACTGAGACGATAGAGGTATGTATCAACTCGTCTTAGTTAAGGGAATAACATAGTTTAATATGAAAAAACGGTGAAGTATCCCTTTAAACATTGACAGATAAAAACATGATATGATCTTTAAAGGGTGTGCCATCAAGATCAGCTTTAACTTTTGTATATCGAATCTTAACTGCTTGATTTATTAAATTTTTTTGGCAAAATGTAACTATTATTGGCCAGCTTCTTATATAAAGTTGGATTTATAAGCATGTCCAACTTTATTTGCACACATACAGTATACTCACGCAGAGCAAAAATAGCAAATCTCAACTGCTTGATTGCTTGTATCGTCACAAAATATAAACTATATTATCGCCCAGCTCTAATCTGATAAATGTGACTATAAGGCATGAATATATTATAAACATTAACATCATGATTTTCTGTAAAGCTGCATTGAAACATTCTGTATTGTGAAAAGCGATAAGCAATAAATTTGACTTGAAATGACTATATGATATTGTATTTTATCACAAACTAAACGAGAGTCGTTTATCAGTTAGATTCAGTATTTAACAGTGAAGTCTGTTTTGTTAAAGCTAAAGCCAGACTGTGAGTCTTTACGCTTCAACAATCCCAAAACTCAAAACTAAAGAGCTGAGAGGAACTACAGCGGTTCCTGTGACAGCGATCACACCGCTGGTCTGGTTCTAGAAGTTTGATCATGTTCACTTGGCGATCGGCGCATACACCACATGACCCTCCTCTTTATCATCCTGTCAAAAACACAATATATAATAATAAATGTCCTTGACATCATGTTACAATATGCAGATATAAAACCAGCCTCAAGTGTTTCACGTCTATAGGCCTGTAAGTGAGAGACTTTCACTGTTTCCTTCTGTTTGTTTCTTAATGCTTGCAAAATAATACTTGCTATAAAAATGTATTCCAGTACAAATTTCATATAGACAGAATTGTGTTGATTTCACAAAAGCACGTAGAGTTTGTGCAACTCTGAAGATTTGGACTGTGATTTCATCAACTGACACAGAAAACACTTCATCAGCGGCTCATTATTAACACTGGAAATATGAACTAATGTTGATCTGATGGTAAAATGAGTGTTGTGAGTGATATGGCATACGTTTCTCGCATTGAATGCTGATCTTTATACATATTTAATATAGTGGTGTTTTGTGTTTTTGTCTGTATAATGATCTATCACACACTGGCACACTCACTGCTGAAATCATACACAGACATGAATTAGTAATAAATTATCTTACCGATTTCTGTGCTTTTCTTTTGTAGAACGTTGGCTCTGCGTAAGTGATTTCTTCTTCACGAGTCTCAACTGTTTCAACGATAATAAGATGTAATATAATAAACAGGTGGATTAACACAAAAAACTCAATGTTATTAACTATATCTGTTTTCTTTACATCGTATATGTTATTAGGGTCGTCGAAGTTAAAGTGTTAAAGCTCACATTACTGCATTACATTAACAAATTGATTCACTTTGACTTTCACTCACTCACGGGTCACTAGCAGGATCACGTTTGAACATTCATTCAGAAAGACATTCTTTGCAGATAATTCAAACCCAGAAAAATTTTCAATTAAGGTAATTAACTTTTTTTTTTCTATGATGAAATTAAATGTTAATTGAAGCTCAGGTGAAATGCCCAGCATCACTATATAAATGGCAAACCAAACATCTACACATATTATTCAGTGATCTTTCCATTAACCCTTGTTGTTTTGAAACAATCTGTATTGTATAAAGCGCTATAAAAATAAAGATGACTTGATATATTGTGCTGTGCAGAAAATCCTTTACCTAATGTGATGTTCCTAGTCAAAAATGACCGGCCTTTTAAAAAATGCTTGTCAATCTCTTATTATGCTGTATTACCAGCAAATATTAGATTCAATCTTCTTGTCAACTTGTTTTCTTTCAGTTAGCACAGGTTTAGTATTTATTTTTGAAACTGAAAGGTCGTAGGCCTCATTGATCTGAGCTTATGAACCTCAGTATTTGAGTGAAAAAAGCATTATTTATGGATAATGTTGGCATTGGTCACTCAGCAGATCAGTGAGTCCTACGATCAACCTGTTCCAAAAAGAAAAACAAAACCTGTGCTAACTGAAAGAAATCTACTTTGAATCCTATGTTTGGTAATAATATAGCATAAAGAGAAAATATGAACATTTTAGGAGGTCGTCATCTTTGACAAGGAACACCATAAGTGTAACAAGTACAAAGATTATGGGTTAGGGTTGTTATACCCTGTGTGAGCAAAGTCAGTAAGTTTTAGTCCAATGCGGTAACATTAACATTTTCGGGAAAAAGAAAATCCTCTCTTGGTCAAAATTACCACAACACAACATGAGGGTTAAAAGAAACTACACTATTTAAGAATATTATTATTTGATATAACACTTATTAATTTTACAAATTCAATAGCATTTATAATTAACACTTGCCTTCTTGATCAGTTTTTCTACATTTCTTGCAGATGCAGAAGATCCCAACGACTGCAGAAACAATCATCAGAGATCCAGTGGCAGCAGCAGAGATCAGCACTATTGTAGACACTGAGAGAAACAGTTATTAGTGTCAGCTAGTGATAAGAGAACTTCACAGTTAGTAGCATTTTGATGCTTTACATTTAAATTCATTTGAAAGTTTTTAGTTTATTCCATTCTATTGTAGGTAACAGTACAAATCAAAATGTATGTGTTTCATTTCAGGATGAAAGGAAGCAAAGTGTGCTGATGTTGTGTATGTATGTATATAAATATGATAAACAATCTGAGGTATGCCGACTGTTACGATCACCAGCTGGAGTGCCCAGGATATCCACCAGAGGGCGCTCCTCCCCAGACCAGTGTCATTCCACCATGAACTACATTTCCCAGAATCCTTAGCCTAGACTCATTATCCCTGATTAGTTTCAGCTGTTTCTCATTTACCCTTGTTAACTCTGTCTATAAATACTTGGTTTACTCAGGGTGCTTTCACACTGGCAGTTTAGTTTGGAACAGGGCACGATTCGCATGAAAACTTGCTAATGTGAACGCTGTCATGCGGTAGGGATGGGCAAATGAAGCCTCATGAAGCACTGAGGCTTTCCCCTGAATGTTTTGGGAAAAGATTCGAAGCATCAAGAGTGTCGAAGACAGCGCCATGTTGTGGCAGGTCAAATTTATAGCAGCCATGTTTATGAGCAGCTGAGTGCGCAGCGCCGTTGTTTTATCCATTAAGCACAAATAAAAGCCTGACAATGCTAAATGTTCAGTTTTCTGAATTCACATATTAAAAAGTGTGGCAATAAAATAAATGTAACAATTATATTAACACTATACAGAAATAAAAATACCAACAGAGTTACTTGATGCAAGTAAATGTTGGTCTAATTATTTTATGCTTTCTATGCTGTTTATGTGTCAGAATATATGATCATGTAACATAGGCTGTAGGCTTAATTATATATATATATATATATATAAAATAATGATGGTAAATGATGGTTTAAATGGACTTAAACTTCCAAAAACCTGTAGAGTACTGTTCTGGGTTCAAACATTCCAACACGCAAAGTGAAGCATTCACGTGACTGGAAAGAAAGTGAGGCTTCGTTTTTCGTTGATCACGTGTTTCTCTGAAAACAATACGCGCTCCGGCACAGAGCTTCACGAGAAATTGCGCTGCATACTCAATACGCACTTTGAAGCTTCAGTGTCAAATGTAACATCACTATCATGCGGACCCGGGTGCTCACTGGGGTGCCGAACCCGAGACTAACTGGAGGAGGTGGTCTGAGTTCGGTTGCTCTCGAACCGTGCCGCGGTTTGCATGAATCTGAAAGCAACACGGACTCGGGTGCGTGCTTGTTCAGGAAGTAAAGTGACCTACGAATGCGTTTTATCTGATTATGTTAAATCAAACACATGTAAGGGATGATAGTGTTGATGATTTACCTTGGATATGAGCAAAAGTGAGCCTGCAGTGTATTTGCACGTAGCGTGTGGAATTAGGGCAACAAATTCATGGAAATCAACTGTCTCCTCAAAAGAGTCCATTTGCAAGCAGCAGAAAGCCACCTTATGCTACACACACACAGTAAACCTGTGTAGTTCACTCAACTGTGCATTATAGGACCAAATTAATAAAAACACAATATATTGACCCACGCACTCTCTGATTTCTGCCATGCGCCGTGCACGTTTGCGATGACGTAAGATGCACGCAAACGCACCAGGGTTCGATAGAGGCACCAGGAAATAATCGCGCTCGGACCGCAGCAAAAGAGCCCAGTGTGAAAGCACCCTCAGTCACTCTTTGCGAAGTCTTGTTGGTGTTACACTGAATTTCTGAGCGCTATTTCTGGTTTCTGTTTCATGGTCTTGATCTTCTGCCTGTCTCCCTGGATTTCCCTGTTTGCTTGTGCCTTGGATTTTTGTTATTATCTGGATGGTTTGCTTCTTTGGTTTTGGCCTATTGCCTGTTTTATGGTGTACGATTCTGGAATTCCCCAATAAAAGCTGCGTTTGGATCCTCTACCCGTGTTTCAGAGCAGTTTCGTAACACTGACGACACAACACTGAAAAAAAAAGGAAGATCAGCAACATCTGCTGAGGAACTCAAGAGAAGAAATTGAGTACTACTGTACACCCAAAGCGCTTTATAATCATATAATGGGGTCTCTCCTCAACACCACCAGTGTGTAGCATCCACTAGTATGATGCGACGGCAGCCACAGCACAACAACACCAGTGCGCTCACACACACCAGCTATAGGAGAGGAGAGAGAGAGATAGAGCCAGTTCAGTGGATAGGGATTATTAGGAGGCCATGAATGGCAGCTCGATTGTAATCTCTGTCTATGCAAGTTACGGCGAGCTGCACGAACACGTTGGATTTGCCGTGTTTGGATGCTGATGTAGGTTCGTAAAGCCATGAGCATCAACGACCGCCATTGTTGATGGAAGGCTTGTTCGAGATGCATCGGAGCGGCGCGGACCAATCGGAGCTGCGGGAGTGTTTGGAGAGCATACGACTCCTTGTGCTTTTGGATCCCTTTCACAGTGCTTTGATGTCATGCGCTGATCGGTCTGCGAGAAGCCGAACCATCTCGAACAAGCCTGATGTGTTTGTGTTTGGCGCTGCCGCGCTAGCGTTGCTGGGCAACATGAGATGTATACAGTGATGTAAGATCTGGCTCACTTGCCTGTGGAGAGGCAAACCGGTTCTTAGAAAGCTCATCAGTCGAACCAACTCCGAACAAGCTCTGGCTTTGAACTAGCTCCCTGCTTAGCTTCAGTGGGAGACCAGTCTTGGGCTACAGGGTGATATGGCTGCTTGCCAATTGAACCCACTGAAAGTCTTTATAATCAACTCAATAACTGAACACTAATATCAGTGCTGTGGTACCTGCACATGTGTGACAGAGTGTGTTGATGTCCAGATGTGTGGTCTGGTTGCTGATGGGATTGTTCAGCACACAGCTGTAGGTGTTTTTATCCTGATATTCCACCTCCAGAGGTAGAGAGAGACTGATGCTGAGATCACACACACTGATGCTGGACAATACACTGATTCCTTTGTACCAGGAGAGAGTCACATGATTCACATTCACCACTGATGAACACACCAATGAACATGAAGATGATGATGAAGAACAGTGTGAAGAGTTACTGCTGATGACAGGAACAGGCAGACGAGCTGGAAAACATGAGAGAATAAAGATAAATGAGGATGAATGAAGATATTCAAGCAGACGAGGAAGAAACAGCGAGAGGAACCAAAATGATCAAAAGTGAAGCATTTTTAAAAATCTGATATAGAGAGTTACACATATACCTAGATGTTATAAATGTAAAACAAATTAGGCAAATTAGTCATTTTAACAATAAAACAACATGTTGATACCAAAATGATATACAACAAGTGATATTTAACTCACCATAGACAATCAGAGTAAAAGGCTTGATATCACTGTTGATCTGTAGATCATAATCTCCTTCATGTTCAGTTGTGGTGTTTGTGATGGTCAGAGATCCAGTTTGATTGTCCAGCTTCAGTCTGTCTCTGAATCTCCCATCAAGAACATCATCATATACAGTGATTCTGTCGGCCCGTTTATTGATTTCAGCTATTAAAGTGTTTTCATCTCCAAACCTCCACTGAATCACATCATCATCCTTCATTTGAGTAAGATCAGAGTTTAGAGAGTATGGAGGTATTTTTGGTGCAAAACTACTGAACGCCTGTGACAGTGGAATTTGTAGTTGTATAGAATAGCCACACATGTGTATCAGTAAATTTGAAGTCACAGAGAGAAATGTTTTAAGAGTTGCAAACTTGTAGACTTTTTTTTATCTTCCACAAACACAACTCACCAGTTACACCTTCTCAAATTCTTCATTGCAGGTGCACAAATCCTATTCTACAAATCACAAATTAAGAAACTCATACACTCACATTTTTGCTACAGTTGCTGCAGTGAATATGGTGCAAAACGCATTTACACCTCCGCATCAAGAAATGTGAAGTCACGGAGAAATTTTGCTCATCTGCAAATCAGTATATGAATTCATCCAATGAGAGTTGCACACTTGTAGAATATTTTCTCACAAATGTCTTGTATATTTTTCTAGCACAAACACAAGTACATAACTACAGCTGCTTGAATCTGCTGCGACGAATCTCAAACACTGTTTTTCGCTTTCAAGTGACAAGTTTCGCGCGCTCTCCCTTTTGCACCAAGTGCACCGTGAAATGTGGGGCAAAAGTGAGTTGTGCATCTGTAGAGGCAGTGGGCGGAGCCTACATGAATATTCATGAGTTTCCCGGGCATGTGCGTGGAACTGCTCATTCTAGTTCACGCTCCTCGTTTCTCAGCAGGTTTAATGGATTATTTCAAAAAAGGTAAATATAGTTTCAGCGCGATCTTAAACTACAATTGTGTATCGTTTTGTTAAATTCATAATGTTTTTATTAATTCGTCACTGACTGAATGATTGCTGGCATTCACTTCGTGTAGGCCAGGACTATATACAGTTGCTACAGCAAACTTCAACTCGCCGTATAAATTGCACCTTGCGAAGCTTTAAAACTGTGGTATTTTACGGAATATAATAAGCCACCAATTTGATGTTCTAAAAAAAAATATTGACAAACATACTGGCAAAATAATGTAACAATATTATTTTTAATGTTTTGATTGCAAGGTGTGCTTGTGCTGGTTTTGATTTAATAATATACACAGTTCAAAAGTTTGGTATTAGTAAGGTTCTAAGGTAAGGTACCTCTAAGGTACCAAGACTACATTTATCTGAAAAACAGTAATATTGTGAAATATTTTTATCAACTGTTTTCTATTTTAATGTTTTAAAAAAAAATCAGAAATCAGAAATCATTCTAATACTGATTTGCTGCTCAAGAAACATTTCTGATTATTATCACAGTTGAAAATGGTTGTGCTGCTTAATGAAGTGTGGAAATTGACCTTGCCTGCTATAAAAGTATAACATTTCTTAAATCATATTGATTCCAAACTTTTGTCATGCAAATCTTAAATGCCAGAATGTCATGTTTTAACATTGATCCAACAAAGTTTAAAGGTTTCATTTTCAAGAGTTCCAGTCAGAAGTAGATCATGCGTTTGTATCAATGGTCATCATTGTGTATCATCCAGGCACACAGAGCAACACATAAGGTGAAAGAAAGAACATGACAAAGAGAAACATCAGTATAGGGTGCAAAATGTTTATTTGGACACATATGGTTGTGGAGTTATTTCCCAGAGATTATTGCCAGAGATGAGTTGTAAAGCTTCATAAGGTAAGGTATCAGAAGAGCTTAGCAATAAATAAATTAAATGGTAATGGTTCATGTATTTAGGAATATTCTGCTCTTCTGTTGGAAATAAGTGTTGCTGTAATCATTCAGGTGTTCTGGATGTCAAAAGTGGAACGTTATTTTATTTTTATTTTTTTATTGCAGTGACATTCAACAAATGATAACAAAATACAGTTTAAAGCCATTGCAATGTACAGAGGAAAAGCACAACGAAATGAACGAGTTGAAGTTTGCTGTGCTTTATATAGGCCTACACGAAGTGAATGCCAGCATTTAGTCATTAACGAATGCACAAAACGTGCAAACTAATAAAAACATTATGAACTTTATGAAATGATACACAATTGTAGTTTAAGTTCGCGCTGAAACTATATTTACCTTTTTTAAAAATAATCCATTAAACCTGCTGAGAAACAAGGAGCGTGAACTAGAATGAGCAGTTCCACGCGCATGCTCTTATTACGTAAAATAATGTTAAGTGTTTTTTGTTTCTCATTTACAGTAACCTAGTTGTATCAAATGTAATTTATCCACTTTTGTCCATACAATTGTGTTTATATTAAAGCAACACATTCATGCTTGAGTTTGGTCTTAAATGATTTGGCTTATTTAAACGAACAAGAATTTAAGAACAATCACACCAGGATATATTATATATATTTTAAAAAGTGTTAGCCCACAGATACATTTATGAGGGTTTATTTAATTTATTGCAATCAACAAATGATAATAATTAGTAAAAGCCACAGTTTTAAAGCTTCGCAAGGTGCAATTTATACGGCGAGTTGAAGTTTGCTGTAGCTACTGTATATAGGCCTACACGAAGTGAATGCCAGCAATCATTCAGTCAGTGACGAATTAATAAAAACATTATGAATTTAACAAAACGATACACAATTGTAGTTTAAGATCGCGCTGAAACTATATTTACCTTTTTTGAAATAATCCATTAAACCTGCTGAGAAACGAGGAGCGTGAACTAGAATGAGCAGTTCCACGCACATGCCCGGGAAACTCATGAATATTCATGTAGGCTCCGCCCACTGCCTCTACAGATGCACAACTCACTTTTGCCCCACATTTCACGGTGCACTTGGTGCAAAAGGGAGAGCGCGCGAAACTTGTCACTTGAAAGCGAAAAACAGTGTTTGAGATTGGTCGCAGCAGATTCAAGCAGCTGTAGTTATGTACTTGTGTTTGTGCTAGAAAAATATACAAGACATTTGTGAGAAAATATTCTACAAGTGTGCAACTCTCATTGGATGAATTCACATACTGATTTGCAGATGAGCAAAATTTCTCCGTGACTTCACATTTCTTGATGCGGAGGTGTAAATGCGTTTTGCACCATATTCACTGCAGCAACTGTAGCAAAAATGTGAGCGTATGAGTTTCTTAATTTGTGATTTGTAGAATAGGATTTGTGCACCTGCAATGAAGAATTTGAGAAGGTGTAACTGGTGAGTTGTGTTTGTGGAAGATAAAAAAAAGTCTACAAGTTTGCAACTCTTAAAACATTTCTCTCTGTGACTTCAAATTTACTGATACACATGTGTGGCTATTCTATACAACTACAAATTCCACTGTCACAGGCGTTCAGTAGTTTTGCACCAAAAATACCTCCATAAGAGAGACTGAATCTCCCTCCATCACTGACTCCACAAACTTCACTTCATCATCACCAGACTCTCCTGAAGAACAGAATTTTTCACAGATTAAAGCTTTAAAATCACTTGATGTTGGTTTGATGAAGCTTCACTAAAATACTTGTATTCATTTAAATGTGAAATTAATAATATTCTGCAGCAGTAAAGGCAAAAAATTATGAATGAAGAGAAAAATAGATTTAGCCTATATATGGAACAATAACTAAAACTATTTTACTTTAATGTTTAATGTCACACTAAAACTAATGCTGTTGATTATCTGAGCTTCATATTTATATTATATTATTTAATCAATCCATAATAATTGAATTTAGAGCTGAATTCAAACTTGATCTGACAGTAAAAATCAGTTTAATTATTTATATATGAGACTCACTGTAACATGTTTACTCTGTTTAGGTTTAATTTTCTCTCTGTTTCCATTTGCCTGTGTTCTCTATCATTAGCTCATTAATCCCAGACCTGTTTCTGTTCTTCTGATTATCTGTTATTTAAACCCTGAGTTCTGTTCAGTTCATCGTCCGGTATCGTCTACGTTACGTGGTTGTGTTTCTCCTCATGATTCTCCTGTTTATTGTGTGGATTATTAGATTAAAGACTATTCTTTGAGTTATTTCCTGAGTCGTGCGCTTCACTACAGCCACCATTGCTGACACTAACCAGTCCCTCCAGAAACTCGCGATGTTGCGATCGTGCCAATTCACGCAAATTCAGCCAATCCACGCGATTTATTTGCGGCCTTGCAATTTCATCCAATCACCGCGACTTTACCGCAAATTCGACCAATCAGTTTGGTCCGTCACTGCACGCGCATTATTTTCACACAGAAGGACGTCCTTATCAGAGAAAGCAGGCATGAGCGCAAATACATCACACTTACCTACAAATATCACTGCGAAAGACCGTGCAAAGCAATTCCCTAATGTTCTCCATGAAAGTGGAGGGAAACTATTTTGCACTGTGTGCAACATTGTTGTGGAACACAAAAGAAAATCCTCGCTTGACCGACACTTCTCTACAGCAAAACATGCCAGAAGGATGTCCGTGCAAGAGCCTACACGGCAAGTGACTATCACCGAAGCTGTTGCTCGCAAATCCATCGCAAGCAGCGAAAGGAACAAGGTAAACAACAAAACTTCATAACGTTTGTAAAACTAGGTCTGTGGTGGTTTGCTTTTGTCAGTTGTAAGGCAGGCCTTGCGTGGGCACAGGTGATACTGCTAGCGAGTTTGAGAGGGGCAGTTAAAACTATTTTTCATGCTTTCACACGGTAGTTTCATCAATCATTTATCCAGTGTTTCCCCTACATAGACTTAGCCGCGGCAACAAAATGCTAAAAGTCTAAATATTTTAACGGGGACAACATGATTTTTTTCTTAATTCACCCTTCGCAAGGAGCTTGATTGACAGGCGATCTAACCAATCATAAACCGCCATCCGCCATTTTGTCCGACAAAGCAGTCAGGAGATATAGGAGGATTTGAACTTGAAAAACAGAATGTACTGATGCCTTTCCACGGTTTAAAACAACATTCCTTCTTATGTTCATTCATGTTTATTTGATGCTATAAATTAACTAGAAGGAAGAGATGATCGGTTCACGAGCAGCTTTAAATGATGCTCTACAGCGATCTGTCAGACACATTTAAGAGCCACAAAATGGTATTTATCGTTTAAATTTCTTTGAAAAAAATGACCAAATTTGAAAGGTGAGACTTTGTTTAATATGTTTAATATTAAAAGTAACCGAAAAGTAACCTGGTCTGTCCTGTCTGTCAGTGTGTTGTCAGTCTCCTCTCTGCTCCGCGATGTATTTTTCACTGCGTGAGAGCAGCGTAGCTTGTCGGACATAGCAACAATAACTAAGGGGGGCGGGTCTTTGCGAGGGAAAATTGACAAACTGATATCAGTATTCCTGCTGCTGCTCCTGAATAAAGAATAAAACATGACAGTAAAAGCTAAATTAGTTACATAACATAAATATAAGAGTTGTAAGGGTGAAGCATGAACTAATATTAATGTTACCAAGCAAGTGACCATATGTGTGGACAAGTAATGCAAGAATAAAGGAGGAGATAATAGTGATAGTGAGTGAAGACACTATCACTATTTTTATTTTTTTATTTTTTACACATCTCACTGGTGAGTTGTGCTATTTTTACAATTGGCCTGTTGGCAACCTCATTCAGTCCTTTGGGCTTACCTGGTGCCCATGGGCACCATACTGGTGACCCCTGCTTTAAACGGTGTTCTAAGCAGGGTCATTTTTAAAGTTTTGTACTGGTCAGTCTTTTAGAAACAAAATGGTTAACATTGTGCATTGGGCTGTACTGGAGACAGTAATTGTTTAATGTCATTAACAAATATGCATGTTCTGTTTACTCTTTGTCTCCTAAGATATGTGAAGACTGGGTTGCCACATGCACTGCTTTGAATATCCCACTCTCCAAAAGTGACCACCCAGCAATGAGGAAGTTTCTTTTTGAAAATGTAACGAATGGAGGAGCCATTCCTGGATTTCACCAGCTGCAAGAAAAATACCTAGGAAATGTTTACCTGAAAGAAAAGGAGGCACTCAGAAAACGTTTAGCCAAAAAGCCTGTTGCAGTCATATTTGATGAGACTCCAGATGTAGAGGGGAGATGTGTTCTAAACATTCTCATTGCACCCTTGGAAAAGGATGAATCTGGGAGAATACTGGCCTACTTGACAGACACCGTCTTCCTAGAGCAGTGCAACCACTCAACTGTCTCAGTGTCTGTGGTCAAGTGTCTGCAGGAATATGACATAGCAAATGAGGATGTCATTGTTTTTGACACCGACAATGCAGCCTACATGAAGAAAGCATATACAGCTGCTTTGCAGTCTTTATTCCCAAACTCACTGCACGTTACGTGCATGGCCCACATAATGAACCTCATCGGGGATGCCTTCCGCAGACCTTTTGACCAGCTAAATGCATTCATGCTCAGCTTTTCACAGATGTTTTACCATGCTGGCTCTCGGAAAAGAAGATACCTCCAGTTCATGTCAGGAAAACATCCTACCAGACAAAAGGCAACCATGGCTCCAAATCCCTGTGCTACACGGTGGAACTCCTGGTTCAGTGCGGTGCAATACCACTCAGAGCACTTTAAACTCTACAAGGAGTTCATAGAGATGGAAATAAAGGTAAGACTCTTCCTCCTTTCAGTACAAATTCTCACAATAGCCGCGTTTCCACTGTCGGGCCAGGGCCGGGCCGTGCTAGTGCATGCCAGGGCCAGTCGCGTTTCCACTGTCACTTCCGGGGCTTGATCGGGGCTTACTCAGGGCCAACGGCCAGGATTTCTGGCCCGTCGAATACCTTGGGCCAGAGCGGGCCAGCTCGGGCTAGAGGAGTGGTTACGAACAGAGGCGGAGTTCACCTGAGTCGGGAGACGGCAGCGCCGGCTAATTCTGTCAGCATTAAAGACTTTTAAAATAATTTAACTCGCGTTCATGTTTGAATGCCTTGTGTTTGTGATGCAAAAGACTATGCGCGCTAACCATTACCATAGTAAACGCTTGAAGAAATTAGACCAATCATAAAGGCTATCACAGTCATGTTTTTATTTTATCTGTCAGTAGCCTACGTCTCGTCTCTTTATACCGGACTATCATAAAATAAAGCAACTTTTTTTTCGGGAGCTTCCTCTGTTTCTCTGACGGAAAATATCTGTATGGGAGTCGAGAGAGTGCTAAAGCTCCTCAGGTCGTATTTTTGGTGGCATATATTTGTAGAAATTATCATTCTTTCTAAATGTGATGTAAATATGTCCTGTAACTACCAGATAAACAGTAACAGACGCGACTGAAGAAGTAAGTGTGTCCTCTTTCTTTTGTGAAATAGACCTAACGGTAATTTATTTCTGAGTGACTAATGTGCAATTTTGACATAAATTAATTCATTATGATCAATGTATCACTTTTTATTGTAAACCTGTGGTAAAACATCGATGCTTGGGTTTTAAATATTCAAGTAAACAACAAAAATGCCAGCAAACGGCCGCTTTTATCATGTTTGTTTTCAACGCTGTTTCCAGTGATTTCTGATTAGTTTTCTGATAAAACTTCCATTTGTTGGTGATGGGTTAGTGTGACGTTGTTCCAGAGAGGCGTGTTACGGGCGTGTTTTAGTGAAGCGCTGTGGAGCTTCTGGCCCGACAGTGGAAACGCAGGCCTGGTGCTATTAGCCCGAGGCTATTAGCCCGGCACGGCCCATTTAAAGCCCTGGCTCGCACTGGCCCGACAGTGGAAACGCGGCTAATGATAACAAGTTTCCAATTCATCCCAGTTTAGACTAGCATGTGCCCTAATAAACATGTTAAAGTTTTTGCAGATGGTTGTGTGCTTTTGGATTTGCTTATATAAATTGCGTTGAAGCAGGACTAAATTCTGTTTTAATTCTATTCACAGGTGTGTGGCAGCAGTGCACCGCAGTCTGTGGAGAGACTCCATGAGATGCTACAGAATGAAGACATGGCTCAGTGTCTCCAGGTTCAGCTCAGCATCATGGCAGATAAGTGTGAACGTATTCTACAGCTACTTGACATCTTTCAGAGCAGGAAACCTATAACCACCAAGGTTTTTGACTACTTCGAGGATCTACAGATGAACTTTACTGCAAACAAGGAGTTACAGTATGAATCCTGTGCTGAGCACTTTGAAGGGCTTGATGTCCATCATGCCGCCAAAACACACATCCTCAACTTAGTGCATCTAGCGTACAGCAATGCAGAGGAAAAACTCACCAAGTACATGTCAGAGGGACAACCTGCCATCAACTTCCTTCGAGAAGTCAGAGTGTTTGACCCTCGTTACATTTCATTCATGGAGGACAGTGTTTCTGGCTACACACACATCCCAGGCTTCAGTGCTGTCCCCAATGATGAGTTTGATGCCTACTTCCAACGCCTGGGTCCAGCAGCACTCAAAGCGTCAGCATGTGGAGTGGTAGATCTAGATGTGTTTTGGGATGGGCTTCTCGAGAGACTTCCTGTCCTCAGTGCCTTAGCCAAACGATACAAGGATGTCATCGTGAACTCAGCAGATGCTGAAAGAAGCAACAGCCTTTACAAGCTTGTGCTATCAAGCAGAAGAAGATCAATCACTAACAGCAACCTCAAAGCCTTGGTCTTCTTGTACCACAATCAGCGACTCACTAGTGGAGTGTTCGAGAGGGATGAGCTCAAGATTGATTGTGGGCCCGACTCTGAGGATGAAGTGGAGGACAGTTTGGATACGTAGGAAGTTAGTGTTGAAGAATTAACTGTCTTACCATTCTAATAAATGATTTTATTGTTGTTGGTTTTAGTCTGCATTTCATATGCTATGTTGGAAGAACATCCAGTTGGTTCATATTTGTTCACTTTGGACAATGTCAAGTTGAATTTAAAAGAAATTGACTTTTTATTTTATTTAATGAAACAATTAATTTTATTACAAGATTATTCTTTTGGAAACTTCTGTTATGTGCATTAATTTTCAGGGCTGAAAATAGCCTTTGCACTTTATTCTAATGCAACTGATTCACTGCATTTCATATTTTATGTTGGATTTTATGTTACCATCCAGTTGGTTCATACTTGTTTACACTGGGCAATGTCAAGTTGAATTGAAAAGAAATGGGCTTATATTTTTTGCCCATGAATTGTCAAGGTTGAAAAATAGCCTTTGCACTTTATTCTGATGAGCAAATAAAACATATTTTGCCAGAATTTTTTAATTCCTGTGCTTTGGGGGAGTAAGCTCGCAAAGAACACTTAAAAAATTCATAACATGTTTGTGAAATCACAAGGTAATGCAATGCTGTTGAGAAAAATCTGTCTAAAAAAAATCGCAACTTTTCCCGCAACTTTTTGAAAAAGCTGCCGCAAAATCTGCCATTTTAGGCCGCAACAATCACAAAAAAATCCCGCGAAATCCTGGAGGGACTGACTAACAGTGAATGTTAATCTTCTCTAACTAATTTAACAAGTAATTTATCACATGGTACCAGAACAGAAACATAAATAATGTTTTAAAACTCACCATCCAGACGCCACAAACACAAACAGAGCAAAACTAATTTGATAAACATTTTCTTCATTGGTTCACTGAAAAGCCCACGATAGTAACTCTTAATGTCTGAAACACTGAACTGAGATCTGAAAGACTGAACTGAGATATTTATCTGGTTGTGTGTGAATCCTCCCCCAACCTCAGTCAGTTTCCGCTCACACATCCGTCTCCTGTAACATCACGAAAATTAACAAGCTTTTGCTGATCTTACATTTTCAAATGAATTCTGGCCCTGAATGAAAACTAATAGCAGAAGAGTGAAATATTGGATTAGATATCTGTATCTACTGGTGTGTTATTTAGTGCTGTGAGCTGTCAATCATATTTGACCTCTGACCTGTGACTCTTATTCACTTTATTTCAGTGTAAAGATGTTTTGTGTGGAGTGGAAGATTGTGAGCTTCTTATTAGCAGGAGAGAAAATGAAGAAACGCTTCAGCCACAAACCACTGACACACACAGAGACGACACACATCCAGCGGAAGCTGTTTATCCACCGACAGATCAAACCAGACACACAGATGTTTGTACAGATAAAACAAAGAGGTAAACCACTGCATCGCCCATTTTGACACAAAATCCACTTAATCACATGTATAATGTCTGCCTGTGTTGCAACAAAATTCATGAGTGAACATTAATGCAAACATACAGTTTTTCTTGGTCTTTTCTTCTGAAGAAACTGAAATGTGTAGATTTTCTACCAAAGTGTAGAAGTGATCTCTGATAGCAAAAAAGCCACATTTCTGGCATTTGTAATACTGCTTTTTAAATCTTAAATACTCAATTACAACATATGCTATCACTGTCAAATGCAGAAAAGTTAACTCATGCAATCATGACCTCAAGGATAGATTATTGCAATGCTTTAACAATATGCCTTATTGGTGTCACAAATGCCACAAAACTGGACACTGGACCAGAGTATGTCGCTAAAACAGGTCAGTAAGAGAAGTCACAGAATGTTTTGACCAACCTTCGTACTTTTTGGGCCCAGTTTATAATGTAAATGAACTTGAAGCAGTGGATGGTGCCGCTCCTGATTGGGGCGACCCCTGTAAGATTAAAAAATAGAGACTGGGACTGACGTAAACATTGTGGCAGAAGAGACTTTCACCGCACTGGTCCCAGTAAAGACACTAGAGACAGCTAATGTCACATTGGATAGCCCTGGGGGAAAGTAATGCCCATTCTCTGCCTATGTGGCCCGTGGATATAACGTGAATAACCGGCTTAGTCGGTCTCTATCAGCTGACATGAACCTACACAGTAAATTCCGCAGTGTTGCATTAACTCTTTAAGAGTCAATTTTAACACTATTTCTGAGCATATATGGTCCCATTCAATTTAGTGTTAAAATTACTCTATTAATAGTGTTGAATGTGTAGTGTTATTTTTACACTGAAAAGTGTAAGAAAATTACACTACTAGTGTAAACAATTGCACTCTATATTGTTGATTTTATTTAACACTACTGCTATTTAACACTATTTTTGCCATTTTTAACTCTCCTAAGTGTAACACATTAAATGCTCTTACCAGTGTTGGTTTGCTTTGTGCACATGCTTACAGCAATTTAATGCCCACTATATTCTTCTTTATTCTAATACAATGGAATTCTTTGATTAAATAAGAAATTAATACACACACATACACATAAGTAGATGTCTTTCATCATTTATTTATCAAATCATTACACAATATGGAACAACAAATAGCTGATGATCAGCTTTATCATAACTCATCTGAATATCAAAAGCTCTATAATAGATCAAATCACAAACTTCAACAACCTGTAACTTACAGGGTTTCGTCATGGTAGCAACCTTAAATGCATTAAAATGGCTGTCAAAACAAACTGTCTCCATGTTTTGCCCAAGAAAAAACACTTTCATTTTGAACAATAATATCTTTGATCTGGTAAAACAAAGGTAAATCAATATCAACTTTGACACAAACAAGAAAGTCTAAACGGTACTCAATGCCCTGGTGCTTGACCCATTTCACAGAGAGGACATTTGTATTCTCAAAATTTGTTAGATTCAGTTTGGCAGCAATGTCGGAGCCTTCTGCAAAGTCATCTAATGTTATCATCCTTCCTGGACCCATGGTTAATTTGGAAGAGCTTATCGATTCCCAACTATATGCCATAAACCTTTGGTGTTTTTTAGCTAGAGTCTTTGTGATATTTTTGAAACTTTTAAGTTGTCTTTTAAAATAGTTATGTTTCCCTTCGTAACGCATGCACCACATATGAATGACAGGCCCAATATGTCTAATAGATCGAGGGTAATGTGTTAACAAATGGTGTTTTGGCAACAGAGACCTTTCTGGGAACAAAAGCTTGAATAGTCTATGATGCTCACCGATCAAATATTTCAGGTAGACTGTTAGGCCTTCAGTTAACACAGTGGAAAATACAATATTCACTATCTGTATCAACAATAAAAGAAGGGACCAATGTTCATTTCCTTCTGGGACAATGTTACCAAACATGAGTGGCAGATTGCGAAGTAAACACCAACATTGAATAGCATTTATACCCAAATCATTACGATCATCATCCAATTTAATAACAGGTGGGCGGTTTTTCCTTTCTGTGTAACCATAGTTGAAATGCTGTACTCTCAACCCGATTTCTCTGGAAGTGACAAAGTTTGCCTTCAAATACTGCAAAACAAGCTTAATCTCAAGCTGACCTATTCCCTCCAAAATGTCGTGCATAACATCGACAGAGAAATTTTCAGAGGTATTAAAGTACTGTAAAGTATTCAGTAAACAATGCCGCTTTACACCACAGACATGAGATAACATAGGATTTGATTGTGCTGAATTACAATGTTGTAAATGTTCGTCTTTTGTCCTGAACTTAACAGACGAGACATCATCATAAAACACTCTTTGAAATTCTTGTTTTTCTAAAAGGCAGAAACGGCAGCAATAGGCGCAACTAAACGATTCAACCAATCCAAATATACAGTTTAAGCCAAGGTTATCACCCACAACCTGAACAATGCTACCACGCACACGGCTAGATAGAGTGGGAATCTCAATACCCTCAGTCTCAAGCATCTTCAAATCTTGAACGAGTGGTTCAAGGATGGCATTAAATCCATATGTCTTAATGTCTTGTGAGTGGAAGAGTGCACATAAGTGAATGCTTGTTAAGGAAGAGTTAAATTTTGGTGGAAAGTTTCGTAACGTAAAATATATTGCCCCTAATTTGTAAATACCCTTCTTCGAACCTAATGGATTAGCCGTTTCAAAGTCATCATAAAATAACTGAATTTGAAGTGCATGTTTGTCAGTGGAAAAAAGAGGGTGGTTCTTAATGTACAATCCATCGTCTAAATCTGAATAAACACCATCTTTGGAGACATGGCCTGATTTCAGTAGAGAGAACACATGTGGATTACTGAAAATAGACCTTAGTGTTTCTAAAATGGGGACGTAGGAAAATGTATCAGTGACCACAACCTGATCATATGTCCCTGTACTCCTATTTTTCCTATTTTCAAACCTGGTACCTAGCACTTTATCCACAGGGTCAACAATACTCCATTTCTTTTTAAAGTACAAATCTCTTTTGGAAACTGAATTAAGCGAAGAGAAAGGGTTTTCGATTTCATTAAAGGATTGTTTAAGTTTTGAAACGGTTTCTGTATTATCAGAAGAAAGACATTTAAAAGCAACCTCCATTACTTGCGCTTGAATTTCATGGACAGCTTCTTCCATTGTATTGACAAATGAATTTACAACACATTGACCCACACCTGCCGTCTGTAACTGAGCTACAGCAGACCCGCATAAATCCAAAGCTGACTGGTTTGTAATTGGTAAGTCACAGGAACTTGTACTAGGGCATGTAGCCAAATCAGTTGGCTGATCATCATCATCAGAATATTGCTGACTACTAACAGCACAAACAACTGTCTGCACATTATTTGGAATTTCACCGTGTACTCTGTTTAAATGTTTTCTGTACCCTGAAAAAGACCCAAATTCAAGGATACAGTCTGATTGACCACAACGAAGACGTAAATTTCTGCCAGAGCACAAACCATGGGCCAATTTAAGGTGCCTAATCAGGAGATTTGAGTTGTCAAAAGTAGAGCCACAAACATAGCACAACATCTTTTTTGTATTGTTCTTCAATTGAGTAACCTTGCTCTTAATTCTGCTACCCTAGGTGTTTCCTTTACCTGGCCGACGTCTATTTCGTAGATTGTTGTTTGGATAAAGGTGTACATATTGTGAAGTACTTTGTTGTAGGACGTACCGAACACAAAATGAATCTTGAACAGTTCATCAAAGGCGCCAACTGCACTTGCTGACATGCATGGGATGGCGTACTTGTCGAGAACAATGTAGTATGCATGGATGGTGTTCTTCTTGGGTCCAGCTGCAAGGAGGTATGGCTGCTTGCTCTCCTGTATGGCATCCAGATGTTCTTGTACACTGTTTCCAGTCTGTAAATGAATTGTTTCACATTAATGCAGGGCTTAAAGTGCCATATCAGATGATGAAAAAGACATTCAGAACATGTTCCATTGACAGTGGAGGTTATTATCCAATGTTTCTATGACAATATCAATAGTATGGTTCAAGAGTGTTGATGAGTGTAGCCTACATAAATCTGTAAATCTGGATACAAGTGTAAATCTGGACAATGTAGTGTGATTTCAGAATGTTAAAAGTTGCATAAACTCTATTAGGAGGTGTATAAACTTAACTAGCTTAAACGAGGAAAAATTATGAGCAGTCAGTACTTTGAGAACATCTCAATACAAGCACCATGTACTGGTAGGCAAGTGGAGAAAATATTTTGACCAACACCGATTTTGGTTAAATTTCATTGTTTGAATGCTAGAAAGAAACAACGCAACAGAAGGCAACACTTTGACGTGGGCCTAATCTAAAAGGCGGCACATATGCATAACTGATGGCGACAAGAATCATCCACCAACCTTTAAGAACATGACAACATGATTCTCTGCCATGGATGCAGACATCTTCCCGGGTCTTTTGCGGCCTTGTGCAACCGGTGGAATGAGGTGGAGTAAGAGAAGTATCCCTGCAAGTTCATGATCCCATGCTATATGAAAAAGAGGCACATAGATATGATTAGCAGCTTAGTCAAACTTCAACATTCCAACTGAGAGAAAATCTTTCAATTGTTTTAAAGTATCTGACCTGCGTCATTTTCTTCATCATCATTCCCCACACTCTCTGCTGCAGCAATCAGCTCCTGAAGATCTCGTGACGGATGCAAGCCCTTGCTCTGGGCTATGATCTTGTGCTTGAACGCAGTTGGCCACTTCTCCAAAAACTTGGCAGATACCACGCCGCCAAACAGCCGAGTAAAGTCTTGTTCAATCTTGCAACACAACAAACACAAATTTTTTCCTTGAGCACAATGTTTGACATAATGAACACTTTACATTTTGTGCTATTGACTGCATTACAGTTCTGTTTACTTGTATGAAATAGTAAGGTATAGATAAACATTGTTCAGCTTCAACAACTTACAAGTCCTTTCATGTCTTTGAAACGTGGGAACTCCAACAGAACATCTCCATATTTGTTTGGGTCTTCGATCAAACGACGCCGGTACTGAAAAGTAGCTTGCATCTTCTGCTTGATTGTAGTCTCATCAGAGCAATGCTTCATGAAAGAGATGGCGTCTTTACACTCTTCTTCAGAAAGGTCATCAGAAATGTTGGATGCTCTTCTTTCAGCTGTTGGCCCTCCACAAAATGACTGGCTTGATTGACCCCGTTTCTGTGAGCAGTTTCTCTGGATATTCTTTATTTTCCAAGACAGATACCCTTCTCCACTTTGCGGATCAAAGTAATGCTCCTTCAGAAAGAGAAACGAGTAAGTTGTTGGCCACATTTCAACTGCCTGCACTAGAGAATGATAATACACCAGGGAAAGGTATGCGTTGTTCAATTACAATAGTAACAATATAAAGTACTCAAAATGATAGTTTATCACTTAACTATGTAAGTTGTTTAACAATACTTTGGAAAACATGTACCATCTTCATGACTTCATGACAGTACTTACATATCCTTTTTTGGAGAACGGGTCTCTCAAGCAGGGAAACAGGGCAATGATTCCTTCTGCATATCTCTCCCTGATATGCCTTGGTGGGGACGTCCTTAAAGAGATATCAAGAAGATTACAGTCATCTTCAGAATTTCCCTGCAGTGCGTACATGTTTACATTAATCTGAATCCTCTTTCTTCTAATAGGTTGTTCTGTTTGCTTGTGAAATTTACCCATGCCATCTTCATGACTTCATGACAGTACTTACATATCCTTTTTTGGAGAACGGGTCTCTCAAGCAGGGAAACAGGGCAATGATTCCTTCTGCATATCTCTCCCTGATATGCCTTGGTGGGGACGTCCTTAAAGAGATATCAAGAAGATTACAGTCATCTTCAGAATTTCCCTGCAGTGCGTACATGTTTACATTAATCTGAATCCTCTTTCTTCTAATAGGTTGTTCTGTTTGCTTGTGAAATTTACCCATGCCTCTCCGTCATGTCTGCAACAAGAATTGTTATCATTTTCCTCCTTGTGCTGTCTGTCAAATATTTAGTTTTCCGGTATTCTTTGGAGATAATGTCTCCCCCTGGCTTTTTCTCCAATATGCTTTGGACCAACTGTGGAAAATGTTTTAATGTAAAGCTCATGTATGAAGTTAACGCTAACAGTTGACTACAATTCAAATGATAAATCTTCTTTTACATAATACATTTAACTTTTCCAGGGACCTGCACAGACATTTTGAGGGGCAGGGGCTCAAGTGAAATAAAGGGCACTTCTCATAATTACGTTTTTTTTTTTTTTTTTTTTTTTACAAAAAAGTATATATATTAACGCAACTCTGACTTAAAGTTAATTAATTTTATCTTCCTCAAACTCACGCAATTGTTTCATTTTCAAAAGATGTCTACAAAATAATCAGTTCACACCGAAACCGGTAACCCTTCCTTTTACAGTCCCCTAATTACTAGGTATTTACCTGCTAAATATATGGTAAGTTATAGTTGGTTATTGGTAATTACCATATGTAACAAGTATGTAAATGCAGAGAAATTACAAACTAACTACTAAGTATTTACCTGGTAAGCATATGGTAAATTATAGTATTTTAGTGTGTAATTACTTAAGGTGATTAGTATGCAATTACAGAGAAACTACCAGGGGAAAAAACACCTCTGTTAAATATCAACTCAACAAAGTACTGTGTACTTGTTACCTGTTTAGGTTGGTAATAATTCAGATTTAATTGTGTACTTCCTCAGAATGTAGGCAGCCAATTTTTAGAAACACCTCCAGTATTACCCATCAATTCAAGTTAGGTTTGTAGCTATCCTAGGGTTATGTTGGTAACAGTCCATGTTTATTTATTACTATCTTGAAATTAAGACGGTAGTTTCCAATAAATTTCCTTGTCTTACATAGTTGTTGTTCATTGCTACACCCATTTATAGAGGGTTTATCAAATAATTTACCTCACACTTACCTGGTAACTACCCCACAGGAACAGTTTTCCCTAATGTCATGGCACATCTTAAATACTGGGTATGTTCTTGCAGATGTTTTTACAATTTACTGTAAAATGAAGCCTTGTTTATTTCCATGGTATTACCGGAATTGTACCATATAACCTGATCATTCCCTTTTCCATATAGTCACAATTTTTTACCTCGTATGTCCTTCAACGTTACCAAGGAAAACATGACAATTTACTCGATAAGTAAAGTGCAACAAGGCTTCCTTTTACAGTACAGTTGCACTTTACTTACTGAGTAAATTGTAAAAACATTTGCAAGAACATACCCAGTATTTAAGATGTGCCATGACATTAGGGAAAACTGTTCCTGCGGGGTAGTTACCAGGTAAGTGTGAGGTAAATTATTTGATAAACCCTCTATAAATGGGTGTAGCAATGAACAACAACTATGTAAGACAAGGTAATTTATTGGAAACTACCGTCTTAATTTCAAGATAGTAATAAATAAACATGGACTGTTACCAACATAACCCTAGGATAACTACAAACCTAACTTGAATTGATGGGTAATACTGGAGGTGTTTCTGAAAATTGGCTGCCTACATTCTGAGGAAGTACACAATTAAATCTGAATTATTACCAACCTAAACAGGTAACAAGTACACAGTACTTTGAGTTGATATTTAACAGTGGAGTTTTTTTCCCTGGTAGTTTCTCTGTAATTGCATACTAATCACCTTAAGTAATTACACACTAAAATACTATAATTTACCATATGCTTACCAGGTAAATACTTAGTAATTAGTTTGTAGTTTCTCTGCATTTACATACTTGTTACCTATGGTAATTACCAATAACCAACTATAACTTACCATATATTTACCAGGTAAATACCTAGTAATTAGGGGACTGTAAAAGGAAGGGTTACCCAGAAACGATGGTCTCCTTAGAATTCACTAGGTTTATAGAGCAGCAAAGGAAACCATTCCACAATGTGCATGTTTTAAAAACATTTTCTATGCTACTAGTTTCAAGTATATATTTAGAATAACCTAAATAACTGCATCAAGCAGAGGGGCGTGTTTTACTAATAATTTGTTTATTTTTGCACAAGGCACTACATCATTTTAATTACTTTGGTGTTATCAGAATACATAACACTTTAAAATCAACACAAATATTCACTCTAAACTGAAGAGGGCTGTTGCTGCTATTTTGTTACAGATAGCAAAATCTGCTAATTTATTAATTACTCATAAATAAAAAGTTAATTTATAAATATTGTTATTTTTAATGTTTAATGCTAACTTATTTCTACTCAGTTTTATTTATTTATTTTATTAATATTAGTTTGCCAAAAAAATGAAAATTATGTCATCATTTACTCACCCTCAAGTTGTTTCAACCCTGTATGAATTTCTTTTTTCTGCTGAACATAGTATAATTTTTTCCTACTATGGAAGTCAATGGTGTCCATCAACTGTTTGGTTACCGACATTTTTCAAAATATCTTCTTTTGTGTTAATCTAATCAGTAGTTAAATAATATTACACTAAACAGAGCCACATTTACCTTGTCCATCATCATCCAACTTCAGTAAGAGGACACCAACATCTGGCTGCTTCAGTACCTCCTCAAACACATCTTCATCCAATTCTGTGCCTGTTTGGTCGAGCAATTTTGCCATATGGCAAGGAGCATCATTAATTCCAAACTTCAGGAAAGCTGAGACCAAAAGGAAATGCAAGAATCATTATTGCAACAAGACACACATACACAAATCACTCACGAGTAATATAAATCAGCTCAATCATTTAATTCTACATGTCAGTCTGCAACCTTAAGTGCTAATTACTAACTGGGTAAAATGTTAAACTTGTCCATTTAGCTTTCCATCTAGCCTACAAGGAGCGTTATATGTTGATGCTCCTTGCGAATTTCGTCCATTGTCGTCTAATTGACCCTTCACAAAGACCCGTCAACCTTAGTTACTGTCGCTATGTCCGACAAGCTACGCTGCTCTCATGCCACACCGTGTTCTGACGCAGTGAAAAATACGTCGCGGAGCAGAGAGGAGACTGACAGCACGCTGACAGACAGGACAGACCAGGTTACCTTTCGGTTACGTTTGATATTAAACATATTAAACAAAGTCTCACCTTTCAAATTTGGTCATTTTTTAAAAGAAATTGAAACGATACATACCGTTTTGTGGCTCTTTAACTGCTATCTCTCCTGCCTGCTTTGTCGGACAAAATGGCGGATGGCGGATTATGATTGGTTAGATCGCCTGTCAATCAAGCTCCCTGCGAAGGGTCAATTCAGACCATCACATGATACGTGTGTGTGGACTAAATTAGCCATTCTAAAGTTGAGTATAACGTCCGCATACATTGAAGAACGATAACGTTACAACGTCTACGTTTAAGAAATGAATCAATTAACGTTACTCGGAACACACCAAGTTTGCATTGCATGTTATTATCAACAAGGGCGAAGCAAAGCAACAGACTAACGTTACATAAGAAGGCAACCGTGCCTACAGTACAGACAACATTAAATACGCGCATCAAGGATTTATAGTTAAACACATACCATCATTCAGAAAAATTCTAAGCTTCGGCTCTGTAACACGAACAAACTTTTGTTCAGTCTTGAATCTGACTTTTATCAGCATCCTCTTGGGTTAGTCCTGTAGAGCAAATCAAATGATACACAATTAGGCGATGTGTTTGTAAGCCTATGCCTCACGTTGACCTTACGTGACATCTTGCAACCATGATTGGTTTAAAAAATGGTTTACTTTAACGTTATCAACGGACATCTCTTATAATTTCGGCAGCCCGTTTGCTTTCGAAATAAGTTCCGTCACACTAAAGAGTATAGAAAGTTAGTAACGTGTGCTAACATTCGCGCCTAAAATAGGTGCTAGTTAACGTTATCATGGACTAGCCAAGCTAGTGCTAGCTAACTATTTTAAGCGCGAACAAAAGCAACAAAACCTATTAACAACGTAATCCAACCTATGTCATTTAAAAAAAATAAAAATAATGCCTTGTGGTCAATTTTCCAAACAACAATTGGCTTACACAAAATATTTTCATCAAACTCACCGTAAATCCCGTGCATCTGTAACTCCGTGGCAGACAGAAAATCCAACAGGAAAATTTGAAATCAGTCAAGTCGCGCGCAGAGCCGTTGGCCGTTTTTGGAGGCGTGGTTACCAACATACTTTCTTCAGAGCAAAGTGGCTGGTACTCTGATGATTGACTCTTACTCTTTGGGTTATTTTACACTTGCATGATTAAAAGAAACTCTTTAAGTGCATATGTAATTTTACACTCCAAATTTTACACTGCTGATTTTACTGTAAGGAGAGTGGAGGAGGCGAACGTAGCTTCTGAACGCTATGATGCATTTGGTGAGCATGTCACACTCAAAACTGACCCTGTCAAAATACTAAATGTTCGGGGTCTTGAGACCCCAAATGACGTTTGCTAAAAATTTAAAACAAAAAAAATATATTTGTCTAAATGGCATGAAACTTTGTACAGTTGTCAAAACTTTCTAGATCTAAAAAAATTAAAACAATTATTAGAATGATTTTTTTTTAATGTTTTTTAAAAGTCACACCTGTAGGGCTCACTGATGCAGAAAGTCGATATGCGCAGATCGAGGAGTGTGTGGCCAGCTTGTGGAAATGTGAGAAGTTTGGAAAACACTGTGTTTTGGATGAGTTTACGCTGGTGACGGATAACAAGCCCCTGGTCCCTCTCATCAACAGCAGGAGCTTATAAATAATCCAGGGACAGTCCAGACAGTCACTCATTTCGGTCTTTTGTCACGCACTCCCGCCACACATTGGCCCTCATTTATCATTCTTGCATAGAAACGGGCGTATATGTTGGCGTAAGATTATGCTTACACTCCTCTCACCGCCTGATTTATGAAGCTGTGCGTACCTTTGAAATCCAGGTGTACGCAATACCTGCCCTTGATAAATGCCGCGGCTGAAAACGATCGTCATTAGAATAACACGCCCCTATATATTCAAGTCTCCGCTTCCCCCACACCCTCATTTTACGGCATGGACACACAAGACGGCAAAGAAGAGAAACTTGGATGAGCAAATGACCTATCACAATGCATTATTTTACAGCACGTGTTTTGAAACAATTAGCATTTAATTTCGTATCACCTCACATGTATTGGGGTGTACAATAGTGATGATGATGTGATGTGGAGTACCATTCATTCACATTAATAATTGCATGACAATTTGTAATATTATTATTATTATTATTATTATGATGATTTTTATTATTAATGATGCTTATTGTTATTTAGAAGAATGTCGTTATTATTATTATTTGTATTATTATTTAAAAGAAGAATAATGTCATTTTTATTATTTTGTCAGTCTGAATTATTTTTTGGTCATTGAAAGCCTTTCATTACTGAACCCAGTCCGTGCGCACCTGCCGGGCCTAAAACCCTGGCCTAACCATCGTTTCAAAGAATAGTACAACGGCGAGCGCGTCGAGTATAAACGCCTCGTCCGTTTGGGGAGGTGCGCGCGCAGTCTGCGGAGACTCGCGCTGCGGAGCCAGGCGAAAGTATAAACGAGGCTTGAAACGTCAGGTAAAGCGCACAGGCTCGCAACTGAAGGAATACATATGCCTACAAATCAAATGCTTTGGTAAAGTCACACAAATTAAACATTGAAGTCCACGTTGCACAAAAATAAACACTGGAGTTTATAATTACTATGCTGTTGTTGTTGTTGTTTTTTACAGTGGGTCATAATATATCATATCTTTTAGTTTGTCAGTGCGTTTTGTGGTGTTAGGAATTGTTTTTCTGCGCATTTCCGCACTAACTCAAAACGTGCGTACATGTACACCACCTCCTGAGCTGGCGTAGGGTTTGAGCGTGCCGTACGCCAACGTCCATGTATTGATAAATCTCAAACGTCACCGTGGTTTTGGGTGTACGCCAGGTGTACGCTGGAAATTTGGTGTACGCACTTTTGATTAAATGAGGGCCATTGTATTTCTCACGTGGAAAAACTATTTATAATATATCTAATATGCCGCATCGCCCAAAATGTCTCTCGCGCCGCTCTCACCATGGAAACAGCAGGAATCAAGCGCGTCTCCCTGTCGAGCCTGCCACTTATCAGCCAATCAAAAAAAGAAAGGGGCTACACAATAGCCAATCAGAATTGGCACTACTGTATCTGGGTAAGATTTAACGCAACAACCAATGAAAAAAAAGCATATCCTGGAATTGCTCACGTGATTTTGCTACAACGTCTTCCGAAAGTTTCGTGCACCCACAGACTGGAAAGCACTCCGAGCTCCGAGCATCACTGAACACAGAGTAAGTCATGATCTCCTGTTTTAATGTTACAACAAATTCACAACTTGTTTGACACAAACAGTGACAACTTGACTGCTGTTAGAGAATGTTTCCCAGATAAAAGAAATGTCACTCTTGTCTTGCCTGTCTTCAAAACTTGAGAGCCCTGTAGATAACGTCCCAGTATGATGTGCCAGGAAGAACTAAACTGAATTTTATTAGGTTTAGGACAACATGTTACAATGTTTAGGCTATATGGTAGGCTACAATTTCTGGTAAGCTATATGTTTTTTATTTTTTATTATTATTGCTTGACACAAATTTCACGATTTCAATTAAATTCTTGTGATTTGGTTTAATATTGACTCATTTGGATAAATATTAGGTACACAAGATAGGCGTTAATTTTTCTCAAGAAAAAATCTCACCTAATGCTGTAAACATACAGACAGCCCTATCAGCTGGTAGTATTATTTAAGGTTAAAAAATAACTAAAATTATATATAATGCATTTTTTATTATAATAACTTTATTTAATGATATAAGTAAACATATAATAAATATGTAATATACTAGACATATTTAGCAAAATACTCTCTATAGCTCTTTTTTTTCTAGCCAACCTACGCTATAGCCTATATTATGGTCATTAAATGGCTTTCCTGAGGTAAATGTTTTGTGACATAATTGTTCTCCTGCTGCTTTATTGACCCTTTCCGTGGTTGGAAAACACTGATTGATCGATATTATGTATGAGGAATATACATTTCGGTAAGTTATACTGTTTCTTTCAACATTGTTCATTCACGTTTATTTACTATTAGGTAGAGATGATTGGTTCACGTGCCGCTAGGGATCTGTCACGTCACATTTACAAGCGCCAAAACGGTAGGCTATTTATTGTTTGAATTTCATAATAAAATTGACAGAATCTGTGAGCTGAGATTTTTTTTTTAAATCATAAGTAACCTGCTCTGTCTAGTCTGTCGGTCTCCGTGTCTTCTTTGCTTCGCGATTTTTCTGTGTGTGAGAAAATGGATGTGTGGCGTGAGAGCGTATGAAAAGTGTTAATCGCGTGAGTCTCAAGCCGCTTGTCCACCAGCGTCTCGATTTCTGACGCAACGCCAAAGCCCATTCATTTCCTATGGAACTACGTCAGGCAGCAAAAACGCCCCCACAAAGCATGATGGGTCGCGTCGCGTCGATTTGGTCAACAGCGGCGCTGCAAAAAAGTATCTCGGTGGATACTTTATGCAAATGAGAGCGTCAAAACGCGGGGCAGCAGCCAATGGAAACTCGGCGGCGAGAATTTGTGTATGGCCGTTGCTATGGTTTCATATTTTTTTTTACATTTTTCCCGGCGCGAAAAGCAGCGAAAACGTCACAGGCGTCGCGTCGGAACAAAAATTGATCGGACGCTGGTGGACAAGCGGCTTCACGATGAATGCGTGAGAGTTGGCAGCTCTGCAGAACGTAAGGATGACGTTTGATTGCTTATGTAACATTGGATAGAATGATGGTCCGGCCACCGCGCAGGTCGCACCACAACCATTATTTGCACTCGCACAAACGCTCCCAAATATATTTTTAGGTCGCACAGATTAAATTTCAGGAGCGTATGCGACCAAAATGGTCACAATTTCGAGCCTTGAATAACAAAGACGAAGCTTGACGCTATGAAAGAGAGAGTGGAACGATGGGAGATGTCGTTTTCACCATCCAGAGATGTATAGAATTCACGAATCATATTGTGTATCAGCTAATAAATTAGTTTTTGTATTACCTGTACGTTTGATCACACTATGTTATGTCATCGTAATGAATTAGCTGCCAGGAACGTGAAATGTAATGCTATATTATTAGCCTGTTACTAATTAGTGTTGCACGGTATACCGATACTTTTTAAATTTTTCAGTATCGATACTTAAAAAATAAAAAAAAACGCCTCCCTATGGACGTCTGTGTTTTTTTCCTGACGCACGCAGCAAAGAACCTGCCGCTGTCAGTGTCATGTGACAAAACCAAGCGGCAACATTCTAATCTGAAAAATGAAGCCTACCCGGAAGTGAGAAAAACTGCAATACATCGAAAATCCGCTAGGGGCAGGTCCCAAAAGGGAGCAAATGTCCATACACCCCCATGTTAAAATGTCCGTTTTCACAGCATAAATTCATGTTTTTACAGGTTGGTCCCATGGACTTTTATTGTATTTTTCGATAGGTTCCGAGTGCCTGACAACTGTGAGGGGGGTGAATTTTTTTCTAACTCGTTAGTTTAGATCGTATTTAGATATAAAATGTATGACAAATAAGGGCGCGATTGACAGCTTGATTGACAGCTGACAACGAGCATAGGCTGCGCCGAGTGGAATTCCTGAAACTTGACGTCTCGGCCATGATCTGACACAACACATCATACCTGTAAGTTATCCTTTCTGAACATTTGTATTGAAATATGGCGCCGCCCATACCCCCCCATAAACGGCCTCAAAACCGTTCTTCAGAAGTCTATGGGTGACGTCACAGACGCTTTGTCCATATTTTTTACAGTCTATGGACAAAACACTACAGCGAGATGGCTGCATGTGCGAGCACAAGTGGTCCACGACTCGTAGAAAAAGATGACGCGAGGAGTGACATATGGAAGTACGTTGCCTACCTTGCTCTGTTGCACGGTGCACCGATACTTCAAAAGTAAATCGGAAATTAAAAACGTCACGATTCCTTAATTTATTAGTATCGATACTTCTAAGAATGACTGCGTTCCAGATTTGTAAGGCCGGCGACACACTGGCTGCGTGTCGTGTCCGTTTTTATTTCGGCTCCCATGTTAACTGCCTGCGTGACACACGCGTCTGGGCGCAGCTCGAGACGCGCGGAAAACACGTGCATGCTATAAATAGAACCGACGCCTATTTTTCACGCGACACGCAAGCGTGTTGGAAGCGTTTCCAGGCAAAATAGAATAGGAAAAGATGTTTCTATGTCATTTTGACACGAATACATATTAATAAATGACATTTTGATGTTTGAACGTTTTGACATAAATACAATAAATGTCATTTAAAAAAAATATTATCGATTTTCAAATATTGCACCTCTCAATACAGAACGAATTATTCTGTAGCCTATTTTGCCGTCAACACTGCCGACGTTGTCTTTGCTGCTATATATTTATGTTTAACATGAAGTATAGGCCTTCCACACATCTCTCTCTCCCCACATGTCAAATATATCACCAATGAGGCTTATCATATGTTACCAATATTAAATATTGTTTAATATAATCGCTGTTCATATTTTTATTCAAAGTTCAGAATCAAGATAAAGCTCTTATGTTTCTTATGATAAATGAGATAATGCTGCTAAATTTATATATTTTTTTACCTTGAATGTCATTGCTCTAATTTATTTTTTATATTTCAAGTTCAAGTTCGTTTATTTCTAAAGCACATTTACTTCCGGTTTTTGGCCGACCAAAGTGCTGTACAATAATCACGACAAGATACATGAAGAACCAACAACATCACTATCAACAGTCAAATATGATGCATTAAAAAATAAATACAAGTAAATTACACATTAAAAGCTAATCCAAACAGATATGTTTTTAGCGCTGATTTAAATTCAGATAAAGTGGAAGCCATTTTAAGTTGAGTAGGAAGATTATTCCATAGAGTGGGGCCCACCACTTCGAAAGCTCTATTTCCCCTCTTTTTCAAGCGAGTTTTCGGAATACGAAGGAGGAATTTGTTTCCTGATCTCAGTTCTCGGTTAGGAATATAAGGGTGGAGTAAATCCGATAAATAAGATGGTGCAAGATTATGTAAGGATTTGTAAACTAACAGTAAAATTTTGTAGTCGATTCTATATTGAACCGGTAACCAGTGAAGGGATCTCAAAAGTGGTGTCACATGATCAAATTTTTTGCCTCCTTTCAAAAAACGTGCTGCTGCATTCTGAACAACTTGTAGTCTCGAAATTTGATTCTTAGAAATGCCATAATAAAGAGAGTTGCAATAATCTAGCCTAGATGTTATAAAGGCGTGAATAGCAATTTCTAGAGAAGCATTAGAAAGAAAAGATTTAATTTTAGAAAAGGAGCGCAGATGAAAAAAACTAGAGCCCACTACCGAGGCAATTTGCTTATCAAATTGTAAGTTGTCATCAATTACCACACCTAAATTACGAACCTTAGCTAAGATAGTAAAATTTAAGAGATCAAGGTTAGGTAGATATTGTCTTCTTTGTTCGGAGGGGCAAAAAACAATAGCTTCCGATTTATCTGAGTTCAGAAAAAGAAAGTTTTTTGAGAGCCATGCCTTTACATCATTCAAACATGCTGATAAGTTACTAACAGCATTCACATTACCGCTGGTCAAAGGCAGATAAATTTGCATGTCATCAGCGTAACAATGGAAGGCTACATTGTGTTTCCTGAAGATGGATCCCAAGGGAAGTAAATATAAGGAAAACAGAGTGGGAGCAAGAACAGATCCCTGTGGTACACCACAGGATAACTTGCGTAATGAAGAAGTAAAATTTCCAATTTTAACAGAAAAAGTTCTGTTTGTTAGAAAAGATTTAAACCATTTTAACACTGCCCCGCCTAAACCCACATAGGACTCCAGTCGAGAGATGAGGATTCCGTGATCGACAGTATCAAAAGCTGAAGACAAGTCCAGCATGATTAAAACGACAGAAGCTCCCGAGTCAGTAATCATTAAGATGTCATTTAAGACTCTAACAAGGGCCGTTTCAGTACTATGTAAAGATTTGAAACCAGATTGAAAGATCTCATATATACGATTTGTGGATAAGAAGGACTGGAGTTGCAGAAAGACAATTTTTTCCATCACCTTCGAAATAAACGGAAGGACAGACACGGGGCGAAAATTTGCTAAAATAGATGTATCAAGTGTGGTTTTTTTTAGCACTGGAGTCACTGTGGCTCTTTTTAAGCTATCCGGGATAATCCCTGACTGCAAACATTTATTAAATAAAGTTACAAGGCCAGGTCCTACAATATCAATTAATATATTAATATCTAATTAATATAAGATATTTCATATTTTGTTCAAATGTTTAATATATCTGCTGTTCATATGTTAATTTATTAGTGTGTTATATGATTAGAATGTTGTCCCGGTTTTAAAATAAAGCACAGCAATGATATTTGAGAGTGTTTCTCCCTTTTCAGGAAAAGTATAGAAAAAGTATCGAAATCGCAATACTTGACTTGGTATCGGTATCGAAACAATAATTTTGGTATCGTGACAACACTATTACTAATATGTGACTATTTGTCAAATGGTTTGGTGGATTAATGCTGCACAGTTTTACACGTTTAAAACAATCGTACTAAAACTACATTTGAACAAACCCACAGTATTTGCAAGTAATGGCTAAATATTTTTGTGCAACACATACTTAATTTCACTGCCATAGACTTGGTCACCAGACTTGATAAAAAGCGTTACTTAAAGACCCACTCCGATGAAAATCATGTTTTTCTAGGTGTTAACATGTTCTTGTGGCATTTTTCTTATGCTAGAGGACATATCTTGAGAAAAATAAGCTCAAAGTTGTATTTCTGAGTATTTCTGCATTCAAATGGCTGTGAATCAGTAGCAGACGCTAAAATGCCGGCTAAAATAGACTGGAGTTGTGACGTAGTAACTCCACTGGGCGGGGCCACAAGCTCATACTCCCCTCCGCCCCGCCCGCTCAGGTTCTGAGGAGTAGAGAAGACGATGGCGGATCAATACCTATGTGCGGTAGCGGGTTGCAATGCTAAGAGGAGAGATATTGGTATTAGCTTTCATGCTTTACCAAAACATGTTGCTGTGAGAGATGAATGGATTACATTCCAGGGTTCCAGACTGCGACCATTTTTTGAGAATGTGCGAGTTAAAATTTTATGTGGTCGCATTTGTGCGAGTGCATGGTCATGTACTACTCAGTTAAATTCACGCATGAATTTTCCTGCATTCAACTTGTTTTAGCGCCCGCCAAAGTGAATTTTTGTCCCGCCAAAGTCTTATTTGATCGGTGAGTAATGTAGATGAACTGCTACGCTTGTTTAAATGAAAGAACGAGCAGAGAGAGAGACCCGGACGCGCGCGCCTGTCTTCAGAGCCAGGCGAAAATGTAAACAAGACCTCACGGTCTCCAAACTAAGCGCTGTCTTGCTCTCTCTCCCTCGCACATATTAATCAAAATAAATCGACACGGCGGTAAAAGGTCGGAAGACCAAAGTTTCATGTGGAGCATTCAGAGATTTTTTTTTCTTTTTCTGAATTGCCGCTGGGTGTGAATTGTGCTAAAAAAGTTGCCTTATCTTCTCTGAAAAGCGTTCCGGACATTCAGCTGACATAAAACAACACTTTAATTAAACGAAAAAAACTATCCAGTGATGAAATGTTTTCTGTGTTGACAGAAAGAAAGAAAGACAGAAAGAGGCTGTTGCTGCCTATGTATCTCGCTTCAGCCAACGGCTCCGCCCACAACGCAGAGGCGAATTGCTAATGAGCTACTGCCGCTCTGCTGAAGCGAAGTCCCAGAAAACGGCACAGGTTTTGTGATTTTGGCTAAAAACGGCATAATCATCATTTAAAGACCACTGAGAATGTTTAAAAATAGCTCAAAATATGATCGGAGTGGGACTTTAAGTACAAACAAAGTGCAATATAACTAGTGTACAATAAATAATTTGCTTACCTGTCTATTAAAACACATGCGAGAGCAGAGTCTCTGTGGACAGATCAAGTCCAAGTTTGTCGCAAAGCAAACGCAAAAACACCATGCTGATATTGATCTTGATTAAATTCTGCGTTTTTCCCAAAGCCTGCTTGCCTAAGGTGATCTATGTTTACGTTTTTTTGGGATTTTCTGTACTCGCCAATCTATAATCGTGAACCATGATGACTGAACAGCAGCGGTGTGCGAAATATTGTACCATAGATATGCATACATAGAATCGTCATTAGCGGATTACGTATAGCGGCCCATTGAAACGGCCGCTAATGAGGTATCTATGTATTATATCTATGGTTTCTACAAGCGGAAACCGAGGACAGCGCGGATATTACGTCATTGATAGGCGACAATGATCAGGGACGAGCCATTATTAAAAACTGGAATTTCTCGGGATTTACAAATCCTTGGGAACTTTTGGGATAATGTAGGCTAAGTACACAACTGCATCACACTGTGCAAGGGGTTTTTGAATATTTTATTACAAAAATCGTACATATTGTACCTTTAATTGTAACGTAGAAACGTCTCGGGTTACGTATGTAACCCTCGTTCCCTGAGTAGGGAACGAGACGCTGCATCGATACTCGATACTTTGGGGAATGCCCTCGGCATGACGCGTCTGAAGTCTGTAATGGAACTATTCCAATCTTGATTGGTGCTCGTCACTCGTGACGTTGCATGTGACGGTGATCCGGAAGCTATAAAAGGGCAACGGAACATAGCCGTATCAGCTTTTAAAGGGTCGAAGCAAGTCGTTCTCAGGAGCACGAAAAGTGTGGCCGAGAGATGCAGCGTCTCGTTCCCTACTCAGGGAACGAGGGTTACATACGTAACCCGAGACGTTCCCTTTCGTAAAGGGAACTCCCGCTGCATCGATACTCGATACTTTGGGGAACGAATACCCACGCCGCCACACTGAGAGACCCTGCCCTGGTGTGAAGCAATCTGGCACACTCAAGACATGAGAACTTGTGAACCTGGTGTAGAGGACAGATCCAGACTGTAATGTTTGATGAAGGTGTGTGGGGAGGCCCAGCCAGCGGCATCACAGACCTCTTGAAGAGAAACCCCTGCTAGCAAGGCTCTAGAGGATGCCACTCCTCTGGTTGAGTGAGCTTTTATCAGGAGAGGTGAAGGCAGATTGCGCACCTCGTAAGCTGAAGAAATAGCCTCTACTATCCACTTGCTAATAGTCTGCTTGGAGACCGGGGAGCCCTTCTTGGATAACCCAAAACACACAAACAGCTGGTCCGACTTCCTCCAGCCCGAGGTCCTATGTACATAGGCCTCAAGAGCTCGGACCGGGCATAACAAGTGTAACTTAGCTTGATCAGCCGACACATGCGGTGGAGGATGAAAGGCCGGAAGGATTATAGACCGTGCCACATTTGTGGGCACCTTAGGCACGTAGCCAGGTCTAGGGTGGAGAATGGCTCTCACTCTGCCAGGAGAGAACTCGAGGCAAGAGGGAGCCACAGATAGCGCCTGCAGGTCGCCAACTCGTTTCAGGGAAGTAATAGCGAGCAGGAAGGCTACCTTAAAGGATAAAAATTTCTCAGACACCTTATCCAGGGGTTCGAAGGGTGCCAGGGATAAACCTTCGAGGACCACTGCCAGGTCCCACGTGGGGACCCTAGGCTGGATAGCAGGCCTCATCCTCCTGGCTCCACGAAGGAAACGAATTATGAGTGGGTGTGTCCCCAGCGTGCCCACCCCTAAAGGCGTGTGGAAGGCTGATATAGCCGCCACATAGACCTTAAGCGTGGACGGGGAGAGCCCGTCAGAGAAACGATTCTGGAGGAACTCCAGTACTGAAGCCACTGGGCAGTTAACTGGGTCCAACTGATGTTCTCTGCACCATAAAATAAAAAATTTCCATTTAAATGCATAAAGTTTCCTCGTGGAGGGGGCTCTAGAGTTTACAATGGTCTCAACAACCTCGGTTGAGAGACCAGAATTTATGAATTGGTCCCCCTCAGGGGCCAATCCAGTAGCTTCCTGGGCTACCGCCAAGGGTGAAATATCATGACCTTGGGCTGAAGAGGGAGGACCATCCTGATCCGGATTCACCGCGGAAGGCCTGCCAGAAGGGCCCAGATGTTTGGAAGCCATATTTGGGCCTGTCAGTACAGGGCCACTAAGAGTAAGCTGATCCCGTACTGCTGAACCCTCTTGTACTCTAGAACCCCCGGGGGCAGAACAATCGGGGAAAGTATACACAGACATGGCCTCAACCATGTCTGTATCATGATATCCAAACCCAGCAGAGCTGGAAGAGCATGGGAGAGGTGGCGCAGAAGGTGGCCGTCCACATAAAGGGGAAACAGGAGCACCTCTGACAAACCGACCTCCATCCCGGCTAAAGCCAACTTGGGGTGGAGTTCGAAATCCCCGGGCTGCAGCCCCTGCCTCGACAGGATGACTGCCCCCTCTTTGATCAGAGAGACCATCGACATAGTGTCTGTCAAAAATAGAACCTAATGGTCTCTCTGAAGTTTCCTCAGACCCTGTGTTTCCAACACAGGTACTAGGAGCAGGAACCATAACTTCCTCCCCATGATCAGAAAACGAGGGCATGTGCGCGTAACTCTGGTCATGCGGAGTGGGTTCCCTCTCGGGGAAAACCCATTGGTCCTGAGCCACTACTACAGGGCCCCCATGTACAGCAGGCCAAAGAATAGTATGTTGAACACTGCTGCCAGCGAGCCCACTCTTTAATAAGGTCACGTAGTGGTGGCCTGGCCTAGCTTGATATTCATGACTATGGTAAGGAAGATGAGTGTCTGAGCTGGAGACAATTGTGCCTGCATCATGACTATAACCTACACCGCCCCCAGGAATCGGTTTCTCTGAAGAGGCACTGGTGATTTTTCCTAGACTCTGAGCCATATTCCCTAGCACCTCACGAGACTCGAAACAACACATCGGTGTTGAACCGTCTGCTCTAGTAGTCAATGGACAGGAATGAGGATGCCCTGAAGACTCCATGGAGCTAGGACAGTGACCATGCATTCCGAGGAGGTGCGGGGATACAATACTAGGCCGAATGGAAGAATCTGGAACTGATGTGCTTTTCCCCCAAAAGCAGATCTCGGAAACTTCCCGTGATGGGGTTAGAAGGGAATGAGGAGTTAAGGGCCTTGTGGATCTATCACGACAGACCAGTCCTCGGAGCTGGTCTGACTGACAGTCGGAATCTTGAATCTGAACCCCCTCGGAGGTTGATCCATTACCCTGAGATCCGAAACAAGGCCTTACTCCCCTTCCCTCACAGGAACTATGAAGTACCGGCTGTAGAACCCGGGCTCCCGAAACCGAGGAAGAGCTCACCTTGAGGTTTCCTTTGTTAAGAGAGACTTGACTTCCTGTTCCAAGAACCAACCATGCTCGGGGCTGGCAGACATGTGAACCACCTGTAACGTAAATGCCTCTGGGTAAATATGAATTAGCTCAAGAATATGGGGAATCTTGGGATATTAATATCTATGACTCATGGTCATAATTCATAAGTCGCATGTACATTTATTATTTTTTTTATTATAGGAAATGCCTCGTTCTGTAACTGGTCTGACCAACCTTTAACTCGGCCAGCGAGTAGATGTAAGGTCAGTACAGTTAAGAAGGGGTATTCACAAACTCCACTAAAGTTTAGGTTCTGGCCAAGAACATTGAACTTTATTGAGTTTATTAATTAAAACTACTGAATGTAGTCTAATATTATAGAACCTGTAGCTTTATAGATCTTTTGTTTCATTGACTTTATAAAAAGTGGGTTTTCAAACACAGAGACAGTTAAAAGTATAAATGGGTTTATTAATAAAATGGCACACGCTAGAGATTATAAACTACAAATATAAACGTACGTAAAAATGCAAACAAACACATAAACATTTAAACAAACATGACGTGATCGGAATGAAAATGGAATGAAAGAAAGAAAGATATAGAGGGAAGATAGAGGGTAACTTAAATCACAGACCTAAGACCTAGACACCTGGAACAGCTTTTATAGGAATCAATATACTTGCGAGATGTGGTACTCTTTCAGTGTGATGCTGAAAAGGGGACGCGCGTGCGCGTGTCCGGCTGGTTTGCGTCTAGCTTCTTCTTCTGGGTCGTTTCGAAAAACGATGTAAAGGCTCACTTGAATTTAACGTTACCGGAAAAGTTCAGATTCGTCTCCCGGGATGGGAGAGGCTGGAAATCTTAGTTGCAACGAACGGCAGCTACGACTCGAACATGTGTTGGTCCGAGGAGAAGGCCAGGGCCTCCTTCAGATGTTCCTTGGAGAAACGCTGCTCCGAGGAAGAGGGTCCAGAGAGGTTGGATGAGTTGAGTTGGAAGAGAGGAGAGAAGAGGGCTAGATGAGGGGGCTTCTGACGTTTTATCAGACCTCTGTTTACGCCCCCTCTTGGAACGACAGCGAATCAGATTGTCTTTTCTGAAGCGGGAAAATTCTCTTTGTGTGAAGAAGAAAACGCCTACTTTCACCATATGTCTTATGAGAGAAAGAATTCATATTTCTTCTTAAGATTGTACACCTGGAACAATACATCTTACTGTAATACTATGTGCGGGACTGGCTGAATTAAAACAGGACGGTCAGACAGATACCAAGAATTACAGGTAGATATTGGACACACATAACATTACGTTCATATGCCTCATTACACACAAATAAAGCTTGATTAAACACACAATAAAATTGTCAGTGTTTCCGTTATGGCAAATGACGACACTTTGAGAAACATAGGAATACATATCAAACATTTAGTGGCTTGTTATGGGGAAGAATATCTGTTTCCAAAGTTCCAGAGTGTGTGTGTGTGTGTGTGTGTGTGTGTGTGTGTGTGTGTGTGTGTGTGTGTGTGTGTGTGTGTGTGTGTGTGTGTGTGTGTGTGTGTGTTCTGGAATGCCTTTGAGGCTTGGGTCGTAAAGTTTTATGGTCTGAGTTAGGGTTACAACAAGACACGACTGAGGAATTCCCTTCAATGAACATTTAGAATTCAAAACTATACTCTAGCAAACCAAACCTCTATCACACGTGCATATAGGAAGGTACACACATTATAAAGGAAAATAACAGATATTTCTCTTATTCTCAGTTATACACAAAAGGGTGTTTGTGTGTGTGTGCGGAATGCCATGAGGCCGTAAAGTTGGGGGATACGAGTCACATGGGCGCTGGTAAATGGGTCCTCGTGGGGCAATTATTAACCAGCAAGGACACAAGACGATGTGTCTTCCCATATGATCACTTAACGCGAGAAGCAGATGTCGTTGTGGCTACATTCCCCCTTTTTGTTAAACGAAATTCGGGATGGAATTCGTTGAACAACAAATAGGCACAACGAGTGTCAGGGCGTTGTCGGTGACCGTGGAGATGCACATCACCGTGCTAGACTTCTCTGAGTGTGAGTCCTGCCTTGGCAGTCAGGAGTCGGGGGTGTTCTCTCTCCATGCGATGTCGGGATCGGACCTGGTGAGGTCCGATGGTGGCTGCTTTCTCGCGAACCACTGCGGCCTGCATCCTGTTAGAGGCGATAGGGAGAGAGAGAGAGAGAAGGAGAAAAAAAAAAATAATTCCAGCGATGGAGGTCCTTAGTTGGTTTAGGACAGTCTTTTTGGTTCGCTGAGGTTGGTATGCCACATGCTTTGATGTCCCATGCATGGCTTTTTGGCACATGTGGCGTCATTGTTACGCCTGGCCCCCCCCCTTGTGCTTTGTGGCTTTACGAGCTGTGGCGCTGTGATGGCAACAGGTGCACAATGCGTATTGAAGTCTTGTGAACGCAACATGTGCGTGGTGGCAGACAGCTGTCTGAGGCACTGGTTGTCAGTGAGCTCGGATGGCCTGCGAGGGTGGTGGAGGGGTAAGTGGTGGCATAGGAAAAGTCTGTTCATCAGAGGCCCGCATGACTTTCTTTGTACACAGCGGAGGTAGCGTTTTAGCGGCTCTGAGGCGTGCAATGTAGTTGGTAAAGTTCGTTTGTGCTGTGTAATCACTGCAATGGTTAGGGTGGGTGGGTGGGTTGTCTGTATGTGGCGCAGACATTGGTTTGGTTACTCAACTGCAGGTCAGTCAGGACCTTGAAGCAGTAGGTGTCAGTGTTCGTTTTCTGTGTCTGTGTCAGACGTGGCTGCACTGTCTTCATCTGTGATGTAAGAAGACTCTGCCTCACCAGTGTTCTGGAGAGAGTGGTTACAGGTTCGACGGTCTGGGCTTGGAGTTCTGGACGGCGGGTGATGCTGGTTCCAGAATCTTTCTGAGCGGTCGGTCCGACGCTTTGGACGGGCACCGTCACAGTCGTGCCGCCACCTGCTGTCTGGTTCTGAGCGGTGCTCAGAGACGGAGTGAATTGTGTGTGTCTTTACCGTCTTTTCATCCATGGCCCTTTGCTTGGTGTAAGCCTTGTGGGCTAAGTCTCTGAGTTTTCGAATAGACATGGTTCGTGGGCAGACGAGCACGCCGAGATGTTTACTCACGGTGCTATGCAGGTTCCGCAGAAACAAAGTTCTAAAGGTTATATCTTCTTCCATATCTGGTGTGTTGGTTGCTCCGAAGAACGTTTGTCGGAGTCGGTCATAATAGGAGTGTGGGTGTTCAAGTCGGGCCTGTTTCACGTCGAGGGCCGTGATAAACCCTTGGTCTGATTCTGGGTCAGAGAATTCGCGGATCAACGCTTGTCGCAGTTGCTTGTAATCTGCTTTGACAGGCTGTGGTTGGCGATCCAGAAAACTACGCACCTCTCTGCTTGAGGTGATTCTTACCAGGTACAATTTGTCCCAAGCTGTCGCGTTGGCGACAGTTTGCAGGTGAAAGTCAATGTCTTGAAGGTACGCATGAACACTGCAGTCTCCGGCAAACGTAGGAATGTTTCTGGCCATCTTGTTGAGGTTTGTTGGACGAGAGCTGTTGCTGGGGGCCCAATCCGTCTGGAGAGGATTCTGACCCTTTACAGCTCTTGGTGTTTGGCTGACAGGCGTGGTGTTGTGCAGTGGGCTTTCGCCCCCCTTTTCAGCTCTGGGTGTGTGGCTGAAAGGCGCAGACTCGCTGGAAGGGGGAAATGGTGTGAGATGTTCTTCCCCTTCCCGGTCGCGGTTGAAACTGTAAGCATGTCTCAGTTCTCTGCGAACCATGTCTAGTTCGTCTTCGAGATCGTGTCTCTGCTGAATGAGCTGATGGATTTTAGTCTCTGCTCTCTCAAGGAGAGCTTCAGCCCGTTGGAGCCTTTCGTTGAGTTCCTTCCGGGTGTTTTCCTCCGACTGCTGTCTTTGATCTGTGTGCAGACGAAGATCGTCCAGGGCTCTTTGAAGTCTTTCAACTTCCTGTTGTAGCGTTGTGTCCGTCTCGTCCTCTTCCTCGGTCAGGAAGATTAGCTGGTCTAGCCGACTCTGTGTGTGGGCTCGGTCCTTCCGGGCTTCTGTGGCCTGGAGCTGTAGTGCGGCTGCCTTCTGTTCCATATCGAGGCTGAGCCTTTCGCTGGCCCAGGCCTTGGTGACGAGGTTGAGTGCGATTTTCCGAAGATTTTGGCCAGCTGCTCGTGGTCGTACTTCTGGGTTAGCTCGACATCCCTGCTTACTGTGGTGAGAGAAGCACAGCACATACACAAAGAGACACAATGCAAGTTTGTTTTAGGGTTAATGAGCTATACTCATACGGGCTATGCCGTTTATGAGAATTTCGGGGCTAACTGATGCCGACAGTTAGCTGAGCCAATTTCGTGGGTATGGATGAAACCCACAATAGAAATTTGGACAGGCGGTAGCCTGGGGGGGTCGTCTAGCGACGCCCGCTTTGATCGTCACTCTATTATTCAGCTTTTCCTGGGGTCTCTCTTAGGTTCTGTGTCTAAGTGAAATGAAAGAAACAAATCACAACAGAGTGGAGAAATAGACAAGGTTGAAGGTAGGGAAGATCAGAGGGAAACACAACACAAGGAAGTGAATTGGTCTGCAATGAAATGTCGCAAACAATAACACGGGGAGCGTTATTTAAGGAAAATAAATCAAATAAGATAAAATAAAATAAAATAAAGAGGCCTAAGCCTTATTAACACTGCGAGAGTTCCTGATCGGGCCAGGAGATGCGTGGGTTATCGGGACAGGACCTCGAAAGAAGGTGTGTCTTAGAGAGAGAAAGGTGGGTCTAAGCACTTAAAATACCCCGAAGGAATAGCTAGTATTCTGTGGTTCATAATAAGTGGATGGGTTCTATCAAATTTTAGTTTACCTGGGGTGAATAGAGGTCATCCAGGCGGAAACCAGCGGGCGCGGTCAGACCCTCCGACGGTTCCAACACCAGACAGAGCGCAGTGTCAGTAACGCCGGACAGATGATCCCCGCCCACTGGAAACCACCAGGGATGACTTTCGGATCACCACAGTGCACTGACTGAGTCCTGCCAATAGATACACAATGAGGGATTAAAATGTTAGACTTAAAGTAAATTAAGGCTTTCTGGTTTCATCAAATTGAGTAAATATGTATGCAGGAGTCAGAGGCAAAGGCTTTACTAAAATAATGATACAACAAAAAGGAAATTACGATAATTGGTTGTAATTATCAGAATAACCCACCCCCCCCCCTTGGAGAGACTGGAGAAAGAGGGAAGAGAAAAATAATTATCAATGAAATAAAATTTGAATAAACAACACAGGTTTGAGACGCAGGCAGAGGAAAAGGCCCCGGCAGTGGGTTTGTGCCACAAGGGTGAGGGCCGTGTTTCCTCTCAGTGGTCCACCTGGTTGAATAGACACAATTTGAAAAATGCAAACTTGTTTAAATTAAAATTCAAATAAGCATGCAATGAGAGGTCCAAAATAATAATAATAAGGAAGGAAAGAAAATTAGAATGATAACAGTGATGTATCAATACTAAAAATAATCAAAACTGAAATTCAGAATGACTTCCTATAATCCTTACAATAACACTGAGGTTATTCGTATGGATCATAAAAAATAATCAAACGAAAAGGGGAGCAAGGAGACACTTCAATTGCAGACTGGGGGTTAAACAGATATTGATAAGTCGACCCAAGATCGCCACACGGTGGCGTGCTTCTTCCTAGGTGGACCTATCAATGAACTGAGTGAATCGAATCTAAGTTTTTAATTCGAAAAGTTTTCCTTTTTTTTTCGAACTTAACTTAAAGTGTGACAGTCGAAAACAGAAAAAGTAATTGTCTAACTCCAAATAATATCAGCATAAGCTAAGCTTGAATGCAGTTAAGTATTTGAGAGAGAAAATGAATGCAGAGAGAAAAAGAAATTGAAAGCAGGCATTATCTTAGAACGCCACGAGATGGCGTAGTTGCGCTCGCGCAGGCTGACGTCAGTGGGAGGCGACGCTCACGCAGGATGACGTCGGTTGGGGGCGCGTAATTTGAGAACTGCCCCAGACTTGAGAACTGCCCTCTAGTGTCGGTCAGTGGCGTAATTCAGCAGATTTTTTTTTTGGAATCACGTGGTGTTTTGCGCTTCTGTTGCATGCGGAAGACTGACGCGAGTTTCACAACATGTGACTAACAGGAATTACACATTATGCATTACACATTGAGACGGTTTTAGAATAAGAACAGGGATTATCATCTTTTCTTAATTCATAAAACTGGTCTCCAATTTACACATTATATATTATACACATGAGACGGTTTAAAGAAGGAGAACAGGGATTATCATCCGTTTTCTTAATTCATAAAACTGGCCTCCAATTACATATTATACATGGTTTACAATAACAACAGGTATTACAATAACAACAGGTAATCACTAGAAACTGTGAGCAAACAGGCATTGAACATCTATTTACTTAAGCTGTGAGCACACCAGGCATCAGAACAGCTGTGAGCAGGACTTATCATCTGCTCATCTCCCATAAGCATTAATCAACATAGCACTTTTATGATTTTTGCGTAGGTTTACGAAATTGGATCGCGAGGCCAATTTCTGACCAGGAGTTTATCGTTAACGTATTAATAAGGCCTATTACGACTGAAAAACTATCAGATTTACGTCTTCGTCCTAAAAGAGATCCTTCGTCTTCATTTAGTCGGTTTAAATCATGTTACATGTATCAACTGCAAAGAGTTTTGTTTCGTCTTTACAGAGACAGATGTAATGTCATGAACTGCAGTTTTAGCAGAGCTGGGCTGGCTTTGTGCCCGCCATCAGCTGGGTGAGTTCGCCTTGGCGACTTACCTCACAATTCAAAACGCGCGTATAGCCTACAATTATTAATACCAATAATACACATTCAACTGAAACTGAATTTGCCCACAAAAATGAAGTTTGAAACTGCTCGAAATATCTCCACCAAAAACATGTAACGTAAATGCCTCTGGGTAAATATGAATTAGCTCAAGAATATGGGGAATCTTGGGATATTAATATCTATGACTCATGGTCATAATTCATAAGTCGCATGTACATTTTTTTTTTTTTTTATTATAGGAAATGCCTCGTTCTGTAACTGGTCTGACCAACCTTTAACTCGGCCAGCGAGTAGATGTAAGGTCAGTACAGTTAAGAAGGGGTATTCACAAACTCCACTAAAGTTTAGGTTCTGGCCAAGAACATTGAACTTTATTGAGTTTATTAATTAAAACTACTGAATGTAGTCTAATATTATAGAACCTGTAGCTTTATAGATCTTTTGTTTCATTGACTTTATAAAAAGTGGGTTTTCAAACACAGAGACAGTTAAAAGTATAAATGGGTTTATTAATAAAATGGCACACGCTAGAGATTATAAACTACAAATATAAACGTACGTAAAAATGCAAACAAACACATAAACATTTAAACAAACATGACGTGATCGGAATGAAAATGGAATGGAAGAAAGAAAGATATAGAGGGAAGATAGAGGGTAACTTAAATCACAGACCTAAGACCTAGACACCTGGAACAGCTTTTATAGGAATCAATATACTTGCGAGATGTGGTACTCTTTCAGTGTGATGCTGAAAAGGGGACGCGCGTGCGCGTGTCCGGCTGGTTTGCGTCTAGCTTCTTCTTCTGGGTCGTTTCGAAAAACGATGTAAAGGCTCACTTGAATTTAACGTTACCGGAAAAGTTCAGATTCGTCTCCCGGGATGGGAGAGGCTGGAAATCTTAGTTGCAACGAACGGCAGCTACGACTCGAACATGTGTTGGTCCGAGGAGAAGGCCAGGGCCTCCTTCAGATGTTCCTTGGAGAAACGCTGCTCCGAGGAAGAGGGTCCAGAGAGGTTGGATGAGTTGAGTTGGAAGAGAGGAGAGAAGAGGGCTAGATGAGGGGGCTTCTGACGTTTTATCAGACCTCTGTTTACGCCCCCTCTTGGAACGACAGCGAATCAGATTGTCTTTTCTGAAGCGGGAAAATTCTCTTTGTGTGAAGAAGAAAACGCCTACTTTCACCATATGTCTTATGAGAGAAAGAATTCATATTTCTTCTTAAGATTGTACACCTGGAACAATACATCTTACTGTAATACTATGTGCGGGACTGGCTGAATTAAAACAGGACGGTCAGACAGATACCAAGAATTACAGGTAGATATTGGACACACATAACATTACGTTCATATGCCTCATTACACACAAATAAAGCTTGATTAAACACACAATAAAATTGTCAGTGTTTCCGTTATGGCAAATGACGACACTTTGAGAAACATAGGAATACATATCAAACATTTAGTGGCTTGTTATGGGGAAGAATATCTGTTTCCAAAGTTCCAGAGTGTGTGTGTGTGTGTGTGTGTGTGTGTGTGTGTGTGTGTGTGTGTGTGTGTGTGTGTGTGTGTTCTGGAATGCCTTTGAGGCTTGGGTCGTAAAGTTTTATGGTCTGAGTTAGGGTTACAACAAGACACGACTGAGGAATTCCCTTCAATGAACATTTAGAATTCAAAACTATACTCTAGCAAACCAAACCTCTATCACACGTGCATATAGGAAGGTACACACATTATAAAGGAAAATAACAGATATTTCTCTTATTCTCAGTTATACACAAAAGGGTGTTTGTGTGTGTGTGCGGAATGCCATGAGGCCGTAAAGTTGGGGGATACGAGTCACATGGGCGCTGGTAAATGGGTCCTCGTGGGGCAATTATTAACCAGCAAGGACACAAGACGATGTGTCTTCCCATATGATCACTTAACGCGAGAAGCAGATGTCGTTGTGGCTACACACCCTTAGTAGATAATATTTTTATATTAGCTCCGCTGTAAGCAGGACCCTCCAGGCTATATTTTGAAGACCCCTCGGGGTGTCTAAATATGCTATTATGGGGACCAGTCCCTCGAGACTGGCCTTGGCTAAAAATGTTCAAATGGTTTCGGTGACCTGAAGCAGCTAACTGGCAGGAACTAACCGAAATATGCTCTCTACAGACCTCCTGAGAGGCGGCGAACTCGACAGGGCCGCAACGTTTCCGGGCAGATACTGCGATTTGTGTTCGCTGGAAGCCGATGTGTCCCGAAGCGCCATCGGCGGCGGGAAGTAAACATCGATTTCCTAAGGGCTGTATAAGGGGGCGAGACTCCTGTACTCGCTCTCCTGGGGGAACGGCCATAAGGGTCTGCGTGTTACGACAAGACCTCTTAGTTGAAGCCATCTTAGCCCGAGAGACAGTCCTCAGACCTGTCCTCGATATAGAGGGCTTCATACGAGAATGTCTCTTCTGGCCCCAAGCCTTATACGGGGGGGCACGAGAGGAAACCTTCTCAAAATATGTTGAACTGGCGGCTGTCCCCTGAGGCTGCCCCCTGGCAGCAACCCCATGAGACCTAGATTGACAACTGGGGATAGCTGATTGTCGCTCTGCCTCCTGAAACCTTTCGACAACGGTTCTCACCGCGTCGCCAAAGAGGCCAGAAGGTGAAAGGGGGGCATCGAGAAGGAAAGCCCTGTCTTTCTCCTCGATCCCCAAGCGATTAAGCCATAAATGTCTCTCTGTGACGACTATTGCTGCCATAGAACGGCCAATAGCACGAGCCGTCTCCTTAATAATACGGAGAGATAAGTCAGCTACTCTACGAAATTCAGTAATACCGTTGAGTGAGACCTCCCAGTTATCATCCACCTCTTTGAGGAGGTCAGCCTGGTATGCCTGTAATAACCCCATCGTGTGTAGGCATGCACCGGCTCGACCCACCGCCATATAAGCTTTCCCTAACAAATTCGATGTACGAGATTTGGAGGGAAGTGTCTGAGCTATCAGGGGTGACGCAACGTCAGGGAGAAAATATTTCGCAAAATATTCCTCAACCCGAGGCATCACCCCATAACCATTCTCATTAGATTCCCTAATAGATGAGTAAATATATACATGGGGGGAAAATAATTGAGATGAACATGGATTTTCCCACGATCTCGATACCTCAGTATGAAGATCAGTGAAAAAGGGAAGGCTCTGACACAAAGATTGTGACTGGGTCTGCAGGAAGCGCTCATCCATTTTATTTTTCTTAGTCGCTTCCTGCTTATTATATGGCCATTCAACGTTTAATTTAACCACTGCCCTGGTCACAACCTCCAGCAATTCCTCAATAACGGGAATATGGGGTGGCGAATCCCCATATTTATGTGATTCAGTGTTGATAATATCTAACCCCTCGGAGCCAGATAAATCAAACGCTGTGTCTTTAACACGGTCGGAAGAAGCCGCAGCGCGGGCTTCCGAACCGTGCGCGAGACCAGTGGAGCTGGTTAATAAACACTGAGAAAGGGTCGCAACCGTCTCAGTGTTATCTGCCAGCTCCACGTGCGAATCCCATGCATACAAGCGGCGCGCTGCCTCAACAGACGCGGGGCCTGATGCACTGGAAACGCGAGCCTGATCTGATTGATCGAACAAGCTCAAACGGGAGCGGAGCTCTCTCATAGATAGCTGAAAACAGTTTGCACAGACAGCGCCCTCGAGCACTGCCCGTGCATGCTCCACTCCCAGACAAACAACACAAAACGAGTGCGTGTCACCCTCGCTCAAATAGCGCGAGCAAGGGGACGCACACCGCCTGAGTCGTTTCTCTATATTCGCCATATATATATTGAGATAGACAAACAACACCAAATAAGACAATACAGTCACACAGAACGCTTGCTGAAGACAGAAAGCTGATACGGCTATGTTCCGTTGCCCTTTTATAGCTTCCGGATCACCGTCACATGCAACGTCACGAGTGACGAGCACCAATCAAGATTGGAATAGTTCCATTACAGACTTCAGACGCGTCATGCCGAGGGCATTCCCCAAAGTATCGAGTATCGATGCAGCGGGAGTTCCCTTTACGAAAGGGAACATTAATTTGTTAGCAGTTTTGCTAGTTAGTTTCACCCCCAAACTGAAACAAAAAAAAATATTAACAACAATCAGTCATTTACATACCATAAATACCATGAATGAATATTACAACTGTAAATCATACATATACTTTCTTAAAATGACTGTTAAACATTGACAAACAAAGACATGCTATAATCTTTAAAGGGTTTGACATCAAGATCAGCTTTAACTTTTGTATATCGAATCTTAACTGCTTGATTTTTTTGTGACTATTATTGTTGTAGTGCCAATGTTGGGGTGCAATCGAGGAAATGACTTCTCAAAGATCTCAGATGCCAGAAAGATTAGACTTTATTTCACAAGCAAAGTCTGAACGCCCTTCTGCAGAAAGACCCTGCAGAGAGACCCCCTAGAAAGATTGTCCAGCAAACGTATATACCTACATCCTTCTCCCAAATATGGTAATACATTCTATAGGTATTTTGAGAAATAGTTTTGTACCATGTGACATTACTGAAATAGAATTCTCTGCTGTATCAACACATCTCTCAGGTTCCAAAGTCACCCAAAGACATACACAGACAGAAAGGAAATAATAGTGTACAAAAAATAGTTAAATTACTTATTTTCTAAATAATAAAATCTTCAACATTCCCTCCTCTGGGGCTTATCTAAGCCCCACATTCACTATCCTTTTCCAGAGTGTAGTTTCAAAATCCAGTCCCCTCCGTTATACTACCTTAGTGACTAAATTAAGTCACTCATTCTTATTTCCAATGACTGAAATTATGCCACCACACTCCGAGGAGCAATCGAGCCAAACATCTTTCTCCATACATTTTCTTTCTTTCAGTTGTTTTTCTTTCTTTTTTTTCAATGGAGAAAGTAAAAGACTCGAATCCTCCCTAATCAAACATCAAACATTGTTACAAGTGTGTTGATGAAATTGGTTCAGCATTGTCTGTTATTGTCACAGTTATGTATAATATGTCAAACATAAAAATCCCTTATACAATAAAGTTCTATTGCGGTGTAGATATCCTCTTCGACCCAGACACATGATCTGGCTTATTCATTATCTTCTTCATTCTCAATCGAGGTACTTCAATCAATGTCCAATGATTGTAAATCTCAATTTGGTTTATAAGCCCAATCTTAATAATATATGATTTATTTGCCCTCTAAAATTAGTTTTCATTATCTTCTTGATATGGGAAGTACACAACAGAATAATAACCCCCTTTCAATATTGCAACTTCAGAAAACATTCCTAATTCTTTAAGTTAAGTTTTCCTTAGCTTTTTGACTCAATCGTATTTGCTATTTTTTCTCCAAACATAAGTCATTCTACTTTTTTCATGTAATTGTTTTCATTATAATAAAGACAAATCATTATAATAAATCTCTGCTGATTATAGTAGAATCATTGGTTTAGTTTGCTTTTTAATTTTGCATAATCCATATCAACTTTGATTTAAAATATGGCTGGGGAAAAATTACTTCCTCTCATTTTTATTCGCTTCTTATTTTTATGAAGGAATATCAATTCTTAAATTTGAAGAATCAATCTTTTAGTCAGTCATTTTTAGTTGATTAACAAACATAACACTGTAGTGCATCTTCTATCCATTAAATCGCAATATGCTTCGTTATAACGTTTTACATTTCAAATTCTGTCTTCTTTATTACCAAATTTATACAATAAATACCATTTTAACTCCTCAGTTCAAGCCTACCTTTACTGAATACCTTTTCTTCCTTTCTACTAATTTCTAAATGAACTATCATGAATAAACTTAATCATGTCACATGTAATCACTCAAACTAAGAAAGCTTTAAGAGCAATGTTACATTTACTTCATACAAGTCATTCAATAAACTCATTAGACAATTAGAAAAAATAACTCAAAAATAACTTTTTATACTATCTTACATATTCATTGTACGTACATTTCTTTTTCTGTATATCTAATTTTAATCTTAATCATTTCAAACATAAAGCATTATAACTTAAAACTTCCTTTCTATAATTTAAGTTTCTGCACACAAATAATTTTAATCTTCAATTTCTCTGGAATGACTGCTGTCCCATTATCTAAACTTATTTCTGATAGAGTTTCAAATCTAAGGAATACTTCTTTGGGAATATTTAATTACTTCTCCTGACCCTCCTCTGCTGATTTCATTGCCTTTACCTTTCTCTATCTTGCTCATATAATCCATTACCAAGTGTTTTATTAGTCCTTCTGGTACTGATATATGGCCTATTTGTGTCACTGTTCCTTTTTTACCTTTATTTTTGGCACAAATTTCATATGTGTACAGTCAAAAATTGGCAAAAATGCCTTTTATTTTTCTTATTCTTTAGCCTTTTAATTTCCTTAAATTTTTTTCCCTAATTCTTTTTTTTCTTATTTTCTCTGTTGAAACAATGCGCATCTGGATTGAGAATATTCAAAAGTATGTTTTTGTGCAATAACCTGTCATTCTTACCCTCCTCTGGTACCATATAAATTGTTCATAATGCCTGTTTGTTATTGAATTCGAACAACTTACAACTGAGGTGGTCGTTCTATTAGCACCATTTAAAATACATTAAATTAGTCAATAGCATATTGAATCAAATCATAATCTTATAACTTAAATTGAAATAAAATATTTGTTAATAGCCAGTGTTAATCTTTTCTTTAATTTTCAACTGTAGCCTTAAATTAATTACTTATACTTCTGTATTGACAAATCACATTCGAGTAGGCCTACCATTTATGATCTTTTTTTTAAAATGTCATTTAGTTCTAGTTGTATTTTCCTTCATGACTTGTCTTAATTCTCACTATGCTATGACAATTACTTGAATTAGTCGCTTATTCATTATTTTGTTTCTTTTTAAATAATTTATCATTTCTTTTCTACGTTGTTTTTGATATATTCTTTAATTCAATATTTTTCCTTCTGGTAGGGTTATTATTAAGTTGCTACTAGTATATTCAAGGGCTTTAACATTACCTTTAAATAAAGTTTGGTTGATGTTGACTTTGAACTTGTACTCATCTCTGTTGATTCTCTCTTCTTTGCACAACTTTTTGTGAGCTTTCCACATTCTGCACATTTTCTTTTAAAGTTCTTCTTGTCGTTTGTCTTCTTTTTCCATTCATGTTGATCATTGTGTGTTGTTGTAATTGGCTTTTTCTTTTACTTTCATTGGCAAGAGAAGATCATTGCCAGCATGTCCTTGAACCCTCACTTTCTGTTGTGGGGGGTTACTGGAGTCGTTTGGTGTATTTTAAGTTGAGAGGCATGGACTCAAATGTCAGTCTGAGATGACAAAGCAGTCACTGGTTCTTTTTGTTTGAATCGTCTTAGTAACCTTCCTGGAACTGAACTGTTCTCATCTGTGAATGAAACCTTCATTATTTCTGTTAGTTCAGTTAGTGACAACAACATATTAAATCATCTGCTCATCTGGCCCATTGTCCTTCTTGCTGTCACCTGTAAAATGATCATGTGGGCTGAGTGGTGTTCTGTCCCCTTTTGGGGGTCTTAACCCCTATATTACTTTTTACAATTAGTCAATTCAGCTCAGTTATCTCATTGTTTTGAGTCCCACTGTTAGCACACTATTTATCAGGCATCTTAGACAACACTCAACTCACTTTACTAAAAGACAATATTTCATACTTTTGACAAAACGTCAGCTCCTTCATGATATGCTGAAAAGAAAATCAGATGTGTTATTCTCCATCAAGATATTCTGAAAGGAAAGTCAGATGTGTTAGGCGCTGCGCAAAATGCAGTACTGTTTTATTTTGTGCACATTTTTTTTTTTTCTCTTTTCCATTTTCTTTTTCTATTGCCACTGCAGTTTCGACCAGGAAATTAACCAAATCCATCCATGGTTATTATTTTATTGGGCATTATTTTATTGGGCAGAATATGCCCTGTGGGCCCACATATCAAATTTAGAAACAGCTGTAGGCAAAATAATTGTTTAGCCTTGGTGTACACCATCTCTCACTCATTCATACTCAGTCACTCATTGGCCATCACACATTCTTCTTCCGCAGGTTGTGCTCTATATGCGAAACTTGTAAATTTAGCTGTGGAATTCCAAAGGTCTGACGGACAACATCACAACACAGCTACGCAAACACTATTCAGAAGTGTCAGAGATCTTAATGTTTAGTTTACCACCGTTGTTATAAACCCTTTTTTCTTTTTCTTTTTTCAAACTCTATTAGATTAAATATGTCAGAATAATAGGCCTTAGTATGGTGCAGTTGAGAGTAAGACAGCCAATTGTAATTTATCAAATGCATTTTGTCATTTGTTTGGTCTACTTTATCATATTATTTTTGTTTTTGCTCATGAGCTGCTTTAAGAAGAAAATTGGAGATCTCTACCTAATCTTGGATCCATGGCCAACAACATTTCCATCTCATTATCCCAGTTTCGACAGCATTTTTGATTTTATAATTTTTTCTTCAATCTATCTCTAGAAAATTATTAAAACAAGATGGAGTGACCAGTATCATGGTTTTGCAAACAAAAATAATAATTATTTGACATTTTGTGTCTATCTTTTTCTTTGCCCTATATGTCTAATATAATAGCCCTCACTATACCAAATCCAGCCTCAGTTTTAACTATTTGGTGAGTTGAGCACCCACTTCTCTGTATTTTCTTTTCTTATAGAGCTGGACTTGTACTTACTGAAAGAGCAGAGAGGGTTAGTTTAGCAGAGAATATAAAGAATTGCTATGAGACCAGTGAATAATCAGAATGAATAATGTTAATATAATAATTAACCAAATTTGAAGCAGTCTCTAGAGTGATCATAAGGTTTGTCACACCTGTGGTGCCCCGTAAGGGTCTGTTCTGCTGTTTTTAGCTTGGCTGTCGCTCTGCATGTTTTGCCAGCCTAGCTGTCACTCAAAGGCCATTGCAGAGTGGAGAATAGGCTCTGTTGTTTCTCTGTCTCTTCTTAGTTTGGGCTTTTTATCGATCCTGCCAGTTTTGCATCTCAGTATTTCTCTTTGTCCTCAGGAAAAGTTTCAAGTGAAAGTTTCACCTTTTCCCACATTAATTCAGTCTTTCTGAGTCTTTTTGATTGGTCAACTTCAGGAGGGGAGCTGAGAACCCCTCACCCACTCTCTCTTCTTCTCTCTGCATTTGCGTCTTTGCCCTTTGCCCTCTTGTTGCTTCCATTCGTCACTGAAGGTATCTGGAATTTGAACACTCAGAGATCTGCATGAATCAAATTGAACTTTTACATATCACATTCCACTTTTTAACCTGCATCTTTTCACTATTTCTTTTTATATAAAAAATCTCACTGGTTGACCATAGCAGTTCCCATTCTATTAGTAAGCAGTTCTTCATTGCAGGAAAAAGCAAGCTAGTTCTGTTTTTCTATATCAGCAATAACTCTGATGATCTGAGAATAATACAATTTCCCTATCATAAAATCAGACTTCAATCTTTCTTCTATATTTGCATGCAGTGTTCACAATAATCTAGTATGTTTCTCAACAAACATCAAGGAATTCCTCTTATTATTTACTCTCATCAACTTCTGAAGTATTCATGACTTTTGAAACTTGGTCACTCAATCTTGCTAACCTTCAGCACTGCACCAGTTCTTTTTCTCTGAACACAAACGTATTTATCTGCAATGGAATACTTTTTCCACTCTGTCTTCAGGGATAATGAGATACAAATTTTAGACGTCTTCAGATATAATATATAATATATTAAGCACGTGCAATCTTATTTATATTCATCTATTAATATATCATATTGAATAAATATAAATTTTATTATGTTAACTTGTTTTATACTACAATATTCTTTATAGTTAATATCTTGAAACAATTGTTTTCCCTTACTTTTCTTTCTTTTTTTTTTTTTCTAATACACACCATTTCAGTCCCCTTCATTCACACATTCTCTGTCCCTTCAAGCAACCAGGGTCAGAGGTCACTTATTTTCAACCACAGGCACAGTCACACAGGATCCTACAGGCACACCAACATGATATCACACACTCTTTTTTCTATATTCTGTCAGATCTGAACAATACATTACAAATGTCTGCAGATCAACCATCTATATAAGCTAAACTACACCTGTATCAATCAATGCCCACTTACAGGTATAAAACATAAATAACTGATATCCTTATATCAGTACGCTTGTCATCCATCAAGGCCCACTTGACAAGTACATATAACTATCCTATTCCATAAACCTCTGTGATTCACTTCCTCAACACAACAGAGTGAAATAAGACCTAACTTCTTCTGTGTTCATGCTATTCTTGTATCCTCAAGGCCCACTTACAAGAAAACACAGATCAATAATTGATATCCTTATCAATAAATTCAAACCCTCTGTGTGCATGCTTTTTGCTCATCATCCTTCAAGGCCCTCTTGATTGAACAAACACAGAAAAGCAACTTACATATGTACGTCAAAACTCTTAGCGCTAAATCAGCATCCCCAGTAGTTATAGAATCCACTCAGGATTAAACAAGTACTGGCAAACACTATCGGGAGCTCCCCCACGCTAGTACCAACTACTTGACATTTACAAAGACAATGCATGCAATTATTTCTGATATCAAACATCTCAGTTTTTAAGTTATTTAAATTTGGAGAAGCTTTTTCTTACCACATCCGGGCCACTGGTGACTAACACATACCTTATTCAAAAGCAAAACTGCTCACCTCAAAGTACAGCGGCCACTGTTGTCTGTGTCAGTCACCAGCGATCCCTTCGTGGCTTCTTCAGCTCCTAAGCCACGCCCACCCAGGGACGCCAAATGTTGTAGTGCCAATGTTGGGGTGCAATCGAGGAAATGACTTCTCAAAGATCTCAGATGCCAGAAAGATTAGACTTTATTTCACAAGCAAAGTCTGAACGCCCTTCTGCAGAAAGACCCTGCAGAGAGACCCCCTAGAAAGATTGTCCAGCAAACGTATATACCTACATCCTTCTCCCAAATATGGTAATACATTCTATAGGTATTTTGAGAAATAGTTTTGTACCATGTGACATTACTGAAATAGAATTCTCTGCTGTATCAACACATCTCTCAGGTTCCAAAGTCACCCAAAGACATACACAGACAGAAAGGAAATAATAGTGTACAAAAAATAGTTAAATTACTTATTTTCTAAATAATAAAATCTTCAACATTATTGGCCAGCTTCTTATATAAAGTTGGATTTATAAGCATGTCCAACTTTATTTGCACACATACAGTATACTCACGCAGAGCAAAAATAGCAAATCTCAACTGCTTGATTGCTTGTATTGTCACAAAATGTAAACTATATTATCGGCCAGCTCTAATGTGATATTGGAACCGAATATAATATTGTTGGTTAGATTTGATCATATTTCTGTGTATTCAGAAATATGAGTTGATGTCAGCACTGATATTAGTGTTTATTGACTGATCTGATCTCAGTTTGATGTGTTTATTCCTCAGACTCTGTCCACTGTTGTGGTCCTACTGAAGCTGTGATCCGATTGGTCCTCTCTGCTCTGGTGGGCGTGGCTACTGTCATTATTGTGGTTTATGAGATCAGATCCAGAAGAGCTGAACGAGATCAAGCACATATTCACACATCAGGTACATGATTGATGATGTCATTTCTCATATTGCTATTTTTCTTATAATTTATTAATCTTAATCTTTTGTAATGGCTTTATATATTAATTTGCTGGCATTTACTATATATATTAGGGGTGTAACGATTCGTTTTAACAACGATTCGATTCGATTCACGATTCATGGTTGTCGATACGATTCAAGGACGATATTGGTTCATTTAGAACGATACGATCCGAAACGATTCAGTGACTTGAAATCGATTCAGTGACTTTTTAGCCAAAAATTATTGTAAGTGAATCAGGTATCAATTAATTATGGATATAAACAAACAAGTAAAACACAAATTAATGTCAAATGCATTCACATTTTATTTTAATAGGTAGGACTGAACGATTATGACAAAAATGATAATTGTTGATTATTCCCTTGAAATTGTAATTGTGATTATTAATTATGATTATCACAACATTGAATGATGTTTTGAATAGTTTGGCTATGGGACCCACATTTCCCCATGGTCATCAAGCCGCGACCCACCTTTTTAGGAATTATATAGGCCTATTATAATACATTTGTTTACACAAAAATTGTTGACACACAAGTTCTGTCCCCCTTTACTTAACAAAAAAAATGTAAGAATATGACAAATACTTATAGACAGTAGGCACTGCGAGGTTAAGCTATTAAATAGCAGTCCCAAACTAGTTTTTGTTAATACAATCTTGGTATGAGCCACCACAGTCATATAAAAATATACAAAATAACCAGTAAGTGGCATTTTGTTATGGAAACAAACAACAATTAGGCTACCATGGTGATGATACTTAGAAGCACTGGTAAAGAAACATGGAAACTGCTCCTGATAAAGAGCAACACACATGGCGTACCAATAACGTAATTTATTGGTATTTTACTTTTATTTCTTAACTTACTAATTTACGACGTTGCATTCTCGTATGACTTTAGTGAAGTGATACAGCGCGCTCCGCCGCATTTGCGCGTGCAGTTGAAGAGTGCGCGCTCCTGCAGTATATAGCGGCTGAGAGGACAGGAAAGTCCGTGGCTGAGTCCCAATTCGCCTACTTATACTACGACCTAAAAGTATGTACTTTTTTTGTGATGAAAAAGTACATACTTTTGAGTGTGTAGCAAAAGAGTATGCACGTTCTGGGACATACTTCGATGACGTCATGCAACGTAAACGAGAACGTGGTTGCCTAGTTACGCACACCGCGACTGTTAACAAAACATTTTACATTTCATTCATTCTTATATATCCAATATAATTTTATTTACTATTCCCATCTTTTTTTCCACAATACATTTACAATGTGTTTTACCAAATGTAGGAGTGAAGCAGGGCGTCGTCGTAGATCAACCAAACGCAGGCCGTGTGTGAGGCGGCTGGTTCTGACGTTCATGTGCAAATGTGTGTAACGAAAGCTACTTATTTTCTGAGTTAAAATATTTAAAGTTTATAGTGTAACTATTGTTTAACGTATTTTATACTTAATCTTATACTTATGTATAATACTTAAAAATACCCAGATGAAAATGAACCATGCTTTTACTATAGTAAAAGTGTAGTAACCATGTTTCTTTGGTTGGACTGATAAAGTTAACATTTGTACAGCCACAGTATTACTATAAATAAGTCAGACAGAAACATCAAAAGAAATACATAAAAAAGACACTTGCATGACACGCAGAGCCTTTTTATTTATTGTTTTGTAGCCTGCAATGAGGCGCTCAGTATTTTCATCGGACCCTACAAGATAAACACGGTATTTTTTTGGCACAACATAAACCCATTAATATTACGAGACAATAAAATATAACTTTAATTAGGGTTAAACATTTGAATTCTTACACTTAAAAACTGAGGGCGCATCTCCGCTGCTGCATCCGACTGCCTTTACATCACCACCATCACCGCAAAGCTCCTCCCTCCCGCACGCAATGGGTTGTGGGCAATATTAGCCGTTAGAGTGTGCATTGATCTGCACTTCGAATTCTAACCGGAAATAGTAGACCATCCGGGTATCTTTGGAGTACTCATTTCAACATACTACGATTTGGGACGTACTAATTCTAGTTTCACATACTATTTAGGACGGATAGTATGCGAATTGGGACTCAGCACGTGTTTCTGAGGGTGAGAGAGTTTCCGCTGCTTGACTGTTGTCGCGCTGCTGCTGCCGCGTCACGCATGGCGACGACGACACAGATAGGCAGACTGAATCAAGTCACGTTTAACGCCTTTATCATTAAATGTGCAAAGAAAAAACATCCATATAAAGTCTAACGTGCTTAAATCCAATGCGCTATTTCCTAGTATCGATACAATCGATTCATTACCTTTTAAAACGATATTAGATCGATATATGTCGTCCGGAAGGCCAACTTGCCGAGCACAGATCGATCCAGTTGGATCGTAGGAATATAAATCGATACATCGATGTAGTTGATGAATCGTTACACCCCTAATATATATATATATATATATATATATATATACATTTTTTTTTTTTTTTTTTGATGGCTCATTTCCACCCTAGAAGATAATTTGAGAAGAAACTTTTAGTCTAGAAACTTTTCTAATTAATTCTCAAAGTGTCAAATGCGAGTGTTAGTCAGGATAGTATACTGATGATTACCAAATATTGTGCTGATCACTCTATATTTGTAAATATAACTCGCATTGCGTAACTTTTTTTTTTTTTTTTTTACAATCTAATCTTTCATATTTGATTGTGGACTTTGAAAATGACTTCTCTAATCACACTGAAAGGTTCTCACATGTCTTGTAGTGTTATTATTGCACAGATCAGATGTCTCTAATACTCTCCTCTACTGGCTGAACATGACATATTTCTCTCAGATAAGACAATAATACTGCTGTCCATTTGCCATATGTATTTGCTTGCCTTTATCAATAAAGTTTTCTCACTCTGAGGTTCAAGAGTCTCTCCATGTTTTATTACATTATGTTGAGCGCCCCCTGGAGGAATACTAACTTTATGTATTTTTAACAATTTCTGCACTACTCCACAAAGGCTATAAAACTTTACATTATTTTAAACATTGGGTCTCATTCACTACAGCAATAGTTTTATTTTTTTAGCATTTATTAAATTATTTTTGTATATCTGCAAGATTTTCTAATGCAATCTTATGTACATTATGTATGAAGGTACTGGGTGTAATGGACCAGTCTCTGTTATCCCGTTTCCATCTTAACGCTGCTGGTTCTCGTGCCGGAGCTGGACTCACGTTCGACGGGGAGCTGCTAACTTCAGACTGCCGTCATGCATTTCACTCATAACCTAAAGATGCTGTGACTCACTCCATAATCTGGCCATAAACAAACTGTGAACAACTCTGCGGACATATTTTATCATTCAAAGTGTTTAGATTTAGTATCTTACCCAATAAAATGATTTATTTTATGCAAGGCATCAGGTGTTTCCATGACGTGAAAAGACTGAAGCAACTGTAGCACTCCCCTCAGTATGTATATTTATGAGGGCAGGGCTTTTGGGTTCTTTTAAGGTTTTTATCAAATGTGTTTTAACCCTGATTAACTCAGCTTTAAATGTTATCTTGGATCTCTCTTTTAAAGTACACACATGAAATGTTTATCTAACCTGCCTATGAATTCACGTTTCTTAAGTTACAGTTTTAATAAAGATTTTTAAACCATAAGTGTCTGTATATGTCTTTCTCAGAATAAAATGAAAACCTCTTTCCAGGTAAGAAAGTAACACAACAGAAAAATATATCAACTATTTACTCAATAAAGAAATTATTATCTCCAACGAAATAAGAAAATGAAATAAGGATATGATTGTTCTTTTTAAACCTTCAACATAAAATGTCCCTCTTTTTTAAAGGAAAATACTGTCAATACTGCACCATATATAAATGCACAGACAACAATTTACCCCTATCGGTCTTTGTCAGACACGTGGTTTTGTTGTGATGTGTGACGTCACCGCGGCGCCATTTTTGAGGTATCGCTACTGACTGAAACAACCATACTATCCCCAGATAGCACACGTACGTCTGCAAGATGTCTGTTAAAGATCACTTCATCTGGAAAGCATCTGCTGTTTACTAACATCTGATAGACATCTTTAAGATGTCAGTTTAACATACATTCTAAATCATTACATCTTAAAGACATCTTCTAAACATCTATTTGACATCTGACAGGAAACGTCCTATAGACGTATTGCAGATGAGCAAACACTCTTAAAAATACGTCTTCCAGATGTAAACGCGCACATCAAATAGACGTTTCCATGATGTACATGTGCTATCTGGGTCGCTACTGACTGAGCGATTACAAGAATAGAAGTAAATAATAGAAGTAAATAAAATAACTATTTACTATTTAGTTAAATAAAATAACTAATATAACTAATTAGATAACTATCTAGATAATAAGTAAATATAACTCGCAAACCTGGAGAAGCAAAAGAAAATTGAGAAAAGGCCGTACCGAGATAAACTCAATAAAGATGCCAGGGACCGTTATTTGGAGAAATTGTCATCCATTCAGAACATAGATCCATATGAGCTGACTGCATTAAAGCAGCGCTCAGTAAGACTGGCTGTTTTCTCGCAGGTTTCTCTCTCGAGCTCCCCCTACAGTTTCGGAGTATATATATATTATGAGAAAACTGTCGTAAACTCGTTGTCAACACTCACCCCTCCCATCTCGCTCAGGCCATGTGCATTTGTTTTCAGAGAAGCCGGCGAACAAACGGAGCCATGTCAACTGAAGTATGTATGATTCTCAGAAGAATATCATATAAATGTTGAGATAGTGTATATTTGTATAGTGTTGCCAAACGTAATCAGTAACATTATGGCGAAAAACAATACTATAAGAAATATTCCGCTATTTATTTCTATTTAAGTTTGAACTATAGCTATAGACACTTAGATTATACATTATCAAAATAAATGTTACGTTACATTCTTTTATAATTTTGACGGTGATCCGAGTTGTCCATCATAACGATTGACCAAACGAAGTCAAACACGTAGCCTAGTTTGTTTATTTATTTTGCAAGAATACGTGTATGGTATAAGGCTATAATTTATTCGTTCATACCGTTTGGTTTGAAATTTCATAATAAGTTGTATTGCTAGCTAGCATCCTAACATGCTAGATCTGTGAACATGCAACATATAACGTTACTAATTCTGAGGCAGGCGGCAAGCTAAACTAAAGCATAATTTGAAGAATTTCATATCGATTTATAGGCGATCTCAGTAACACAAATAAAACCTGATAGAGGAACGGACAAAACACTACAGAAAACAAACACGTTTGTTTACTACTGAAAATGCTAACATCTAAGTTACAGTAGCGTACTAGTAAGCCCGTAACAGACAGCGACCATAATAAAAACCTAAACAGACAATAACAAACATCCTGAGGTCACAATTACAAGAAATACAAACATTAAACACAGTTTATTCTAAAGATACAAGTGCAACAGCAAGAAGGCCAGGTCAGCATCGGTTTTGCAGGCTTCGGTTTCTTTCAGTTCTCTCCATTCTGAAAAAGCCGGTCCAATATTAACTCTAGTCTGACTTCACGCTCGGTCAGTCTCCCGTTTCCTCTTTCTTTGGTCCTCTGACAAAGATTTCCTAGCTTTCTGCTTCTTTTTTACATGTTCAGCCATTATGAAAACTTGAAGAACTCAATATCTAGCGTTACCTTGTTCTTATAGCTAGCCGGATACTGGATGGATGAGGGCGTGTACGTGTGCAGTGCCGTAAAGCAATTCGTTACCTCGCGAGACCTGATATCACACGATACTTCCTAACACTGAGGCCGGCGGCCCGCCGGCCCAAAGTTGCAAGGGTGGTTTTGCGGCTCACAGGCACCAGGGGGGTGCGAGACGACCACCATTCAACCCGAAATCAGTAATATAACCATTACAATGACTCCAAAGCTGTTCGGTTAAGGTAAAAAAGTTACTTAGTTCACCTTTAAGTTGGAGTGCTGACCCCGCATTGCTACCTCCATCCTCATACTTAGACGTTGTAAATTATCTTGTTTATGGTATAAGCGCATATACCAGTGAACAATTTAAAAACTATAAATCTCTGGAAGCCCACGGACATTTCACCAATGGCTGGGTACAGGATTTATTTACATTCCAACCGAAGGACTGCGACAACATAGTAGTAACAGCAAAGGTATGTTTGCTGTAATGATGATGATGATGATAATGTCATGTTAACTGTATATCATCAGTGCCTGATTAAGGATGGTTTGTTTAGTTTTAGTTTGAACGTGTCAAATAAATTGTTACAAATAAATTGTTATACTATACCCTCTTTCATGCATTTTTTTTCTTTATTGTATTAATTACACAAACCAATACCTAACACAATAAAACAGAAACATTGTTCCAATAAAATAAGTCATCATCATGAAACAAATTGTCTGATATATTACTGAACTGCAGCCAAAGTAAGTTGTTATCAACAGATCTTGCACTCACAACGGCTGAATGACACACCACTCAAGCCCTGGGCCATCATCAGCTTATCAGGGGCTATAACTTCTGGTCACTGCACATGTATGGCAGGAATTGCCGAAACATGCACACATGTTGCAGCTTTGATCTTCAAGTTGGAAGCAGTAGTCAGATGCAGAGAGACAACAACAGTTACTGGCCAACCTGCATACTGGATGATACCAAGTAACATTACAAAAGTGAGAGCAGAGGTAGGACACAGAATAGACTTTACTTCTGCAAAAGCAAAAAGAAAGTGTCTTAATAATCTCCTGGATGGTGAGGTAGCAAGCATACCTGCTTTAAGGACTTCATCGAACATGTGTAGGTTCAATACTGCAACACAGGAGCAGTGGGAATCGTATCTTGCACAACTGCAGAAAGTATCTCCAAAAGCTGCAATTCTGTCAACTTTGCCTGTTTATTGTGATGCTTTTACAGACCCAGTACAGCCGTTCTCAGCACCAGATTCACTGCGCAGTCTACATGATAAAAAAATGGATGGCAGTGAACTGTCTGTCTTGCGCCAGTACTGCAAAACCATAGCAAGTAAGGTAAATACTGTAAATACTGCTCAGTTACACCTGAGCAGGCTGAGTTCATTGAAAGACAGACCAGAAAGCAGCACAAATGCTCATCTTGGTTTCACTTGCGCACTGGGAGAATTACTGCATCCAAAATGCATTCAGTCTTTGTGTCTGACTTTGACAACCCTGCGCTGTCTACAGTGAGAGCAGTTTGTTACCCCAACAGTAGTTCTACAAACCAGTGTCCTGCTACTGCATGGGTAAGACAAAATGAGGAAAATGGGAGGACACAGTATAAACTGCAAACCATGAAACATCACTGTGACATGCAAATTAGTGAGTGTGGTTTCATCATAAACCCCAAGTTTCCTCAGGTTGGAGCATCGCCAGATGGATTGGTGCAGTGTACCTGCTGTGGAAAAGGCTGCATCGAGATAAAGTGCCCGTATAAGTACCGTAACAGCACTGTGGAGGAAGCATGCAGCAGCTGTGACAAAGACTTCTGTTTAGAAGTTGTGAGTGGTGAGCTTAAGCTAAAGGAGGGTAGTCCATACTACAAGCAAGTCCAGACACAAATTTTTGTGGCTGATGCAGAGTACTGTGATTTTATTTTGTGGACTTTAAAAGACTGCACTGTGTTGCGTGTTGCACCTGACCCACAGCTCTGGAATAATGTTCTTAAAAAGGCACAGCAATTTTTTGAGTTTGTGTGTCTCCCTGAACTTGTAAGTGGTTACTTCACTCAGATGCCACTTAAACAGATTCCTGTTTTAGATGGGGAAAAAACTCAAGAGACCTCTAAAATAGTACAGAAGAAGGGCAGGACCAGCAGAAGTGTTGAGAAGTTGTGGTGCATTTGCCGTGGGCCAGAAAGCAAGGACGACATGGTAGCCTGTGACAACCAAAACTGCACAATTATGTGGTTTCATCTCACTTGTGTGGGGCTACAACATGCACCTGCCAAAGAAGACATTTGGATCTGTTCTCGTTGTTCCACATAAGCCTGCTGTCTCGCATGTTAGATGTCTTCCTTAAAGCAAACACACTCAGGTTTTTGTCAATGTATTACTAGACACTTCTAGTAATAATAACTGTTCCCCTCTTGTTGACACCATTCAGGTTACAAACACATTTTATCAAAAACACATTTACAAACACACAGGTTATCACAAACGTGTTGTAGAACATACAATGCTACAAAAAGGCATGACCTAAAGTGACCTAAAGTGTTAGTTTCTGCACTTTAAAGGTCCCATGACATGCTACTTTTTGTAGGCTTTAATATAGTCCTTAGTGGTCCTTAGTACTGTATCTGAAATCTCTTTCCAAAAATTCAGCCTCGGTGCAGAATTATAGCCACTACAAGCCAGTCCCAGAATGAGCTTCCTTCAGACGGACCGTTTCGGTGTCTGTAGCTTTAAATACTAATGAGGAGGAGAAAGGCGGCGCAAGGTGGAGGGTGGGTGTGGCCTTGACCATCTTGCGCAACGGTACCATGCATGTTTGTTTATGTTGGATATATTGCAATGGCACGAACCACGAAGACACGCAGTCGTTCAAGCATTTCAGTTTGACCCAGAATCGGATCCAGATGGAGAAGCAACGGATGAAGAAGTTGCAACTCAGCGGCTCCAGCAAGACGTTTCCGAATGGTTAGTTTAAAATATTATGTCTGGATACTAGAGCTGCACGATTCTGGCTAAAATGAGAATCGCGATTTTTTTTGCTTGGAATCAAGATCACGATTCTCTCACGATTCTGAAAAGCTTTATTTTAAAGATCTACAAATCCTGAACATTAGGTTACCAAACAAGATAGAAACAAAATAAGACATAAAACGCTTGCTTCAGTCAAATTTAAATAAATGCAGTAAACAAAAAGAATGTAATATTTAAATAAATAAAAAATGACAATTAAACATTGACAACATTCAAAGGCATTACGCCAGGCTAGACCTATTAAAGATTCTTAGCAAGAAACACTATCAACATTTTTGGGTATGGTGTTGCGTTGAATAGCGTTGCTTTTATAGACGTTTGTTTCGACTGGCCGCTGGTACTTTGTGATTGAGCAGTTTTGTTTTTAACCATCTCATACTGTAGTTTAATTGAGATAAGTTTATAATAACTTTGCTTTTCATTTATTACTTAAAGCTCAGTTGAAGTTTTTCGATAGCTACTACATTAAAAACTACTAGCCTAACTGATAAAGTTCACACATTATTTAAAACAAGTGAACAGTCAGTAATAAAATAAGAACAAATACACAAATTACATAACATGAATACTAAATAACAAAGTTTACAAAGTCTAACAGTATATTCAGGTACATAAATTAATAATTAAGCCTAAATGTAAAATAACACCATTTGTCACTGTATAAATTGAATATAGTTTAATCTTTGTTAAAGCTGTATTTTATTGTTTTATTTATATCAATGACACAGAAAACATTATACATAATATTAAGTGTGTGCTGTCACTTTAAGACCTACTGCACGGACCGAAATAAACGGACAAATAGCCGTTTCTTTCTCAGCTGTTCACATATGACATAAACGAGAGAATACTTGTCGAGATGGTCATTTAGACTGGTATGTTGACAATTTTGTGTTTATGTGTCCGTTCAAGGGCAAGGAAACGCGAAAGAGGAATCAATTCTGCATTCGAGCGCTGTCTGAAACGCGCCTCTCTTTCACTGCGCTTCGAGTGTGTGTGGCTGTGCGCACAGATAACGCGTGAGTCCCGGTTTCCGGCTCTTCTTCCGCGATTAAAATTGTTTGAATGTGTAAATTGGCAAGTCAATACACATCCAAATTATGAACTTTCACTCTATGATGGTTAAATTTAGCATTTAATCCGCGAATCACATGCGTGCCGAACCGAATCTAGTGCGATCCGTTCCACCCCCTAGCGCGTTATCTCGTTGAATATCATTGGCAGAATCGTAGAAATGCAGGATTAAGATCGCGTGGGGGTTGAATCGAGATCGCGATCTTTTAACGATTAATTGTGCAGCTCTACTGGATACGGCACTTTATTCGAATGGTTTACAGTTATCATCATGTAGCTAACGCTAACCTACTGTTGCCTTTTCATGAGAGATCTGTAACGTCTGTCATTTATCTTATTACAATTACATCAAGCTCTGCGATCTTGAAATGCGGATATCGCGCGCGCCATATAACCAACAGGAAAACGGTTATCCAAATAACAAAGAAATGTACAACACTCGCGTTACAGTATGTGTAACTTGATGCCGTCTACCTTTACATTAGCGCGAGTAACTGCATAGCTGCATAGCTAATGTGACAGCCACATTCTACGTGTAAGAAGCTAGGTAACCATAAACAGTAAAGCAACACACTTATATATCATTTGTTGACTTACTTGTCCGATGTTCAGCAAGCCCAGCTCTGTATTGACCATTCGATGTTCATTTGTACATCCAATTATTGAGCAATTATTATGCTTCGCTCGCTCAAAAGCCATGATATCTCTCGTGGACAAGCTAAAATCGCGCGCGCGTTCCTACTTCCTAGCTCATTTTCTCATGGGCGAGAAATATTCTCTGGGCGGGCAAAGCAGAGAAAGGGGAGGTAACATTTCTCCTTATGACGTCATAAGGAGGAGATTCAAGATCAGCCCGGTTGAGCTTCCATTTTCTCAAAGGCAGAGAAAAATAGCAAAAGCTCGATTTACACCGATTAAAATTTTTAGAAACTTGGGGACCATATACAGGCTAGGGGAACTCATATTAATGTTAAAAAACCTCAGAAAGTGGAAATTTCATGTCATGGGACCTTTAATGTTTAAAGTTTAAAAGTTTAAAGTTAATTAATGTTAATTCATTTAATGATTACTTGCATTCACAAATATATAAACTATATAATAATAAATATATAATATTCTGTTCATGTGCATCACTGATTTGCACAGTTATCAATATTGTAATTGTCAAAATATGCAAGTATTGTTTTCATACCTCATTTAGCTGTCAAAGTGAATAACATAAAAACAAATTTATGAAAAATGTTGTCATACATGTTTTATTGTTAATGCAAGGCTGGTCAAGCAGGATAAAGCATCAGCACATTGCAATAGATTGCAACAAGGGTTGGAAACCACTGTACTACACTACAGTTGGACATTGGTACTGTCACGGTTCATAGATCCAATGTCTCTCTCTAGTCTCGTGCTTTGTTGTTTACATGTGTGTGAGTGTGTGAGTGGGTGTGTCCGGATCATTACTGTTGATCAGTATCCAGCTGCAATCAATCATCATCACCAGCTGCCACTCATCTCATCTCCTATATATGCTCACTGCTTTCTCATCTCCTTGTCAGATCGTTGCATGAAGTCTCTGTTGTTGTCTGATCCTGTTCCTGTGCCTCGTGTCCCGTCTGGAGTTCCTGTGTTCCTGTTTCACGTCTAGTTGGATTACGTTACATGTCTGGATCACGTCTTCACTCATCAGAGCACGCTGCACTTCATTCATCACTCCGTGTCTGACCATCAAAGTCCCTGCGCCACAGCCTGCATCACCTGGACTTCATCATCATCATCATCATCATTTATTGACTATCAATAAAGAGTTTTTGCACTTGCATATTGTATCCTCGTTTCTGACGTAACAGAACGATCTGACCAAGAATGGATACAGCAAGTACATCAGCGCCGACCATGGAGGACTGTTTGAGTAACAGTATGGCTCGTCTGGACATTCAAGAGAAGAATTTAAACGATACTGGTCACGCTGTTCAGGCGTTAGTGGCGCAGGTGTCCGAGCTCACCCGGCAGATCCAACAGCTATGAGCTCCCACTGCGCCGCCCACACCGGCCGTTCCTCCCACACCATCGGACAGCCCATCCCAGTCGGAGCCACGCCTACCAGCCCCAGAGCCCTATTCAGGTGATCCAAAATTTTGCAGAGCTTTTTTAACCCGGTGTTCCATGTATTTTTCTCTCCAACCCAAGACTTTCCAGACCGAGCGATCTAAGGTCGCCTTTGTACTCACCCTTCTGACTGGGAAAGCGGCTTTATGGGGAACGGCAGTGTGGGAGAATGAAGATCCGTGCTGCGCCTCGTTCCAGGAGCTCTCCGCTGAGATGAAAAGAGTTTTTGACCGGGCGATCGGTGGAAGAGAAGCCGCAAGAATGCTGGCTGATTTACGTCAAGGAGAGAGATCAGTGTCAGACTTTTCGATCGAGTTCCGGACCCTGGCAGCGGAGAGCAAATGGAACGAGGAGGCGCAGTGGGACATGTTCCTGCATGGGCTGGCTGACCGCGTCCAGAGAGAAATCTACGCATTGGACCTGCCTCAATCTCTCAATGAACTCATCGCTTTAGCTCTCAGAGTTGATACTCGACTATCCCGAGTTGGGGGTCACGCCACGAGTAGACGCCCTCTGGCAGGTGCCGAGGGTCCACGATTTGGAGGCGGGGACGCGGTCAGCCCCGTCGACGATCACGAGCCCTTGCAGGTGGGTCGAGCTCGGCTTTCCCGGGAGGAGAGGGAGAGGCGGAGGTCCCAGGGCCTTTGCCTATACTGCGGAGGAGCCGGACACTATGCTTACAACTGTCCGGTAAAAAGGCCAAGCCCGATAGTAAGTATGAGGCTACTATCGGGTGGGATCTCCGCCGAGAAGACCTCATCTACATCTACCCTCCTTCCGGTAAGACTGAGATGGTCAACACTCACTCACGACTGTCAAGCACTCTTGGACTCCGGGGCAGAAGGCAATTTCATGGATCACTCATTCGCACGTCAATTCAAGATTCCCCTCAAACCCCTCACACATCAGATTGCTGTACACGCACTTAATGGACAAGAACTTCCCACCATCACTTTTGCCACAGAAGACATCACCCTCATCACATCAGGCAACCACACCGAGATCATCTCTTTCTATATCCTGGACACTCCCCTTGCACCCATTGTCCTTGGTCACCCTTGGCTCACCCGTCACAACCCTAAAGTGGACTGGCAGCTCAAGTCTGTGTCTTCGTGGAGTAATCAGTGTCATAAGTCTTGTCTATTGTCTGCCTGTCCGTCTGTTTCTGTCCCTGTGTTGCAGGAGGAGGCAGTGGATCTGTCTAACGTGCCCGCGGAGTACCTGGACCTGAAGGAGGTGTTCAGTAAGTCTCGGGCTGCTTCTCTCCCTCCGCATCGTCCCTATGACTGTGCCATAGACTTATTACCAGGTACGGCTCCGCCCAAGGGCAAGTTATATTCACTCTCGACACCAGAGAGGGAGGCTATGGAGAAATATATTTCTGATTCTCTAGCAACGGGGTTCATCCGCCCTTCCTCTTCTCCAGCGGGGGCGGGGTTCTTTTTTGTGGGGAAGAAGGACGGATCTCTGCGACCTTGTATTGACTACCGGGGGTTGAACAACATCACGGTAAAGAATACTTATCCTTTACCGTTGATGTCTTCAGCCTTCGAGAGGTTGCAGGGAGCGTCCATCTTCACAAAATTGGATTTACGTAATGCTTATCATTTGGTCCGCATCAGGGAGGGGGATGAGTGGAAGACCGCGTTTAACACCCACAGGGGACACTTTGAATACTTGGTTATGCCTTTCGGGCTTTCCAACAGTCCAGCGGTCTTCCAGGCACTCGTCAATGACGTGCTGCGAGATATGATAGATCAGTTCATTTATGTCTACCTGGACGACATACTGATTTTTTCTTCTTCTCTCCAGGAACACGTGCAGCACGTCCGACGAGTGCTTCAGAGGTTGCTAGAGAATGGGCTTTTTGTCAAGGCGGAGAAATGCGATTTTCATGCACAGTCTGTTCCATTCCTAGGGTACATCGTGTCGGTTGAGGGAATGCGCATGGATCCTGAGAAGATCAAGGCTGTGGTAGAGTGGCCAAGTCCAGAGTCTCGTAAGGCCCTACTGAGATTTCTGGGGTTCGCCAATTTCTACCGGCGTTTTATTCGCAACTTCAGCCAACTAGCCGCACCTCTGACCGCCTTGACCTCCCCCAGAACGACGTTCAGGTGGTCAGACGCAGCCGAGGCTGCGTTTGCCAAACTGAAGGGTTGCTTCGTTTCAGCCCCCATTCTGACAACCCCTGATCCATCACGTCAGTTCGTGGTGGAGGTCGATGCGTCAGAGGTGGGGGTAGGAGCAGTGTTATCCCAGCGCTCTCTCTCAGACGACAAGATGCATCCTTGCGCGTTTTTGTCTCATCGTCTGTCTCCTGCCGAACGTAATTATGACATTGGGAACAGAGAGTTGTTGGCAGTCAAGTTAGCATTGGAAGAGTGGCGGCACTGGTTAGAAGGGTCGGGGGTACCTTTTATCGTTTGGACCGATCACAAGAACTTAGAATACATTCGGACTGCTAAAAGATTGAACTCCAGGCAGGCTCGGTGGGCACTTTTTTTCGGTCGTTTTGATTTTACTCTCTCGTACCGCCCGGGTTCTAAAAACATCAAACCCGATTCTTTATCGCGCATTTTTGATCGTTCCGAACGCCCGTCTACTCCCAAGTTCATTTTACCGGAGACTCTATTCATCTCCACACTCGTATGGGAGGTCGAATCGAAGGTCAAGAAGGCCTTAGAAGGGGTAACGCCCCTGGTCGGTTGCCCACCGAATCGTTTATTTGTACCTGAGGGTCTGAGGTCCAGCGTCATTCAGTGGGGGCATTCTTCCAATGTGGCTTGTCATCCAGGAGTCAGTCGCACTAGATTTTTAGTCAAGCAACGATTCTGGTGGCCTCTCATGGCTCGTGACATTCACAATTTTGTTTTGGCTTGCTCAGTTTGTGCCACTGGTAAGACTTCCAATCGACCTCCAGATGGGTTACTCCAACCGCTGCCGGTCCCTTCGAGACCCTGGTCCCATATCGCTCTAGATTTTGTTACCGCCCTCCCGCCCTCTCAGGGTCACACGGTAGTTTTGACCGTGGTGGACCGGTTCTCGAAGGCGGCCCATTTCATTCCCTTGCCCAAATTACCCTCAGCCAAGGAGACAGTGGTGATTGTCGTTGACCACGTCTTTCGGTTACATGGCCTCCCGACAGACGTGGTTTCTGACAGGGGACCCCAGTTTGTGTCCAAATTTTGGCGAGAATTTTGTAAGCTTCTGGGGGCGACTGTCAGTCTGTCCTCAGGGTTCCACCCCCAGAGCAATGGCCAAACTGAGAGAGCCAACCAGGATTTGGAAAGAACGTTACGATGTCTGGTTTCCAAGAATCCTTCCTCGTGGAGTCAACAACTTTCTATGGTGGAGTACGCCCACAACACGTTGCCAGTGTCATCTACGGGCCTATCTCCGTTTGAGTGTAGCGTAGGGTACCAGCCACCAATTTTTCCTAGTCTGGAATCCGAAGTTGCGGTCCCCTCCGCTCACGCCTTCGTTCAGAGGTGTCACCGCACGTGGACTAGAGCCCGTGAGACTCTACTCCAGGTGGGGTTGCGCACCAAGGCCAAAGCCGATCGCCACCGGTCCAGGCCTCCCGTATACGTTGCTGGTCAAAAAGTGTGGCTTTCTACCAAGAACATTCCTCTCCGTTCCGTGTCTAATAAACTTGCTCCCAAATTCATTGGCCCGTTTACTGTCACCAAGATCATTAGTCCGGTGGCAGTCCGCCTCAACCTTCCTCCAGCGTACAGGAGGATTCACCCCGTCTTTCATGTATCCAAAATTAAACCCGTATTTCATTCTCGTATTAATCCGCCAATCCCGGTTCCTCCCCCGCCGCGACTCGTAGATGGGGAACCCACTTATTCGGTCAATCGTGTGCTGGACTCAAGGCGGAGGGGACGCGGATTCCAGTACTTGGTGGACTGGGAAGGTTACGGTCCAGAGGAGAGAAGTTGGGTGCCGGCTAGAGACATTCTGGATCACTCCCTTATCGATGATTACAATCGGCAGGTAAGGGGACCTGGGAACGCCAGGAGGCGTTCCTAGGGGGAGGGGTACTGTCACGGTTCATAGATCCAATGTCTCTCTCTAGTCTCGTGCTTTGTTGTTTACATGTGTGTGAGTGTGTGAGTGGGTGTGTCCGGATCATTACTGTTGATCAGTATCCAGCTGCAATCAATCATCATCACCAGCTGCCACTCATCTCATCTCCTATATATGCTCACTGCTTTCTCATCTCCTTGTCAGATCGTTGCATGAAGTCTCTGTTGTTGTCTGATCCTGTTCCTGTGCCTCGTGTCCCGTCTGGAGTTCCTGTGTTCCTGTTTCACGTCTAGTTGGATTACGTTACATGTCTGGATCACGTCTTCACTCATCAGAGCACGCTGCACTTCATTCATCACTCCGTGTCTGACCATCAAAGTCCCTGCGCCACAGCCTGCATCACCTGGACTTCATCATCATCATCATCATCATTTATTGACTATCAATAAGTTTTTGCACTTGCATATTGTATCCTCGTTTCTGACGTAACAGGTTTGTCAGCGCACAACAGACAGTGACAATCTTATCTAAAAATGTGATATCCTCACCTTCACATGGGCGGATCATGTTGATGGGAATGGTTCCTGTTAAAATGTTATATTCAATATATCCAATCACTCGTTCAACATGGATTCTTAGGTGAGCTACTTTTCGTGTCTCCTCTACATCTCTTGCAGCTAGCTGACAGTAACCCTTTGTAAAGGCTGGGAGTTTGACCTCTGCACCCAACTTGCCAACACTTTCCTTTATATCGAAACCTCTATCAGCCAATACAATGTCCCCTGGCAACAATTTTTCAAGAAAACCACTATTTTCTGTAATGTGTTTGTCACTTGTACGGCCACCCCACCCTTTGGATATAAAACAAATAGATCCCTTGGGTGTAATACCTATCAAATACTTCATAGTGTGATTGTGCTTGTAGCTGGAAAACATTTGAGCACGTGCTTTTAGATTTGATGGTTTCTCTGTGAAAATCTCAAAACAGTCAATGATCACTGCTACTCTGCGTCCAAAGGACTCCACAAATTGGTGAGGCATAATTTTTTTGTAAAGTGTCTCTATCTGGCCATATGATGGAACGGCTCAGGTTTACATACATAAATGACACAATTTCCTGAAATGTTCTGTATACTGTCTTTGGGGAAACACGAAAGAGATGGGCTAGATGTTGTGCAGGCAGATCCAGTCTTTCCTCTTTTGGTCTGACATGAGAGGCACCAAAAAACTTAGCAAGGCCATAAAAGTTCCCAGGTTTGGCAGCCCTGTGTAGTACTTTACTTTATCATCATTGTCTCCAAAAAAACTATCAGACATCCTGTGCTCATCAAGTTCACTTCGCAGCTGTCTGTTTTCTTCCAACAGGCGGTTTACTTCTGCACCTCTGTGCACACATGAGTTACATTCTGTTTGTGTCACTGCCATCCCCTGAGTGTTGTGGGTCTCTTCCTCAGTGTGTCGCTCGCCATCTCCAGTCGCTTGTGTCTCCTCAGCATATGGCACATCTTCATCAGCCTCGTGTGTCTCCTCAGTGTGTCGCTCACCATCTCCAGTCACTTGTGTCTCCTCAGCATATGGCACATCTTCATCAGCCTCGTGTGTCTCCTCAGTGTGTCGCTCAACATCTCCAGTCGCTTGTGTCTCCTCAGCATGTGGCACAGCATCTCCATCAGCCTTGTGTGTCTCCTCAGTGTGTCGCTCACCACCTCCTTCAGCTGGCTGCAGTGTGTTTTTTCTTTGCTCCCTCTTACTTGCAGAGCGTGTAGTGTTGGTGTGAGAGATTTCTGTGTGACCCAGATGGAGGGAGGGTGCCCAGTCTGGGTCAGTCTCCATCATCTCATATGCAGGTTGACCTGCAATAACAAGAAAAAGGTTTTAACTTCATAACATGGGACGAAAAGTGTTAACAATAATCTTAGATTATACTTAAGTATTAGTACAGACACTGAGCATAAGTAATTCAGCTAAAATGTAGAAAAAGAATTAAAACAGTGCTGTACTTTTCAGACTGCAAGTCACACCGAAGTGAAATTAAATTTTTGTGCAAAAACACAGCAAGTAACTTTCAAGCCTTATAAATTGTAAAATTAACTTTTTTTCCATTCTAAATAATGTATTTAGTTGAAATTGCAGTTGAGTAAAGTACAAAGTAAGGTACAAACCCCAAAAATAATAAAGTGCTGTAGTGAAGTAAAATAATTATTTTATAGCCCTGTATAAGACGATTGCATAACATTTTACAGTATAAACAATAAAAGAGTAATGTTAACCCGTTTCTCCCATGATAGCGGTTACATCCGTGCGTTGTTTGGAGCTATCTGTGCCAGAGAATTCATTCAAAACGACTCGTGGATAAAATGTTATATACTTCAAATTTGTCAACATCACTTAAATGTCTTACCAATATGAAAATGTCGAGAGCAGACATACATAAACGGAGATATGTTTCCAAAGGTGATGTTTTTGCGTCGCACAGCTCCAACCCAGGCCATCCGACGCCTCTTTGTTATGTCCACTACAAGCTGTCCATGTCCTTTCTTCAAAGTGGGAAAACTAAAAAACCTTTCCCTGCTGTTTAGTTTGTGACCCTTTCTGTCATGAGACTTACTATTGCAGCCTATCACACAACAAGAACGTACCATTTTACCACATTTACGACCAACACAATTCTCCCAATAGAACACACTAGCATTGATACCTTACAAATGGCGGCTATACCCATAATGCATTTCGTGTTTCACGAGTGTGACGTCACCTGACAATGACCGAATCTCACTGGTTGTCGTTAAAACAATCATAAGACACAAGTTACACACTGGTTTGTGCACTACTAATTCACAAATTAACTCAGAAAATCTCCGTGTCACGCTCACTCTTTTGCTTCACCCTCATTCCTCGTCTGTGTTCCAAAAAAAACCCCCGCTACCTGACTCTCCGGCCAATCGTTATTAACCCCATAAATGCTGGTTTAGACAGTTTTCAGAAATACATTATCTTTTACATAAACAATAAACATAATAATTTTTAAACTGCTTTTAACATTTTTATCATAACTTTTAAATGAATTTCAACCTTTTTAATCACACTATTTATATGCTCTGATTATTAAATGATAGGCCTTATGAACATCACTTATCACCTCATGCTTTTTCAACCGGGTTACACAACACTAGTTTAGGTTGTGTCTCTGTATGCTTTGCATAAAATGAAATGATTTACAGCAAAGTAATGATGTTATGCATAAAATAAAATGTACACAAACTTGTATTTTACTGAAGATATGCACCAATTCAACGAATCAAACATTATACATTTTATTACGGAACTTCTGAAATTTTCAATATGGTAAAAAACATTGGTGGTTCTGCTGGGCCCTTATCGTCCTAACTACAGCACTCGTGGGATGTGTGTGGGAACACTAACAAGAGCGATAAAGACTGCAGTCTTTAACATCAGTCACCAAGTCGCCTCGAGACCAGGGGCTTTACTTTCACAGCTCTTACTAGCTTGCCTCCATTACACTCGCCCCCCAAACCTCATTCCCATCCGGGTCACGGCACCACACGTGACCGGTCCTACTCAGCCTGCTCGAGCAAGTTTCGAACCAGCGTCTCCAACATGGTAGGAGGGCACACTAACAAGGACACTAAAGACCACAGCTGACCTCTACTAACTCTTACTAGTGAGAATAAAATCAGTCGAATAGTTCTTTTCATTTACTAGTCCTAACCCAGAAAAAAAAAAAATATATATAATAATAATTTTTCAGCCTTGCGTTGTCCCACAGAAAGGTTTTTTTTGGGTAAAATGGTGTTTGTGGCGAACATTACTTGAAGACATTTTTACATTTTGTTTTTCAAATAAATTACACCCAGCTATGCCTAGGGTTGCCAACTTATGGAAAGGAAAATAAGGGACAATCATGGTTCTTTATAGGAAAATAAGGGACAGAATAAGGGGCACTCAAAATATTTGGACTGAATCACACAGTCAGTGCATTTCATTTCAGCATATGCAGTTAAATATGTGTACAAAAGATGTATAAAAGGTTCTCAGACAAAATTTGGGTCATTTTGTGGAAAAATCAACCAAATTTCAGAAACTTTCCCGGCTCAAATTTTTGATTTTGTTAAAAATAATACTCTGAAGAAAGACAAACGTAAATGAGGAAGAAAGCCAAAATATTAGGCTACATGTGATGGACGTATATTTACTGAATAATTTACAGTATTGTAAAATGGGTCAAAATGACAATTTTCACCTGAGATTTGGAGTCAGATTACAGGGGGGTTAAAATGACTTTAGAACTGCATCATTATTTTACTTTTACACAGAGATTGTTAGGTCTATTTAGCTAAATCGGTTGACTTTAGCCGTCTTTGTTTTATTATAGCTATGCCAACAGTGACATTTTAAAAATGGGAAAAAGCACTACTTTAGTTTTTTTGCCCAAATTTGCATGTCTTTCTTTTGGTTTCTTAATTTTTAAGGCCGAATATGGTTAATTTTAAGTCACAATATATGGATGTTAATGTGGCTCCATGAGTAAATTTGGTACACATTTTCAATGGTTGCACATTTTCTGAAGAACAAATAATGTTGAAAATAGAAATGTATCTTTTTTTCTATCAACACATTTAGAACATTACTGAGTGCCATAAATAATATTTTTCCAAAGTTTGTGTGCCTGTACCTCTAAAAGTAATAAAGACATCTTAATGTCCTTCTATATTCTCATTCTTAATAAACTTTTCTTTTGTAATCTTCATTTTAAAGGCCCTCTATGGTTCAATCCCATAGATATAATGTGGCTCCATGTTCAAATTGTTGAATTTTACCCATGTTCAATATATAGCTACACCAACAGATATTAATTTTATCATCAACCTCTATTCAAAACGATAAACATAAAAAATCTTTTTTTTTTTTTCAGGAATATACTTAGATGGCATATAATTTAAAAGCACAATAACTTTTAAATGATTCTTTAAATTAATTAAATTAAATTAAGAATTAAATTAAGTCTTTGAAAAAATAAAAATAAAAATAAATGCATTTAAACAGTGGCACTTAGGCCTAAATGTTTTTGCAACAAATAAAAGAAAAGTGCATACTTTCCAGATAAAGAGAACTTAGATGATTAGTATGGGCTGCTTTTGGTGCTTGAGATTATATTGATTATTTTGTGTTTCAATAACGAGGTCTAACCAAGTAGCCTACAAGTTACTTTAATGTAAAATGTTTCTCTCTATTTAACATGACCTTACAATATTGCCCTGCAAAGGCAAAAGACCTTAACTCGCTCGAGTGTGAAACTGAGAAAAATGAAACAGAAAAGTTTCTGTTTTGTCCAGACAAAAGTATTATAGGTAGGACTCCCAAAATTTGACAACTAGTTGCTATAATGAAGAAATGTTTGTATGCAAAAAATCTTGAGCTCAAAATTGACCTTTGACCCTTGTTTGGCCGTTACTGTACTCTGCCTTTGTATCATATGCCAAAAATAAGGAGTCGTGCAAAGGCAAAAGGCTTGCTGTCCCCCATACTTACATCCATTATAAGAACACCTAACCAAGGTCTAGTCATCATGGTATGTGTTTTAAATTATATAGAAGACCTTTGGTTGTTCCTATTTAGTGCTATAATGATCAGGATAGTGCGGCAACACTAACAAAGTTAAACAGTATGACAGATAAGTTACTTTGCAGTACAGTATGTACAGTATGAATAAATTACTATTATTAATAAATATATATATATTTTTTTTAAAGTCTGATTTTTTAAATATATATAAACAAAAATATTATGGATTCTCGATTTGTGATGCGGCTGCCAGCTATAACGCACATATATGCTCTTTTTATGCGTTTATTAGAGGTTGAATTTAAATCAAATACTGCCAAACCACCCATAGGCTACTACTTCTGAATAGGATGTCTACTTCATAAATTGTATGAAAAATTATGGAAATACTTGCTTCAGATCACTCAAACATCTGACAGTTAAAGGGTTAAGGGCCACCAAACTGATCAAGATACACAGTCAACAAACTCGACTTGGATTACTGCTTTTTAATTCTGAGATAATATAGACAGAGTCAACCGAAAAAAAGTTGGAATTACTTTTACCATTTAGGTTAGCCTACTTTGTATGGACGTTAGCGATAACTAGCTTAGTGCTATATCGATTTGTGTACAATCTGACATGAACACCTGCAATAAGGAAATATGGCTCAAACACGTATGGATTGTTGTGGATACAGATGACGTGCATTGCTATGGATTATGGATTATGGATCTTCCATGGATTATATCGGATTGCATGGAAAGGTAGGATGCCTGTGTATTTAATAATTGGTTTTCGGCGTCTGATGTGAGGCGAGTGTCAGCGTCAATGTTAGCGCTAACTTACGTGACACAGATTAAATTTAGCTAGCTCCGGGCTGTCACTGACATTGACAGATCTGAACCATGACCCTGAACGAAAATAACAACATTTATGACAACCTATTAGCTTGCATGCCATCTAAGTATGGCTTGTTCACCTTGCTTTGTTTCTGATTGCATACTTGGAGCAGTTTGTCTGGCCAAAGATGTGTCGTGTGTATGTTACGTGGTTTGGTGACAATTAAAGAGCGGCAAACTTTGACAGTATGACAAAGCCAGAGTACAGTAACATCACAGCGGCACCGTAACATCTCTCTTGATGCCAGGCTAAACAAAGTCAGAACACCTTAACCCAACTTCAGCGCGCTGGAACAAAGGCAAAGAGCCGTAACAATTGTTACGGCGTTCTGCTGTGGTTTCTCCTATGGTTTTGGAAGTTACGGTTGTCATAGCCCTTTATTTTCTCGTTAAAACAATCAAATTGACTCACAATATTTATTCACATGATAAAGGAGGTCTCAAATACCACAAAAATGACACTGACTCATTTTTGACCAAACATGATATTACGGCGTTTTGCCTTTGTAGGGCAGAATAGTGAAAGATTTTTGATAATGTCTTCTCTCAGGTAGATTGCATGTTTTCTTGCGTTGCTGAATGTTGGACTCATGAACAATAATCACGTTGTTTGTAGTTGCCTAAACTGATTTGCCGAAATCAAAACGCGGACAGTGAAAGAATGAATTTGCCGTTTAGTGTGAGTCCCGCTGGCTGTGAAGTGGGAGCAACAGCCGGTAGAGGATTCTGCTGGGTCTTAAAAGACTTCCGCGAACGGCTATGTTTGCAAATCAAACAAAGATTTGTCTCAAATAAATGGTTAATTCTCAATTTAAAGCGTATGCCTGAAAATACGGGACAAACTGCGTTCCGTATGGCTTTCATAATGGACACTTCATTGATGCCTTAAATACGGGACGATTCCGTATTATCCGGAACGGTTGGCAACCCCCAGCTCTGCCTCGAAGACATGGCCGTAGCAGCTATGAGGTCACCGAGGTCTGGACCAAGGTATTTTTCTGAGGTGTACTTTGTGAAATAATTGCCTAATATAGTATTGACTCTTCTTTGGTACTGCAGAGATATTGCACAGCACCAATATTAAACAGACCTTCTCCTCTGAGCTGAGTTCAGCCGTCATCTGACCGCTCGTCATTGTCAAAAATATTTGAGATGACCAATCAAATAAAAGAAGGCGGGCTTTATGTTGACAGAAGCGAATTTCAATGAATTTATGAAACGATAAGTGTAGGGGAGATTGGACATTGTATGCTTGAGTTATAACAACTTCCTGTTTTATGCCGATAATAGCATGCTTTAGCACTTAGCTAAGCATATGTGTTTCAACTACCCAGCAAACACAGAACGTTGGCACAACGTACCCAACCTTCTAACAACGTTTTATCAACATGGCCAAAAGGTTGCTATAAATACGTTGTGTGGTGAAGGTTGTTACAGCGTTGTCACAATGTTGACATTAAACCACCGTTCAGGGCCACTGCTAAAGGTTGTGCCAATGGTGTCTTGACAACCACTGGACTACATGTACTCGTCACTGCCCTGAAGCGCGAAAATCAGACTTTTAAATTTCACCCGCCCGTAGGGCTCATTGTGCTGTCTCGTTCTTCATCGAGTAAGGATACGTGAGTATTGCGTTTTATTTACCCCAGCTAAATAAGATAATTATTCAAACACAACCTACAACTTCATTTTCTAATGTGACTAATGTAGCCTCGCTCGCACTGTTTAGTTTTTCATTTGATTTGTCTGCTATTTAGTCTCATTCATTTCTTTGCTCCTCTGGATTTGTGGATGTTTCCTGGACTGATTCCGAACTTTATCGTCCGGCTTTCGACTAGGCTACTGTATGCTATGTACAGAACCGGTTTTGTTCATTAAATGTTCTCATCTTTGCTTTTTATGTTTTATTTATTATACTTTATTATATTTAAAATTTGTATATTCATTTTTTTTTTTTTATTATTATTATTTTTTTTTTTCAAATGTATGACTTTTGGAAGTGCAATTTGATTACCATATGCAGTTAGTTTTAATAAAGTTGAATTAACGTAACCTTCTGTAATTTTTACTCTTCAAAGTGTACACTTGCAGGTGTTGATTATAATTAGGCTAATTTACTGATAGCCCCGGCCATTAAATAATAATAAGGATAAACCATATTTTAAAAAAAAACTATATAATTATCTAACATCGGACTAATTAAAAATTAACCTCAAAACATAAAATGCTAAATGGGGGATATCTATAGGCCTATCTAGCATAAAACCAAAAAATTGTCAGAACGTCGTCTCTCAGTTGCTGAATGTCGCGTAGCAACGTTGCTACAGCCCTGTCGCGTCTTACAATTCTACGTTGTTACAATGTTGCGAGCACGTAGACAGCGACGTTGCCATAGCAGAAATGCAACGTGCCACAGACGTTGCTGGATAGAGTTTTAAAATAGTTATTTTGCTCAGATTCACCAAAATACCAAAGTCTGCAATAAAAAGCTAAATATCTGATTATGAACTCAAGCTTTTCTCATTAAATTTTCCCAAGACCAAAACTTTCTGGTAACCAAATGATATTTCTCTAAATGAACGATTACATTTACAGGTTACTGTATGTTTGCATTAATGTTCATTCATGAATTTTGTTGCAACAACACAGGCAAACATTATACATGTGATTTAGTGGCTTTTGAGTCAAATTAACCATGCAATAGTATTTCATTGTATTTTATCTGTTCAAACATCTGTGTGTCTGGTTTGATCTGTCGGTGGATAAACAGCTTCTGCTGGATGTTTGTCGTCTCTGTGTGTGTCAGTGGTTTGTGGCTGAAGCGTTTCTTCATTTTCTCTCCTGCTAATAAGAAGCTCTCAATCTTCCACTCCACACAAAACATCTTTACACTGAACATCTTTTCACTCTTCTGCTATTAGTTTTCATTCAGGGCCTGAATTCATTTGAAAATGTAAGATCAGCAAAAACTTGTTGATTTCCGTGATGTTAAAGGAGACGGATGTGCGAGCGGAAACTAACTGTGGTTGTACCTCATGAGGTTGGGGGAGGATTCAAACACAACCAGATACATATATCAGTTCAGTCTTTCAGAGCAATCTGAGTGTTTCAGACATTAAGAGTTACTATCGTGGGCTTTTCAGTGAACTGATGAAGAAAATGTTTCTCAAATTAGTTTTGCTCTGCTTGTGTTTGTGGCGTCTGGATGGTGAGTTTTAAATGTGTTTTTCTGGTTTCAGTTGTTTCTGTTCTGGTACCATGTGATAAATTACTGGTTAAATTGGTGTCAGCAACGGTGGCTGTAGTGAAGCGCACGACTCCGGAAATAACTCAAAGAACATTCTTTAGTCTAATAATCCACACAATACACAGGAGAATCATGAGGAGAAACACAACCACGTAACGTAGATGATAGACGATGAACTGAACAGAACTCAGGGTTTAAATAACAGGGAGATAATTGGAAGAACAGAAACATGTCTGGGATTAATGAACTAATTTCAATTTCAATTTCAATTTCAATTTCAAACACTTTATTTGTCCCCAAGGGGCAATTAATGAGGCCATGTAGAGTAACGTAAACAATATACATAAAAACATCATACATTAAATAAATAATAACAGTGTGCACGGAATACATATTAATAAAAATCCACTTCAAGTAGATACCTAAAAAACAACAACTAGTCCATACCATATATAAGAATGAATAAACACGTAAATATGTATGTATACAGAGTACAAAAAAAAAAAGGTTGAGAATTTAAAAGTTGCACTGATTTTGGAACAAAGGTTGCCTTCCTCCTTTGAGTCCTACAACGAAGGAGGATAACGAAGTTGGACAATGAAGCCGTCGCCCTGAAGGGAGCCACTCAAAAAAAGAGAACATGACATGTGAAGTGTCTTGTAAAATCCTTCCAGCCAATCTCAATTTTTGCTGATCACTTATAGTAGAAAGAGCCCTAATAGGGAGTCCAATTATTTTTGAGCAGACTTTAACCGTGCGCTCCATACTATTTCTATTTTGGAGGCTAATAGAATGAAACCAGCAGAAAATGGAAAATGTAGTGACACTTTCAATGTAGGAGTAGTAGAACATGATAAGAATATTCTTACTAACTCCAAAGGAATTGAGCTTCATTAAAAGGTACTGCCGCTGCTGAAATTTCCTCAGTATCTCCTCTGTATCAGAAACAAATTTAAGCAGACAGTCAAAAGTTGTCCCCAGGTACTTGTCCTCTTTGACAATCTCAATCGGTTTTGCATGAATAACAGTAGGGACTGCCATAGCCATCTGCCTCTGCTTATTAGAAAAGGTTACTACCATCTCTTTAGTCTTATTCACGTTAAGTTCCAAACAGGAGATGTCACACCACTCAACACATTTCTGAAGTGTTGGGCCATGATGCTGTGAAGGGCCTGAAAGCAGAGACAGTAAAACAGTGCCATCAGCAAACTTAATTAGATGACAATCAGGTAGGTTGGATCTGCAATCATCAGTATACAAAATGAAGAGCAGAGGTGAAAGGACACAACCCCGGGGAGAGCCAGTTGAAGTATATAGGAGGTCAGAAAATATGTTATGGACCAGCACTCTCTGAGACCTATTGGTCAAAAAATCTATTATCCATAAAATCAATTGGTCCTCGAAATGAAAACGTCTGATAAGTTTCTCAGCAAGAATATGTGGCTGTAAGGTATTGAATGCCGAAGAAAAATCAGCAAACAAAAATCTGGCTGTGGTATTAGGAGACTCAAGATGCTTATGAACAAGGTCTGTGATAAACACCTTTGCATCATCGACCCCTCTACCTGTGCGGTAAGCAAACTGAAGTGGATCCAACTGTGAGTCGGTTACTTTAGTAATATAATTTTTATTAATCCTCTCCATTGCCTTAATCACAAGAGAGGTGAGTGCAACCGGCCTCAGATCGTTTAGGGCTTTTATGGAACTCTTTTTAGGTATCGGAATAAGTCAAGTCAAGTCAAGTTTATTTGTATAGCGCTTTTCACAATACAGATTGTATCAAAGCAGCTTCACAGTATTAAATTAAAATAATACAACAAAGTTTGTTTCAAGAGGAATTTATTGATTGATAAAATTAAATTAAATATCCCCAAAATATCCCCAACTGAGCAAGCCAAAGGCAACAGTGGCAAGGAACCGATATATAATAACTGTGGAATGTTTCCATAGGTGAGGGACTACACCACTGGCCATGGAGTTCTGAAACAAGGTCCTTTTTTTCATACTCAGAGCCAGTGTAAAAAACTCTCTTTTTCTTATTTAAAATTTCCTTGAGTTCTTTGGTTATTAGTTCTAGGGCTTATTATTGGGAAAGATGGTAACCTTCTTGGTGGGAATGATGTTATCCACACAAAAGGAGGTGTACGATGTCACTATGTCCCCTTGCTCATTAATATCACTTGATGGAGTGTAACGAATGGATAGAGGGGACAATAGCAAGTAAAACAGATCTTTATTAGAATGTATAGCACCAGTCTCAGAGTGAATAGGGAAGCAGACAAAGTTCTCAGTAGTGTTGGAGGATCACAGATGCAGTACACAAGAGAGGTGTGTAGATCACAAGATCCTTCTCAGAGCGATGGTAATCTCCGATGATGATAAGGCAGCGCAGGCTTGCGTGGACAACTCGATCCGATGGTCAGACGTGAAGTGATGAACCCAGTGTTGGTGAAGAGGGAAGACATAAACTGCAACGGCGAACTTCCAGACGAAGACAAGGCAGGAAACACAAGGAGCCGAAGAAACAGGAACACAACAGGCAACATCCACAAAACAACGATCTGACAAACACAAGACGCATGAGGTGAGTATAAATAGGCAGTGGTAATGCACAACACCTGTCGCTGATAACCCCGGAGGATAATCAGCGACCACGCCCACACACACATTCATTCACAAATACACACACACAGCGCAAGGGAGCGTCAATGAATTCCTCAACCGTGACAGTACCCCTCCCCCTAGGAGCGCCTCCTGGAGCTCCCAGAGGAACCTACCTGTTGATAGTAATCATCAATAAGGGACTGATCCAGAATGTCCCTAGCAGGAACCCAACTTCTCTCCTCCGGACCGTAACCCTCCCAGTCCACCAGATACTGAAATCCGCGTCCCCTCCGTCTCGAGTCCAGAATTCGATTTACCGAATAAGTGGGTTCCCCATCTACGAGTCGCGGCGGTGGGGGAACCGGGGCTGGCGGATTAATGGGTGAATAAAATACGGGTTTCAATTTGGAAACATGGAACACGGGATGAATTCTTCTGTACGCAGGATGGAGTTTGAGGCGAACTGTCACCGGATTAATGATCTTGGTGACAGGAAATGGGCCAATGAATTTGGGAGCTAGCTTATTAGAAACGGAGCGGAGTGGAATGTTCTTAGTAGAAAGCCACACTTTGGAACCGACGACATACACGGGAGGTCTTGACCGGTGGCGATCGGCCTTAACCTTGGTGCGCGCCCTTACTTGGAGCAGAGTCTCACGGGCTCTGGTCCATGTACAGTGACACCTCTGGACAAAAGCGTGAGCGGAGGGGACCGCGACTTCGGATTCCAGACTAGGAAAAATAGATGGCTGGTACCCTAAGCTACCCTCAAACGGAGATAGGCCCGTGGATGACACAGGTAACGAGGTGTGCGTACTCCACCATTGAGAGTTGTTGACACCAAGAGGAAGGATTCTTGGCGGCAACACATCGCAACATTCTCTCCAAATCTTGGTTGGCTCTCTCGGTCTGCCCGTTGCTCTGGGGGTGGTAACCCGAAGATAGACTGACAGTGGCTCCCAGTAATTTACAAAATTCTTGCCAAAATTTGGAGACAAATTGGGATCCCCTGTCAGAGACCACGTCCGTCGGGAGGCCATGTAACCAAAAGACGTGATCAATGACAGTCACCGCTGTTTCCTTGGCTGACGGCAATTTGGGCAAGGGAATAAAATGAGTCGCCTTCGAGAACCGGTCCACTACGGTTAAAACAACCGTATTGCCTTGGGAGGGCGGGAGGGCGGGAGGGCGGTAACAAAATCTAGCGCTATGTGGGACCAGGGTCTCGAAGGGACAGACAGCGGTTTAAGAAGCCCATCTGGGGGTCGATTGGAAGTCTTACCAATCGCACAGATCGAGCAGGCCAAAACAAAATCTCGAATGTCGCAAGCCATAGATGGCCACCAGAATCGTTGCTTAACTAGAAATCTAGTACGGTTTACTCCTGGGTGACAGGCTACATTGGAACAATGACCCCACTGAATAATGTCGGACCGTAATCCCTCCGGCACAAACAATCGGTTCGGTGGGCACCGGAACGGAGGCGTTACCCCTTCTAAGGCCGTCTTGACCTTCGATTCGACCTCCCATCGGAGTGTGGAGATGAATAGAGTCTCCGGTAAAATGCACTCGGGAGTAGACGGGCGTTCGGATGGATCAAAAATACGAGATAAAGAATCGGATTTGATGTTTTTAGAACCCGGGCGGTACGAAAGAGTAAAATCAAAACGACCGAAAAAAAGAGCCCACCGAGCCTGCCTGGAGTTGAGTCTTTTGGCAGATTGAATGTATTCTAAGTTCTTGTGATCAGTCCAGACGATAAAAGGTACCCCCGACCCTTCTAACCAATGTCGCCATTCCTCCAATGCTAACTTGACTGCCAACAACTCCCTGTTACCAATGTCATAGTTACGTTCGGTAGGCGACAAACGATGAGAAAAGAACGCGCAAGGATGCATCTTGTCGTCTGAAGAAGAGCGCTGAGAGAGCACTGCGCCTACCCCCACCTCTGACGCGTCGACCTCCACCACGAACTGACGTGACAGATCAGGGGTCGTAAGAATGGGAGCCGAAACGAAGCGGCTCTTCAGGTTGGCGAATACAGCTTCGGCTGTTTCGGACCACCTGAACGTCGTTCTGGGGGAGGTCAAGGCAGTCAGAGTAGAGCTTAGATCGGGCCCAACAAATCAAGACCGACCCTACCCGAGCCCGAGCCCGTTGTGTCCGAGCCCGGCCCGGCCCGACACGTTCACTGTAATTATGAGCCCGAGCCCGATTTAAACCCGACCATTTTTAATATTTGGGCCGTTATAACCAGGCGCGGCGCCAGGATTTTTTTTTAACGCAGGTGCTGCTGTGCTAGATCATTTAGGCTACAGGGGGGAGCTGCACAGTTATATATATAATATAAATACTATTAATAAATGAGCAAAAATTGGCCACTCAATATTAAATATTCAATTATTTTAATTATCACAATTAAAGTTTTAATTTTATTAAATTGGACAAGCACAACATTCAGCATTCAATCAAATATTCTTAAATATTAATTATTATTAATAATGTTACTTCAACATATTGTTATTTCAACATAATATGTGTGTGAGCAACAAGCAAGGTGTGCATTTGTAAATTCGGTGACAGCGCGAGTTTCAAATGGTGTAGTGACCGCGGCGCGCCCGCGACTCAATGTCATGATTATATTGTCTGGTAAATTGCTTTTTATGTATTAAATCTAGGCAATTGGTTGATGAAAAATGTATTCAAATTAAAATACAATTTATACTAAACGAAATTCACTTTAAAGAAAAGCTTTCTTCAAAACAAAACTTAACAAACTTGAAACTAAATGTGCTTATTCAATGGCTAAAACACGTAGGCTACTACATACTCTCTTTTTGAACAAATTGCAGCACATTCACTTAATTCTGAATTTTGCACATGTTGAAAGGCATTTGTTTGTGCATAAAACATATCTGTAACATTTATCACATTCATAATTGTGCGTGCATTTATTAATTATTATCTTAATGAATAATGCGACAAGGAAGAAGCATGTAAACTGAGTTGTTTGTTTATTCAGAAATAACTGAATGGATCGGAAAAGTAACAAAAGAGGACATCGAGGGCTGAGGCTGACTACTATCATAATTTCTGTCATGGCAAGACTGCTTCATGTGTCTGTTCATCGTCGAAGTCCCCGTTTTTTTTTTGCTGTCATAGGCGAGCAGCGTGCCGCATTTAATGCAGGAGACAAAGCCAACACATATGTTGTCACTCCCCACGACTAGTTTAAAATGTTTCCATACCTTCGATTTTCCTCCACACTTGCTCAAAGTTAATTCTCCTGTTTTCATTTTTTTCTTTGCTTCTTCAAGCACTTAAGCTACAGAATAGTACAGCACGCACAGCAGGTGTGATGCGTGTGCGAGACTGCGAGTGCGAGTGGACAAGACGCTGCGCATGACACGTGACGTGCTTTATCAAGGGCCCGACCCGACCCGGCCCGAGGACAGTGGCGGGAAATATCGGCCCGGCCCGGCCCGCGGGTCGGGTCGGGTCGAGTCCGGGCTCGGGCTCGGGCAGAGAATCTAAGCTCTAAGTCAGAGGTGCGGCTAGTTGGCTGTAATTACGAATGAAACGTTGGTAAAAATTGGCGAACCCCAGAAACCTCTGTAGGGCCTTACGGGAATCTGGACTTGGCCAATCCACCACAGCCTTAACTTTGTCAGGATCCATACGCACTCCCTCAGACGAAATGACGTAACCTAGGAAAGGGACAGACTGTGGATGAAAAGCGCATTTCTCCGCCTTGACAAAAAGCCCATTCTCTAGCAACCTCTGAAGTACTCGTCTGACGTGCTGAACGTGTTCCTGGAGAGACGAAGAAAAAAATCAATATGTCATCCAGGTATACATAAATGAACTGATCGACCATGTCTCTCAGCACATCATTGACGAGTGCCTGGAAGACCGCTGGGCTATTGGAAAGTCCGAAAGGCATAACCAAGTATTCAAAGTGCCCCCTGGGGGTGTTAAAAGCGGTCTTCCATTCATCCCCCTTCCTGATGCGGACCAAATGATAAGCATTACGTAAGTCCAGTTTTGTGAAGACCGACGCTCCCTGCAACCTCTCGAAGGCTGAAGACATCAACAGCAAAGGATAAGTATTCTTTACCGTGATGTTCTTCAGCCCTCGGTAATCAATGCAAGGTCGCAGAGAACCGTCCTTCTTCCCCACAAAAAAGAACCCCGCCCCCGCTGGAGAAGAGGAAGGTCGGATGAATTTGGATGCCAGAGAATCAGAAATATATTTCTCCATGGCCTCCCTCTCGGGAACAGACAGAGAGTAAAGCTTGCCCTTGGGCGGAGACGTACCTGGCAGTAGATCTATAGCACAGTCATAGGGACGATGTGGAGGAAGAGAAGCAGCTCTGGACTTACTGAACACTTCCTTCAGGTCGAGGTACTCAGCGGGCACGTTTGACAAATTCACCGACTCTTCCTGCAAGACAGAACAAGACAGAGACGAACCAGCAGACACTAAACAAGACGCATAACACTCAGTGCTCCAGGCAGAAACGGAGTTATGTCCCCAGTCCACCCTGGGGTTATGCTGCACCAGCCAGGGGTGACCGAGGACAATAGGAACCTGAGGGGAGTCCATGAGGAGAAATGACAGTTCTTCAGAATGATTGCCAGATGTGATGAGTGTTATCTGACTGGTGGTGTGAGATACTGTGGGTAACCGTTGACCATTGAGTGCGTTGACTGAGATCTTGTTAGTGAGTGGTATGGTGGGTATCTGAAGCTGTTGTGCAAGTGACCAGTCCATAAAGTTACCTTCTGCGCCGGAGTCGAGAAGAGCTTGACAGTGATGTGACCGAGTTGCCCACTGCAATCTCACCGGGAGGAGGGTGGAAGAGGTTTTCTGGATGGAGACCCCGCCCGACAGGATCCTCTTCTTCACTGCCGGGCACGCTCTTTTACTGGGCAATTATTGAGAAAATGTCCAGCTCTGCCACAGTAGATACACAATCCTCGGGATCTCCTCCTCTCTCTCTCCTCCTGGGAGAGCCGGGCTCGACCCACCTGCATGGGCTCGTGATCGTCGACGGGGCTGACCGCATCACGAGCGTTGAGTGGGGAGATCCCAAAGCTCCTCTGTGTAGGTGTCGTACGAGTGTGTAGTTCCAACCGATGCAGGCGTGCATCCACTCTTAAGGCCAGTTCGATCAGGTCGTCGAGCTTCTCTGGCAGGTCCAGGGTATAAATCTCGTGTTGGATGCGGTCAGCCAGCCCATGCAGGAAGATGTCCCATTGCGCCTCCTCGTTCCAGCGGCACTCTGCGGAGAGGGTGCGGAACTCGATGGAATAGTCGGCGACGGATCTTTCTCCCTGGCGGATGTCTGTGAGCTGGCGAGCCGCCTCTCTGCCTGCGACTGCCCGGTCAAACACCCTCTTCATCTCCTCCGAGAGTGCCACGAACGAGTCACAACAGGATCGATGGTTCTCCCACACCGCCGTCCCCCATAGCGCCGCACGCCCGGACAGCAGTGTAAGCACAAAGGCCACCTTCGAATCTTCAGTGCAAAATGTCTGGGGTTGGAGAGCAAAAAACATAGAGCACTTGGTCAAGAAAGCTCTACAATAACTTGGCTCACCAGAATAACTCTCCGGCGTTGGCAGACGCGGCTCATGTTGACGGACGGGTGCGGGGGGGGATCGGCGGTGGGTTGGGCGCAATGGGCTGTGTCAGTTGTTGAATCTGTTGGGTGAGCCCGGACACCTGCGCTACCAATGCCTGCACCGCTCTTCCAGTTGCGGCGAGATTCTCCTCCTGCCGCTCCATACGGGCTGTGTTGTGTGCAAAGTAATCTGTGACTTCAGATCCGCTTGCTGCCCCCTGCATGGTCAGATCGTTCTGTAACGAATGGATAGAGGGGACAATAGCAAGTAAAACAGATCTTTATTAGAATGTATAGCACCAGTCTCAGAGTGAATAGGGAAGCAGACAAAGTTCTCAGTAGTGTTGGAGGATCGCAGATGCAGTACACAAGAGAGGTGTGTAGATCACAAGATCCTTCTCAGAGCGATGGTAATCTCCAATGATGATGATGAGGCAGCGCAGGCTTGCGTGGACAACTCGATCCGATGGTCAGACGTGAAGTGATGAACCCAGTGTTGGTGAAGAGTGAAGACATAAACTGCAACGGCGAACTTCCAGACGAAGACAAGGCAGGAAACACAAGGAGCCGAAGAAACAGGAACACAACAGGCAACATCCACAAAACAACGATCTGACAAACACAAGACGCATGAGGTGAGTATAAATAGGCAGTGGTAATGCACAACACCTGTCGCTGATAACCCCGGAGGATAATCAGCGACCACGCCCACACACACACATTCATTCACAAATACACACACACAGCGCAAGGGAGCGTCAATGAATTCCTCAACCGTGACATGGAGCTATGAGCATATTCCAATCAGTTATTTCAAAGCATCCCTTTAATCTATCGATGCTATCATTAGTCCATTGTTTAATAACCTTTACAACCTTCTCTGTCCTCCTAATAACCGACAAATAGGCTGGTACAAGTAATACAGAGTAGTGATCAGAAGAGTGGTGGGAGAGCAATAGATCTATATGCACCTAAAATTGAGCCATAGCATTTATCTAATATTTTCCCCAGACGAGTAGTACATGTGACATACTGTTGGAAACCTTTCAATGATGTTTCTACCTCACAGTGATTAAAATCACCCAGAATGAATTTGGGAGAATCTGGAGATATTAATTCCAGTCTTTCTAAGGTGTTCTTAATATGCTCTATGGCTGTGGTAGCATTTGCTCTCGGGTTTGTATAAACCAATATAAAAGCTGTGGAAATTCCCTGGCCAAATAAAAAGGGCGTAGAGATACAGCCAAAAGTTCAGTGTCAGGGGTGCACAACTTCTCCCTTACAAAAGTCGTTGAGCACCAGCGTGCATTTACATACAAACAAACACCGCCACCAAGCTGTTTACCCGTAGACTCACTGTCCCTGTCAAGTCTCAGGGGAGTTCCAAAGCCATCTATACATAAAGTGTCATCATTATCGTTCTTATTTAGCCATGTTTCAGTAAATGCTAAAATGGAAGCAGTCCTATATTGATGCATATAGTTCACGTTAGCTTGCAGTTCATCAATTTTGTTACGAAGAGAACGGACATTGGCCACAATGACTGATGGGAGCGATCGATGTTTACATTTCTCCCGCTTGAGTCTAGCTCGCATTCCTCCCTTTTTCTTCCCCCTTCTCGTTACCTTCTTGTTTTGAGAAGAATCCCTCTGGATAGACCTCTTACGTGTTATTTCCTCTGGAATCCTCTCTGTAACAATAGCCTGGTGAGGGTGGAATTGCAGCTGCAGCAGAAGGTCTCTTGAATATGCAAGTCGTAGATTCTCCGGGAGATCATATCCAGTTGGCAAACCAAAAACGTTCTCCAAAAAATGTAAAAAGACCAATGACCAGAAAAGTCTTTTGTAATCCATATTGATCGCAAAGCGATGTTCGCGATGTTCCAAGCGATGTTCCAACAGTCAGTCAACATGAAACTCACGTGTAACCATGTATAAAACGCAATATCCTCTCAATATAACGTGGACTGTCTTAATATAATCCAAAATAGATGCACTCAGTATATAAACAAACAAACAAACAAACAAACAAATACCATAAAAACTATACGATACATTTTTTTTTTTTAAATATTAATTTACGTTGCTCTACAAGCCACACGGTCAGCCACATGAGCAGCGACCCGGAAGTTACGCCAGCAATAGCAAAATGATAGAGAACACAGGCAAATGGAAACAGAGAGAAAACTAAACAGTTAGTCTCATATAGATATAATTAAATTGTGATTTTACTGTCAGATCAAGTTTGAATTCAGCTCTAAACTCAGTTATTATGGATTCATTAAATAAAATAATATAAATATGAAGTTCAGATACTCAACAGCATTAGTTTCAGTGTGACATTAAACATAACAGTAAAAGTTTTTTTTTTTTTGTTATTGTTCCATATGTAAATCTATTTCTCTTTTCATTCATCATCTTTTGTCTTTGAACTGCTGCAGAATATTATTAATTTCACATTTAAATGATTAAAACGTATTTTAGTGAAGCTTCATCAAATCAACATTAAGTGATTTTAAAGCTTTAATCTGTGAAAAACTCTGTTCTTCAGGAGTGTTTGGTGATGAAGTGAAGACAGTGTCAGTGAAGGAGGGAGATTCAGTCTCTCTAAACTCTGGTCTTACTGAAATGAAGGATGATGATGTGATTCAGTGGAGGTTTAAAAACACTTTAATAGCTGAAATCAATAAACGGGCCGACAGAATCACTGTATATGATGATGTTCTTGATGGGAGATTCAGAGACAGACTGAAACTGGACGATCAAACTGGATCTCTGACCATCACAAACACCAGAACTGAACATGAAGGACTTTATTATCTACAGATCAACAGTGTGAGAAAGCCTTTCACTCTCATTGTCATTGGTGAGTTAAATATTTGTTTCACTTGCTTTATATTTGAATCACCACAAAGATACAATTCATAATTCAAACTCTATTTTGCTTTTGGTGTTTAATGAAGATATTCATTTCAATTTTAAATTCCAAACGATTTACTTTTATATACCAACAAGTGACCGTATTAATCGGTGTTGAACCCTGTTTCTGTTTGTTCTGTCTGTGTGTGTGTGTGTGTGTGTGTGTGTGTGTGTGTGTGTGTTTGGTGATTCAGTCCTGAAGTCAGTGATGGAGGGAGATTCAGTCACTCTAAACTCTGGTCTTACTGAAATGAAGGATGATGATGAGATTATGTGGGTGTTTGAAAAGACTTTAGTAGCTAAAATTAAGAAACGGGACAACAGAATCACTGTATATGATGATGTTCTTGATGGGAGATTCAGAGACAGACTGAAGCTGGACAAACAAACTGGATCTCTGACCATCACAAACATCAGACCTGAACACGCTGGAGATTATCATCTACTGATGTTTTCAGCAGGAAGATTCTCATCAAAAATATTCAGAGTTTCTGTCTATGGTGAGTAAATAATTTGTCTTTTCTGTACCACAAGTGACTTTATTATGACTACATTAGAGTCCATGAAAGTAATGCTTGTTTGTGGAAACGTGAAAGTTTAACATAGGTTCCCTTTCGAGAGGTCTCTCGAATTGCGTAAGTAGCTTACGCTATGGGAAAAACTCATTTTCTCGAGAATATTGAAGCCAAATTTTTTAAAACGCAGTGCAGCTACACAGCAGACATATAGCTGAGCGTCTAGCGTGCTCATTGGCTGTGCTGCGGCAACTACATGAACCTATGGCGAGGCGCTAGGACGCACAAACCAATCAGGTCGCTTCCAGAGCCCGCCAGAATGGACGTGGTTTATGGTTATATAAGCCCCCATTTTCGCCATAGAATTCAGATTTAATCTGTTCTAAGTTCCACTTCGCTGACCTCCGGTTTTGAGAAGCCTTCACCGCCACCGTCAAAAAGCCTTCAGCGGAACAAGCCACCTGCTAAGCCGCTCTGAGGACGCTGGCTTCCTGGTCTCGACTGGACGCCACCTTCAGCCCGCTGTTCTGCTGTGCCATTCGGCGCGCATATATCCTTTTCTAAGCTGGTGTGTTCGCCGCTGCGACTCACTATCTAAAATAGCACAATTTCAAAGGGGTTGTTTCAAATGCCTCGAGAAACCTGCGCCTTGTGCAGAGGCCCTCTCTTCTGCGCGGATCGTCACATCTTGTCGCGACCACGCTGAGGCTGCACTCTCTAAGATCGGCTGCCCGGAGTGTGATGAGATGGCGCTCTCCACCCTGTGGGCTCGACTGGTCAGCTTCGCCGACGACCCCGCGCCTCCCGCTTTCCCTTTTCCTATGCTCGGGCCACGCAGGAAGAAGCGCCACGGACAGAGGATACCAGAGAGGACAGATGCGAGCGAGCCCACGCCGGCCCAGTCCCCACATGCCTTGCATTCACCCAGAGCAACCCCCTCTTCAGTCCTGTTCACAGACTCATCTCCTTTGGGGGATCAGATGAGGAGGAAGAGAAGGATGACAGCCTTTGCCTTGCTGTATCCGAATACGAGGGGTGGACGGGCTCACAAGCCAGCCCCAGCACCAGCACCATCTCGACTCAGAGATTCTCCGCGTGCTGACTAAGGCCGTCGAAGACCTCGGGCTTGAGTGGTCTTCGCCCACGGAAATCACACGAAGCAGGCTTGACGAATGGTTCCGGCAGGGGCGTCGACAGGCCCCTCAGCAGAGGCCTGCTCCTTTCTTTCCCGAGGTACACGACGAGATAACAAAGTCGTGGAAAGCGCCGCATTCAGCTCGTCTCAAACCCTCCACTTCCTCAACGTTCTCGACTGTCGACGGCGCTGAGGAGAAAGGATATGAGAAAATTCCCCTAGGAATGCCTAGGTCTCAGGATCAACACTTCCAAGAGTATATCCTTCCTGGGGACAGTCATAAATTCCAAACAGATGAGAGCGCGGCTTACGTCAGAGCACGCTCACCATCCAGCGCCTAGCACCATCATTCAGAGCAGGCATTTGCGCGCCTCTCAAGAGACTTCAGAGAATGTTAGACCTCATGTCCTCAGCATCATCAGTACTCCAGCCGGGTCTACTGTATATGCGTCCCCTCCAGCACTGGTTAAAACCCTGTGTGCCAGCTCACCCGTGGCGATCTGGCCACTTACACATCAAAGTGAACCACGGCTGTATCAGAGCCCTGACTCCTTGGAAAGCAGCCAGCTGGTACCAGTCTGGCATGAGTATGGGTGTGATTTCGAAGAGGAAAGTGATCTCGACAGACCCTTCCAACCTAGGTTGGGGGGCCCTATACGAGGGCAGGCCCATCTTTGGCCTATGGTCGTGCCCGGAGAGGGGCCTACACATAAACTGTCTTAGAGATGAGAGCGGTGGCTCTATCACTGAAACCTTTCCACCCATACCTAAAGGGTCACCACGTCTTGGTCCGGACGGACAACATGTCAGTGGTATCCTATTTAAACCGCCAAGGTGGACTCAGGTCGAGCAGCCTGCACACCATGGCCAACGCCTCATTCTATGGGTTCAGCTCAACCTGCGCTTGCTGAGAGCAGCGCATGTGCCAGGTATTCTTAACCAAGCTGCAGATATGCTATCCAGAGACAAAGTCCCTCCAGGGGAATGGTCTCTTCACCCATGAATGGTTCAGCTGATATGGAGCATCTTCGGCGAGGCAGAGGTCGACCTATTTGCCTCAGAAGACAATGCTCGTTGCCAAACATTTTTCTCCAAAAGCAGGGACGTGCTGGCCCACGACTGGCCAAGCCGCCCGCTATAATCATTCCCTCCAGTCATGATGCTACCTCAGGTCATCGAATGGATCAGGGAGAGCAAGTGTGCAGTGCTCTTGATAGCCCCTCTCTGGAAGAACCAGCTATGGCTCTCAGAGTTGACTCAGCTGCTGGAAACAGCCCCATGGCCGATACCGCTGAGGAGAGACCTCCTCACGCAGGCGAACGGGACGATCTGGCATCCCTGTCCCGACTTGTGGGCCCTCCATGTATGGCTCCTCAACGGGTATCCGGGAACCTCCCGGAAAGGGTGCTAAATACCATTACTTTTCCTTCATGCCTTTAACCAGGCGTCTTTACGCTCTAAAATGTTCAGTGTTCTCCGGCTGGTGCACAGCACAGAGTCTGGACCCCTACTCACCCCTACTGAGTGACAAAGGTGCTCTCCTTTCTACAAGAGCATTTGGAGGCGGGTCACACCCCCTCCACGCTCAAGGTATATGTAGCGGCCATAGCAAGGGAGCCAGAAGGCTAAACCCACCTCGACCCCCCCTCCGTACCTGTCTGGGACCTCTCCATGGTCCTGGAGGCCATGAAAGAGGCCCCATTCGAGCCGCTTCAGTCCGCTGACCTGAAGCCTCTTTCGCTCAAATCTGCTCTGTTGCTAGCACTGGCATCAGTCAAGCGAGTGGGTGATTTGCAGGCGCTCTCAGTGAGCGCTTCCTGCCTTGAATTCGGGTCCAACAATTCCAGAGTCGTCCTTAAAGTCCCTGTAAAGTCAAAATTAAGTATGTGTTCTGAGTTTGTCACACCACAGAAAAAATTTGCCACCCAGCCAAATTTGAATGGTCAAAAGAGCCACCAAGTAAATAAAATAAGCTATCAAAATCTTGAAAAAATTAGCAGTATTCTCTGCTCTCAAACGCTGGGGGCGTGTCCGCTGGCTGTGCTGAAACCACGCCCACTCGTGGGAAACCCCTTTCACACAGCGCGCTGATCCCGGAAAATTGCCGGAAAATTGCTAGAGTGCCTTCTTTGTGAACGTAAACACGTCCAATGCCGGGATCGATGCCGGGATGGGGACCTAGTAACATTGCAGGATCAGTTCCGGAATGCGCTCTGTGTGAACAAAAGCCGTTATCAATGCCATAAGGTATGTGTCTGTAGGATTATCCGTGAAGAGTCCATTTCATTCACACAACCCAACACCGCATTCCACACTTCGGAAAGATTCCCCATCGAACCATTAGTAAGTCATAAAACACAGTCATGGTGCCGAGATGGCTAAAGGAGATGTCACCCCCCTTTCCCTTTTTGTGCCCGTCTAATCTCATACCAGCGATGCCAGGACAGCAGGAAAAGATTTCTCTTTGTTCCCCAAACTTAAGACCAAATGGCCAAGAAACCCTGTGGTGACCCCAATGCATAAATCCACAGCCTTATCAGGAATCGAAGGATGCTAAGGCATTCCCATGGCCCAGAATCACCACAAACCTTAAACAAGGGGACACCTCCTTTCTGCAGCTGTAAATTCCAGAGACTTTTGTCTCCAAAACCAATAGACTGAAATTAACCCACTTGTGGTTTAATACAAACAACGGTCTCAAAATTGCTTCCAATAAGCTAAATTGATCACCAGTATTTACCTCACATATATCTTAAGTATCATGTATGTTTTACATAACCTGTGGAGTTCTTTCTGTGTGTTAACTTTTATTACAGCCTATTCGTAGGGTTTTCTACCTCAGTTATAGGAACTAATCACCAGAAGTTGCCTCATACATGTGTATCCTCTGTATTATGTATGCTTTATATTACTCGAGTTAATTTTGTGTGTTAAACACTTATCACAGCTAAATCCTTATTTACTTCCACATTCAATTATGGGAAATATATGTATTTTGGTACCTACTTGATGGGTAAATGATTTCTAGAATTTTGATATAAAGTAGATGTGTGTAGGATGCACCATATTTAAACTATTAAGTTGGCTTATTAAAGCGTTTAACTAAACTCTCAGGAGTTTGGGCACACGCGATCACGTGGACATTACGCTAATTACATGCAAGAACCGGAGAACGGGGCGTAGGTCCCGCCCAAGACAATATCTGATTGGCTGTCACACTCGGAAGGACGGGTCGGATGGACACGCTTATAACCCAATGACAAGCAGCTATGCGTTGCTTTTTGCCTTGCTTTTGCAGTGACTTTTGCTCTTGCGTATGTTTGTGCTGACCTTTCCATCGTCCAGCGTGTACGCTTACAGACTCTTCAAACCATCAAGAGCTCACTCAAAACTCATCAACTCTTCCGTAAGATCCTTCGTTGAACTTCGTCAAAGAAAACCCTCAGAGTCGCTCCAGCAGCTCCTCCAGACTTAGAGGAAACTCCGTTGCATAGCAACCCGCAATCCAGGAAATCCCGCTAACGAAGCGCCACCCGGCAAAGCCAACCAACCACTCACCATCGAGTGCTGTCCATAGACTGTAAAAAAATATGGACGTAGTGTCCGTGACGTCACCCGTAGGTTTCTGAAGAGCATTTTTGAAGCCTAAAGTGGGTGGAGCCGGCCGTCGCTATCTTGGCCTGGCGTCACTCCCGGATAACAGAAAATGGGCAAAGAGGCAAAGTGAGTGGAGCTGAGGAGCCTGGCTATCTGAAATCACGCCCACCTAGCTCAACGTGATCGAGTTAGCTCAGGCTGTTAACGGCTCTGGGTAATGCTATGACGTCTGTGCCTGCACAGGGCCTCGCACTAAAGTGACAGTTGATGATTTAAAGCCAATTAAAAGTTCCTATTTTTGCCCTTCGAAATATTATAATAGTTAAAAGACATGGCTACAAGTGAGACTGTGTATCGTGATTCTGTACTATTCTGCTAGTTGAAAATGTATTATGCAGTAACTTAATATTACTCTGAGAGAGTGTGTGTGACAGTGATTTATGTGCATACATGTCAGTCACTCTTTTTTATAGTCTATGGTCCGTCAGCGCGGCATCACTCGTCAAGTTCGTAGAGATCTTATTCAGTCTATTTTAAATTCAGATTTTGGCCGCCTCTCAAATGGGTTAAACCATAGATATATTGCCTATGAAGTTCAAGTAAATGCGCTAGAAAATCCGCGCTCATTCAAGGATGTGCATTTATTGCATGGACGGAGAAAGCGCCGACACCAGCAGGATTTCACCTGACGGTACATAGCCTAAGCATATTATAATCTATCTGTTCCATGAGAGCAGAACGAACGAGCCTTTATTGACGTTTTTAAATCTGAAAACTCCAAAAAGCAACGAAATTGTCAGACATCCATTAGTGCATGTTCACAGAGGAAAACAACTGAAATACAGCGCTGGTTGTTCTCTCGAACGATACTCGACGACAACGACGGAATCCTAAGCCGTGGGCGAAGTAATGGGTGTATTAAATTGTATGAAATAATCCCGAAAAAAAGCACAAAACACTGCAGAGATGGCAAGTTCAGCAGCTAACATTTGCTGAGGTGAAGTGACGGCTAGTAACAGCATACAAACGGCTAGCATTGACATCAGCGGCAATCCACCTGTCACTCAAGTGGCCACTGGCCACACCCTTAATTATGCAGAACTTTAAATATTAATCAACTAAACGGATGAGTTATAAAAAAAATTCACCCCCCTCACAGTTGTTATGAAGGGCAAAATTAGCTGTATAGACCAAAGCCACATAGAGATCCAGGCTGTAAACATGTTTTTTTTTTTGCTGTAAAGTTGGTCATTTTAACATGGGGGAGATACAGATTTGACTCACTTCTGCAGCCAGCCTCAAGCGCCCAGTCAATGAATTGCAGTTTAACTCACTTCCGTGTTGGTTTCAAGAGAGAGACGGGGAGGTTGACGCTTGGTGCTGTCCCTCAGAACGCATCATCGACCGACTGCCAGCCAAACGCAAGCGCTCACAAGAGCATCCAAACGCAAGTACACACTCTCCTAATTCTGGCTGAACTGGTGCAAATCTTATTAAGAAAACGAACTAAGATTAAAGTGCTAAAGTGCTAAGATTAAAGAGAGATTGATTCTCTCAGGTTGCGTTCAAGAAATAGTGTCTAACGCTAGACATTTGGGACTCCATTCACCCTCCGTTAATAACATCACTTTTCTCTGTCACTGTTTGAATAAATGTTTGTGTGTTTTTGTTAGTTTAGTTTGTGTGTATTAGAGTAGTTCAGTAAAGTCTTGGTTGATTTTTCATACAAGCGTCTTGTGCTGTGTGCTAACAAGTTACTGCCTTAAACTGTAGATTTTGTTACCTTGCTCATAATCAGTGATCATAATTTTATGATATTATTACCGTAGGCCACGGGATAATATTCTGTCCAGAATTGATAAAATACCCTAATCTCGACTTATCGGTGGACAAATAGTTGATAAAGTGTTAAATATTAATTCTGAAAAATTTGCATATTAATTTGGTTCTTATTCACTGTAATTCAATCCTCTTTGAGTTATATTGATCCTAATTCCCTTATTAATCTTACATGTCATTGTAATGATGCTAAAGCTGAGATCGTTGGCCAGCTAGTGAAACGGTATGTGATGCGCTAGTTTATGATCGAATCAGAAAAAAATGCACAAGCGTGGTTTCTCGAGAGAGAAATCGCAGCTCATAAGCAAACTTGATGTCACGTGTCTTTACGGGATGCGTGTGAATGCACGCACAGATTCAGGAAAATCACTGAATTGAACCGTTCGTCTCGGTTACTAACGTAACCTCGGTTTCCTGAGATTAGGGAACAAGTATTGCATAACCCGCCGTGCTACTGTGTTTCAATCAGGGGATCGCTTCAGTTGATTTAACCTGAATTCTATGGCGAAAATGGGGGCTATATAACCATAAGCCACGCCCATTCTGGCAGGTTCTGACGCACCCTGGGTGCGAAGCGACCTGATTGGTTCGCACGTCCTAGCCGCCTCGCCATAGGTTCTTGCAGTTGCCGCATCTCAGCCAATGAGCAAGCTAGACGCTCAGCTATATGTCTGCTGTGCAGCTGCACTGTGTTTAAAAAAAATTGGCTTCAATATTCAGTTTTTCCCTTAGCGTAAGCTACTTACGCAATACTTGTTCCCTACTCTCAGGGAACCGAGGTTACGTGAGTAAACGAGATGTATTTTGTTGATATCATTATCACATTTTAATATGAACTATACCACCTTTCTGAAATATAAAGTTAGGTACTGTATACCATTTAAAGTTTGTAAAAAATTGGGATCCTGTTAGAGGTCTTAAAATCCACAACACTCAATGCTCCTTCAATTGTTTACCTACAAATCATAGCATATGAGCGGAGTGGAGCGATGAGAATCTCAGCTCATCGCTCACGGAACTGTTCACCCCTCCGCTCCCCCTGCTCAAAGCTACATCAGGCCACTCCGCTCATTATCGCTCAGCGCTCAAGGCAGTTTGCTTCGCGCTCCACTCAAATCGCCCCCCGCTCGCTCCAAAAAGGAAAAAAATCTACACTTTTAGCTTAGACCACAGCCTTACCTCCTAAAGAACTAATGAGCAACAACAACATTTTTAAAATAGAAATGTTTTATTTCAAATTACAAATTAGGCCTATGTAAGAAGGAATATAGCCTACACAAAAGTCCTGTAAAATTAAACGAATAAATGGGCCTAATAATATAAATAAAAATTATATACACAAAAATATACATAAAAGTTTTAAAAGTAAATTAATGATTAGGCCAGAATTTTGCTAAGTGAACTTTTGCACAACGCGCACGATTAAAATTTACTCAGCTGTAGCGGCTGTTTTATTGTTTTATTGTCAAAGTTGCAATAATAAACAGTTTGCCTACATCGGAAACGTTGTTTCTGGAGCTGTTTGACTGTTGGCTCGGTTTGTCGCACAGACAGAGCTGTGTCGCAGAGTGGGAATATGAAAATCACTAAATTGCTTTCCTGGATCGCATTCGTCTGGTTTATCATTTCTTCTGGCTTTCACCCTGTGATTTTAATTCATCAATACACGGCGGATGAACTGTTTCAACTGCGCTTTCGCCTCTGCGAGCCACATCCTACTCTACACTTTCATCGGGACATTGCATATCAACCACAACGTAAATACATACATCAGGGGTCCCGACGAGGTTACATATCTGATACTTCAAGAGCAATACCATCTCTCTGGTCTTCCAACCCTCGTCCCTCAAAGAAATAGCCACGGGCCACGGACCACAGTGTGTTAGCAAAGCTACCCAGATCAGCTGACACAAAAGCCGGTAAGAATGATCTTACTTTTGGATTATGGAATATTCGATCGCTGTCAAACAAAGGTCCTGTTGTGTATGATTTGCACTCGGATCGTAAGTTTGACTTTTTCTGTCTGACTGAGACGTGGCAACAAAGTAATGACTTCTCTCAACTCAACCATTCTACTCCCCCGGGCTATGTTTACATCTGCAAACCCCGTGCATCGGGCCGTGGTGGGGGTTTAGCAATATTACATAATGATAAATGGAAAGTCTCAGAAATATCTATGCCAGAATACACCTCATTTGAATCTACTACATTGCAAATTACTGGGTCAATTCCTACGATTCTCGCTACTGTTTATCGCCCTCCTAAGACCAACTCTGCTTTTCTACATGAACTCTCTGTGTTTTTAACCTTTCTTTCTTCATTGTCTCCTAATGTGATTCTGCTCGGGGACTTTAATATTCATATTGATAATACTGGTAGTGTATTTTTTAGGGATTTTTTATCATGTCTTGATGGCTTTGGCTTACAACAATTTATTAATTCACCTTTGTACTACTTCTGATCTGTCCTTATCAGATCATATGCTGGTGTCGTTTAATGTTCAGTTACCTGTTTTTAAGCATAATCTACGTCGTTCTATCTCATTCCGGAACATAAAAAACATTGATGTTGCGGTTTTTGCTGAAGGATTTTCCAACCTTTGTAGCAATGTTCACTTTTCCACCCCAGACGACCTGGTTCTGCATTACAAAACTGGATTGCAAACGATTTTAGATGTCTGTGCTCCATTAAAAACCAGGTCGGTTTCATTTGTCAACTCTGCTCCTTGGTTTACTCCAGAACTACGCATGTTAAAAGTTAAAGGTCAACGCCTGGATCGATTATATGTCAAGACTGGACTTGTGGTGCATAAAGAACTGTATTCTGAGCATATGAAAAATTATAAGGTTGCCCTTACTACAGCTAAAACTGATTACTTTGGCCGTGTGATTAGTTCTGGTGAAGGGAACACAAGAACCCTTTTTTCTGTGGTAAATAATATTTTAAAACCACCTGATTCTTTTCCTTCACATCTTTACTCTGCTGATCTCTGTGAAAGTTTTTTGCCTTTTTTCATAACAAAAATTGAAAACATTCATCAACAAATGTCTGTGACAAAGCTTGATAGCTGTCAATTTAACCCTTGTTCTGATCAACCTCTTAATTCTATGCTTTCCTCTTTTGAACTTCCAACCATCGAGGAAGTAATCAATACTATTAATAAGAGTAAATCTACCACATGTCATTTGGACCCTATTCCAACGTATTTGGTTAAAGCCTGCTTGTCTTCTCTATCTTCTTTAATTACGGAAATCATACACTCTTCACTTACTTCTGGAACTGTTCCATCTCAATTGAAAACTGCTGTGATAATTCCTTTAGTTAAAAAACCGGGGGCTGATTCAAGTAACTTTGATCATTTGATCATTTTCGTCCCATCTCAACTCTTCCTTTCCTTTCTAAAATTTTGGAAAGGTGTGTTGCAGCTCAAGTCCAGCATCATCTGTCTCATAATGGTCTATACGAGCAATTTCAGTCTGGGTTTCGTCCTTACCATAGTGTTGAGACTGCACTAGTTAAGATCTCCAATGACTTATTGTTAGCTGCTGACTCTGGACTTTTATCTATACTAATTCTGCTTGATCTAAGTGCAGCATTTGATACTATATCACACAGCATTATGTTGCACAGATTGGAGTCTATTGGAATTATTGGTACCCCTTTGACTTGGTTTCAATCATACTTTACGGGCCGAACTCAATTTGTACAGTTGAAGCAGTTCTGCTCAAAGACTTCATATGTCAATACAGGTGTCCCGCAGGGCTCAGTATTGGGTCCTCTTTTATTTATCATTTTTATCTTTTACCCCTTGGTAATATTTTTAGGAAGTTTGGCATTCAACTTTATCTGTCCCCTAAACAATTTGTCGAAATCTACATGTTCATCTGTGAAAATTGACAATTTACCGGTCTCTATATCTAAACAAGTTAAAAGTCTGGGGGTCATTTTGTCATTCGCTCTGCTTATTTTCATATAAGAATATCAATCGACTTCATCCGGCTCTCTCAGTAAAGAGCACGGCAATTCTAGTCCATGCTCTAGTTACGTCCCGTATTGATTTTTGCAACAGTCTTTTTTATGGATTGCCTTCAAAGGTACTCAACAAACTCCAACTAGTACAGGAGCAATCGAACTCGGGTTCGGAACAGGCAATCGAACCAAGTGTGAAAGCGCCCTTAGTCATGCAGCTCCTTATTTATGGAACCTGCTGCCACAGAATGTGCGAAACAGTGAAAGTCTTCATGTTTTTAAATCTCGCCTTAAGACACATCTTTTCCGGCAGGCTTTTATGTGATTATTTTTATATTTTAATACTGGTATCCAAGGTTTTAATTATTGTTGATTGTTTTATTGTGTTTGTAAGGTGTCCTTGAGTGTCATGTAAGGCACCTATAAATAAAATTTATTATTATTATTATTATTATTACTTTCATGTTTTCGAGGGATGTGTCTTTTTAGATTCCAAAATGAATCTTTACTGACTGAAACGATGTCTCCACATTCGTTTTCTTATACCACATTATCATTGTTAGTTAGTTTTATATTAATAGGACACCTGTATGACTTCTCAATTTCCTTTTTGAAGTACTTTTTGAACTCCATTATTGAGTCAAGTTTTGACTGAAAATAGTCTACTGTTGATGACTGTGCAAGACAGATGGATTCTGGGTCAGGCTTGACTGAGCATGCTTCAGACTCGTGGTGTAAGCAGAGCGAAATTGGAGCGGGAAATAGGGCGACGCTCCGTCCTTTTAAAAATGCCGCTCTGCGTTCTGTTCAAGATTCGCCCGCTCGCGCTCCCCGCTCGCTCCCGCTCCACTCCGCTCACATGCTCTGATACAAATATGTTCTTTTTTAATATAGTGTGATTTGTTCTTCCAAATAAATTAAAAAAGTTTAATTAACGAGGGGGATATTGCAATTGGATATTGCACATTGCCTGCTAACACTTGAGCAGTATACCAAACTAGATAAACCCTCAGCTTTAAACAGTAACACAATAACCAATAAAGCATTCTCTCTCATCAGCCAATAATTTGGTTTCTTTTCAAATGACTGAATGATAGGAGTAAAGTTTAACTCATTTTAACTCGCTTTTTGCAGTTTTTTTTTGTTTTTTTACTAAATCACAACTCATCATCTTTTAATACATTTTTATTATTATAACCACATATATTACCATTTTGTTGTTTTGTTCCTGCTAAATGGATTGAAATTAATTTATGATCGTAAAATGGGGCATAGCTATGTGATGATTCTGACACAAATTGCAGACAAGAGGGAGATATAAGCCATAGATCAATTCTAGACTGTAAGGATTTACTGACGTTGCTTCAGGAAAATTCGTTACTGTCAGGGTTTAAAAAACGGCAAACATCTATAATTGCCAGTTGTTCACAAATATATGCAGTACTTTTGAATCTTGAATGTGGAGTTAATCTCACAGGTACTCTATCTACAAAGTCATCTGGAGCATCATTATAATCGTCTCCAATAATCAAATGTTCCCTTTCGTGGTCACTTCGAGTTACGTCAGTGACGACGAAATGGGGTTTCGCATAGAAAGCCTATCACCTTCGAGATTTAGAAAACGAGCCAATGGCAATGGAAATGCCTTGGGTCTGCGGATTTTGCATGCGTAACTCCGCCCCACCTCGTGGGTATATAAGGAAGTATGCTGGCATAGCACAGTATGTTTTCGCTTCGGAGCCAAGAGAATCTCTTCACTCCACAAGCCAATCCTGAGTTTTCATTCTCTTTCTCTTCACCTCTTTGAGACGAGTGACTCTCTGGTGTTGGTGTGATGGCGATTCCAGCGAGTTCACATTGCCTGCTGATCCGTGCAGTGATCTGCCAGTAAGTGTGTTTCTCCCTGGCCGCTTCAACATCCGCAGAGTTTTCCTCTCACAAAAAGAGCTTGCATGCGGCACGTCTTTTTAAAGATGCCTCACCCGTTCACTTCCGGTTGCGGTTGGACTGTCGCTGACTCTGATGGGCACAATCGCTGCCTTACGTGTTTGGCAGTTGATCACGCAAAAGCAGCGTTTGTGGATGAGTCATGTTCTCACTGTGGGAACATGACCATCGCAACATTACGGTCGAGACTCAATGATCTCATTCGAGGGAGGATTGAGGGAGCAAGCCACAGGATTGGTTTGCAGCGATCGACCTGAAAGACGCCTACTTCCATGTCTCCATTCTTCCTCGACACAGACCGTTCCTACGGTTTGCTTTCGAGGGGCAGGCATACCAGTATGCGGTTCTCGTCTGGGCCTTCGGGTCAACTGGGAGAAGAGCAAACTTTGCCCCGTGCAGAGGATCTCTTTTCTCGGTATGGAAATCGACTCGGTCGCCATGTGCGCGCAGCTTATGAGCGAGCGTGCACAGTCACTGCTGACTTGCCTCCGTCAATTCGAGGGCAAGAGTGCGGTTCCACTGAAACTATTTCAGATACTCCTGGGGCATATGGCATCCGCAGCCGCAGCAACGCCGCTCGGATTGCTTCATATGAGACCGCTTCAGCACTGGCTTTGCGATCGAGTCCCGAGGTGGGCATGGTAACACGGCACGCTCCGAGTACCAGTGACTCCGGGGAGAGGCCAAAGCCGCAAAGCCTGCCATCAGACCTTTACCCCGTGGACGAACCTCAGCTTTCTACGGGCTGGAGTGCCCTTAGAACGAGTTTCCAGGCATGTTGTTGTATCGACAGATGCCTCCACCACGAGCTGGGGCGCCATGTGCAATGGACATGCTGCCGTGGGCTCCTGGACAGGACCCCAGCGCCTTTGGCATGTCAATTGCCTCGAGTTGCTGGCTGTACGTCTCGCTCTGCACCGCTTCCATGCGTTGCTCAAGGGTCAGCACGTACTAGTCCGATCAGACAATAAACCCTACCATCAACAGTAGCGTACATCAACCGACAAGGTGGTATACGCTCCCGCCGTATGTCGCAACTCGCCCGCCACCTTCTCCTATGGAGTCAGAAGCATCTGAGGTCACTTCGAGCCATTTATATTCCGGGAGACCTGAACTGTGCAGCCAACGAGCTCTCACGGCTTTGGCCTCTCCCCGGAGAATGGAGACTCCATCCCCGGTCGGTTCAGCTGATTTGGGATCAGTTCGGGGACGCGCAGGTTTGCCTCCCACGACTCGTCCCACTGCGACCTGTTCTATTCCCTGACCGAGGGCACGCTCGGCACGGATGCACTGGCACACAGCTGGCCGCGGGGCCTACGCAAGTATGCGTTTCCCCCAGTGAGCCTTCTTGCGCAGACCTTGCGCAAGATCAGGGAGAACAAGGAGCAGGTCATTTTGGTTGCGCCACACTGTCCCACCCGGACCTGGTTCTCCGAACTTGTACTCCTCGCAACAGGACCTCCCTGGCCAATTCCCCTGAGGAAGGACCTTCTTTCTCAGGGACGGGGCACCCTATGGCACCGTCGTCCCGATCTCTGGAACCTCCACGTGTGGCTCCTGGACGGGACGAGGCAGATTTGAGTACCCTACCATCAACGGTGGTGGCTACCATCACTTCCGCTAGAGCATCGTCCACGAGACATGCCTATGCATTGAAGTGGAACCTCTTCGTCAACTGGTGTTCTTCTCACCGAGAAGACCCCTGGAGATGCCCGATCAGTGTCGTGCTTTCCTTCCTGCAAAATAGTTTGGAGCGAAGGCGTTCTCCCTCCACCCTGAAAGTGTATGTTGCCGCTATCGCCACACATCACGACGCAGTCGAAGGTAAGTCCGTTGAAAAACACGACCTGATCATCAGGTTCCTGAGAGGAGCGAGGAGACTAAATCATCCTCGTCCTCCTCTCGTTCCCTCTTGAGACCCTCTTCCCTCCTCTCGTTCCCTCTCAGTGGTGCTAACTGCTCTGCAGAGTGCACCCTTTGAGCCTCTGCAATCAGTGGAGTTTAAGTTCCTGTCAATGAAGACAGTGTTCCTGGTTGCATTGGCCTTCATTAGGAGGGTAGGGGACCTGCAGGCATTCTCCGTCTACGAAGCGTGCCTGGAATTCGGGCCGGCTCACGTGATCCTGAGACCCCGGCCTGTATTCCCACCACACCATTGGAGGAGGCAGACCCAGCCTTGGCACTGCTCTGTCCAGAACGCGCCCTCCATGCTTACGTAGACAGAACGCAGTGTTTCAGGACCTCAGACCAGCTCTTTGTCTGTTATTGTGGGAAGCTGAAGGGAAAGGCTTTCTCCAAGCAAAGGTTGTCTCACTGGTTAGTGGACGCCATTGCTTTGGCATACCAGCAGCAAGGTCAACCATGCCCCCTTGGTGTGACGGCCTACTCCACCCAGAGTGTGGCCTCCTCTTGGGCTCTAGCGCATGGCGCCTCGCTAACAGTCATCTGCAGAGCTGCAGACTGGGCGACACCCAACAGATTCGTGAGATTCTACAATCTCCGAGTGGAGCCAGTTTCTAGTCATGTACTCGCTTCAACCAGCCGGTACTAGATTTTATATATATATATATATATATATATATATATATATACTGTATATCAGTGGTGGCTGCTGGTCTTTCAAAGAAGGGAAGCAAATTTTCGGCCTACATCATAAAAAATGTCCATTCCTTTTCAAGAAAATGCTCTGTGACCCTGTCGTACCAACTAGGCATCTTTTCCAGTGACTTGACCAGTGTCCTCTCAATGGCCAGCAGAGTTAGGTAAAATTGTATAAATGTAGTAATATAATAAAAGTATAAATAATAATATAATAATGTATAATACTACTACTACTACTACTACTACTAATATTTTTTTAAAATTATTTAAATTATTATTTTTAAATTATTATTACTACTAATAATATAAAAAATATAATAAGTAATAATATAATATAATATAATATAATATATTATATATAATAATATAATAATTTAAGGTATAAATGTATAATTGTGTGAAATGTATTATGAAAATTGGCTAGCAATTTCGACAAGCAAATACCAAGAAATAGGTTGCAGCAGTTTGTCTTTCGACTACACTTGAAAAATCCGCGATGGGACTGAGCTTGAATAGCTTCAGCGTCAGCGACTTTTTATTGTATGAAATCGCTGTCAATCAAAAGGAGATGCAGTTTTTCGACAGACCCTCCAATCATCACGCAGAAGCCCGGAGTCCAGGCCAGCCCACTCCTCATTCACTCCAGAGACGCTGAGCATCCGCGGGCGGGACATAATCGCAACATTTATCCAATGATCGTCTAGTTTCGAAGCACTGAAAAAAACTCTTCAAAGCAGCCCCATTGAAGTCAATGGACGCTGGGCTTCAACAGGGAAATGCACTGTGACGCTGCATAAGAATGTATGAGAATCGAGTCAGCCGATATGTAACTGATTCTGAACGAACTCGTCTTTGAGATGAATGTTTTCTAATGTTAACACAATAGTATATATTTGACCATTAATTTTTTGACATTATAGCCGAGCTTCCCTTGCAGTCTTAAAGAAATCCCCACTGATACACACCCTGTGTTCTCCCTCAGTCTCTGTCGGTTCTCGTTTGTTGTAATGTGGTTTGCTTTTGCTCTTGCTTTTTTCCTGGTTCCTGAATATTTGTTGATTAAAGTTTTCCTTCTAAAATTATTCCTCGCCATGAGAATTTCTAAGTACCACGTTATGTAACACCTGGAGGAATTCAAACTTTATGTAGGCCTACTTTTTTAAAGCGTTTAGCAGTGCACCATACAGTTTTACATTATTAAAACATTATTTAAAACATTATTTAGATTCTTTGATACTTGAGCAACAGGTTATAGATAGATAGAGATCCTCCTCTTCGCGCTTGCAAAACTCAGTGAGTGAGAGAATCATGCCAAAACTGGAAGCGCAGGTAAAAGAAAGATGCAACTGAACAAATCAAGTTATTTCGGGAACTTTTTTTGCCCCATGCACACAAGTCATTTAGACATTTGCAACAGTTTATTTTTTTACACAAAGTTTGATTTTACGCAATTAATCTGTTTTTGTAATTCCTGACTCTGTTGCTTTCAGTTGCAAATTGCTGTTCACAGGCCTGCGATACTTTTGGCCATATTTGTGGGCAAAAACCGTGCCAAAAGTGTAAGCGCGGAAAAATGGAAGTCAGAAGAATACAGATCATATTTATGTCGAGTTAGCATGAAGCTGCAGTTTCACAATACATGAATTACACTTACGAATAAGAGTAAAATGCAGCAAAAAAAAAACATTTCTTACACTTGAAAGGCGATTTACTACTTTACAAATCTTCTCTTGCGCATGCAAATTTTATTTACGCTTGCAATCTTATGTACACTTTCACAAATCTTACCCTGCACATACGATTCTTTATGGCATATTACCTTCATAGCAAACATTGAAATAGGTTCAAGGTGCAAGCCTTGAAAATGTAAAAGAAAAAAAAGAAAGAAAAAAAAGGTTATCTCTGCACAAACCTCAAAAACTCAAGCCCGTGAAAACGCAGACGGCATCCACACGCACATCACGTGTTCAGTCCATAGGTATGCGTGTTTGAAAATATATATGCGCAGGCCTGTCATCTTTCTTTACAAACCAACCCTCAACAAACTACTTGTCTGGCCTTAAACATTTATAATACAGAATTATTTATCGCTTCCGCGTAGCGACGCAAACCGCAATTATCCCGATCTGTACTGAGGGAAAGCAAGGGAAGGAGCCTCACAGAATATACATATTAACTGAATTAAAGTTAAATATATATATACACACACACACACACACACACACACACATATATATATATATATATATATATATATAGATAGATAGATAGATAGATAGATAGATAGATAGATATGTGTATATATATACACAGTATATACTTTTTATTTCAGCTAGTTGACAAGGGAACATTTCTCAATTTAGAGTAGATGAAGAAAATGTTTTTGAAACTAGTTTTGTTCTGATTGTGGCGTCTGGATGGTGAGTTTATATGTGTTTTTATGACTTGTTTCTGGTACCATGCGATAAATTACTGGTTAATTTAGTCAGAGAAGATCAACATTCACAGTTATTCTCATATTTATAGATATAATTAAACTGTGATTTTACTGTCAGATCAAGTTTTAAGTCAGCGCTAAACTCAGTTTTTATGGACTGATTAAATAAAATAGTATAAATATGAAGCTCAGATACTCAACAACATTAGTTTTAGTGTGACACTAAGTATTAAGTATGAATTATTTCTCCATTTATAAATCTATTTCTTTTTTCATTCATCATCTTTTGTCTTTGAACTGCTGCAGAATATTATTAATTTCACATTTAAATGATTAAAAGTATTTTAGTGAAGCTTCATCAAACCAACATCAAGTGATTTTAAAGCTTTAATCTGTGAAAAAACTGTTCTTCAGGAGTGTCTGGTGATATGTTTGTGATTGAGGGAGATTCAGTCTCTCTAAACTCTGATCTTACTGAAATGAAGGATGATGATGTGATTCAGTGGAGGTTCGGAGATGAAAACACTTTAATAGCTGAAATCAATGTAACGGCTGACAGAATCACTGTATATGATGATGTTCTTGATGGGAGATTCAGATTTGGTGAGTTCAAAAACGTTTACACCTATTCTTTAATGAAAAAAAATCTAATTAATTCATACACCATTTTGTTTTTGTTATTTTATATTGTTTATTTGTAATGTAAATTTTAAACTATTCAATTTAGTAAACCATTATAAAGTGATTTAACAGTATTAATCTTTGCAAACCCTGTTTCTGTTTGTTCTCTGTGTGTTTGACAGATGAAGTGAAGTCAGTGTCAGTGATGAAGGGAGATTCAGTCTCTCTAAACTCTGATCTTACTGAAATGAAGGATGATGATGTGATTCAGTGGAGGTTTGGAGATGAAAACACTTTAATAGCTGAAATCAATGTAACGGCCGGCAGAATCACTGTATATGATGATGTTCTTGATGGGAGATTCAGAGACAGACTGAAGCTGGACAATCAAACTGTATCTCTGACCATCACAAACACCAGAGCTGAACATGATGGAGATTATAAACTACTGATGTTTTCAGGAAGATTTTTCTCATCAAAATCATTCAGAGTTTCTGTCTATGGTGAGTAGAGATCATTCTTCTTCTCCTTCAGATATTCTAATTTACTATTTACATATTGAATTGTTGAATCTTTACAGTTTGAGATGACAGGCCGTATAAAAACTCACCTGGAACCGAATATAAGATTGTTGATTAGATTTGATCATATTTCTGTGTATTCAGAAATATTAGTTGATGTCAGTGCTGATATTAGTGTTTATTGACTGATCTGATCTCAGTTTGATGTGTTTATTCCTCAGACTCTGTCCACTGTTGTGGTCCTACTGAAGCTGTGATCCGATTGGTCCTCTCTGCTCTGGTGGGCGTGGCTACTGTCATTATTGTGGTTTATGAGATCAGATCCAGAAGAGCTGAATGAGATCAAGCACATATTCACACATCAGGTACATGATTGATGATGTCATTTCTCACAAACTGATTTTGCATATATAATTGTATGTCAGATATATTTATGCCTTGATATGTTCATCTTTTTTAGGAAGTATCAAAATGAAAGCAGAACACTGAACTTTACAGGTTCTTCAAGTGTGTTTTTCTGCTTTTGTGTTTTTGTCATAATTAATACTGAATATTTGAGCTTGATTATTTGGGGATTTTTAAAAAAAATCGTATTTGTTAGTCTTTATTGTTTATATTTGTCTCAGATAGAAAAAAAAGTGAATGAAGAGACACACAGATCTCACTTTACTACTGCTGTATATCTGTCATATGTATTTTCTTGCCTTTATCAATAAAGTTTCTCACTCTGAGGTTCAAGAGTCTCTCCATGTTTTATTACATTTATTATGTCGAGTGCGTCCTGGAGGAATACAGACTTTATATAGTTTAAAGATTTCAGAAGTGTGGAACATATTAAGCTTTACATTCTTAAAATATTATTTAAAACATTATTTGTAAATGTTTACATTATTAGCTCATTCATTTCTTTTTGTTCTTCTATCCACAATAATAAACAAACAACTTCCCCCAACTTCTCCTTTAACCCGAGAAAATACTGATTTGGGACACATTATAATATACTTTGAGATCACAGTGAAATACATAAACACAACATATCGATGATCCATTTCCTCCAACAGGGAACGATAAAGTCTTTAAATCTCTAGTGTGATTTGTCTCTGTGGTCTCGTCTGAGGAGCAACACCTCCATCTAGTGGCTCACCCTGAACTCACATGTTATCAGGAGTTATTTACTCAGTCTCTGTAATGAGATCCAGTGATTGTGTCTGTTACTCAAGAAAGCCACTAGATGGCGCTGTGTTCAGTGTTATGTGACGAACACTGTGAAACGAGTAAAGAAGAATAAAACAACATGTTGAAGTGTTCAGAGAAAATAAACAGACATGTTGAGACTGCACTGAGAAATATTTTATTCAAATCACTGAACAAAACATGATACCAGGGGCCTGTTTCAGAAAGGAGGTTCAACCAACTCTGAGTTAAAACTTGAACTCTGAGTTGACTTACCCTGAGATGGGAAACTCTGAGTTTTCGGTTACAGAACAGCTGAATTGAGTTAGTTCAATCATCTCTGAGTTGACTGACTCTGAGTTAAGCGCGTGCACCACAACTAGAAATAGCCATTATCAATGGAGCGCAGATATTATGAGTCACCATGACAACAGCGCCGCCAAACAAAAAGAGGTCTGCATATTTCTCACCAGCAGAACTTGATGAGCTTCTGCAAGCATATGGAGAGTACGAACACATATTATTATTTATTTATTTTTAAATATCGGCTGCAGCAGCGAAGGACAGAGTTAGTTAGGGAGACAATAGTTGCTCGAGTCAATGCGTAAGTTTACATATTAATTACTGTTATACAGTGATGGGTGTAATTAATTACCAAGTAATCTAAATACTGTAATTTAATTAAAGGGATTACTCTTAATTCTTCTGTAATTTAAAGTAAAATCTGATGTAATTGCATTAGACTATAGAACAATTCTGTATATTTAACATACATTTTTAAAAGGTATATTTTTAATGTAACGTTAACCTTCTCCCTCTACACACTTTGGTCAATTCAAGAATAATTCATGCAATTGTATATTGTTTATTTGAAAGCATTAAATGTGCAGTTTCTTGTCTCTCCTTGTATTGTTCAAGTGGTTGAGGTTGTTATGGGATTTAGTAATTAGTAATAAGTAGACCAATACTTTCTAAAGATAGTCATTATTACATTAATCTAATTACACGGTTGAAGATGTAATTTGTAGTTAGTAATTAATAACTGTTTTAGAGTAACTTACCCAACTGTTATAATATCAGAGGTGAAACTGGAAGAACAGTATGTTATTCAACCTAATTTTAATTTTCATGTAGGTGCAATCCTGCAGGCATTAAAAGAACATGGCAGCAGCTGAAAATTAAATATAAAAACATAATTCAATCAGGTAAGGCTTGAGCATATCATGGGTGTAGGCTGCCTGACTTTACAAACATTTGACATATTAAATAAATGTAAGCTTAGCGTTAAGTTCTGCCAGGAAGACTCAATCAGCGCGTCATGAATTAACTCACTTCTAACCAATCATGTGTTAACACTCTCAGTATAAAAGAATGGTACTTACATCCGTCTGAGTTCGCAGATACTGACGGCGCCAATTACGCTTCCATTCAGTTCGCCGAAACCGACGCCGGCGTTCACTCATTCGCGTATCGTTGATTAGATCTCAGCAACTTTCGCGGTGCGCGAGTGCGACACACTTGTGTAGGAAACAAGCGCGCGGCAGCTTGAAATCTCGTGCGAGATGATCTCCACACAGGGTTTTTCAAGTTCAAGTTCCACTTTCAAGGTTTTACGTTGGTAGGCGCTTTCAGCGGCCACTGTTTACATGTCCCCATTACTTTGATTAAACTTCATTCAGGTAAGTATATTAACTTGCAACTCTACTGTTCCCTTCATCAGCGGTAAAGTTCAAATGGCGACTGTGGTGACGTGGTAGTTTTCTTATAAAAAAAAAAAAAAAAAACTGCCGATTTATACTGCAGTCCGCAACGCAACACTGTAACGCTTTAATAAGTAGGGTCGGATAGCTCGCTGGTTGTAGCAAGTGTATATGCAAAGACTTACGTAACTGATATCCCACAGCGCAGTGAAATCTATTTTCAGCGTCGTTGATCCCACGCACTCATGGGCAGTTGCAAAATACTAACAACTGGGTTGCTGAATAAAATTAAAACAAGCTTAAAAGCAACTAAGATATTAAATCGGCTTTATATGCATATGCCATATATTACAGCTCGCGCTCCTCATCTGCTCAAAAAAAAAAAAAAAAAAAAAATTGAAAAAAATTGAAAATGATACATGTAAATATATGACCATATCATAAAGAAAGAAGCTGACCTTAAAGGAAGGTTGGTCATTGGACGTTGTGTATAGTAGACATGGTTATGAAGGGTATGTCGGGCTTATATGGGTATGTTGCAGGAGTATATAATATAATGGAAGTAAATGATACATTTACAGTGCTGATCAATCTCTAAAGCTGTTCCAAACTACATATAATTTTTTTTTTCTTCATATCATCAAGATCTTTTCATACCTGCATTTAAGTTCTTCAGTAACAGAAATATGGTACAATCGCTGCAACACAAATGTTCTCAGCGACTACTTTAATCCACCAATATGTGTCATAGAAATATTTACGTAATAGGTATTTGATATTAAATGTATAAAGAAGGCAGACTAAGGATGCTCAGGTCAAAGGTCACAGACTTTGCCAAAATGTGATTAACACAGTAGACCTAATAGTTATGTTTAAATTTTATCATTCAAACCAATCACAAAAAAAATAAAAATAAAAATAATAATAATAATAATATCAGTCAAGAAGACTCAAGTGAAATTATATTTACTCATCTGTATGATTTAAATGTTCACGGATTTTTCTATTCAAGGGACTCCCTTTGTTGCCATGGCCAGCGATCTCTTGGACGGGAATAAAACTTCACTCATACAAGAGCAACTCGAGAGTAATGTCAGGTGTACGCTGCGCAGCTGAGAAATAGATTCTATGCTCAAAAGTCAACAACAGAATATCAAGTGTGATTGATGTTGTATCTTATCGGTATGCCGTCACCCTACTTCAGGTAAGTATTGTACTACGATTAAGAATTAGGCTTAAAAAAAATAAAAAAATAAAAAAAATTATCGAGCCTGCTCAGAAATGAACGAGTTCATTCACGCTTTACAGAAATTATCCTATAGTGGCTGCTAACATCCTTTTGGGTTCATCAACATAAGTGGTGGCAAAACGTATGTCGTATGTGCTAACGAAGACCGGTTACATCGAGGCAGATCTTGTTAGACGATCATGCTATTCCTGAGATGTTTATCTGGCAATCAGTAGTCTCCAATTTCATGATTAAGGTCACGTGAGCACATTCCTGACCACTGCAATGCTATAGCTACACACTTTAGTCTTCAGGTGGCTCTGCCCTTCAGCAACCCTGCCTCCTCTAACAGTGATCATGTAAATTAGTCGCTCTGCTCAATCCAGCTAGACCATATATCACTGAAGGCGTGGCTCCCTACACCTTAAAAGCTTATATTTCTGCAGTATTTGTTTATAATGTTTCGGTTTTCTTTTCAGATTCCTTTATTTCTGATGGCGCTGCGCTTAGGACGTGCTGCTTACAGAAGAGAATATGTGCTATTCCTTTATTTCCCATCCTCATCACGGCCGGTTGTTCCTTCCAAGTCTACAATTACGAAATCAATGTCTGGTGGGTCTCCAGTGTCCCCAGGGTGTGTGTGAGGGGTTTGACTTGGAATGCTCCAAAGATATTTTCTTCTATTATGCTGGAATTATCATTTGAGTGTGAGTAAAGTGCATTTCTTTTGTCTGTCCCTTTGGACGCAGTCAGGCTGCTGCTCCCTGGCACAGGGGGTGGAGTTTCAACAGCTCGTTTTGCAGCTCCGATTACTCACAGACATTTTCAAAACTTTTAGCTTCGTCAAACCTACTCAGAGATGGAGAGACTCAGAAGCATCAACATGTAGACACCATTTCCGGATGGTTAGTCGATGAATTTATGTAGCTTATGCGTAGTAATCTTCTAGTCATTCACTATCTCATCCTGTCTCGATAGGCTATAAATCATATTCTGGGAGCTGGATTTATGTAACTTTAGGGTTTGCAATGCCACTTATCCGGAAGGAATGCCGCTCAGTCCCTCTCAGCGTTGCTGTAGTCCTTACAATGCAATCTCTTTAAATTAAGTCCTCCATGCTCGATTGTGCATTGTAACTTTGCAATTGTTGAAATGCTTTAACAGCAACATTATCAGAAAGTGGAATTCATTTAACCCCCCTTTTAATTAACTTACATTCGAAATGGTCTTCTCTTTCTATTTTCATATTCGATTGTAGCCATATTTTAACAGCATTCATGGCTCATGCACCCAGGGGAATTTACTTCAGATCTAAACACTCCGATCTTGCCATGGTCTTTCTTTTTCTGATTTACGTTCTCACTTAATTTCTTTACTCTTTCTTAAGCACTCCAAATGACTAAAGTTCTGGTATCACATTAACAAATTCTAAAATTAGCAATAAATTTTGTCCCTTCTATCTGAGTAAATTCCTAAAATCCTCCCTAGTTTCTCAGATCACTCCCTCATTTTCCTACCTAACGAAGCATCTCTCTCTAAAGTCTGGTTCAGGACTCATCTAGTTTCAGTCCTCAAAAGCTACAGCTGTCTCCCTTTCAGCATACCGGTCATTCCTGCAGGATCGGGGCAGCCACTACAGCAGCCAAATGCGGCATTTCTACTTCAGCTATCAAGATGCTGGGCAGATGGTTTTCCTCTGCATTCAAGTCTTATTTAAGAAATGATTCTAAAATCATTCTGGAAGCTCAGCAAGCTCTTCAGTACCGATTCAGGTAAATCCTCATGCAAATACTGGTGGTGGTGTCATGTTTCAATTAATCTGTGCTGGAACTCTAGCTTGCATCACCCGATAAGCAGATAATGTGGTCTGTCTCCATGTGGCTATTGCAGCCTCGTTTCATGTGGCTGTCTGGTCTTGTCTCTCGTCTATGTGTGGTCCATCACGGCCTTGTGGCCGTTTGTGGACATGTCCTGAGTGGCTATCATAGCCGCGTTCTGTGTGGTCGATTTTGGCCGTGTAGCCTATCGTGGCCTTGTCCTTATGGCCCATCGTGGCCTTGGTTTTGTGTGGCCTAGCGGCCTTGTCTTGTGAAACTTGTCTTTCGTGTGGCATTAGCGGCCGTTGTGGCTCCTAAGCGGTCTCGTCTCTGTGGTCTCCCATGGCCGTGTGGCCTATCGTGGCCTTGTCCTGCAAGGCCCATCGAGGTCTAGTGACCTCTAGAGGTCGTGGTTTCATGTGGCTTTATGGCCGTGTCTATGTTTAGCCTGTTTATGTGTGGCCTTTAGTGGCTTTGTGGCTTATTGCGGCCTTGTCCTATGTGTGGCCGTCTGTGGTCCATCGCAGCCTTCGTTTTGTGTGGTCTATCATGGCCGTGTGGCCTATCGTGGCCTTGTCCTGTGTGTGGCCCATCGGGGTCTGTGGTCCATCGAGGCCTCGGTTTTGTGTGGCTTAGTTGCCTTGTCTTATAGGCTTGTCTCTGTGTGGCATTAGCGGCCGTTGTGGCTCCTAAGCGGTCTCGTCTATGTGGTCTCCCATGGCCGTGTGGCCTACCGTGGCCTTGTCCTATTTGTGGCTATTATGGCCTCGTGGCTCATCGAGGCCTTGGTTTTATGTGGTCCAATGGCCGTCCGGTCTATCGTGGCCTGTCTCGTTTGTGGTCTTTTGTGTCTAATGGCCATCATGGCCAGCTATATGTGGTCTATCATGGCCGTGTAGCCTGCATGGCTTGTCTGCATATGCCCATTGAGGTATGTTGGTCCATCGCGGCCTTGTTATGTGTGGTCGAGCCGGCCTTGTGGTCAAGCATGACCTTGTGTTTATGTGCGGTCCATCGTGGCCTTGTGGTCAAGCATGACCTTGTGTTTATGTGCGGTCCATCGTGGCCTTGTGGTCAAGCATGACCTTGTGTTTATGTGCGGTCCATCGTGGCCTTGTGGTCAAGCATGACCTTGTGTTTACGTGCGGTCCATCGTGGCCTTGTGGTCAAGCATGACCTTGTGTTTATGTGCGGTCCATCGTGGCCTTGTGGTCAAGCATGACCTTGTGTTTATGTGCGGTCCATCGTGGCCTTGTGGTCAAGCATGACCTTGTGTTTATGTGCGGTCCATCGTGGCCTTGTGGTCAAGCATGACCTTGTGTTTACGTGCGGTCCATCGTGGCCTTGTGGTCAAGCTTGACCTTGTTTATGTGGTCTATCACGACCTGGCGCCTCAATGGCTTTTATGTGCAGCCTATCAGGGTCAAGTGGTCCATCGCTGCTTCGTCTCTATGTGGTCATCACGACCTTGTGCTTTATAGCTATTATGTGTGGTCTTTGGACCTTGTCTTTATGTTGTCTATCACATCATGTCTATGCACAGCAAATTTGGTATTATGGTCCATTGAGGCCTTGTCTAAGTGGTCATCATAATCGAGCAATATTATGGCTTTCACGTATGGTCTATCGTGACCTTGTCTTTATGCAGTTCATTTTTTAATATATAAAAAAAAAAAAAAAAATGCTTTTTCACGTTATTCTTAACTTTTCTTTCTCATTCCAGGAACTGCAGGATCCATGACTGGTGGGTACTCTTACTTACAGTTCTTCGGGGGTGGGCTCCGTCCCGGCGGAGGTGTTCCTCCGTCCCGGCGGAGGTGTTCCTCCACCTATCTTTGGGGGTCGGCTGCGCCCCTGCCTTCATCTTCAGGCGGGATTTGCAGATTCCGTTACCCTCGCATTGCTTGCTAAGGACGGGGCCTACGCCAAAGACTATGCTTGCTGAGCTATTAATAAATGTACTCGTTATATCATTTTATCTCCCGAGTCTTTCTGGTAGAAATGTAAGCTTAGCGTTAAGTTCTGCCAGGAAGACTCAATCAGCGCGTCATGAATTAACTCACTTCTAACCAATCATGTGTTAACACTCTCAGTATAAAAGAATGGTACTTACATCCGTCTGAGTTCGCAGATACTGACGGCGCCAATTACCTCCATCCTCCCCAACCACCTCCAAGATGGTCCTTTCCCTCCATCCTCCCCACCACCACCAGGATGGTCCCTTCCTTTGCCTCCAGGGGGTCGGCTGCGCCCCTGCCTTCATCTTCAGGCGGGATTTGCAGATTCCGTTACCCTCGCATTGCTTGCTAAGGACGGGGCCTACGCCAAAGACTATGCTTGCTGAGCTATTAATAAATGTACTCGTTATATCATTTTATCTCCCGAGTCTTTCTGGTAGAACTAAATAGCATCCAGTGTCTAGCAGTGCAGCAGCATTTATGGCTGAGGGAATTCCTGGAGGGACTTCAGAGCCAGTCACTCCCGAAGATCCAAGGGTCTCATAAAATGTAAGAGGTTTACATATGTGTTATTGTTTAGATAGGCTATTTTTGATATTTCCATTTATTTTACTTTGGGTGGGGTTTTTTGTTGGTCTTTTGGAGCCTCCTGTCCCAACAGAACTGCAGGCAGTTGTAAGTAGCCTACTCAATACACCAGAAATTATGACAAATAGTGTTATAAAGTGTACTCAACCAAATGTTCATCTTCACAGGACAATGGGGATGAAGAGTTTCTGCTGCCACAGAGAGGCCTACAGTGTCTACACATCAAACAATCTACACATTCAGATTTTTTCACATTTTTATGTGGAGTAGCCTATAGAATCTAAGTTGAAATCTAAGTATTAACAGGTATTCTTATCTCTCCCCGCGCCCCCAGAGTGTGGAAGAACAGCAGGAGGACGGTCCATCAACTTCTGGTGCACAGATGAACACAGTTCAGTGATTTTCAGTAAATGCCACAGTTTAATTCTGTAGAATTTGTTTAGAACTACATTATAACTCTAATCTACTACTGTATTTTCAGTTGGCAGTTAAGGAGTTATATAGACTTCATCTTATTAAAAATAAATAGAAAAAAACAGCAGTGAAAATAGCAATATTTTATTTATTAATAAAAGATTAATTTTATTAATAAAAATGTACTGAAAGAATGAATGAGGTGTTTAAACACCGCTTCCTCTTTAAAAAAGGGGAGGAGACCGAAATAAACTCTGGGTTTACCGAAGAAAACCTGCTCCTGACCAGGTTAGGTTCACAGAGTCAGTTACCATGGTAACTGACTCCGAGTATAAGTTACCTCTCTTTCAGAAACGGGCTTGACTTACTCTGCTTTCTCAGGTTTGACATACCTCCCATTCTGAAACAGAAAACCCAGAGTTTCCCTCATTTCAGGGTTAACATACTCAGAGTTTTCACTTAACCTCCTTTCTGAAACAGGCCCCAGGAGTGAATTCAAACTAAAACAGCTTGTTGTAAAAGCAACATGATGGAGACCTTGAAACCAGCAGAGAATGTGAAGCTCACGGGAATGTTGACAGCGACTGCTGCAATTTCAGGCAGTAATTTGAGTTACACATGGCAGCCATCGGGACACACACGAAGCCAGAAGCACGTTCGGTTGCTTTACTGACGATTGCTGGTCCAGAGGCTATTTGTCAGAAACACAGGGATAGAACTAGTGTGAAATCTTGAACAGTCAAAAAGCCCAAATGCAGATAAACCAGATAACAGTTCTTAGTCAGCTGCAAATATGGCTTGACCCCCAAAAAATTCTAACAAAAGGTTTCTCAGTGGTTTACAGTAGTATCAGATGTACTTAAAAACATACTAAAAGTTTACCAAAGTTTGACTCCAAGAAAGGCCCCATTTTGAAAATGGCGGCCGTCAGGACCCTTAAAATTACCATTACTCCTTTGTATTCCTCCTAGACCAGGAATACTGGTGCCTGATACATGTTTGGGCCATGAAATATTCAAATTAACATATTTGCATGATAGATAAGTGATTACAAGTACAATTATATATTAAAGCAATTGGTTACAAGCATATTATAAAGTAAAGTAAAATAAGTAAAATTTACCCTTAAGGCGAGACACGACAGGTGAATAGGGTAAAAATTTTAACTAGCAGATATCACCATTAAACTTTCCCAGTTGATTGTCTACATTAAGATGAGAAAAAAATGTATTACAAGTTTTCTGTAATTTAATGTTTAAATATGCAAATTGGGCATTCTCTAATTAAATATGCGCTTATTTTGCATATATAAAACAAAAACAAAATCTGAGTATTGGATAAAGCCAGGTTCAAAATAATTTGTTCCTTGTGTTCACATATTAGATGGGAAAAAAAATTACGGTGTATGTGATGACAGGGTGCAGGGTGCTCCAGCAATCGCGGAGCAGCGGGATGATTTAGAACGCCAACTTTTGTTGAATTTGTGAGAAATCTACAGACGCAAACAGACAAAGTGTAGTAAAATAAAGACCTAAATGTGTATTTCAGACTCTTTTTCGCCACAAGTCTGAAAGACATGTTATTGAAGACAAATATCCCAAAATCTCAAAATTGACCAGTGAAAAAAAAACGATGCTTTTGCCTGCCGTGTCTCGCCTTAAATAATTGCATATTTCTCCTTTCTCCTAGTGTTGGTGGTTTCTGTGGTTCATAACCATTCTTTTGATTCCAATAAAGACTAAATTCATTAGAACTGTGTGGTACTGTCAAATTAGTCAAAACAGGGCTGCCACGTGAAGGCATGAGCTGATTGTCTGAACCTGTATAGAATCACACCAATTCATTGGCTGATGGCGCGGGCGCCTCCTCAGTGGCGCAACTTGAGAGCGGAATGACGTGGACAAAACTTTGGTGACATAACCAGGTCTAGGCCATAGAAACACCTTCAGAAGACCTGGGGCAAACTCCATACAAGGCTCACTCACAGAAAGAGCCTGCAGATCCCCCACGCGCTTGAGAGAGGCCAACGCTAACAAAAGTGGCTCGATGGTGTTTTAAACCCCCAATGGCTCCTTAGAGGCAGCTAACCCTACCCTCAACCTTAAACCTACCCATCCCCTCGCTGCCTGGAAGGCGCCGTTGGGGGCTTAAAACACCAAAAACCACAAAAGTGCCACCTTGAGAGTAAGAATCCAGTCCAAAGCTGACTCCAAGGGTTCAAAGGAAGGCTCTAATAGCCCCTCCAGAACAACTGATAAATCCCAGGTGGGGACACTAATAGGACGTGCAGGCCTCAAGTGTCTAACTCCATGCTTAAACGAGGAGATCAGACAGTGTTTACCTAAGGGAACCTCGTCTGACTCCCGATAGGCAGCGATAGCTGACATAAACTCTCAAGGTAGTTGCAGCCACTCCAGCCACAAATTTATCCTGCAGGAATTCCAGCACTGAACCGACCGGGCAGCTGACAGGGCCCACTGCATGAGCCGAACACCAAGACTCAAAAACCTTGCACTTAGAGAAATACAGCAGTCTAGTAGAAGGCGCACAAGCGTTATCAATGGTCTCCCGAAACATCAGCGGGAAGACCAGACGCCACTGTCGCTAGCGATTGCCTCTTATCGCCCACAGCCTCCATATCTCGGGTCAAGGATGCCAATTCCTACCCTGGAGCTGAGACTGCAGATCTCTCCTGATAGGAATCTGCCAAGGGGACCCCTCCACCAGGGAGTTCAGTTCCGAGAACCACGTCTGGGATGGCCAGTATGGGGCTACCAGAAGGAGGCGGATCCCACACTCCCTCACTCTGCAAAGGACTGCAGGGATTCGCTTGACCGGAGGGAATACATACAGTCTCAACTCCAGCCACAGATGAGCGAGGGCATCTATCCACAGAGGTGTCGGATGAGCTGAGACAGGGAAAACCATAGGGGGCACTGTGTCGAGCTCTGCAACGCAAAGAGGTCCGCCTCACCAAACATGCTCCAAATTAGAGCCACTGTTTAGCAGTGCAACATCCATTCCCCCGACTTGAGCTTCTGTCTCGACAGAAAGTCCGCTGCGATGTTCAGGTCCCCTGGAACGTGAACTGCTCTCAGTGAAAGAAACCTGTCTTGAGCCCAAAGGAGGAGGTGGTGCGCATGCCTGTCGAGGGTGCGCAACCACGAGCCCCCCTGGCGATTTACATGGGACACCACTGCAATATTTTCCGTCCTGACAATGACATGACAATCCATCAGGGCTGGGAGAAATTGATCCAGGGCCAGAGAGACAGCTTGCAACTTGAGGCAATTTACAGTGCCTTGCGAAAGTATTCGGCCCCCTTGAACTTTTCGACCTTTTGCCACATTTCAGGCTTCAAACATAAAGATATAAAACTGTAATTTTTTGTGAAGAATCAACAACAAGTGGGACACAATCATTAAGTGGAACGAAATTTATTGGATATTTCAAACTTTTTTAACAAATAAAAAACTGAAAAATTGGGCGTGCAACATTATTCAGTCTCTTTACTTTCAGTGCAGCAAACTCTCTCCAGAAGTTCAGTGAGGATCTCTGAATAATCCAATGTTGACCTAAATGACTAATGATGATAAATAGAATCCACCTGTGTGTAATCAAGTCTCCGTATAAATGCACCTGCTCTGTGATAGTCTCAGAGGTCCGTTTAAAGCACAGAGAGCATCATGAAGAACAAGGAACACACCAGGCAGGTCCGAGATACTGTTGTGGAGAAGTTTAAAGCCGGATTTGGATACAGAAAGATTTCCCAAGCTTTAAACATCCCAAGGAGCACTGTGCAAGCGATAATATTGAAATGGAAGGAGTATCAGACCACTGCAAATCTACCAAGACCCGGCCGTCCCTCTAAACTTTCAGCTCATACAAGGAGAAGACTGATCAGAGATGCAGCCAAGAGGCCCATGATCACTCTGGATGAACTGCAGAGATCTACAGCTGAGGTGGGAGACTCTGTCCATAGGACAACAATCAGTCGTATACTGCACAAATCTGGCCTTTATGGAAGAGTGGCAAGAAGAAAGCCATTTCTTAAAGATATCCATAAAAAGTGTAGTTTAAAGTTTGCCACAAGCCACCTGGGAGACACACCAAACATGTGGAAGAAGGTGCTCTGGTCAGATGAAACCAAAATCGAACTTTTTGGCAACAATGCAAAACGTTATGTTTGGCGTAAAAGCAACACAGCTCATCACCCTGAACACACCATCCCCACTGTCAAACATGGTGGTGGCAGCATCATGGTTTGGGCCTGCTTTTCTTCAGCAGGGACAGGGAAGATGGTTAAAATTTATGGGAAGATGGATGGAGCCAAATACAGGACCATTCTGGAAGAAAACCTGATGGAGTCTGCAAAAGACCTGAGACTGGGACGGAGATTTGTCTTCCAACAAGACAATGATCCAAAACATAAAGCAAAATCTACAATGGAATGGTTCACAAATAAACATATCCAGGTGTTAGAATGGCCAAGTCAAAGTCCAGACCTGAATCCAATCGAGAATCTGTGGAAAGAACTGAAAACTGCTGTTCACAAACGCTCTCCATCCAACCTCACTGAGCTCGAGCTGTTTTGCAAGGAGGAATGGGCAAAAATTTCTCTCGATGTGCAAAACTGATAGAGACATACCCCAAGCGACTTACAGCTGTAATCGCAGCAAAAGGTGGCGCTACAAAGTATTAACTTAAGGGGGCTGAACAATTTTGCACGCCCAATTTTTCAGTTTTTTATTTGTTAAAAAAGTTTGAAATATCCAATAAATTTCGTTCCACTTCATGATTGTGTCCCACTTGTTGTTGATTCTTCACAAAAAATTACAGTTTTATATCTTTATGTTTGAAGCCTGAAATGTGGCAAAAGGTCAAAAAGTTCAAGGGGGCCAAATACTTTCGCAAGGCACTGTATGTGCCACGAGAGAAGCTCGCCCGTCCAAACATTGGCTCGAAGACCGCACCCCAACAAGTCAAAGAGGCGTCCGTCATGACAACCTGCCAACGGCAAACTACACCCATCTTGACCCCCTGAAGTAAAAAGGGGGAGTCTTTCCACCTCGAAAGAGCGCAAAGGCAACTGCGCAACACTCTCAGCAGGCGGAAGGCAGACCAAGAATGGCGGATGCCCCTGAGTTTCATCCACCACAGGAATGGTCTCATATGAAGGAGACCCAAGGGCAGCACAGGAGAGGCTGCTGCCATGAGCCCCAGAAGCCTGCGACATATGCCCACTGCTACATGATGGCCGAGCCTGAAACGGGCCAAGCACGCACGGAGACTGGAAACTCGAGCAGGGGCCAGACGGGCCTGCATCGAGAGAGAATCAAGTTGGACACCCAGGAAAGTGGTCTGCTGAGAAGGAGTTAAGACATTCTTCTGAGCATTCAACCTGAGTGTCATGATCCGGGTTCCTCCTTTCTCTGTCTCCCTCTTGTGGCCACACTTTACACTCATTCACTACCCCATCACTTTAGCCTCATCAGTTCCAGCTGTTCCCATTTACCTTAATTTCTGCTCTATCGTCTCACCTGTTTCTCCTTTCCCCCTGATGCTTCCTGCTATTTCTAACCCTCTCTTTCTTTGCCTCTTTGTCAGTTTATTCCAAGCTATCAATGCAGTTAACGCTTCTCTTACCTCTCTTGTCGAGTCGAGTCGAGTCTTGTCCTGTCCTGTCCTGTGTCGTTCATGTGGAAGCCTCTCCTCAAGCCGGTATACTGTATTTATCCTTTCTCTTACTCGCTCACTAAACTCTGCCCTGCCAATTCAGACGCTGAGTTCCTGTCCGGACGCTGTATCCAGGCTATGATACCCTATCTCTCGGCAGGCTTTGCCTCACTCTGCAGTCTCCACTGGGACCTCTACTTTGCCTAACGCTTTGCTGCGCATCAAGAGTTCCAGTTACAAGTTATTTGCTATCTGCAGTTTTTTTTTCTATTTCTACGAGCGAAGTTTTCTGTTTGACTGTTACCTGAGAATCCTGAGAAGATTTATGTTCCTTATTGATTCAGTGATTCGCTCCTCATTTTCATTAAAGACTGAATAATTGTGAATCTCGCTTTTTGGTCCTCTATCTCTCACCTCACAACAGAATAAACTGACCAGTTATGGACCAAGCGAGCAGCCATCCCTTCCAAGCGGCAGTTGAGCTTCAAGGTGCCATGTTGGGAAAATACGAGCAGGACATATCCACCGCTCGCCAGGCTGTAGACTCCCTTGCTAACCAAATGGCCGATCTCACTCATCAGATTCATCAGATTCGTCACGAGCCGTCCACCTCTGAGATCCGTGAGGTTTCTGAACCACGCGTCAACAATCCTCCTGTTTATTCTGTTGAGCCTACTCAATGCCGCTCCTTTCTTACCCAGTGCGAGGTAGTTTTCTCGTTACAGCCTGCCACTTACGCTCGGGACCGAGCCAAGGTCGCCTATGTTATTTCCCTCCTCGCGGGACGAGCTCGGGAGTGGGGAACGGCCAACTGGCAGGCAGAAGGGGATTGCGTTTTCGACTTCACACTCTTCAAACAAGAGATGATCCGTGTCTTTGACCGGTCAGCCCACGGGGAGGAAGCTTCACGACTTCTTTCATCCCTTCGTCAGGGAAGGCGTTCCGTTACTGATTTTTCCATAGAGTTCCGCACCCTTTCTACGTCCTGTGGGTGGAACGAGCCGGCTCTGGTTGCGCGCTTTCTGGAGGTGTTGAATCCTGACCTCAAGGACGAGATCTTCATGCGCGAGGTACCTGCTCGACTCGACACCCTCATTGAATTGGCGATCCGGATTGAGAAGCGGTTCGACCTGCGCCACAGAGCACGTCGGACCGAAGCCGCTCGTTTCTCGACTTCCACTGTCTCTTCTCCTCCTGTTGCTGACACGGACTCTGAGCCCATGCAACTTGGTGGTCTCCGAATTTCTCCCAAGGAGCGCGAGCGTCGCATCACCAGCCGCTTGTGTATGTACTGCGCCTCAGCCGACCACTTTGTCACTAACTGTCCGGTAAAAGCCAGGGCTCGTCAGTAGGCGGAGGGCTACTGGCGAGCGCGATGTCTAGGAACTCTCCATCTAAGTCTTGTACAACCCTTCCTGCACTTCTTCGGTGGCCCATCTCGTCCGTCTCCTGCATGGCCCTGGTTGACTCGGGGGCGGAGGGGAATTTCCTCGATGAGTTGTGGGCTCAGAAGCAAGGTATTCCCCTCATAGACTTAAAGGACTCCACCCCTCTCTATGTCCTAGATGGTAGCGTCCTTCCTAGAATAAAAGCAAAAGACTGTGCCTCTGACGCTTACCATCTCGGGAAATCATAAAGAGACAATTTCTTCTTTTATTTTTCATTCTCCCTTTACTCCTGTTGTACTCGGTCATCCCTGGCTAGTTCTACACAACCCCCAAATTAACTGGTCAGATGGTTCTATTTTGTCGTGGAAATTGTCTTGTCATGTTGAGTGTTTAACCTCTGCTGTTCCACCTGTTTCCTCTGTATCTGTCTTTCAGGAGGAGCCCGGTGATTTGTCTGGAGTCCCGGAGGTGTATCACGATTTGCGGGAGGGCTTTAGTCGAGCCCGGGCCACTTCTCTCCCTCCCCATCGTCCATACGATTGTAGTATCGACCTTCTCCCAGGAACCACGCCCCCGCGCGGCAGATTATATTCTCTATCGGCTCCGAGCGGGAGGCACTGGAGAATTATCTATCCGATTCTCTTAATGCCGGTACCATTGTGCCTTCCTCGTCACCCGCCGGAGCAGGGTTTTTTTTTGTCAAAAAGAAGGACGGTTCGTTACGTCCCTGTATCGATTACCGAGGGCTGAACGAGATTACTGTCAAGAACCGTTATCCCTTGCCTTTAATGTCCTCAGCCTTTGAAATCCTACAGGGAGCTAAGATCTTTACCAAACTCGAACTTCGTAACGCCTATCATCTAGTTCGTATCAAAGAGGGTGACGAATGGAAGACCGCCTTTAACACGCCCCTCGGTCACTTTGAATATAAGGTCCTCCCCTTCGGGTTGGTCAACGCCCCCGCCGTGTTCCAAGCCCTTATCAATGATGTCTTACGAGATATGCTAAATATTTTTGTCTTTGTCTATCTCGATGACATTCTCATATTCTCTCCCTCACTCCAAGTCCATGTGAAACACGTTCGTCAAGTTCTCCAACGTCTGTTAGAAAATCGACTCTTTGTCAAAGCTGAGAAATGTTCGTTTCATGTTCCGTCGGTTACGATTTTGGGCTCTGTCATTTCGGCAGAAGGAATCAGTATGGACCCAGCCAAGGTTCGAGCAGTCACCGAATGGCCCGTTCCCGATTCTCGCTTCAACGCTTTCTTGGCTTTGCCAACTTTTATCGTCGCTTCGTACGAAATTTTAGCCAAGTTGCCACGCCCCTCACTGCTCTGACCTCTGTCAAGTCCCGCTTCAGATGCTCAGAGGCAGCTCAAGCAGCTTTTGATCAGCTAAAGACTCTGTTTACTTCCGCTCCTATCTTACTCTCTCCTGACGTCTCAAAACAATTTATTGTCGAGGTCGATGCCTCGGAGGTCGGGGTTGGGGCCGTCCTTTCTCAACGCTCTTCTACAGACGAAAAAGTACATCCTTGCGCCTTTTATTCTCACCGCCTCGCACCTGCCGAACGAAATGACGATGTAGGCAACCGTGAACTGCTCGCCATCCGGTTGGCGCTCGGCGAATGGAGACATTGGTTGGAGGGCTCCTCCGTTTCTTTTGTCGTGTGGACGGATCATCGAAATTTAGAATACATACGTTCGGCTAAAAGACTCAACGCCCGCCAAGCCCGCTGGGCTCTGTTTTTCACACGCTTTGATTTTTCCATCTCTTATCGCCCGGGTTCTAAGAACGTCAAGCCTGATGCTCTCTCTCGCCTCTTTGACTCCCCCACCGCTGCTGAAACCCCTGAGGTTATTGTTCCTCCCAGTCGTGTCGTGGGTGCTACCGTATGGGGAATCGAGAGGTTGGTCAGACGCTCTCTATCTCAGGTTTCCGTGCCGCGTAACTGTCCTAGAAATCTCCTTTTTGTTCCCACGTCCGCTCGCCGCGCTGTCCTCCAGTTGGGACACTCGTCTAAATTGTCTGCCCATCCCGGCGTGCGGGGCTCTCTTGCTTTTATTCGTCAACGTTTTTGGTGGCCAACTATGGAGCGTGATATGCGTCGTTTTATCGCCTCTTGTGTAACCTGCGCACAAACCAAGACTGGTAACTCTCCTCCGGCTGGTTTGCTTCGACTACTACCTGTACCAACTCGACCCTGGTCTCATATTGCTCTCGATTTTATTACCGGGCTTCCTCCGTCGGCTGGCAATACGGTCATCCTAACTGTTGTCGATCGCTTTTCTAAATCTGCTCATTTCATCCCACTCACTAAACTTCCTTCTGCCAAAGAAACAGCCCAGATTATGGTAGATCACGTTTTTAAGATACATGGTCTTCCCACTGACGTAGTTTCTGATAGAGGTCCGCAATTCTCCGCCTTTTTCTGGAAAGAATTTTGCCGTCTCATTGGGGCGACTGCCAGCCTCTCGTCGGGTTTTCACCCTCAAACCAACGGGCAAGCCGAACGCGCCAACCAAATTGTTGCCCGCATTCTTCGCAGTCTTGCTCATCGTTGTCCCGCGTCGTGGTCTGAGCAACTGGCCTGGGCAGAGTATGCTCACAATTCCCTCCCATCCTCTGCTACAGGTCTTTCGCCTTTCCACTGTTGCCTAGGCTACCAACCCCCTTTGTTTACGTCGCAAGAGACTGTGTCCAATTCACCGTCAGTTCAAGCCTATATTGACCGTTGTAAGCGCACTTGGAGGAGGGTGAGAACTGCCCTTCATCGCTCTAACACTCGCATGAGCATCACTGCCAATAAGCGTCGGGTCAAGAGTCCGCGCTACGTTCGTGGACAGCGTGTGTGGCTTTCCACCACTAATTTACCCTTACATTCCGAGTCCCGCAAGTTGGCGCCCCGTTTTATCGGGCCATTTCGTATTATTAAGATCATTAATCCTGTCGCGGTACGGCTTCGCCTCCCGTCCTATCTCTGTTGGGTCCATCCAGTTTTCCACGTTTCGCATTTTAAGCCCGTCGTGCGTGCGCCCTCTCGTCCTGTCTGTCCACCTGTTCGTGTTGATGATCCTCCTGTCTACAGGGTTCGTCGCATCCTTGACACGCGCCGCCGGGGTCGTGGTTACCAATACTTAGTCGATTGGGAGGGGTATGGGCCGGAGGAGAGAAGCTGGGTTCCCTTCCGGGACGTCTTGGACCCTTCGCTCATTGATGATTTCCTCCGCTCTCGCCAGTCCTCCTCCTCGGGAGCGCCAGGAGGCGCTCATTGAGGGGGGGGGTACTGTCATGATCCGGGTTCCTCCTTTCTCTGTCTTTTGTTCCCATTTACCTTAATTTCTGCTCTATCGTCTCACCTGTTTCTCCTTTCCCCCTGATGCTTCCTGCTATTTCTAACCCTCTCTTTCTTTGCCTCTTTGTCAGTTTATTCCAAGCTATCAATGCAGTTAACGCTTCTCTTACCTCTCTTGTCGAGTCGTGTCGAGTCTTGTCCTGTCCTGTCCTGTCCTGTCCTGTCCTGTGTCGTTCATGTGGAAGCCTCTCCTCAAGCCGGTATATTTATCCTTTCTCTTACTCGCTCACTAAACTCTGCCCTGCCAATTCAGACGCTGAGTTCCTGGCCGGACCCTGTATCCAGGCTACGATACCCTATCTCTCGGCAGGCTTCGCCTCACTCTGCAGTCTCCACTGGGACCTCTACTTCGCCTAACGCGTTGCTGCGCATCAAGAGTTCCAGTTACAAGTTATTTGCTATCTGCAGTTTTTGTTCTATTTCTACGAGCGAAGTTTTCTGTTTGACTGTTACCTGAGAATCCTGAGAAGATTTATGTTCCTTATTGATTCAGTGATTCGCTCCTCATTTTCATTAAAGACTGAATAATTGTGAATCTCGCTTTTTGGTCCTCTATTTCTCACCTCACAACACTGAGACCAAGAGACCGGAGGTGGTGGAGAATGACGTCCCTGTGACGAAACACCAACTTTCTGGAATGAGCTAGAATGAGCCAGTCGTCTAGATAATTTAGTACATGGATGCCCTGGAGCCTCAAGGGGGCCAGAGCTGCATCCATGCACTTGGAGAATGTCCGCGGAGCAAAAGCTGGACCAAATGGAAGGACCCGATACTGATACGCCTTTCCCCCAAAGGCGTATCTAACCTGAGGTTTAGTATAATGCCACCTTTATACTCAAAAACATCTATAGAGGATGTATTACATATGTATTACCTTATTCAAATTGAAATGAGTGACCATTTTAGAGGGTTCACACACAGGCCTCTGTTCGGGCTAATTCAGAGTTGTTTATGATCAAAGTTATACAACTCCAATTTAAGTTACTTGTGGGTGCAATAACTTTTACATTGAATGTCAAGTCTGTGTTTTAGCAAAAAAAGGGTATGTGTCCAAAAACACACAAAAAATACTGAGTAGGAGTTACATGACACAGGCTAAATCGTCTACATCTCTGGTTCACCCCAAACAAAGATAAAACCTTACAGTGGTTAGCTTAGGAGATAGCTTGAAAGTTATCTCACAAAATCATGTATTCCATAAGTATGTAATCATGTCAGTGCAATTTAGACAAGTCCAATGGATTCATAGACCCAGAAAACATGGGGTTAGACACCAAGATTACTTGGCTAGGTCAAATAATGAAGGAGTTAGGATATTTTAAGGGCTTCCTGCCCATCTTGGACGCCATCTTGAAAATTACACCTTTCTAGTGGTCAAACTTTGGTAAACTTTTAGTATGTTATTAAGGACACCTAATACTACAAAAAACAGCTGCGAAACCTTTTGTTAGAATTTTTTAGGGTTAGGTGGTTTTTTTTCCATATATGCAGCCGCCTATCTGGGGAGAAGATTTCAGAGCTTTAATTTGATGAAAGGCAAGTCTAAACTTTAACAGGAAAAATTTTAAAAAGTCAGCTCCAAAAACTTCCAAAAAGTTTGACAACAGTTCCAAAAAGAAAATACAAAAAGTCCACAAAGTAAACAAAAATGCTAAGTCAACACAAAAAATAAGAGGAATAGTTCCAGCCGGCAGATCTCAAAAGTTCACAATGCCAATCCAAAAGGCATTTTAAAAAGTTCACAAAGAAGATTTGTGAGTAATTTCAATAAAACAAAACAAAGGAACCATTGCAGGTACACAAAGTAGATTTTGAATCAATCAAAAAGCACATCAAGAGAATGACGTAGACATGGTCATGGCAAGTGAAACATTCAGCAAAGTACTCATGAGAAGGATACACAAACGTCTCTGTTACGTATGTAACCCTAGTTCCCTGAGTAGGGAACGGAGACGTTACGTCGGATGACGACGAATGGGGTTTCGCTTAGAAAGCCTATCACCTTCGAGTATAGAAAACGAGCCTATGGCAATGAAATGCCATGGGTCTGCGGAATTTGCATAGCGTAACTCCGCCCCACCCTGGGGGTATATAAGGAAGTGCACTGGCAACATGCAGATATGTCTTCGCTGAGGAGCCGAGACTGAACTCAGGCGTTCCAGCGGTACAGCGGAAGTGGCAGGGAGACGTAACGTCTCCGTTCCCTACTCAGGGAACGAGGGTTACATACGTAACCGAGACGTTCCCTTTCGTAGTCACTCCGAGTTACGTCGGATGACGACGAATGGGGTTCCCAGTGTAATCACGCCACCTCTCGACTGTCTTCCAGTGCCCTGCGTAAGTCTGAGCTCCCTGTCGTGAGACTGGCACGGACGAAGGACTCCTACTTAACACAGGAATACCAAGGTACACTGGGAAGCATATCTCAGTGGAAATATGCAATCATGCCCAACCCGTAGGGGGGAACTTGGAATACACATATGACCCCGGGGGGCTGCATATGGAGAATCACTGGGGTGTCCAGCCCCAGGGGTGGCATATTTCAACCGCAGGGGTGGCAAGTGTTGTAGTGCCAATGTTGGGGTGCCAATCGAGGAAATGACTTCTCAAAGATCTCAGATGCCAGAAAGATTAGACTTTATTTCACAAGCAAAGTCTGAACGCCCTTCTGCAGAAAGACGCTCCCGTTCTGTGGCTAGCTTCCTACATATTTACATTTACATTTATTTACATTTATTCATTTAGCTGACGCTTTTATCCAAAGCGACTTACAATTGCTATATATGTCAGAGGTCGCACGCCTCTGGAGCAACTAGGGGTTAAGTGTCTTGCTCAGGGACACATTGGTGTCTCACAGTGGATTCGAACCCGGGTCTCTCACACCAAAGGCATGTGTCTTATCCATTGCGCCACCACTTTGGAAGCCACCCACATATACCTGAATCGTTGCCCCAAAGATGGTTATACATGAGGGCAATACATTCTATAGGTATTTTGAGAAATAGTTTTGTACCATGTGACATTACTGAAATAGAATTCTCTGCTGCAACAACACAGCTCTCGGGCTTCCAAAGTCAATCCAAAGTCAATCAAAAGACACACAGAAAGGAGATAATAGTGTACAAAAATACAGTTGAATTACTTATTTTCTAAATAATAAAATCTTCAACATTCCCCTCTCTGGGGCTTACTCAAGCCCCACAATCATTTCCCTTTTCCAGAGTGTAGTTTCAAAATCCAGTCCCTTCAGTTATACTACCTAGTGACTAAATTAAGTCACCCATTCATATTTCCAATGACTGAAATTAGGAGCAATCGAGCCAAACATCTTTCTCCATACATTTTCTTTCTTTCATTTGTTTTCTTTCTTTTTCTTTCAATGGAGAAAGTAAAAGACTTGAATCCTCCCTAATCAAACATCAAACATTGTTATAAGCGTGAACGTGTATTTTGTTCAGCCTTGCCTGTGGTTGTCACAGTTATGTAGAACACATCAAACATCAAACCATGCATTATACTATCCAAAGTTTTTTCTTGAGGTGTAGACTTTCTCTTCGACCCAGACACTTTGCGCATCGTAGAGGGTCACCCTTTTTGGGCCAGAGGTTAGGCTAGCACATACACCCAGGGTCTGGCTCATCAATCATCTTCTTCATCCTCATTTGAGGTACTTGAATCATTGTCCAATGCTTGCAAAATCCAATTTGTTTTTTCAGGGCAATCCTGACACTTTAGCACCTCCATTTGCTTAACCGTGGTTTTAACTACAAGCGATCGTAATATTGGAAGTACACAACAGAATAATAATCCTCCTATTAATATTGCAACTCCTAAGAACATTTCTAATTTTGCAAACCATGCTCCTATTGCACCAAAGTTTAAATCAAACCAGTCCCACATTTGGCTATCTCTTCCTGCATTTGATTTAACTTCTGCTCTTAATCCTTTTATCTTAAGCATAGCTTCAGTAAATTTTCCTTCTGGAGCAGTATTATTTGGTATAAAAGTACAGCACTGATCTCCAAACATAACGCATACTCCTCCTTTGTCTGCCAATAACCAATTAAGGGCTTTTACATTTTCTGTTTCCCACTGTGCAATAGTAATTTCTTGAATTAATCTTACCCTAGCACATATTCCTTTCCATTTTAGCGGCAAGGATGCTAGAAGCCGTCCTTTTCCATAAGCCCAAAAGAAATCTGCTTCTACCAATGTTTGATCATAGCTCTATTGATGGTAATGCTATAGTTTGGTTTTTACATTCTTGTTCTGGATTTATCTTTTTCCCTTTTCTTGTTCCTAGTGCTTGAAGTTCTGGAGCTCTTACAGGTATATTTGAATGCCAAGCATTTGTTTTGTCTAGGTTCCATATCGTATCACACTTTCCATCAAATTCTCCTAAATTATGAGTTCCTGTAGATTTATTAAAGCACTCATATTCTTGGGTGTAGTCTATACTGTACCATTTTGGGATTTCTACTTTTCCTTTTTCTATTTTAATATTTGAATTTACATCCCAATATTGACACCAGGTTCCCCAATGTGGTCTATTAAATTGTTCATGCAATACAGAATTTCCTGAAAAAGCTAAACACTCAGCTGAGTAGTAAGGTCTAAAATAGGCATTTGTATGACAAAAGTGACTATTGAACACAGCACATTTTACGTAGTCATGTGGATTTGGAACCACTATTACCTTATTCAAGGGGGATTTGGAGCACATTAAGCAATTGCTCATGCCTATTTCTCTTGCTGTAAATGTTGCCCATTTATACCAATCATTATTTTGCGCTGTTTCCCATAAAATATCTCCTTCATTACCTCCCTCAATGTTTTTATCGTCAATATTTCTACGTTGTTTTGATAGCTTTTGCTCTTCAATCACTTCTTGTTCTGTTGTGGTTATTGTTGAGTTGTCGCTAGTTATTGAGGGCTGAGAAGTCAATTGTAGGGAAGTCTGGGTGGTGGTGTCTATAGTCTGAACTTGAAAGGAGGTTTGGGTGCTGATGCTTAAAGCTTGAGTTTGCAGTATGTGAGGATCATTATCAGACGCATTATCGGACTCATTTCTTTTAGTCTGATGATTTTCTCTGCCTTGCTCACTGACTTGCTGTTCTGAGCTTTCAATATTCTGCACCCTTTCGTCCTGTTCCTCCGTTTCACGTGTATTTTCTTCTCTTTCCTGTCTTTGTCTTGGAACTCTTGTGCAGTGGTTCAGATGATACCAGGTGGTCTTTCCTTCCACCTGGACTGCTGTCGGAGTAGCTGTCACTACTTTGTAGGGACCCTCTCTCCTGGGCTCATTCCACTTTCTCCTGAATACCCTTAGATACACTAGATCACCTGGAACCACCGGACAAGGTGTCTCTGTCTCCTCACTGGGCTGCTTTCTCGATTCCTGTAAATATATAGCTTTATGTATTGCAGTTAGTTTTTTCATATAAGATCTTAATTCCAGTTGCAATTGTTCCAACGGCGGTCCTTTGTAGGGACCTCTGCAATACGGCACAGGCATGGGTCGACCCGTAAGCATCTCATGCGATGTTAGATGAGTGATTCTATTAGTTTGCATGCGGTAGCTCATTAGTGCAATTGGTAAAGCATCAACCCAATTAAGTTTAGTACTTTCACATATTTTATTAAGTTTGGTCTTGAGGGTACCATTAATTTTCTCAACTAACCCTTGTGACTGCGGATGATAAATACAGCCTAATCTTTGTTTTATTCTTAATTGCTGTAAAACTTGCTTTACAGTCTTTTGAATGAATGCTGACCCATTATCAGAACTTATTTCTGATGGTATTCCAAATCTTGGGATTACTTCTCTTGTCAAAAATTTAATCACTGTTCCGGATCCCTCATCTGCTGATGGTATTGCCTCTACCCATCTGCTAAATCTATCTATTATCACAAGCATGTACCTTTTGCCTTGTACTCGCTTTATCATGTCCACATAATCCATTACCAAGTGTCTGAATGGTCCTTCTGGTACTGGTATGTGGCCTATTGGTGTCGCTGTTCCTTTCCTAACATTGTTTTTGGCACAAATTTCACATGTGGACAGAAAATTGTATACCATTGCATACAAATATGGAGACCAATATCCTTGCTGTTTAATCTTCCTAATTACTTCCCCTCTCGCGCAAGGGTCAAAACCATGCGCATCTGCCATGAGAACATTTAACAATGCAGTTGGTGCAACAATATGTCCTTCATGTGAACGCCAAATATCTTGTGCATCTTTTTTAGCCCCTCTCTGATGCCACATTGAGTGTTCATAAGGGCCTGCTTCTTGTTGAATTCGAACAATATCTTCCAATTGAGGTTGTGGTTCTATAAGAACTACTGGATTTAATATTGCTACTTGACATCCTGATGCTTTTTTAGCTTCCAAATCCGCTATGTTGTTACCTTTAATGACAAAGTCATTTCCTTTTTTATGAGCCTGGCACTTGATGATTGCCAATCGTTTTGGTAGCATCATAGCAGAAATGAATTGACCTATTTGTTCTGCATGTTGGATGGGAGTTCCATCACTCTTTTTGAAACCTCTTTGTTTCCATACTGCACCAAACAAATGACACACACCATGAGCATATGCTGAATCTGTAAAAAAGATTTGCTGTCAGTCCCTTTGCTAATTGACACGCAGTTGTGAGAGCTTTTAATTCTGCTAACTGAGCAGAGCAAGGCTGTACACAATGTTGGGATATTACTGGTACAAATTCATCTTTGTCTTTTCTTACCACAGAATATCCTGTATGATTTCCCAGGTAATCTTTACAATTTACCATCTACAAAGTAAATTACTTCTACTTAAGTTATTGGTGTAGATTCAAGATCTGGTCTTAATCTGGTGAATGCCAATGAATTGGCCACACAATCGTGTTGCTCTCCTTCATAGTCCAAAGGAATTAACTCTGCTGGATTCACTGTATCACATCGTTTAATGGTAACATCTGGATACGTAAGCAGTGATGAATATGCTAGAATTCGAGCCTGAGTTAAGACAAATTTTCCTTGTTCGATTAATTCTACAATCTTATGGTGTGCATAAATAGTTACTGGGTATCCCATAGTTATTGTAGATGTTTTTTCATATGCATAGTACACTGCTGCAAGGCCTTGTTGGTAGCATGGTGGGTAGCCTTGAGCTACATTGTCCAGCTTGGTGCTATAATAAGCTATGGGTTGTTTTTTCCTGCCACTGCAAGTCTCTTGCATCAGAACAGCTGAGGCATAGCCATCAGTCCTGTTTGATACATATAAATGAAATTGTTTAGTATAATCAGGATTTGCAATTACAGGTGCCCTTTGTAATTCCTTTTTTATAGATTCAAATGCTATCATAGCATCTGCATTCCATTTCAATTGATTATTTAAATTTTGTAGTCCTGCTTGTTTCATGATTTCTCTCAATGGAGCTGTTTTTATTGCATAATCTTCTATCCAATCTGCACTGAAGCCAGTCATTCCTAGAAAAGTCATCATTTGTTTTACTGTTTGAGGCAATGGTGCTTTACTTATGACTTCTAACTGATTTGGAGCTATCGCTTTTGTTCCATATGAAATTAACCTACCCAAATATTCAACCTGTGGCTGACAATATTGTAGCTTGGTTTTAGATGCTTTGTGTCCTCCTTGGGCTAATTTTGTAAGTACCTTTATAGAATCTTTATGACACTGTTCTCGTGTTGTTGAACAAATCATTAAATCATCTACATATTGCAGCAAAGTGCTGTCTATCACAAGGTCTTCCAAATCAGCTTTAAGAACTTGATTAAAAATATGTGGAGAGTGTTTATATCCCTGAGGCATTCGAGTGTAAGTATATTTTTTATCAGCATATGAAAATGCGAATAAATATCTACTTTTTTCTTCCACGGGTGTAATGATGGGTCTGAGACGTTCGGATCCATTTGCAGTGTTTATTAGAAGAATAGTCGAACAGGCAGAAATCAGGGAACAGCGTCAAGAATATCAGAGGCAATCCAGAATCACAAACAGTGTTAGGCAGAAGTCGGGGCAGGCAGCAGAGAATCATAAACAATACCAGGCAGAGGTCAGGGCGGGCAGCAGACAAAACACGAGAGTAAATAAACAGGCAGAGGTCAGGATACAGGAATCAATACAATGCAGAGAAAACGCTCAGAAATGTCAGCCGTGGCAAAACAAGACTTCGCAATGATCAAGAGTTCAGAGTCAGTATAAATTGGGAGGATAAGTGGATGCACCTGTGCAGGTGATTAGTCCTAGGTACGGGCTGATGGGAATTGAAGTTCAATACTCAGGTGAACCTGATCTTTGGTGATTGGAGAGAGCCACAGAGGTGCGATCTATGACAGAGCCCCCTCCCTGCGAGCGGCTCCTGAAGCGAGGACCAACACGACGCCGAGGTCTTCCACGGGGTCTAGGGGCAGGTCTTTCTGGGTGATTCTGATGAAACTCAGTGGTAAGTGCGGGATCCAGTATATCTTGTGATCTCACCCAGGATCTCTCTTCCGGACCATACCCCTCCCAGTCGATTAGGTACTGTAACTCCCTGCCTCGGCGCCTTGAGTCGAGTATCTCCTTTACCCTGTAGGCCTCTTCGCCGTCGATGATGATGGGAGGGGAACTCTCATTCACGACCTCATCCTGGTCCCTCTCTCCTCTCGGAACACCAGCAGGTTTGAGCAATGACACATGAAAGGTGGGAGAAATGCGATAAGAGGATGGTAAGGCTAGGCGGTATGACACTGGAGTTATTTGTCTAAGAATCTTAAAATGACCCACGTACCTAGGACTTAGCTTCTTGCTGGGGAGTCAAAGACGAAGGTCTCTTGATGACAGCCACACCCACTGTCCAGGGGTGTAATCTGGTCCCCTTCTCCGAAGACGATCGGCCTGTTCTCTGACTCTACGGACTGCTCGTTGAAGGTGTACATGAGCGTTGTTCCAGGTCTCCTCACTCCTCTGTAACCAGGCATTAACGGCTGGGAGATCGGTAGGTTCGCCAGACCAGGGGAATAGAGGGGGTTGGTACCCAAGTACGCATTGAAAAGGTGTGAGGCCCGTCGAGGGTTTGAGAAGAGAATTTTGTGCATACTCGGCCCACATGAGGAAACGACTCCAGTCCTGCTGGTTCTGATGACAGTAGGTGCGCAGAAAACGTGTAAGTTCTTGATTTAGTCTCTCTACCTGACCGTTGGCTTGCGGATGATATCCGGAGGTCAAACTGACATTGATGTTGAGCTGTCCACATAACTCCTGCCAGACCCGTGAGGTGAATTGCGGTCCTCTATCTGATACAATATCCTCAGGTAGCCCATACAGTCGAAAGACCTGCTGTATCAGAGCCTCTGCTGTTTGAAAAGCTGTAGGTAGTTTGGTTAAGGGAATGAATCTACAGGCCTTAGAGAATCGATCCACCACAGTAAGTATCGTTGTGTAGTTCTGGGAGCGAGGCAGATCAGTGACGAAGTCAACAGCAATATGAGACCATGGACGTTGCGGTACTGGAAGGGGCTGAAGTAATCCGGCTGGTTTCTGATGTGATGCTTTGACTATGTTGCAGATGGTGCATTGATGTACAAAGGAAATCACATCGGCCTGGAGTGTAGGCCACCAGAAACGGTTAGTCACAAGATGAGTGGTGGCTGTAATCCCGGGATGTCCAGCACTGGGAGTATTATGCACCCACTGTAATACCCGGGTACGGAGGCATTGTGGCACATAGGTGCGATCCGGAGGGCAATCAGACGGTGTTTGCTCCTGACTCTGAGCCACTGCAATCTCTGTCATTATGTCCCACTGTACCGGGGCGAGAATGAGGGTCTTGGGAAGTATGGGCTCTGATGTAGATGAGACAGAGGCACTGTCGAACTGTCGGGAAAGAGCGTCGGCCTTGCCATTCTTGGAACCCGGGCGGTACGTGACTTTGAAATCAAATCTGGAGAAGAAGAGAGACCACCTGGCCTGTCTGGGGTTCAATCGTTTGGCGGCCCGAATGTACTCTAAGTTCCGATGGTCAGTTAGAACTGTAAAAGGCAAGCGAGCTCCCTCCAACCAATGCCGCCATTCTTCAAAGGCGGCCTTCATAGCCAGAAGTTCCCTGTCTCCCACATCGTAATTTCGTTCGGCTGGGGAGAGTTTGCGGGAATGGTAAGCACAGGGGAACAATTTAGCTGGACTTCCATGCCGCTGTGATAATATTGCCCCAATCCCAGTATTGGAAGCGTCCACCTCCACAATGAATTCTCTTTCAGGATCTGGATGGTGCAAAATGGGAGCGGTGGTGAATTTCTCCTTGAGCTGTTTAAATGCTGCGTTACTCTCGGCTGTCCATCTTAACCGGTGTCCTCCACCCTGGAGGAGAGATGTGAGCGGTGCAGCAGTGATGCTGAAGTTTCTAATGAACCGTCGGTAGAAGTTGGCGAAACCCAGGAAGCGCTGCAATTCTTTTACATTAGTGGGTTGTGGCCAGTTAACCACTGCTTGTACCTTGCCGTTGTCCATGGTTACTCCCTCGGTACTGATGACGTAACCCAAGAAGGCGATCTGTGTCTGATGGAACTCACACTTCTGGACCTTGGCGTATAGTTGGTTATCGATGAGGCGCTGAAGTACTGCTCTCACATCCTGCACATGTGTTTCGAAAGTCTCAGAGTAAATTAGAATGTCGTCAATGTAAACAATTAGTTTCTGGTTAAGCATATCTCGGAAGACCTCATTGACCAGTGCCTGGAATACGGAGGGACTGTTGGCTAGCCCGAACGGCATCACGTGATACTCATAGTGCCCTGTAGTGGTTGAGAAAGCGGTTTTCCACTCGTCTCCCTCCCTGATCCGAATCAGATTATATGCATTGCGTAGGTCCAACTTAGTGAAATACTTTGCGGTGCGGAGCTGTTCAAGGGAAGCAGGAACCAAGGGTAGAGGATAACGAAACTTCACAGTAATCTCGTTGAGACCACGATAATCGATGCAGGGGCGTAAACTTCCATCTTTCTTCTTCACGAAGAAAAACCCAGCTGACGCAGGGGAAGTGGATGGTCTAATGAATCCCCTAGAAAGTTGTTCCCTGATGTACGCCTTCATAGCGTCAGATTCTGGTTGCGAGAGAGGAAAAATTCTTCCTCGTGGGGGCACAGCTCCGGGAATAAGATCTATAGCACAGTCACAGGCTCTGTGAGGAGGAAGTTGAGTAGCTTTACTTTCACTAAAGGCGAGTGCAAGATCATGGTATTCGACAGGAATCTGTTGAAGGTCTGGATTCTCTGTGTGAGTGGACATTGTGGTAGACTTGATGAGAGGATGCAGGCATTCCGTTAGACAGGTCTTGGACCACTGGATAATCTGTTTATCAGTCCATGAAATGACGGGGTTATGTTTCTCTAGCCAGGGAAGACCCAGGATGATGGAGTGTCGTGGAGATTCGATGGTGAAAAATTGAATAGTCTCTGTGTGCAGGATGCTCGTGCTTAAGGTTACTTCTTGAGTGATGTGTTGGAGTTCTCCGGTGCCCAAAGGGCGTCCGTCTAGCGCTGCAACTGCCACCCGGGATGTACATGAAAGAAGAGAAAGATCATGCTCTTGAGCGAATGATAGATCAATAAAGTTTCCTGCAGCCCCTGAATCTATCAAAGCAGTGGTATTAACTATTTTCTTGCCAATGCGCAAACTGACGGCTAATTCAAAGGGTTTAGAGGAACATAAATTAGAACTCACCGCAGCGGAATCTCGTGATGTTGGTCTGTTGGGACAGGTCGCCCTCATGTGGCCGGATTGCCCGCAGTAAAGGCATAAGCGATTGCGCAATCTTCTCTCTCTCTCTGCGGGAGTAACCGATTTGCATAGGCTCGGCTTCTAGACTTGCGGAAGGAGATTCGACGACTCGGTGCATCTGAGGCACTCGCCTTGCTCGCATCAGGTTATCAAGGCGTATGGTTAAATCCATGAGTTGGCTGAGAGACTTATCCTCATCTCGACACGCCAGTTCCCCCTGCAGATCAGAATTGAGCCCTTTTCGGTAGAGTAATTTCAACGGAGCCTCCGCCCACCCAGTTTGTGCCGCGAGGGTGCGGAAGGAAAGGGTGTAATCTGCCGCTGAACTTCCCCCTTGGCGTAGAGAAAGTAAAAGTTCGCCAGGCTCCTTACCCCCGGCTGGATGCTCGAAGACCTCTCTGAATTGGCGGAGAAAATCATCATAGGCGGGAAATGACAGGTCTCCCCCCGACCAAAGCGCCGTCGCCCAATCCAGAGCCTTTCCAGTTAAAAGAGAGCAAATAAGAGACACTCGGCTGTCCTCGGTAGGATAGAGGTTAGATTGTTGGTTGATAAACAGTGAGCATTGCAGAAGGAATCCCTTACACCGTGCAGGCGAGCCGTCATATTTATCAGGAAGAGACAGTCGTGGATTGCTTGGACTTGTACTCACAATCTGAGGTGAGTGCTCTGGAGATGCTGCGGGAGGAGCTGCGGCGGCGGCTTGTGTCGTGAGGGCTTGCATAGATCTCACTAGTTCCTCGGTCAGCGATGTCAGCTTGACGAGCTGTTGTTGGTGGGCTGCGAGCATGGAACATTTACATTTACATTTACATTTATTCATTTAGCTGACGCTTTTATACAAAGCGACTTACAATTGCTATATATGTCAGAGGTCGCACGCCTCTGGAGCAACTAGGGGTTAAGTGTCTTGCTCAGGGACACATTGGTGTCTCACAGTGGATTCGAACCCGGGTCTCTCACACCAAAGGCATGTGTCTTATCCATTGCGCCACCACCACCCCTAGCCTGAGAGGACACTTCGGAGGTAAGACGATACATGGCTGCTGGATCCTGTAGTGGCGAAGTCTTCTGTAATGATGGGTCTGAGACGTTCGGATCCATTTGCAGTGTTTATTAGAAGAATAGTCGAACAGGCAGAAATCAGGGAACAGCGTCAAGAATATCAGAGGCAATCCAGAATCACAAACAGTGTTAGGCAGAAGTCGGGGCAGGCAGCAGAGAATCATAAACAATACCAGGCAGAGGTCAGGGCGGGCAGCAGACAAAACACGAGAGTAAATAAACAGGCAGAGGTCAGGATACAGGAATCAATACAATGCAGAGAAAACGCTCAGAAATGTCAGCCGTGGCAAAACAAGACTTCGCAATGATCAAGAGTTCAGAGTCAGTATAAATAGGGAGGATAAGTGGATGCACCTGTGCAGGTGATTAGTCCTAGGTACGGGCTGATGGGAATTGAAGTTCTACCAGAAAGACTCGGGAGATAAAATGATATAACGAGTACATTTATTAATAGCTCAGCAAGCATAGTCTTTGGCGTAGGCCCCGTCCTTAGCAAGCAATGCGAGGGTAACGGAATCTGCAAATCCCGCCTGAAGATGAAGGCAGGGGCGCAGCCGACCCCCTGGAGGCAAAGGAAGGGACCATCCTGGTGGTGGTGGGGAGGATGGAGGGAAAGGACCATCTTGGAGGTGGTTGGGGAGGATGGAGGTAATTGGCGCCGTCAGTATCTGCGAACTCAGACGGATGTAAGTACCATTCTTTTATACTGAGAGTGTTAACACATGATTGGTTAGAAGTGAGTTAATTCATGACGCGCTGATTGAGTCTTCCTGGCAGAACTTAACGCTAAGCTTACATTTCTACCAGAAAGACTCGGGAGATAAAATGATATAACGAGTACATTTATTAATAGCTCAGCAAGCATAGTCTTTGGCTTAGCAAGCAATGCGAGGGTAACGGAATCTGCAAATCCCGCCTGAAGATGAAGGCAGGGGCGCAGCCGACCCCCAAAGATAGGTGGAGGAACACCTCCGCCGGGACGGAGGAACACCTCCGCCGGGACGGAGCCCACCCCCAAAGATAGGTGGAGGAATACCTCCGCCGGGACGGAGCCCACCCCCGAAGAACTGTAAGTAAGAGTACCCACCAGTCATGGATCCTGCAGTTCCTGGAATGAGAAAGAAAAGTTAAGAATAACGTGAAAAAGCTTTTTTTTTTTTTTTTTTTATATTAAAAAATGAACTGCATAAAGACAAGGTCACGATAGACCATACGTGAAAGCCATAATATTGCTCGATTATGATGACCACTTAGACAAGGCCTCAATGGACCATAATACCAAATTTGCTGTGCATAGACATGATGTGATAGACAACATAAAGACAAGGTCCAAAGACCACACATAATAGCTATAACGCACAAGGTCGTGATGACCACATAGAGACGAAGCAGCGATGGACCACTTGACCCTGATAGGCTGCACATAAAAGCCATTGAGGCGCCAGGTCGTGATAGACCACATAAACAAGGTCAAGCTTGACCACAAGGCCACGATGGACCGCACGTAAACACAAGGTCATGCTTGACCACAAGGCCACGATGGACCGCACATAAACACAAGGTCATGCTTGACCACAAGGCCACGATGGACCGCACATAAACACAAGGTCATGCTTGACCACAAGGCCACGATGGACCGCACGTAAACACAAGGTCATGCTTGACCACAAGGCCACGATGGACCGCACATAAACACAAGGTCATGCTTGACCACAAGGCCACGATGGACCGCACATAAACACAAGGTCATGCTTGACCACAAGGCCGGCTCGACCACACATAACAAGGCCGCGATGGACCAACATACCTCAATGGGCATATGCAGACAAGCCATGCAGGCTACACGGCCATGATAGACCACATATAGCTGGCCATGATGGCCATTAGACACAAAAGACCACAAACGAGACAGGCCACGATAGACCGGACGGCCATTGGACCACATAAAACCAAGGCCTCGATGAGCCACGAGGCCATAATAGCCACAAATAGGACAAGGCCACGGTAGGCCACACGGCCATGGGAGACCACATAGACGAGACCGCTTAGGAGCCACAACGGCCGCTAATGCCACACAGAGACAAGCCTATAAGACAAGGCAACTAAGCCACACAAAACCGAGGCCTCGATGGACCACAGACCCCGATGGGCCACACACAGGACAAGGCCACGATAGGCCACACGGCCATGATAGACCACACAAAACGAAGGCTGCGATGGACCACAGACGGCCACACATAGGACAAGGCCGCAATAAGCCACAAAGCCACTAAAGGCCACACATAAACAGGCTAAACATAGACACGGCCATAAAGCCACATGAAACCACGACCTCTAGAGGTCACTAGACCTCGATGGGCCTTGCAGGACAAGGCCACGATAGGCCACACGGCCATGGGAGACCACAGAGACGAGACCGCTTAGGAGCCACAACGGCCGCTAATGCCACACGAAAGACAAGTTTCACAAGACAAGGCCGCTAGGCCACACAAAACCAAGGCCACGATGGGCCATAAGGACAAGGCCACGATAGGCTACACGGCCAAAATCGACCACACAGAACGCGGCTATGATAGCCACTCAGGACATGTCCACAAACGGCCACAAGGCCGTGATGGACCACACATAGACGAGAGACAAGACCAGACAGCCACATGAAACGAGGCTGCAATAGCCACATGGAGACAGACCACATTATCTGCTTATCGGGTGATGCAAGCTAGAGTTCCAGCACAGATTAATTGAAACATGACACCACCACCAGTATTTGCATGAGGATTTACCTGAATCGGTACTGAAGAGCTTGCTGAGCTTCCAGAATGATTTTAGAATCATTTCTTAAATAAGACTTGAATGCAGAGGAAAACCATCTGCCCAGCATCTTGATAGCTGAAGTAGAAATGCCGCATTTGGCTGCTGTAGTGGCTGCCCCGATCCTGCAGGAATGACCGGTATGCTGAAAGGGAGACAGCTGTAGCTTTTGAGGACTGAAACTAGATGAGTCCTGAACCAGACTTTAGAGAGAGATGCTTCGTTAGGTAGGAAAATGAGGGAGTGATCTGAGAAACTAGGGAGGATTTTAGGAATTTACTCAGATAGAAGGGACAAAATTTATTGCTAATTTTAGAATTTGTTAATGTGATACCAGAACTTTAGTCATTTGGAGTGCTTAAGAAAGAGTAAAGAAATTAAGTGAGAACGTAAATCAGAAAAAGAAAGACCATGGCAAGATCGGAGTGTTTAGATCTGAAGTAAATTCCCCTGGGTGCATGAGCCATGAATGCTGTTAAAACATGGCTACAATCGAATATGAAAATAGAAAGAGAAGACCATTTCGAATGTAAGTTAATTAAAAGGGGGGTTAAATGAATTCCACTTTCTGATAATGTTGCTGTTAAAGCATTTCAACAATTGCAAAGTTACAATGCACAAAGTCGAGCATGGAGGACTTAATTTAAAGAGATTGCATTGTAAGGACTACAGCAACGCTGAGAGGGACTGAGCGGCATTCCTTCCGGATAAGTGGCATTGCAAACCCTAAAGTTACATAAATCCAGCTCCCAGAATATGATTTATAGCCTATCGAGACAGGATGAGATAGTGAATGACTAGAAGATTACTACGCATAAGCTACATAAATTCATCGACTAACCATCCGGAAATGGTGTCTACATGTTGATGCTTCTGAGTCTCTCCATCTCTGAGTAGGTTTGACGAAGCTAAAAGTTTTGAAAATGTCTGTGAGTAATCGGAGCTGCAAAACGAGCTGTTGAAACTCCACCCCCTGTGCCAGGGAGCAGCAGCCTGACTGCGTCCAAAGGGACAGACAAAAGAAATGCACTTTACTCACACTCAAATGATAATTCCAGCATAATAGAAGAAAATATCTTTGGAGCATTCCAAGTCAAACCCCTCACACACACCCTGGGGACACTGGAGACCCACCAGACATTGATTTCGTAATTGTAGACTTGGAAGGAACAACCGGCCGTGATGAGGATGGGAAATAAAGGAATAGCACATATTCTCTTCTGTAAGCAGCACGTCCTAAGCGCAGCGCCATCAGAAATAAAGGAATCTGAAAAGAAAACCGAGGAATGTGCTCACGTGACCTTAATCATGAAATTGGAGACTACTGATTGCCAGATAAACATCTCAGGAATAGCATGATCGTCTAACAAGATCTGCCTCGATGTAACCGGTCTTCGTTAGCACATACGACATACGTTTTGCCACCACTTATGTTGATGAACCCAAAAGGATGTTAGCAGCCACTATAGGATAATTTCTGTAAAGCGTGAATGAACTCGTTCATTTCTGAGCAGGCTCGATAATTATTATTATTTTTTTTAAGCCTAATTCTTAATCGTATTAATCTTAGTACAATACTTACCTGAAGTAGGGTGACGGCATACCGATAAGATACAACATCAATCACACTTGATATTCTGTTGTTGACTTTTGAGCATAGAATCTATTTCTCAGCTGCGCAGCGTACACCTGACATTACTCTCGAGTTGCTCTTGTATGAGTGAAGTTTTATTCCCGTCCAAGAGATCGCTGGCCATGGCAACAAAGGGAGTCCCTTGAATAGAAAAATCCGTGAACATTTAAATCATACAGATGAGTAAATATAATTTCACTTGAGTCTTCTTGACTGATATTATTATTATTATTATTATTATTATTATTATTATTATTATTTTTTTTTTTTTTTTTTTTGTGATTGGTTTGAATGATAAAATTTAAACATAACTATTAGGTCTACTGTGTTAATCACATTTTGGCAAAGTCTGTGACCTTTGACCTGAGCATCCTTAGTCTGTCTTCTTTATACATTTAATATCAAATACCTATTACGTAAATATTTCTATGACACATATTGGTGGATTAAAGTAGTCGCTGAGAACATTTGTGTTGCAGCGATTGTACCATATTTCTGTTACTGAAGAACTTAAATGCAGGTATGAAAAGATCTTGATGATATGAAGAAAAAAAAAAATTATATGTAGTTTGGAACAGCTTTAGAGATTTATCAGCACTGTAAATGTATCATTTACTTCCTTTATATCATATACTCCTGCAACATACCCATATAAGCCCGACATACCCTTCATAACCATGTCTACTATACACAACGTCCAATGACCAACCTTCCTTTAAGGTCAGCTTCTTTCTTTATGATATGGTCATATATTTACATGTATCATTTTCAATTATTTTTTTTTTTTTTTTTTTTTTTTTTGAGCAGATGAGGAGCGCGAGCTGTAATATATGGCATATGCATATAAAGCCGATTTAATATCTTAGTTGCTTTTAAGCTTGTTTTAATTTTATTCAGCAACCCAGTTGTTAGTATTTTGCAACTGCCCATGAGTGCGTGGGATCAACGACGCTGAAAATAGATTTCACTGCGCTGTGGGATATCAGTTACGTAAGTCTTTGCATATACACTTGCTACAACCAGCGAGCTATCCGACCCTACTTTTTAAAGCGTTACAGTGTTGCGTTGCGGACTGCAGTATAAATCGGCAGTTTTTTTATTTTTTTATTATTATAAGAAAACTACCACGTCACCACAGTCGCCATTTGAACTTTACCGCTGATGAAGGGAACAGTAGAGTAGCAAGTTAATATACTTACCTGAATGAAGTTTAATCAAAGTAATGGGGACATGTAAACAGTGGCCGCTGAAAGCGCCTACCAACGTAAAACCTTGAAAGTGGAACTTGAACTTGAAAAACCCTGTGTGGAGATCATCTCGCACGAGATTTCAAGCTGCCGCGCGCTTGTTTCCTACACAAGTGTGTCGCACTCGCGCACCGCGAAAGTTGCTGAGATCTAATCAACGATACGCGAATGAGTGAACGTCGGCGTCGGTTTCGGCGAACTGAATGGAAGCGTAATTGGCGCCGTCAGTATCTGCGAACTCAGACGGATGTAAGTACCATTCTTTTATACTGAGAGTGTTAACACATGATTGGTTAGAAGTGAGTTAATTCATGACGCGCTGATTGAGTCTTCCTGGCAGAACTTAACGCTAAGCTTACATTTCAATACTCAGGTGAACCTGATCTTTGGTAATTGGAGAGAGCCACAGAGGTGCGATCTATGACAACGGGTATACTAAAGAAGGCATTACATAAGTCAATTACTGTGAAATATTTTGCATCAGGAGGTACATTTGTTAACAGTGTATGTGGGTTTGGAACATCAGCTGGACAATCTTCTGCTATTTCATTAATTGCTCGCAAATCATGTACAAGGCGCCATTTTGATTTGTTTGCTTTAACCCCCTGGGGTCGGCTGTATCGCCGGCGATACCAGCTCGCTTTTTTTTTTTATCAGTTCAAAAGAGATTCATTTTGCTCTGTTGACTTTGATATTACAAACAAGTTTCATACATCAATCGATTCTGTTAAATGTGTATTATTTTTGTGTATACTCACAATAAAAACAAAGTGTTGTGCTTTTTGCCAAATAAAGAAAAATAAACATGATGCGAGTTCTGCCTTCTCTCTGTCAGTTAAGTCCATTCTGAAACGCGTCCGAAAATTAACTGTAACTCAGCGAATACTCAGTCAAACAGGCATACAGACACACAGGCATGAAGCTTGAATTATCTTCTTTTAAATGGAGTAATTTATATAAAAAACAAATATTCTCAGCTTGTGAAATCTGTATTAAAAGAGAGCGATTCCAGTCGAGCTCATTAGCGCTCATTCAAATGTAATGTGACCACGCCCCGGAGAGCGCGCGCTATTCAAACGCAAATTCTGAGAACCATTTCAGACCTGTGAAACGCCCACATCAGCTGTAAACACAGCGCGCCGCGAGTGAGGCATAATATAGCCTACCTAATAATCCTGGAGAAAAGTTTCCTCAGAACAGTGCTGATATGAGGAGCAATAGATCCCGCTGAGGAGTGAGGTGGGCTAAGTTATCTTTTCTCAAGTGTTAATGTGGAATAAATAACGTTATGGAATAACGTTAGTGTAGGCCTATGTAAACCGCAAAAAGATGAATTGCGTTTCTATAATATGAATCGCGTGTCTGTGTGTGAAAGAATAAACCGCTTTAATAAACTAAAATGCTTTGCTATAGCCTACTGAGATGAGTAAAAACCGACTGAAATATGTTGAAATAAAATGTCTTTGTATAAGCAACGTATTAAACTGCAAATTAATATTTATATGCCCTAATATTTCATAAAAACAACGTAACAGTCAGGCGAAATATGAAAGACAACATTTTGTTGACTAGATTTGGGTACAGTTTTTACTGTAGAATATACTGCCACATCAAATAAGCTTTTGTTTAGCAATTTCTGCTCATATGTTCTATATATATATATATATACACACTACCGGTCAAAAGTTTTAGATCGGTAAGATTTTTAATGTTTTTAAAAGAAGTCTCTTCTGCTCACCAAGGCTGCATTTATTTGATTAAAAATACAAACAAAAACAGTCATATTGTGAAATATTATTACAATTTAAATCAGCTGTTTTCTGTGTGAATATATAGTCAAATGTAATTTATTCCTGTGATCAAAGCTGAATTTTCAGCATCATTACTCCAGTCTTCAGTGTCACATGATCCTTCAGAAATCACTCTAATATGATGATTTGAGGATCAAGAAACATTTATGATTATTATCAGTGTTGAAAACAGTTTTTTACAATTTTATTTCATGATGCTATGATGAATAGAAAGTTCAAAAGAACAGCATTTATCTGAAATAGAAAGCTTTTGTAACATTAAACACTACCATTCAAAAGTTTGGAGTCAGTAAGAATTTTATTTTTATTTTTGGGGGAAATAAATAAAATAAATAAATACTTTTATTCATCAAGGATGAGTTAAACTGATCAAAAGTTACAGTAAAGACATTTATAATGTTAGAAACTATTCTATTTTAAATAAATGCTGTTCTTTTTAACTTTCTATTCATCAAAGAATTTTGAAAAAAAAAAATGTACACAACTGTTTTCAACATTGAAAATAATAATGAATGTTTTTTGAGCATCAAATCATCATATCAGAATGATTTCTGAAGGATCATGTGACACTGAAGACTGGAGTAATTATGCTGAAAATTCAGCTTTGATCACAGGAATAAATTACACTTTAAAATATATTAAAATAGAAAACAGTCATTTGAAATTGTCATAATATTTCACAATAATGCTGTTTTGTTTTATTGTTTTTTTTTATCAAATAAATGCAGCCTTGGTGAGCAGAAGATACTTCTTTTAAAAACATAAAAAATCTTACCGATCTAAAACTTTTGACCAGTAGTGTATATATAAATAGTGTATATAAGTCATCAACTAAGATGTTAGCTGTTCCAATGTTGGCTATATTCAAACTAATGAATACATATGATAAAATGTAGGGCTATAATCTTTTTTTTTTTTTACAAAGAAAGAGTACACTTGAAATATTGTTGAAATTGTAATTATTGTTGTAATTGTAACCTTTTTAATAAAATAGCAAAACATATTTACAAGATAGATGTAAGCAAAATCTTAAATGGTCAATATAAGTCTTCTAAATATATCTTTTGTCCTTGCATTCATTCTTGGCTCAGTCAGTGTCACACCTGAATGAATGGCTAATTATGCAGAGTCATTACGCATAATGGGTGGGACATTGTATTCTCAGGTGTAAACCACTCCTCCTTCACGCCCCACTCGCATATTGGCTTTCCAAGCAAAACCTGTTTTACACAATTTAAATCAATGTATTGTTTTATTGTGAACGATAAAGCAAGACTATTTTCACATAATTTTGAAGCCAGAACTCGAAGCGACAACATCCATTAGTCAAAAGTCTTATTGACGCATATTTAGTATGAGTTTTGTGGTCTTATTTCAGCAACTTTCATTTTTATTTTTTTCAATAACCACGCATAAACATTATTCTCTTAAAAATACAAACATCTACATACATGTTCCTCACATATTATGCTAGCCCTGTTTGTGCTATATAGAGTGAATTTACACCTTTGCCATTAACATGTTTATAAATAACTGAAAAAAGCACAAATGTCAGGGCATGTCAAAACATCCCAAGGGCCCCAAAAACACATCAGACCCCAGAGGGTTAATTACAGGCAAAATTGGAGTGTTACAGTAACTATTTGTTTCTATTAGAACTCCTGCTTTTACCAATCCTTCAATTGTATCTTTAATGCCTGCTTCTGCTTCGGGCCTCAAAGGGTACTGTGATTTGCGAGGCAAGCGTACACCTGGCTTGAGATGTATTGTTATTGGGCTAGCTGACTTTACCAATCCCACATCAGTGTCATGTTGAGACCATAACTCAGTTGGTACTTGTTGCTCAGCTTCCTTAAATAGTTCATCATCAATAGTCTCTATCGATTTGTTGGTTGTTATCATTTGTTTTTGCATTTTTTGATTAATGACAATCTCCTGAGGAGACCCCATTAATTTTGATGTATACAAAATTTTAATGAAATTCTTGTCAACAGAATGAAAAATTGACGGATTTATTGTTGGCTCCCACTGGCATTGTTCTGCTTTTTTCATCATTGGTCCTAAATCTTTTGTCTCCCAATTGTTTCCTGCATACAAGGACACATGTGGTACAGAGTCTGGTACATTAAACCAAATTTTCTGTTATACTCATTGCTGCTCCCTGTTTACCAATTATAATGTCTTTCACATTTAGTTCAATCTTTTGGTTTTCAGTTTTCTCTTGCCATGCTTTTTCTATCTTTTCGTCTCTTTCGGGGTCATACATCATAGTACAATGAAATTCTGACTTTGGAAACTGTGCTTCAAAAATCTGTGCTTCAATGAACTTTCCCCACGCATTAATTATTTGTCTCACTTCATTTTCTATTTGTCCTATCCAGTATACATTTGCTTTTGGTTCAGAGATCATCATTTGAGTTCTTATTCCCTGTAGGTCTATATACACTCCTTCTGGAGAACACCAAATTTGTAGCCCTAATTTACATAATGCATCTCTTCCTAACAAATTAACAGGAGTCTGATTTGATACGAGGACAGGTAGTGTCACACTTTTATTTTTAGTGTGTAGGCAAACTGGAGCAGTCATAGGAATAAGCTGTCCCGAGAATCCTATTGTCTTTGCAAATTTTCCAGACAAGGGGAGATGTGAGGCATAATTTGAATTTACATATGTATAAACTGCTCCTGTATCTACTAACATGGGTGTAGTTTTACCTTCTATTTTAATTTTTAATATTGGTTCTTGATCAGCATTAGTTGTCAAAATTGGCAGCTGATTATCCCCTTTAGGATTCTCTGGGCACCCCTAATATCCCTGATTTGGACCTCCCCAAGGGTTTACTGGGCCTTGACTCGGACCCCGATAAGGGCGTTGCCAACTCCCCCCCCTCCCACCTCTTGGTGACTGTGGCCATGGATTGATGGGGCAGTTGACTTTATTATGCCCAGGCTGTCCACACCCCCAGCACACGGTTAGAGGGGTATTATTAGGCTTGCCTTTTCCTCTTTGTCTCCCTTGTGGTGGATATTTTGTTTATATTAATATATATATTTTGTCACTTAATTGCCCGACCGAAACAGCATCTGTAAGAATAGATATAAATAGAGGAATTTCAGATCATTCCAGCAGGACCAGCGACAAGCATACTAGAGGCACAGCAAGAACGCGCAAGTGTTTTTGCCAGAATACTCTGTTCCCCTGTTATTTCAGTGTTGTATTTTAGTCAAGGTAAGCCTATCTATTCCTTGTGCAATAAATTTATTAAGTGCAATAAATTCCTTGATTCTTTCACCACAAAAATAATTACCATCCGTTCTAACCTGACACCCAGCAATGTCATTCCATCCATCCCCTTAACCTCAGCACCAACATTCTCTGATTTCATTCTCCCCACACACAGACAGGTTGAGTCTCTCATACACAGCATGAGACCCTCAACGTGCTCACTGGACCCCCTTCCCACTGCTTTGATCAAATCAAATATGACTTTCCTAAGCCCTCTCATCACCACCATTATAAACTCTTCCCTGCAATCTGGCCATCTTCCAATCTCTTTAAAAACTGCCCTTATCAATCCTCGACTTAAGAAACCCTCCCTCGATCCAGATGTTTTATCAAATTACCGGCCCATTTCTAACCTCTCATTTCTCTCCAAAGTCATTGAAAAAGTCATTGTCACCCAAATCCACAATCACCTTCACTCACATAGTCTCTATGAAAAATTCCAGTCTGGTTTCCGCTGCGCCCATAGTACAGAGACAGCCCTGGTCAGGGTCACAAACGATCTGCTTGTGGCCGCTGACCAGGGCTCTCCATCCCTCCTCCTGCTCTTGGACCTCTCAGCTGCCTTCGACACTGTTGACCACGCCATCCTCCTCCACCGTCTGCAACACTTCATCGGTATCTCACACACAGCACTTCAGTGGTTTCAGTCCTACCTGACTGATAGAGTTGAGTATGTGGCCCTGGGGGGAGCCAGGTCGAGGCCCCACACAGTCACATGTGGAGTGCCTCAGGGTTCGGTCCTCGGCCCCACCTGTTTCTCCATTTATATGCTCCCCCTGGGCCACATCATAAGCAGGCATGGAGTTGCTTTCCACTGCTATGCTGATGATACTCAGCTCTATGTCAGGTTGGACCCCACATCCCCTGCATCATCACTCCACACTCTAACTGCCTGCCTGGAGGAGACAAAGTCATGGATGACTGACAACTTCCTTCAGCTAAACAGCTTTAAAACTGAAGGTCTCCTCATTGGGACCCCACACCAACTCCGATCCTCCACCCTGACCGTTTATTCATTTGCTGGCCATGACATTTCTCTCACATCCTCTATTACAAACCTGGGGGTTCGATTTGACCCCCACCTATCATTTAACACCCACATCCAACTTATCTGTAAGACTGCATTCTTTCATCTCCGGAACATCTCTAAACTCCGCCCCTCCCTCTCCCTTTCCGATTCAGAGAAGCTGGTTCATGCCTTTGTCTCCTCCAGGCTCGACTATTGCAATGCACTCCTCATCGGGATCCCTGGCAGTAGCCTGCAGAGACTGCAGTACATTCAAAATTGCGCTGCAAGGGTCCTGATGAGGGTGCGTAAATCTGAGCACATCACACCCATCCTACATAAACTTCACTGGCTTCCTGTTAGCTTCAGGATTGAGTATAAGATCTGTCTCCTGACCTATCAGTGTGTCTACGGTAGCGCACCAGTGTACCTCAAAGACCTCATCAATAGGCAAAACCCAACCCGACATCTCCGTTCCTCTGATAGCCACCAACTCCAGGTCCCCAAGTCCAAACTCCGTACTATGGGAGATAGGGCCTTCCAGGTGGCTGCGCCTCGTCTGTGGAATACCCTCCCCAACCACCTAAGGGCGCCACAATCTATTGAGGTTTTTAAAAATAATTTAAAGACTCACTTATTTTGTATTGCATTTTCTTAATATAATTTAGTTTCTTGCTGTTTTGACTGTTTTTATGTTCAGTGTTTTTACCTGTGCACCTGTAGCACTTTGAGATGTGTTCTTCACGTGTAAAGTGCAATACAAATAAAACTTATTATTATTATTATTATTATCTTCGATTCTCTGGTTATTTTGTATTTTTAACTTCACATAATTCTGTATTTTAGTTAGACGCGTTGGCACAATTAACAACAGCCGCGAGTGAAAATTAAAATTATTGTTACATTTGCACTTAAGCCTTTGCTCCTAGCAGTTTGGAATTGGCACATTTTCACGTTATTCACTTAATTGCCCGACCGAAACAGCTGTACTCACTCAAGCGGTGAAAGCATTATCTGTATATCTGTGTAATTTGCGCGCTGTCGCGGAAGCATCAGCGGAAGCGTTCAGCTCTCGTGTTCAGCCTCCTCGTGTGAAGACCGACTCGGGAAAAGACCAGCGACTCTACCTGCGCGACTCCACCGAGCAAGGACACCAGAAAGGCACTTAAGTATCTCCTCTTCCCTTTCTCTTCCCTCTACTTACCTTATTGTTCACCTTCATCAACATGTGCTTTCAATACATTCCTGTTATCTCTCGGCAACGTCCTTTCATCACGCACAATAGGCAGCACAATACTGCCAATCTGCGTCCCATCCTCACATCCGCACATACTCCTCTCTCTCTTTCGGTGGGTCTATGGAATTGTCAGTCAGCAGTCAATAAAGCTGACTTCATTCCAGCCTTTGCATCTCATTCTACTCTTAGTATCTTGGGGCTGACTGAGACCTGGATTCGTCCAGAAGACTCAGCAACCCCTGCTGCTCTCTCTAGCAATTTCTCCTTCTCCCACTCCCCTCGCCAGTCTGGGAGAGGTGGGGGGTACAGGGCTTCTCGTTTCTAACAATTGCAAATACTCCGCGCTCTCTTCACTATGCAACAACAACTCATTTGAATATCATGCTATTACACTTACAACTCCCATTAAAATCCATATTGTAGTCATTTATCGCCCCCCAGGTCAGCTGGGTAACTTTGTAGATGAGCTGGATGTGCTGCTGTCCACTTTCCCTGAGGACGGCACCCCACTTCTAGTCTTCGGTGACTTCAACATTCATCTCGAAAAGCCACATGCAACAGACTTCACCTCTCTCCTAGCCTCTTTCGATCTCAAACAATTCATCACCACAGGTACTCACAAATCAGGCAACCAACCGGACCTGGTTTACACACTCAACTGCACCACAGAAAACATCCTGGTGACACCTCTCCATGTCTCAGATCATTTCCTCATTACTTTCAGTCTACTACTCTCTACCCCTGCACCACCACCCCCACCACCAGTCACTTTCAGACGAAACCTGCGCTCACTTTCCCCCTCCCATCTTTCCTCTGCCGTGTCATCCTCTCTTCCCCCACCCTCACAATTCGCATCTCTGGATGTGAATACCGCAACGGACACCTTATGCTCCACTCTAACCTCTTCTCTAGACATTATCTGCCCTCTCTCCTCCAGGCCAGCACGCGCTACTCCCTCTAATCCCTGGTTATCTGAGGTTCTTCGGGAACACCGGACCGATCTCAGGGCAGCGGAGAGGAAATGGCACAAATCAAAAGACGCATCTGACCTGAGTATGTATCAATCTCTCCTCTCTTCCTTTTCTGTTGATGTTCATGCAGCAAAATCTTCATACTTCCACAACAAGATCAACAGCTCCTCCAACACACGATTCCTCTTCAAGACATTCAACACTCTCCTCTGTCCACCTCCACCACCACCCGCACCCTCCTTAACTGCTGACGATTTTGCAAACTTCTTCACCAACAAAACAACAGCTATCAACGGTCAGTTCTCAGCTCCACACACACAGGAACCCAGACCGACCCCCTCCACAGCCAATATCCCTCTGTCCTCCTTTTCTTCGCTAACCGAGGAAGAAGTATCTACACTTCTCCTCTCCAGTCACCCTACCACCTGCCCACTTGACCCCATCCCCTCACACCTTCTACAAGCCATCTCTCCCACAATTCTACCATCACTCACACACATCATCAACTCTTCCCTCCATACTGGCACTTTCCCTACAACATTCAAGCAGGCTCGGGTTACCCCACTGCTCAAAAAACCTACACTAAACACATCATTTGTAGAGAATTACAGACCTATCTCTCTCCTACCATTCATTGCGAAGACACTTGAAAGAGCTGTTTTCAACCAAGTAACATCCTTCTTGTCTCAAAACAACCAGCTAGATGTCAACCAATCCGGCTTCAAGAAAGGGCATTCAACTGAGACTGCATTACTGTCAGTCACAGAAGCCCTACGGATCGCAAAAGCTGCTTCCAAATCTTCAGTCCTCATTCTCCTGGATCTGTCTGCTGCCTTCGACACTGTGAATCATCAGATCCTTCTGTCCACCCTCTCATCACTGGGCATCACAGGAACTTCACTCCACTGGTTTGAGTCCTATCTCACAGGTAGGTCCTTCAAGGTCGCATGGAGAGGCGAGGTATCCAGGGCACATCAGCTGACCACAGGGGTTCCCCAGGGTTCAGTTCTTGGTCCCCTCCTCTTCTCCATCTACACCACATCACTGGGACACATCATACAGGCACACGGTTTTTCCTACCACTGCTATGCTGATGACACGCAGCTCTTCCTCTCATTTCAACCAGATGATCCCACAGTAGCTGCACGGGTCTCAAGCTGTCTGGCGGACATCTCCACATGGATGAAGGAACATCACCTGCAGCTCAACCTGGCAAAGACTGAGCTTCTCGTCCTCCCTGCCAATCCGTCTCTACAGCACGACTTCACCATCCAGCTAGAATCATCATTAATCACCCCATCAAGGTCGGTCAGAAATCTTGGAGTAACGTTTGATGACCAGCTGACCTTCACAGACCACATTTCAAAGACAGCTCGATCTTGCAGGTTTGCACTGCACAACATCAGGAAGATCCGGCCTTTCCTAACTGAGCATGCAACACAACTTCTCGTCCAGGCCCTGGTCATCTCTAGGCTTGACTACTGCAATGCCCTTCTGGCTGGACTTCCAGCATGTGCAATCAAACCCCTACAGATGATCCAGAATGCTGCAGCTCGTCTTGTCTTCAACGAGCCCAAAAGGGCCCACGTCACTCCTCTGTTCATCTCTCTACACTGGCTACCTCTCGCTGCTCGCATCAAGTTCAAGGCATTGACGCTTGCTTACAGATCCATCACAGGCTCAGCTCCCTCCTACTTTCACTCACTCCTACGAGTCTACATCCCTACCAGACACCTACGATCGGTCAACGAGCGACGTCTCGTGGTTCCATCGCAGAAAGCCACAAAATCACTTTCCAGAACATTCTCATTCACAGTTCCATGCTGGTGGAACGCTCTCCCCACCCTCATCCGGAATGCAGAATCCCTGACAACATTCAAAAAACAGCTAAAAACCCATCTCTTCCGTGAGCACTTAACCTCATAAAAAAAAATAATAATAATAAAAAAAAAACACGATGTTTTTTCCTTTGAAACATCACTTATCAGGCTTATACTACTCTGAATAATACCTGAACTTCGTATTTTGAGCACTTCTTGTGTTGTTGTTGTTTTTTGCCTCTTTATGATGACTCGCTTATATTAGTCCTAATTTGTAAGTCGCTTTGGATAAAGGCGTCTGCTAAATGACTAAATGTAAATGTAAATTTTGTCCATCCCATTGGCTGCTGCTGTGGAGCATAGACATTGACAGTGGGTGCAGGGATCTGTTGTACATTTGGAGGTATTGCTACAGGTGGGGGTAGCTGCATAGCTGACTGTGGAGCCATTATTGCCATTTGATCTGACTCTTCTCCTTTTATAGTAGCTTGAATCTTTTTCTTATTATTGCGTGTCAGTTGCTCAATCTGTAACTGAGTCAGTTTTCTTTGTAGCTCTTTTTCTTGAATATTTAGTTTTAGTTAATTTTTTTCTGTATTTTTCTACAGCATGAGTCACATAATCACAAAACTCCTTGTGTGTTTTGGAGTTTAGACCGACCACATCCTCCAGCTTGCTCTTTACTGTTTGTGGCATAGCATCTACCACAGCATGTCTGAACAATGTAGCCATTAATGGGTCTCCTTCTGGATTCCCTTCAGTCTCTTGCTTCCATCTTTTTAATTGTCTCTGTATATATTCAATTGGGCTTTCTGCATCTCCCAGTTGTTCCCCCTTTAATGATTTAGGGTCTATTCTGGTTGGATACTCATCTCGCAGTGCCTGCCATACTGCTGGACGGAATGCATCAAAAACAGTCCCATCCATGTAATAAGAGTCAACAGCTCTGTCTAAATCAGACGCTTGGAGGATTTCTTCCATTTTTGATCCTCCTATGATTTTTGCCAGAAGTGCTTTAATGTCCCCCACAGATAACAATTTGCCCATTGTTTCTTCTTCAAACACTCTGATCCACTTCCCAGCCCCCTCATGAATGTTTGGGAGGCGAGTGACTAACCCCTCAAGGTCCTGTGAGGCCCAGGGCACATATTGACCCTCTGTACCCTTAATTAGAATTGGGAGTTGTTTTGCCATCGGTCTAAAGCCTGGAACACACCAAGCCGACGCAGACGAACTAGCGCTGATGAAAGCCGACTGTGTTGTCGCCTCGCGTCGGGGTAAAAAGCTGCACTTGAACACACCGAGAGAACTACAGCCGACTGTCAGCTAGAATGCGCGTTATGCGCCTGCGTGTAAATGAGACAGCTGTCTATTTCTGCAGATATATTCGTCTATATTCGTCATTCAAAAAGGGAAACCGACGCTGCCGGCTGGAGTTACACAAACCGTAAACAAAGCAGTGCGTGCTTACCGTTTTGAATATCAATCCTGCTAAACACTGTCTTTATTCCACTCCTCTCGTGTTAATATTGAAATATTCGCCAAGGAACACTCAGATAAGATGACATATCATTAGAACAGCCTTCTATCTGTACCGTTTTGACTTTGCTCGCTATTTTGCTATTATTCTCGTGCACTGACTCGGTCACTAAGCTGAACAGCCAATCAGAGTTCCCTCTTTCACCGATGGCCCGACGCCGATTCAACATGTCGAATCGGCCGTTACAAAGCCGACGAGGACCAATTTCAGCTGACGGTGCGGAACACACTGAGAAGATTTAGTCGGCCGACGCACGGAAACTGCCCGACGGCCGACCGTCGGCTTGGTGTGTTCCAGGCTTAAGCCTTCCTTTTTCTCTTCCCTGTGTCCACCTTTCCTCATCAAATGATAACTCCTGTTCACTTCCTATATTTAAACTGTCCAATAGCCTACTTCTGCTTTTTACTAATTTATCTGTGTCGTTTAATTAATTGTTCTGTTTCTTTAATTCTTTTATCTATTTCATCCTCAATTATTTGTGCTGCCGCATCAATCTCCTCCTGTTCCTTTTCTGTTTGCTTTCCCTCATATTGTGTTTTTATTTTTTCTAATGCTGTTCGTGCCTGTTTATAACAATCTAAGGGCAAGCTTTGCTTAGATGTTTTATTTTGAGTCATTTTTTGTCTTACATCTTGTTTTGTTTGTTTTTCTTTTTCTAATTCCACTTGTCCCTCCATTTTCATTTCTCCTAAAACTTCCACTATTCCCTTAAGTATTGGAAATTGACCTTCTGGTATTACTTTTGAAGGTGGTTTGGCAAAGATTTCCTCTTTTTTCTTTGTTTCTTTGTCTGTCTCTTTTATTATTTTCCTTGCCTGCTTTATATTTTTCAATAAATCTTCTCCCTCTTGTTTGAACAATGCCAGCACTGCCTGTTCTTTTTCTCGTTTTGCTTCTCTATTTTTTCTCTTTAGGCTTTTATTCTTTATCTTATGATTTTTTATCAAAGTTTCCATTTCTTCGCATAATGTTACGTCAAATGTTCCTTCTTTTGGCCATTTTGTCATATCTTGAGTTCTCTTTTGCCATTTGATTGACATTTTATCAATTAATTCCTTACACAAAGGGTATTTTAACCCCAGCATTTCCACTGGAGAGGCCATAATTCTCCTCTAGTCAATTTATTGTAAGGAGCAATTACCGTTGGCTTAAACAGTTTTTGAATTCCAAGTTCCAAATATTTAAATTGCAATGGGAACTCAATATACTGTTTAATTTAATTTTCCTCTATCTTTTCCTATAACTTGTATTTGAATGTTTACTCCTATACAATTTTTTCCTCTATTTCTTTATTCTTATTCAAGTATTAACAATCATTGATAACAACCAATTTTTATATTTAGATTATAGTATTTATCTATTATCTATTACACTTTGCATAAACAGAATAACTAATTATTTAACCCTCTGAGGTCGAGAAACGCGCCAACGCGTTTTGCTGGATTTTTTTCACATAGCAGCAACATAAACTTAAATTACTCCGTCATTTATGGTTATACAGAAAAAAGAAATATAAAAAAATAATCTGTGATATTTCTACTTTTGTATGTGTCCACTTGCAATCAAATCAAAACATTGTGCTTTTGTAAAATAAAGAAAATAAACAGGGTGTGCGTTCTGCCTCTCCGTCGCGGTGAACTTTTTTTTCTTGAGCACGTCTATAAACTGAAACAAAACTCAGCGAATACTTGTCACACATTTATGAGCCATATACCTTTATACACATTTAAGTGTATACTTTTAATTGATCGGATTCAAACTGCAAACAAATATTCTCTGTTTAAGTAATTTGTGTAAAACCAACAGGATGTCCAGTATCTCAAACGCTTGCTAATTACTTTTTAATTCGACACGCCCACTCGCGCAAAAGTGATTCACATGCAAATCTCCACATGGGACGCGAACGCCCTCGTTACCTATAACACAAAGTAACATATGATAATCAATATATTTTTCTCTAGCGTAGTTGTTCTTGAAATCTTTTGGAAGATTTAATTTATTGTTATTATTATTTTATGCAGCACTGCGTAGCCTATGCCTACAAGGCACAACAAACCTGGTGTTCATTATATATTGTTGGAAACGTGTGTGTGTGTGTGTGTGTATTCTGTGAATTTTAAAAAGAAATTTTAACCAGAAAAATCTAAAATCTATTTCCAAAATCGTGCAGCCCTATAGTTTCTCTTGATATCAGTATGTTCACAGTTTTTTCTTTTTTTTTTTTTTCTTTCAGGGACCAGATGCAACTGAGTCCTGCTGACTTCAACATTCACATGAGTCTCTGTACATGAACATGGTAAAGTGAAAATCAAACACCTTGGAAATGAAAGGTATGTACAATGTTTTTAGGAATGGCACAAAGGTCTCTGTCTTTGGATCATTGTTTTCAATGTGCTCTTTTGTCATTTGTATTTTTGGATTGTGTTGTGTTGTAAATAAATCCAAACAATCTAAAAGCCATTCTTTTTTAAATCTCCTCATTCTTTGTGCAAGGTTGCTCTGAATGACAGGGCCTGATCGCTCCTAATAGGGCAGTTAGGGGAGTGTCTTTGTCTTTCTCAGGTGTTAAAAGCTTACATATTAATGAGATGATCACGCCTCTTCGCATATGGCTTTGTCACACAAAACACGTCTTAGAAATTTTAAATCAATATATTGTCTTATCTGAATGAGCAGTCAGGGTGATTTTCACATAGTTTTGGAGCAAATATTCTAGGCTATGTCATACAATTTTCAAAAGTCTTGTGAAGAAATAATCAGTATGGGTTTCATGGCCTTATTTCAGTGAGAATTTTTTTTTTGTATTTTCACAAACCACGCATAAATGTCATTATCTCAAAACTACAAACTTTTACATACATGCTGCTGATATATTATTGTAGCAGAGTTTGTGCTGAATACAGTGTAATCAGACTTTAGCCATGAAAATGTCACTAGTAACAGAAAAAAACACAAATGCCAGAGCATGTCAGAACACCTCCAGGGCCCAGAAAACAGCTCAGACCTCAGAGGGTTAACACCACTGATCTGGATATCTTATATACCTTATTATATTAATCTATTTTTGCAACGCTAGCTTTCTAATTTATCTCACATTCACAGTCATTCAACATTCCCAAAAGTCCTTTATTGAATGGGGAGAACTTTTATTCTTTTATACTTGTTCCTGGGGCTTATTGATGTTTATCCCCAGAAATGGAAGCTTTAGCTAAGTTCTGCCAGGAAGACTCAATCACTACGTCACTTATTACCTTCATCTCTATCCAATCACGTCTTCATACTTTCTGTATAAAAGATGGTACTTACTCATGTTTGAGTTCGCAGATGCCGACGCGACATCAACCTCCATCCTCCCCACCACCACCAGGATGGTCCTGTCCATACCTTCTAGGGGGGTCGGCTGCGCCCCTGCCTTCGTCTCCAGGCAGGAGATGCAGATCCGCTACCCTCGGATTACGAGCTATGGACGGGGCCTACGCCAAAGAACTTTACAATGCTTGCCGGGCTGCCAATAAATATATGCTTTGTTACATCACTTTATCTTCCGAGTCTTTCTGGTAGAACTCATACTTTCATACCTTTATCTCTCCTCAAGTGCACAGTTCCCCTCACCACCAGACCACAGTCTGTGAGGTCAGCAAGGGGTCAAAATCCACAAGAAACAGAGCTTATTTTTAACCACAAGCATCCAGAGCCCACTCACACACAAATATTTACTCCACTCCCTGTCAGCCTTACTTAAAACAGTGAAAAACAATACACTTTTAAAACTCCTATTTCATAAACCTCTGTGATTCACTTCCTCAACACAACAGAGTGAAATAAGACCTAGCTTCTTCTGTGTTCATGCTATTCTTGTATCCTTCCAGGCCCACTTACAAGAAAACACAGAATAAATAATTGATATCCTTATCAATACGCTTGTCATCCATCCAGGCCCTCTTGACAAGTAACACTAATTAACTTATTTCCTTATAAATCCTCTGTGTTCATGCTTTGCTCATCATCCTCAAGGCCCTCTTGATGAACAAACACAGAACTTTACGTACGTACGTACGTACGTACGTACGTACGTACGTCAAAACTCTTAGCGCTAAATCAGCAGTACCAGTACTTCAAATAATTCACACAGAACTACTTCAAGCACGGGCAAAGTCTATTGGAGCTCCCCTGCGCTATTACCATATCATTTGATATCCTCAAGGCCTTCTTATTAGAAATCACACTACATGCAATAATTTCTGGGGTCTGAGATTTTTTTTTTCAAAAAAAAACTTTTCTTTTGATTTCGTTAAATTTAAAGAAGCTTTTTAAAGTGCCTCACCGTAACGGACAAATGTCTGGGCGAACCACACAAACTTAAGCAAAAACTGCTTACCTTGGCCAAGAATAGAGTTTGTGCCGCTCGTCCCAACACAGCCCGCCGCAGTTCGTCACCAGCTCCTAATTAGTCCCTGTTCGGGCGCCAAAATGTTGTAGTGCCAATGTTGGGGTGCCAATCGAGGAAATGACTTCTCAAAGATCTCAGATGCCAGAAAGATTAGACTTTATTTCACAAGCAAAGTCTGAACGCCCTTCTGCAGAAAGACGCTCCCGTTCTGTGGCTAGCTTCCTACATATATACCTGAATCGTTGCCCCAAAGATGGTTATACATGAGGGCAATACATTCTATAGGTATTTTGAGAAATAGTTTTGTACCATGTGACATTACTGAAATAGAATTCTCTGCTGCAACAACACAGCTCTCGGGCTTCCAAAGTCAATCCAAAGTCAATCAAAAGACACACAGAAAGGAGATAATAGTGTACAAAAATACAGTTAAATTACTTATTTTCTAAATAATAAAATCTTCAACACAAGGTGGCTTGCCGAGGGAAAGACACATGCTCAAGGAGGCTTACAGTGGAAATACACATGTGGGGGTCGCCCGGAGGGGGAACCATGCACATGGAGGCACCTAGCCAAGCGCGAAAGCTGCCGGTGGCATAACTCTGGCGTTGACATCGACAGTGCTGGAGGAGACTCAGGGCTTATTAGGCTCACCTGAGGAAAATATTGCACGTATCCCGTCCGTGGAGAGGAATGGCGAGCAAGCGAAGACACCTGAGCAGAATCTAGTACCGGCTAGTTGAAGCGAGTAAATGAGAAGAAACTGGCTCCACTCGGAGATTATAGAATCTCGCGAATGTGTTAGGTGTCGCCCAGCCTGCAGCTTTGCAGATGTCTGTTAGCGAGGTGCCTAGAGCCCAAGAGGATGCCACACTCCGGGTGGAGTGGGCCGTCACACCAAGGGGGTATGGTCGACCTTGCTGCTGGTAAGCCAAAGCAATGGCGTCCACTATCCAGTGAGACAACCTTTGCTTGGAGAGAGCCTTTCCCTTCAGCTTCCGACCATGACAGACAAAGAGCTGGTCAGAGGTCCTGAAACACTGCGTTCTGTCTACGTAAGCACGGAGGGCGCGTACAGGACAGAGCAGTGCCAAGGCTGGGTCTGCCTCCTCCAAAGGCAGCGCTTGCAGGTTCACCACCTGGTCTCGAAAGGGAGTGGTGGGAACCTTGGGCACATATCCAGGCCGGGGTCTCAGGATCACGTGAGAGTTAGCCGACCCGAATTCCAGGCACGCTTCGTCAACCGAGAATGCCTGCAGGTCCCCTACCCTCTTGATGGAGGCCAATGCAACCAGGAGCGCTGTCTTCATTGACAAGAACTTAAGCTCCACTGATTGCAGAGGCTCAAAGGGAGCACTCTGCAGGGCAGTTAGAACCACTGAGAGGTCCCAAGAGGGAACGAGAGGAGGGCGAGGAGGATTTAGTCTCCTTGCTCCTCTCAGGAACCTGATGATCAGGTCATGCTTTCCAACGGACTTTTTGCAGGAAGGAAAGCATGACACTGATCGGGCATTTCGTGGGTTCTTGTTGTTTTGAAGAACACCAGTTGACGAAGAGGTTCCACTTCAACGCATAGGCATGTCTCGTGGACAATGCTCTAGCGGAAGTGATGGTAGCCACCACCGCTGGTGGTAGGGTACTCAAACCTACCTCGTCCCGTCCAGGAGCCACACGTGGAGGTTCCAAAGATCGGGACGAGGGTGCCAAAGGGTGCCCCGTCCCTGAGAAAGCAGGTCCTTCCTCAGAGGAATTGGCCAGGGAGGTGCTGTCGCGAGGAGTACTAGTTCTGGGAACCAGGTGCGGTTGGGCCAATACGGGGCAACCAAAATCACCTGCTCCTCGTCCTCCCTGATCTTGCGCTCGTAAGCTGCGCGCACATGGTGACCGAGTCGATTTCCATACCGAGAAAAGAGATCCTCTGCACGGGGCAGAGTTTGCTCTTCTCCCAGTTGACCCGAAGGTCCAGACGAGCTAGGTGCCGGAGCACTAGGTCCCTGTGTTCGCAAACCTGGTCTCGAGAGTGAGCTAGGATCAGCCAGTCGTCGAGATAGTTCAGGATGCGAACCCCGTGTTTGCGTAGGGGAACAAGGGCTGCCTCGACGACCTTCGTGAAGACGCGAGGAGACAGGGCTAGCCCGAAAGGGAGAACCACGTACTGGTATGCCTGCCCCTCGAAAGCAAACCGTAGGAACGGTCTGTGTCGAGGAAGAATGGAGACATGGAAGTAGGCGTCATTCAGGTCGATCGCTGCAAACCAATCCTGCGGCCGCACGCATTCGAAAATGCATTTGGCCGTGAGCATCTTGAACGGCATCCTGTGAAGGGAGCGGTTCAAGACGCGCAGGTCCAGGATTGATCGTAACCCACCGGTTTTCTTCGGTACAATGAAGTAGGGGCTGTAAAAGCCGGACTTCATTTCGGCAGGAGGGAGGCGACCTCCGCTCTCATGACAGGGGCATTGCCACCGACCATCGTGAAGCGGACTCCCCTGAAACGGGGAGGAGATCGCGCGAACTGAATCGCGTAGCCGAGCCTGATGGTCCTCGCGACCCAGCGGGACAGTCTGGGAAGCTCTAACCAGGCTCCCAAGAACTGTACCAGCGGGGTCATGCGGACCACAGACGTACCCTCGGTGGTGCAGCGAGGAGGAATGACCGGCCCAGGCGTGGGTGGCATAGCGGCCCGGTGCGGGGGCACGGTCATTAGCCGCGTCCTGCCAGAGGAGGCCAGGGGAGGACCAGCGTCCTACGGGGGCGTGCTCTGGCAGGTGTCTGGCGACAGAGGGGGACGAAAGTGGCGAGGCTCGTGAGCGGCGCGCACTGTCATCCGAGAACTCTGTGTGCTCAGAGATGGGTGTGTCAGTTCTGTCTTTAACCACATTAGGGTGCTGCCCGTCGGGGGACGAGCAGCGGGAGTGGGAAAACCAAGGATTCTCCCCCGGCCCTCCAACGGGGGAAGGAGCGGCCCTGCTACCGTCTCCTGCACAGAACTGAAAGCCATCTCTGAGCAGCCCGTCTCAGGAGCGCCGCTTGGCCTGGCGTTTAGCGGGGCGCGGGGCTGGAGGGGGCTGTGACGCCTTCCTGTGGCTTCCTCCACGGCGCGGCCCGGGTGAAGGCTGCTGCTGGGGCCGTGCGGGAGGGGGGGGAACAGCAGGAGGGCGTCCTCGGCGGCGAGCGGACTGAGGCGCCTGTGCCGACGGCTGGGTGGAGGCAGCAGCGGGCCGTTGGGGCAGGACATGTTTAAGAGCCTCAGTCTGCTTCTGGGCAGTCGAGAACTGCTGGGCAAAGTCCTCGACTGCTCCGCCGAAGAGGCCAGCCTGGGATATGGGGGTGTCGAGGAACCGGGTTCGCTCGGCCTCCCGCATATCAGCCAGGTTGAGCCACAGGTGTCTCTCCTGGACCACGCAAGTGGACATCACCTGACCCAGGGAGCGTGCGGTCACCTTCGTCGCCCGGAGAGCGAGGTCGGTGGTGGCACGCAGCTCATCGAAGAGCCCTGGGTCAGTCCTCCCCTCGTGCATGTCACGCAACATCTGGGCCTGGTAGACCTGGAGTGTCGCCATGGCGTGCAGTGAGGAGGCTGCCTGCCCCGCAGCTCTATAGGCCTTCGCCACAAGGGTGGAGGAGAACCTACAGGCTGCCCGGGAAAGCATGGCCGTCAGCTCGGGATCAGACTCGGGCAATGCTGGGTAACCCGAAGGTGGCAGCACAGCGAAATCCTCACTTCCCAAGGACTCCTGCCCACCTTGTGATGCAGCGATCGACATCACATCTTCCTCTGGAGCGCCGTATGAAACCCGCGGCAAGTCAGAGGACTGTACCGCGGGCTCATTCGGAACACTCACGGGTTGCACAGTGCTAGAGGGCGGTGTGGAGCGTGGAATAGTCGGCGCTTTGTTCCACACCGTAACCCTCAGGTCACCCTGGCCGCCAGCCGAAGTACCAGCTCTCGCGGAGCTCGTAGATCGGGGTGCGGATGAGGGGACTCTACCATGAAGGTCATTGAGTCTCGACTGCAACCGTGCGATGGGCATGTTCGCGCAATGGGAACATGACTCATCCACAAACGCTGCCTTAGCGTGCTCGATACCCAGACACACAAGACAGCGATTGTGCCTATCAGAGTCAGAAATGAATAGACCGCAACCAGAAGTGCACGGGCGAGGCATCTTTAAAAAGACGTGCCGCGTGCAAGCTCTTTTAGAAAGGAGATTTTCTCCACAAGTGTTGAAGCGACCAGGTAGATGAACACACAAACTCTGGCAAATCACTGCACAGATAAGCAGGGAATGTGCACTCGCTGGAACTCGCTGTCAGACCAACACCTGGAGAGAGGCTCGTCTCGAAGAGAATAGAGATATACTCAGGAATTGGCTGTGGAGTGAAGTGCTGAACATGGCTCCGAAGCGAAAACATATCTGCATGTTGCCTGCGCACTTCCTTATATACCCCCAGGGTGGAGCGGAGTTACGCTATGCAAATTCCGCAGACCCATGGCATTTCATTGCCATAGGCTCGTTTTCTATACTCGAAGGTGATAGGCTTTCTAAGCGAAACCCCATTCGTCGTCATCCGACGTAACTCGGAGTGACTACGAAAGGGAACTTAAATGCACAAACAGAGAACAATGCACATGTGACAACATGACAGAGACTGAAAACCAACAATAGACGCAATGGCGGCCTCTAGTGGCCAAAAATAAGTATTTATTTATTGCACAAGTCATACATAAATTCATAAATTAATTCATTCATACATAACATGCATGCATGAACGAATAATAATAAAAAAAGGAACAGGAAGAAGAAAATCTTATGGTACCTGTCGCTTATTTGTGCACATCAGAAAAAAAAAAGAAAAAAAAGAAAAAGAAAAAAAAACAGCTGCTTTATGGATCAACCCCAATCCTCACCCTAAACACCAAATATTTTCAGTAATACCTATCTTTACACTTAATTATCATCATTTTAATTATCATCATTTTAAGCGTGTTAGTCATAATTTTTCTTGTAACATTCCTGTATTTTTTTCTTATACAAATTCTTAAATTTACAAACACTTTTGCAGCACTTCAGTTCATAATCCAAGGTGTTCCACAGTTTAACACCGTAAATAGACAAACACATCTGTTTTTGTGTAGTACGTGCGAAAAGAGTTTTAAAATGATATTGCCTTCTATGGCCATCTTCCTCTGATACAGGAGTAAATAAATTTTGTAAGACCATAGGCAGAACTCTCTGCTTAGCTTTCCACATAAAAATCAAAATCTTCAAATCAACCAAATCTTTGAATTTTAGAAGCCTAGAATTTACAAAGAAACTGTTAGTGTGTTCTCTGTAGCCCGTATTGTTGATAATCCTTAATGCTTTTTTCTGTAACAAAAACAGAGATCTTGTGTTACTAGGGTATGTATTACCCCAGACTTCTGTGCAGTATCCAAAATATGGGAATATTAGGGAATTGTACAACATATGCAATGAAGAATAGTCTAAAACATATTTGACTTTATACAAGACCCCAATACTTTTACAAACTTTACTCTTAATATAAACTATGTGATCTTTCCAATTCAATTTATCATTCAAAATAACACCTAAGAATTTTATCTCATTAACTCTTTTAATTTCATTTCCTTCAATTGCTATTCTTACATTTACATTCTTTTTACAATTACCAAAAAGCATGTGTTTTGTTTTCTCCCAATTTAAACATAATTTGTTTTTATCAAACCATTTCTTAACTCTTCCCATTTCTGAATTTATTTTTTCTGTAATTTCTGACAGATTATTTCCAGAATAAAAAATGTTGGTATCATCGGCACACATCAAAAACTGTAATACTTTAGAGACTTCGCAGAGGTCATTAATGTACAAAATAAAAAGTAATGGGCCTAAAACGGACCCTTGTGGAACTCCACATATTATATCTTTTAACTCAGATCTTTGACCATTAATTTGAACAAACTGCTGTCGATTGTTGAGATAACTTTTGAGCCACTGATGAGCTGGACCCCTAATGCCATAGTTGTATGATTTTGACAATAGCAGACTGTGATTTATGGTGTCGAATGCTTTGCTTAAGTCGATGAAGCTTTTTCAACACTGTGTGTTGCTTATTCTCAGTTGCAGATGTTATTTTTTCTATGAGTTCAATTAATGCCAAAGCTGTTGATCTTTTTGCTCTAAAGCCATATTGTTTTTCAGTAATTAATTTATGTTTTTCTAAAAAACTATTTAGTTTTTGAGCAAACCACTTTTCAAGGATTTTAGAAAACTGAGAGAGCAATGACACTGGTCTGTAGTTGTTAAAATGATGTACATCTCCATTTTTGAAAAGTGGAACGACTTTAGCGACCTTCATCTTCTCAGGAAAGACACCCGAATGTATAGACAAATTAAAAATAAAAATCAGTGGATTAATAATGCAGTCAATGGTCCTTTTTACAATAGTCATCTCAAGTCCGTCACTATCAGTAGAAGTTTTATTTTCACATCTACTAACAATAGACGCAATTTCATTTTCCTGAACCTCACCCAGGAACATGGACTGCATTATTCTACTTTCCATTCTACAGGTAGCATTTTGACTTTGGTTAGATATATCAATTGATTTGCCAATATTTTCCCCAATATTGATAAAAAATGAGTTAAATTCATTGGCCACATCTATGCTATTGTTCATAACAGTTTCATTGTGCACAAAGTATTCAGGTAACTTAATATGTTGTGAATTTGGTTTTATTATATTATTTAATATTTTCCATGTTATTTTCATATTTCCTTTATTATCTTTCAATCGTTTATTGTAATAATCCCTTTTAGTTTCTCTTAAAATTGTCGTCAATTTATTTGTGTATGCTTTGTATTTGGCCTCACAATTAGGTGTCCTATTTTTCACAAAGTCTTTATACAATCTATTTTTCTTTGTACATGCTTTAATTAATCCTAATGTCATCCAAGGTTTATCACTTTTAGGGGTTTTCTTTGACAGCTTTAGTGGGCAGCATTTATCATAGCTAGATATATACATGTTTAAAAAGGTTTCATATGCTGCATTCACATCATTCACATAAACACCTGACCAGTTCTGTTGTGAAAGCTCACTCCTAAAGTCATTTATTGTTTTCTCGGTTCTCACTCTAAAATATGATGGTTGATGTGAACTCTTGTATATCTCAGGTTGCATGTCATATATGGTAAAAACAGGCAAGTGATCGCTTAAGTCATTTATCAATAATCCACTTTGAGCAATTTTTTGAACATCATTTGTGACAATATTATCAATTAATGTGGCACACGAGCTAGTGATTCTGCTAGGCTGTGTTATTAGAGAAAAAAGAGATCTTGTATACAATGCATCTAAGAAATCTGAAGTAAACTTACATTTAGATTGATTAAGAAAATCAATATTGAAATCACCGCTTATTAAAAATGTGTTGTGGTTATTCTGTGTATCAAGTAATTATTCAAATTTGTCCTGGAAAACATCTATTTTGGATCCTTGAGCTCTGTAAATGCAAGCAGCAATCACATTCCTGTTTTTTCCCATATCGATTTCAACAGCTACACATTCAAAGATTCCCTCGATTGCAATAGACATTTTTTCAACAAGTTTGCATTTCAAATGACTATCAACATACAACACCACACCACACCTCCTCCTCTTTTTTCTAATCTATTTACGTGGTATAGCTTGTATCCTTCTATTTCAAAGTCTACACCCTTTTCATTGCTAATCCATGTTTCAGAAAGTGCTATTATTTTAAATCGACTTGTAAATGTAGTGATGTAGTCCTTCATTTTGTTGAAATTTGCATAGAGACTTCTGATATTGAAATGAACAAGCGAAAGACTGTCCCTTGAATTAACATTTAAATTAAAGGGATACTTCAGGATTTAGCATTAAGCTTTGTATTAGTAGAAAACCTGTAGTATTTTCGAATTACCGTGCTTTCCACCCTCATATCCCCCTGAGACAAGAGATTTATGTATTTTTTGTCTGGAAAAAATCCTCCGATGACACAAAAATCGTCATTTTGCGTCATCGGAGGATTTTCTGGCCAGAGGCTAAAGACTACAGCCAGTAGAAGGCGTTGTTCCGCATGTTTTCAGGCCGCCCATAGGAGGTGGGATCTCACTCACAGAATGTACACACAGTGTCAGCCGTCTTTCTTTGGAAGCTAAGCTAGCAGGCTTTTGATCTGTGAAGAAAGCTGAGTAGTAGGGGTTACCATCCTCTTTTTCCCGGACTTGTCCGGCGGGCGAGATCGTTCAAAATGTCCGGGATTCGGCTTTTGCTTTCTGCAGTCGCCATTCATTGTTTACATGCACACCTTTTGTTTCAATCTAACTGAATTCATTCTGATTGGGGAATCTGAATGTAGTGTTTACATGAACGCTAAACAAGTGATCGGTTGATGTGCGTTTTACCATTGCTAAGAAAATTCCCGCTCCTCCGTGAGAGATGCGAGACCGGCGCGTCTCAGTAATGACGCCACCGGCCTCGCGCCGTTCTCCCGCGGCCGTCAGCCTCGTCCTGCTCGCCACAGTAAACATGATGAATGGCGACTGTAGAACGCAAAAGCCGAATCCCGGACATTTTGGGCGATCTCGAAATCCCTGGCAAACTCATCACGGAGTCTCAAATAGTAGCAAGCCTTGTTTTCAACTGCGCTCTCTTACCGGTAGGCATGGCTTGGGAGTGGCCTCCTAGGGCAGCGAAGCAAGTGCATTCTGGGAGTTGTTGTCTTTCATCCACATAAGCCAAAAATACATTTTCTGGCTTTTCTCAGTCTAGAAAGCTCCAAATTCAAAAATTTCTTCTACATAAATTACCTATTTTAAATACACATTCATCTTTCCAGAGGTGAAGTATCCCTTTAAATTCATAATCAGTATAATATTTAGAGGTGTCACATCTTTCATTCAACACATGGCTATCAGGGTCCAAGTCCTTATCAAAATCATGCATGCTTTGCTCTCTAGTATCAAATCTTGTCAGTGTTATACCTATCTAGTTTTAAATAATAACAACCAAAAATCTCCATATATTCAAAGATGTTTTCCAAAGACAGGTAGAAAACAAAATATTGGTGATTGAACATTAAACATTCCCTTCCCACTCTTCCCCCGCTCATCCCACCCCCATCCCCTCTCCCTCTCCCTCTCCCACCGCCCCCCAATACATAAAATAAATCAGCGCTCATAATAGGTACACTCTCCCAGAAATTTTATCGAAGTGACAGTCATTGTGACAAACCAAAAAAAAAAGTCATCAAAAGTTCACAAGCTCAAGAAGAAAAGTCAAGCAAAATTGCCTCATAGCAGCCTTACCAAGTCACTGCGCTGGAGTTACTTAATCCTCAATAGTTGAAATGAAAAGCTCAGCCTTACTTGCGTCTTGAAATAAATGCCTGGCATTCCCTTTGGTGAATTTTATTGTCGCGGGGTACAGAAGGAAAGCCTGAAACCCCTTTGTACGGGCTTCATGCATCACCTTATAGCACATGTGTCAAACTCAAGGCCCGCGGGCCAATTCCGGCCCGCCACATTATTTTATATGGCCCGCAAGAGCATATGGGTGTCTTAAAATTAGGGATGCAACGACATTTAGGCTGCCGAAAAAATTCGGCCGAAAATAACATTTTCGGTTTTTGACTGAAAGATACTAAAAAGCCGCCGCGCCCCTCCGTGTTCGGCAATGGTTTGACTCTGGCTCAGCGTGTTTTATGACTTTGTGTGCGAGTCCGCTTCTTTAGATGCATAACGGTGCGTGTCCACTACAGCGGCAAAAGTCCGCTCAGTGCCGCTGGCAACGCTGTAACGTCTCCGCTTTGGGGTGTGTCTGTTGCGAGTGTGTTTAATGGAAGTTTTTTTCAACACAAGGACAGTATAATCATTAGCGATGCACGCGATTACATTTAGAAATAGAAAAGCTTTGTTTCCAAATGCACCAAGCAAAGATTTTATAAACTTTTATAAACCCAGCCAGTATAATCACAATGAACACATCCAAAATAAAATCTTTAACATATATATAACAACTGCAAAGCGTCTAATTTGTAAACAAAATGATTTACGCACTAAATCCAGCATAAACTCCGGCACAATTTGCATATTTTTAAACTCTCAAAACAGACGTCACATCCCGAACCTCACAGCAATTGGCTGCCGACCGCGTTTTTCGCTTGATATTTGCATAAAGTCGAGAACTGCCCAACCTTTTGACGCTCTCGGTCGCTCAACGCTTTCTCCGGTCTGCTGTCAATCCCAAAATGCACTGCGCGAGCGTGAAGCTCGACTTCCATAGGAATGAATTGAAATCGCTCGCTCCGCTCGCACCGTGCCAGTGGACACGCACCGTAACTTCTAAGCGCGTTCCGCTGTGTGCGCAAGCTGTGCTCTCCACTCCATGTTCACAGCGCGTTCTGCTCAATGTTCCGCAAGCAACCTCCGTGTGTGTGTGTGTGTGTGTGTTACGAGCTCTGCTCCTCACCGGAAAGGCAAAGTCCGCTAAAAAAAAAACGTGCCGACATAAAATTTCTCTGGACTTGTTTCTTTTTGCAATAGCACTACTGTGCTGTTACATGTGTATAGCCACAGTGTGTATAGCCGTGCTGGGCAACACTGATAAAATTACACGAATCACGATCTTCTCGTTCACTGGTCCTCTCCCTGCTCTGCTCATGCTCTGATAAAAATAGCTTTGTAAGACAATACTTTATTTTGACAATTGGTCAAAAAATAAATCTGTTAAATCTGATTCTGCTGCATATAGAACTGATTGAAGAATAATATATTGATATTTTATATTATTTTAATATAGGTACCAGTATTAACCTTTTCACCATTTGCATCACTCCGCTTGTCTGTGTTTGCGCCACTTGCATCATTAAGCCAGTAGGTGGCGACAAGTGATTGTCTTTATGAGTGAACAATTGAACTTTAAACTGATTAGTGCCAAAAACATTGATTAACTCAGGAAAGAAACAAGTTGCTGAAACCAATCTTTAATGGTAATATAAACTGCTTATTTGCCTCACATAAAGATTGCACTGGTGTTTGATTGAAATGTAACATCTATGCAAAATAATCCTTGAAAGATTTCTCATTTAAGGCCATTCCTGTTTGTAATATGTGATTGTGTATTGTCAACAATAAGCAGAAACATTCTGCATTTCCATTTTGTAGTGTGGATCATTCATTGCAACATTTATCCTCATTCTCATTTTTAAGAATCTGTTATCTTGACAAATAATTTATGCTACTGCCCACTGACATGCTTTTAAAGCTATTGTTATCCAAATTTTTTGGCCTTTAAACACCTTAAAATGCACATATGTAGGTCCGAGAAATCCAAATTTTATCGGGGGAGCATGCCCCCGAACCCCCCAAACTACCTCACATTTGAATACGCATGACTGTGTGGTAATGTGTGCTGGTGTGGCTACAGTGCCAGGGCTGACTTTTTGAGCCAGTTTGCCCCTGCATATATACAAAATACATTATTCTCTGTATCAAATCATTATTACCCAGCTCCTGATGTTTCGGGCTCCCCTGATGTTTTTAAAACCTAGAAACACCCCTACAAATGCATATACAATATTTGTAACTTAAATAAGTAATAATCAAATAAAGAGACAATATAACATTTTAAAAGTCTTACAGTTACAACCGGCCCTTTGAGGGCAGCCATAATGCTGAAGTGGCCCTCAGTGAAAATGAGTTTGACACCCCTGCCTTATAGCATGATTTACGACGCTTCAAAGTGGCCTCACTGTAGTCCGCAGCAAACTGAAGTTGAATATTAGCCACTTCTGAACGATTTTTCCTGGATTCTATGAGGATACGATCCCTGTTAATATACCGGAGACATCTAACGATCAGCGGCCGTGGTCTCCGCGGCTCACTCCCAGTGCCTCGCTCAGGCAGGCGTCCAAGCCGGTGACATCTCATCAGCTCCGGGCAGGTGTCAACGAGAGCAGGGAACCACTTGGGAAGTTGTTCTCGCAGGTAATCCAGAGCATTTATACCTTCAACTCCTTCTTTTAGATTGAATATAAGCAGATTGTCTCTCCGCGCGCAATCCTCCATTTCTGTGAGTTTTGCTTGATATTTGTGCATTGTTTCCACACACTGTGAGACAGTTTGTTCAGCCTCACTCACATGCTCTTTTAACTGAGTTGTATCTGAGCGTATTATCCGTATTTCCTCCGTGTGCTTGGATAAAGTTGAATGCATGCTATCAATGCGTTTCTCAAGCCTGTTGATGCGTGATTCGGCTTTCACATCGGCCTCTTTTAAGTATTTGGCCATTAAATCATCAATGGCCTGAGTCAAGACCGCATTGTTTTCACCCAGCTGCTTGTTTACTTCAGTCATAATGTGTTGTTTGGCTGCAAACGACTGTCTTGTTTCTCGCATTGACAAGATATAGGTTTAAGCTGAAATTGTCCTTCTTTACATAACAGTCTTGTCACACATACCAAGGTTTATCTAAGCGTTTTGGGAGAGTGTTGCGCCGAGTCTCAGCAGGCAGCCGCCTTTTTTTTTTTTTTGACGCAATGGCGGCCTCTAGTGGCCAAAAATAACTCTATAACCCTGACACTATTAAAGTGTAAAGTAATCCCTTCGTCTTTGATGAGAACGAAGATAAAAACAAGCTTGATGATGTGCTGGCCAAATTCACTGCTCACTGTTCACCTAAAAAAGAGTGAACATATATCCGTTTCGTTATTGACAGAAACAGAGCTTACTTTACAAAAGGCAATTAAGATCTGTCAAGCCAGTGAACTTGCCCAAATTCATGTGAAAACGTTAGGTGAGATGAAGCCAAAGAGCATGTCAGCAAGCACAGATGCCACAATCGCTGCAGTTTCCTTTAAAGGGAAGCGACACACATCCAGAGCTGTAAAACAGAAGGATGGTGTTTATAGTTGCAGTCGTTGTGGTACCGATCATCAGCCTAAGCAGTGTCCAGTTTTTGGAAAACATGTGCGAAATGTAAAGGTAAGAATCATTTCGCCAAACAATGTGTTTCTAAATGAACAGTGAGGCAAAAAGAGTGATCTGTCAAGATGGTAGATGACCACACTAGACAAAGCAATGACACTCTAAGTATATGCAAGCTAAAAGTAAGAGTGAAAGAGAAAGTGCATCACCTAAAGGTGTTTTATTAACAAAGTTCGGGAGAAGTAATCCATAATAATCTATGGATCTACATTCCTCGACAGTTTCAGCATCCCTCCACCACCCCGACTCCTCACTCTTGGTTTGTTCCTACCGGGTTCGGGCCAAATACTGAGCTCCTCGGACATTACGCCAAATACATTTGTATTTGAGTTATTTGTAAGTGTGAACTCGTGAGCTGTTCTCTGGCGAGGAACTAAAGAGTCCCTGCCGGGTGACAATGCCTGTGAGAACTTGAATCTTGTCGAAAGGGTGAACCACATCAACCATGACAGTTCAGCTGTGAGTACAAGCAACTGTGACACAGTGCAGAGCTTTGCAGATGTGTTTAAAGGCTTTGATGTCTTTCCTTATGTCCACAAGATTCAGCTGAAAGAAAATGCACAACCTGTAGTGGATCCTCGAGTTCCAGCACCGCTCAACAATCGTCTAAAGAAAGAATTAGACAGGATTAGACATTAGGAGTTATCAAAAGAGTTGAAGAGCCAACGGACTGGGTGAACTCCATGGTGTCTTAATCAGAACATAAAGCGTGAGCACTATCAAGCACCAAAACCTGAAGACATAATGAATGAAATGTCAGGTACCAAATATTTAACAAAGCTTTATGCCTCACAAGGATTTTTGCAAATACGTCTGGACGAGGACAGCGCAAAGTACTGAACCTTCAACTCTCCGTTTGGTGTATATTCTTTCCTCACACTACAGTTTGCAATCATCTCTGCATCAGAAATCTTCCACAGAGCGATGGGGAATATCCTCGAAGGACCTGAAGAAGTCAGAGCTTACATCGATGACATCATTTTGGGATCTTCCCTTCCCTTTGAAATGGTGGATTGAAATGGTGGCTACAAAGAAATCTCTAACGTTAATTTCGATAACGGCTTGTCTTGAAAAACGGAGACAATCTGATGATCGTCGTAGGACAGTCACACTGCAGGACTAAGAGTCAAATCTTCTGCCAGAATTTCGTTGGAGGAAAAATTTTATCGCAATGGTCATTAATCGGCTGTCGGTGAACATGTCAAACTAAGAAAATCTAAGCCAAGGATCAGAGCAATCTTTCAGGATTTGCAAAATGTGTCTCAGACGGCCAAACGATTATTAAAGGATAAACTGTCAAATTAAGGGATACTGCCTGACAGTGAGAAGATCAATGCCATTCTAGAAATGAAAAGTCCCACAGACAGAAAAGAAGAACAACATGTGATGGGTATTGTTAACTATATGTGACCCGGACCACAAAACCAGTCACATGGGTAATTTTTTTGCAATTCGCCATGTATACATCATACGAAAGCTGAATAAATAAGCTTTCCATTGATGTATGGTTTGTTAGGATATGACAATATTTGGCCGAGATACAACTATTTGAAAATCTGGAATCTGAGGGTGCAAAAAAATCGAAACATTGATAAAATTACCTTTAAAGTTGTCCATTTATGTTCACGATTTTGCTGCATCCACTCTCACAAAAATAAATGTATTATATATTTACGGTAGGAAATTTACAAAATATCTTCATGGAACATGATCTTTACTTAATATCCTAATGATTTTTGGCATAAAAGAAAAATCGATCATTTTGAGCCATACAATGTATTGTTGGCTATTGCCACAAATATACCCGTGCGACTTGTGACTGGTTTTGTGATCCAGGGTCACATATAGGAAAGTTCATTCTGAATCTTTCTGCAAAAACATCATGCCTACGAGAACTCCTACAGAAGACAACAGACTTTGCTTGGACAGACAAGAGTGAATGGCAACCGCTGAAAATAGTTTTGATCCAACTAAGAAAACCAAAGTATCCACAGATGCCTCCAGGAATGGTCTTGCTGTGGTTTTATTGCAAGCTGATGATGAGATCTGGAAACCACTAGCGTATGAAAGCAGATCCATGACTTATTCTGAGTGTCGATATGCACAAATCGAGAAAGAGTGCTTAGGATTCGTTTTTGAGCTGGAGAAATTATATAGCTACGTATATGTCCTTCCCTCCTTCACTGCAGAAACAGATCATTGTCCATTAAATTGCAATAATAAAAAAAGGATCTGAATGAGACGACACCAAGGATTCAACGTTTAATGATGAAATTGCAATGGTGTGATTTCAGTTTGGTGTATACGCCTGTCAGATACTTAGTGCTGGCAGATCCTCTCTCACGAACGCCTACAATGAACAGTGTAAGTACAACAGAAGGAGATGTTGAGATTCATGTGAACACTTCAATATATATTCTTTTGAGTGGTTTGTAATCAAGTTATTTTTCAATATTTTTCCTTCTAATTATTAAAGGTGGGGTAAGCTATATTTCTAAAACGCTGTTGGACATTGTTGATATTTTTTAAATCAACCCCAACAAACGCTAGTATGGATGGAGATACATTATCAAGCCTGTTTATTTCTGCTTGATTTGCACTGGTTAGGACTTAAACTTTGTTCACTGCTTGTGTGTTTTGCCTTGCTTCAGAGAAGCTGTTTGCTGATCACCTGAACTTTGCCTGTTCCTGGTTTTGAGTTTTCATTCAGGGCCAGAATTCATTTGAAAATGTAAGATCAGCAAAACCTTGTTGATTTTCGTGATGAGGTTGGGGGTTCACACACAACCAGATAAATGTCTCAGTTCAGTCTTTCTGATCAATCTGAGTGTTTCAGACATTTTAAGAGTTACTAGTGATGTTAGCCGTGACACCGATACTCCGAGTTTTAGTGAAGCGTTGTATCAATGCTGGATTCGTTCTATCAAAATCACGTGACCAATGACGTATGAAGCTTCGTTTCACACACACACACACGCACGCACGCACACGTGACTGCTTCGTAATCTGATTCAGAAATGCACGACACAGGCTGTACCCTTGTGGTTTGTTAAGGTGTATTGCATTGCACTGAACTGTTTGTTGTATTGCTAGAGTTTATTGTTGCAGTATAAAATATTCCCATTCCACTGTGTCTGCATTTCTTAAAGCAGTGTCACTGTCATTTACACATACTCCCACTGCTTCTTAACCCCTTGAGGTCGGCTGTGGCGCCGGCGCGATAGGCTCGTTTTTTCCTTATCAGCTTTTCAGAGACGAAAAATACTCTGTTGATTTTGATCTTACAATCTTGTGTTTTACATCACTCGATCCAGTTAAAGCTGCAGTTGGTAACTTCTGTAGAAATGTATTTTTTACATATTTGTTAAAACTGTCATTATGTCCTGACAGTAGAATATGAGACAGATAATCTGTGAAAAAATCAAGCTCCTCAGGCTCCTCCCAGTGGTCCTATTGCCATTTGCAGAAATACACCGCTCCCGGTAAGAAACAACCAATCAGAGCCAGGAGGAGTGTCTTAGCAGTGTCAATCATGCTTGTGTACGCGCTGATCATCACCCCCCTCTCTCGCACAGCGCGTACCGTCGTTCAAAATCAAGATAGCCGGTGTGCCGCGCAGCTGTGCTAATGGCGGACAAACAACCAAAACTGCCAATTTCTCGAGTGGCACCTGCTCATACAACAAAGACAGGTAAACGGAAAAAGACCGATGCCGATAAACAAGCCCGTCGGAGCCCATTGACTCAGTGTCAAAACTCTGGCCGCATAACATAGGCTAACATACAGATAAAATGTCACGCACTGTGCAAAGCAACAATAGAAACCTGCTAATTCACTGGCTTGTCATGTTGCTGAAATAATGTACTAGCAAACCTTATTTAGCATTACACATCGCTAGAATAATTACTTAGATACTGTAACGTTACCATTATTATCTTGCTAGCTATTTATAACTTATAGAAAGAGTGCAACGTTATGAAGTTACATTACATGTATTGCAAAATACGTAATGATTTGAGGACCAAGTTTGTAGTCAAAGTATGGGCAGGCCATAGTCAATGTAAAGCATATTGTTGATGTTTCGTCCCTACCAGTGAATGTGCGATAACTGTTTATCCGCCGTCATCAGTGTCCCTGCATGTTTACTAGCCTGCGCGTTCATGGCTGTAGCGCAGCAGAGAACGAATACTTCTCCCACTGACACGTGAAATATGTCTTTATGAAGCTTGAATTCTCTTCTTTTAAATGAAGTAATTTACATAAAAAACAAATATTCTCAACTTATGTAATCCATTTGAAAGCAAGGAGAGGTACCGTTTTTACGTTCTCCCTTCATTATATTTAATGAGCTGAGGCCGCCCCGCCCCCGGCGCTATTCACATGGTAAATAGTTTAGGTGATCTATGCATCGCACCCGCCCCCCGATCAATGCCATAAAAACACAAAGTTTCTTCATCAGATTCACTGATAGTTCATCGCGGTCCGAGGATGGCACGCTTCTCCGGAAGATTGCAACTCGCCGACAAACTGCTGCATTTTCAAGAGCGAATTGATCCCGCCGAGGATACAAGTTCAGAGTAAGTTGTTTACTATTATATAATTCCTTTTCTGATAATATAGAACTCATATGAATTTTTTCATCTTTTTCTAGCTTTTGACATCTTACAGGAACGATTGCCTTACAATATCCCTAACATTCGTGTATACGCTCAAGTGTAAACTTTTTTAAATGTGATATTACTCTTTAAAAAAACATCGATCGTGTAAGTTATTTCAGACTCTTAATCAAGCCAGGACTATATGGGATCCACAGTGTAAAAACAAAGGGCTCTTAGGTGGCCATCTGAACATACGCAGTATGGCCCGTAAGAGGGAACAATTGGAGCATCTTCTCATTAACTCAAATGTAGATTTCTTGGGACTTTCAGAAACTTGGCTTAAACCCTCTTCCCCACAAGCAGTGGTATCATTACAAGGCTACAATGTCTTTAGAAAGGATAGGCATCAAGGAAAGGGGGGAGGGGTGTTACTGTATATGAAGGACTCTTTAAAATGTACACAAATAATTTGGCCTAATGAAATCACTATTGAATGTGTTGGAGTTAAAGTGTCACTCTCAGCAGAAATGTCATTTACTGTTTTATGTCTTTATCGCCCACCTTCAGCAAAAGTAGATTTTTATGATCAATTTAAGGCACTTCTGAGTTGTTGTGACTTTAATAATGAGGTTATTCTAATGGGAGACTTAAATGTAAATTGGGACAACAAAAGTGACAGAAAGAAACTGAAAGAAATTACAGATAATTTTGGACTAACACAAATGATCAGTGATCCCACTAGAATAACAAATCGCTCTAAAACTCTAATAGACCTGGTGTTCTCTAACAAACTAGATAGAATGATAAAAACATATAATTTCTTGACTGGCTTGTCTGACCACAATGCCATATTCTTTTCTAGAAAGCTGACTAAAAAACGATTGAGAAGTGTCAGTAAAAGCATTAATATAAAACAAACATTTATTCCAAAGAGCCAAGAACAACGTTTAACTGAAGCTCTAAATAATCTTGATTGGTCTAGCATATTATCTTGTGATGACACTAATAAATGTTGTGATCTACTATACTCCTCTATTAAAGGGGTTCTGTCTCAGTTTCAGAAAGCGGGTCATTTAAAGAAACGAGTTTATTCCTTGCCTTGGATCAATAGTGAGTGTAAACAGCTTATGACACTCAGAGACAAATTACTTAAAAAATCATTACAATTTGGATTAATTACTGATCGATTAAATTTTGTATCCGCAAGGAATAAAGTCACACAAACTTTGAGAATGGCAAAAGCAAATTTTTTCATGACTGTAATTAATGGTGCCAAAGGAAATTGTAAGCTAATTTGGGAAAATATTAATAAACTCCTTGGTAAAAGTAAGCACAATGCTGATAAAGACCTTGAACTCAAATTTGCCAATGAATTAGTATCAGAGCCTCTCAGCCTAGCAACTAAATTAAATGATTATTTCCAAAGTACCATTGATGAGATTGCACAATTGTTTTTTAATTCTTGTGACTCTCAACAAAATATTGGCAACACCGACCCCCATATGGATGCCTCAACTCAAAATTTAAAGGTTAATATTCAAATAATTACAGAAAATGAAGTAGAAAACATAATCTCTAAATTGAAAAGTTCTAAAGCAAGGGATGTGTTTGGATTTGATACCAATTTTTTGAAGCATTACAAATCTTGTATCTTGGTGCCTGTGACCCATCTGATTAATTTATCATTCACTCAGGCAGTAGTCCCTTTGAGTTGGAAGGTGGCAAATGTCATACCAATATATAAATCGGGTGATAAATTAGACCCTGCTAATTATCGACCTATTAGCATACTCCCTATCTTCTCAAAGATAGCAGAAAAGTGGGTTGCTAACTCTATTGTTGCACATCTTAATGATTCTAATCCGGGTTTGCACCCTATGCAATTCGGATTTCGATCTCTTCACTCAACTGAAACGGCTGTCTGTGTTTTTGTTGAGAAGGTGAAGTCTTATCTAGACAAAAACAGTTATGTTGCGGCTGTTTTTGTTGATTTTAAGCGTGCGTTTGATACTGTGAATCACCTTAAGCTCTTGTCTAGACTGTCAACATTTAACTTCAGCAATCAAACCGTTAAATGGATAGAGTCTTATCTGTCAGAAAGAAAACAATGCGTGCAAATAAAGAATAGTAAGTCACCCTACCTTCACTATACGCAAGGTGTCCCTCAGGGATCAATTTTAGGACCCCTGCTATTTTCACTTTATGTAAATAACTTGCCCAGTGTGTGCAAAAATGTGGACACGATTATGTACGCAGACGATACGGTAATTTTTACACAAGCAAAAAGTGCTGATGATGCAGCCCATCAGCTTTCATTAGCATTAAATGACTTACAAAAATGGCTGAATGATTCATGCCTGTGCCTTAATGTTAAAAAGACTGTATCAATGTTTTTTAGTAAACCTAAAACAACCGTGGCCGCAGTAAAAGTTCGCTTGGGTGGACAAGAATTGCTTAATGTTGAGGAATTTAAGTATTTGGGAGTGGTAATAGACTCGAAATTATCCTTTAAAAAACACGTTAAAAAAGTAGTGAAAACTGTAAATGTTAATATACGGAACTTTAGACATATTCGTACATCATTAACGGATACAGCAGCAATTACATTCCTGCACTCTATGATACTGGCTCATATTGAGTACTGTATCACAAGTTGGTCCTATACGAGTCATGCTGCTATTGGGCCAATTGAAGTATGCTACAAAAGAGCATTGAAAATATTAGACAAGAAACCTTCGTCATATCACCATTGTCAAATTTTAGATAAATATAAGTTTTTAAATTTTGCTAATTTCAAATTATTTAAATCAGCCTGTCTAATCTACAAGGTTATACATGGTCTGGCGCCTCCACCATTAAGTGATTTTATTAAACAAAAGTCTAGCAGTGTTGCCGGGTCTCGGGTGACTAGAGCCACTATGAGAGGTGATTGTAACTTGGCATTTAGGCGGACTGCCTTTTCACAGAATGTCCTGTCATATCAGGGAGTGAGCTTCTGGAATAGTATTCCACTGTCAATGAGGGAAAGCACAAGTCTTCCTACCTTTAGGAGTCATTTAAAAGTGTGGCTGAGGGACACACAAATATGTGATCATGTTTAGTTAATCATTATATATTAGATGTAAAACAGAGTTAGTGCATTACAAAAAGTGATACAATTATCAGTGTAATACGGGTCGTGCAATAAAAGTTAGTATAACATGGGTTGTGCAATAGGGGTCAGTGTAATGCGGGTGAGTGCAATATCAGGTCAGTCAGGGCATGTGCGAAATTGTCCTTTGTTGTCCACTCTTGTTGTTATTGTTTGTTCTAACATGATGTGATCACTGTTCTTGTCCTTATTTGTAGTGTAGTGTATAGTGTATCTGTATGTATTTATTAATTTGTGTGTAACACCAACCTGCCAGGGGGTCTGCAGATGGAAATTAGCCTAAGGCTATAATCTGACATATTTACATTTGCGAAAATGTTCATTAATATGTACTGTCCCTTTTGTTTTTCAAATAAAAAAAATAAAAAAATAAATAAATAAACATATTTGTACACTCTAAAAAATGCTGGGTTAATTTTAAACCCAAATGCTGGGTTGAGCATTTTGACTCTGTTGCTGGGTTATTTTCCCCGTAATCAGCTGACAATAACCCAGCATTTGGGTTTGTTTTGGAAACTTTGACCCAGCGCTTACCTCTACGCGCGCTTTTGTCATCACAAATCACAACGTCACCAGGAGGACGAGAGGTTCGAGCAGAAGCAAGTGTAAAGGTGAGTAACACTGTTTTATTAAAACTATCCTAACGTTAAGTAGTCGGCAAGTCAATAATAAGTTATGTTGAAATTAACTGTGAATTATTGACGACGGACCCTTACATTATTTAACACGAATGCTCTAGATTTTGCGTCTGTCGAAGTAGCGACCGTTAGGCTACACATAACATTCATTATTTTTACACGGTCTGTCATCAATTATTCCACTTATAACACGGTCACACAATGTCTAAATACAGTTGTTGGTGTTTTATCTCCAGAAATTTTTGCGCGCTGGTGTCTTGTACTTGAAACAGTCTAGGCTAACGTTACTGACTGACTTGTGTTGGATTGTAGTGTAACGTCACTGGCTAGTGGCTAGCAGCTGCACAAGCTAAAGAAGACTAAAGCAGCTCTGTAGAAAGTCATCGTCCAACTTGTACAATTTTCATCAAAAAGTGAATTGTTAAGCTTAAGTCAGTTCAGTGTTGCTTCATTTCCGTTCAAAAACTGTCTAAGGATGCTCAATTATGAAGTAGCCTAGTTACTGTAGTTCAATTTGGTCTTAAGGGGGCTCTGAAAAAAAAAAAAATCGTTCAGTTCAGTTCTCATCTGATATGGTCTGTGCAATTAAATCAATAACATTGTTGAATATTAAGTGCCCCTAACTAGACAACAGTGGCAAGGAACCCACAATCCATCAGGTGACAGAATGGAGAGAGAAAAAAACTTAGGAGAAACCAGACTTATGTATTAAATAATACAATTTATTATTTTGGTTTGTCATACAATTTGGTACACAATCATTAAAATAATTATGATGATCATTGAATGGTGCATTTTTTTTAAAACTGACAGGAAGAATAAACATTAACAACTTTTTTTTTTTTTTTTTTTACTATCTTGAAACTGCAATCAAATAAGTCAATGGGCGCCTCAGGCAATCGTTATCTGAATAGACTAATACATTACTAATACATATCAAATTCTCTTTGTAGATAATCTTTTTTTCACAGTTGCATCCAGTGCCAGCCCTACCACTTAACCAAGTTTGCTACACCATTCACAATAAGATCAAAAACATGAATGGCCAATTTACTTGTCCAATGTATAAGCACATGATAAACCCTGTAGGGTGAATTTAAATCACTTATATTGTAGGGCTGGCATAGGATACCACTTCTGTGCCTAGTCTATGTCAGTGTAATTTCATAGATAGCCTTGTTTTTTTGTTATCTTCCTTTTAGATGAGCAGATAGATGATGACAGCTTCCTGTTGCTGGATGAGAACAAGATTGCAACACTCATCCCCAAAATTGGCGTGCGGTTAAAATTTTTAAAACATTTCAAAGAACTGAAATTTGTAAGTCTATAATGCATTATAGGTGTTTTCGATGCCAAGCTATCATAGCTGACTTGAAACAGTTTTTTACCCACTTAAGAGCAGTCCACAGTATTAACAGTGCTTCGACACATTTTGAATGCAATCAGCATGGTTGTAGGAGGACTTTTTTTTATATGAGGTCGTACAGAAGGCACTTACTTCAACACAATAATGCCCACAATGAGACTAACAATGCATCTAGAAGTAATGCTGACCAAGCACCCATTTCAACATTTGAGGCACTGGATGCTCAAGAGCATTCATGCATGGAAGAGTCTGACATTGGTGGGGTCAGTGACATGGATGATTTGGAGGAAGAAGATATGACAGATAGGGTAGCTCTTTTCCTGGCAAAACTCAAATCAAAGTCTTCACAGACTTTTTCTGCAGTAAATTTTACAGTACAAGAAACCTCAAGTCTGTTGTCAGATATAGTCTCCAAGCTTCAGGATAGAACTATGTCTTTCCTTAAGGCTCTTGGGCAGGACAAAAGCATAGAGGCACAGGAATTGAACCATCAATTCCAGGCAGCATCTGAGCCTTTCAAAGGCCTAGAGACTGAATATAGGCAAATGAAATATTTTATGCAGTCTGGAAACTTTATTCAGCCAATAGAGGAGACTTTCCCTGGCATTTCCTATGTTCAGCACATAGATTCCAGCAGTGGTGCAGTAAAACAAATTTCAACGCGTGACACGTTTCAGCGCATTCCACTTAGACCACTCCTGAAAAAGATACTTGAACTACCAGGCATCATGTCCAAAGTTGTTGCATGGCAGAAGAGCACTAATGGTCTCCTGCAAGACTTTTGTGATGGTGAGCTCTGCCAAAACCATGCCCTGTTCTCTCAGGAGGTCTCTATTCCTCTCCTTATTTATATTGATGATGTAGAGACTGTGAATCCACTTGGCTCAAAGACATCTGTCCACAAAGTAGGGTTTATGTATTTTGCCATCAAATGTTTACCAAAAGAGCTGCTTTCCAGCTTATCCTCGCTTTTTCTGCTGGCAGTCTACAAAACTGATGACGCCAAAACCTATGGAATTGATAAGGTTTTAAAGCCCGTAGTGGAGGACATAAAATCTTTGGAGAAAGAGGGTGTGGATATCAAAACACCATCATTTGATGGAAAAGTAAAAGTCAGCATTTGCCAGGTTGTTGGTGATAACTTGGCACTAAATGGAGTTCTTGGATTCACCGAAAGCTTTGCAAGCAATTATGCTTGTCGGTGGTGCCGTGTACCAAAAGACATCCTTAGAGTACAGACTAAGGAAGACCGTGACATTCTTCGGACTGCTGAGTCCAACGAGAGAGACCTCAGTCTTGGCAGTGTCTCAGACACTGGCTTAAAACAAGCAAGTGTCTTTAATGATCTCCAGTTTTTTGATGTCAGCAAGAACTTAGCGCCAGACATTATGCACGACATCTTAGAAGGTGTAGGGTGTTATGAGATGAAATTGATCATAAACTCACTGATTGAGGAAGAACACTTCACATTAGATACATTAAATTGCAGGATCACCAGCTTTGATTACGGCTTCAGTGATGCCCACAACAAGCCTTCTCTGATTACACAGAATTACCTGCGTAGAAAAGATGGGACCATGAAACAGTCAGCAGCACAGATGTGGTGCTTTTTGAGACTGCTGCCTCTAATGATGGGAGATCTAGTTCCTGAGTCAAATAGGTTCTGGCAGCTACTGCTTCTCCTCCTTTCCTGCTTGGAATTGATTTTTTCAGTATCTCTCACTGTTGGAAGTACAATCTACTTGAAGTGGCTCATAGAGGAACACCATACTATGTTTCTTGAGTTGTACCCACAGCAACATCTAAAACCTAAACACCACTTCATGTTGCATTATCCAAGAGCCATAAGACAGCTTGGGCCATTGATGCAGTATTGGACTATGCGGTTTGAAGCAAAGCATAACTTCTTTAAACGCATAAGCCATGTCACATGCAACTTCAAGAATATCTGTAAAACTATGGCCATTAGACATCAAGTAATGCTGTGTTACAATTTCTTTTCTGGAAATGTCTTTGATCACCCCATTGAAGTGGGCCCAGGTCACAGCACTATTCTTGCAGACCTTGAGAGATGTCATGATATCCAAGGAGGCTTGGAAAATGTTCCAGCCCACACAGAGATGTATGTACCAGCCTGGGTGAAGTTTAAAGGAACGACATATAGGCCAGGTATGACCAGGGGCGTCGTAAAGGGGGGGTAAAGGGTACCGAGTACCCAGGGCCCGAGGCAGGGGGGGGGGCCCTTAGAAGTCAGTTTTCTATACATACATATATATGCACTAACATTTGTATAGCATTTATGTACAAATAAAAAAGTTCCTGTGCAAAACTAAACTTGTAGTTAGGCACTGGTTTGGTATAAAAAAAGTCATTTTCATGCTGTGCAGGGCCCCACCACCCCTCTCGAATCAATGTAAATGGTACGACCCGCAGTTCAGGTGCTTCTGCTGCGGACCTGCGGTCGGTGAATCAGTTGATGAGACAGGAGCTGGAGTGAGCCGTGATAGGAACTAGGAAGACAGGGGAAGAGTCATGTCTTTCCTTAAGAAAGGAAAATCAGGGGCTCAAAAACGAAAAGAAAAGAAGATTAAAGAGAGAAAGGCAAATGAGGGCAAGCAGTTGCTCACTCAGTTTTTTTAAAAGAAAGGTGAGCTCCAAATGCATCATCGAGCATTGACATTGTTTTAACATAAATATCTACTCCAGGTAGAATAGCATACATTTATGTTCGTACTCTATTTGAATTATATATCAATACTTTATAGTATCACAACCTACATAGCGAGCAAACAATGTTTGGGTAAATAACGGAGTGAGAAGCAGACGGAGGCGGAGCTGGGAGCTCAACACACTGCCACTCCAGGCAGCTGCGCAGCTTGTCTCCTCTTCTGCTGCAGTTCTCCCCAGAGTCAGAAGTTTACATGAAAACACTGTATATTTCCCTCCATTGTCAAAATCTAACACCCGCGAAAACACAGATCGTTAGCGCCTATTTTACCACAATGTTATGCAAATTAGCTCGCGCACGCTCTTACATTAAGTACAGGATTGTTCTCAGTTTAATGCACATCTTAATGATTGAAAATGACTTATTTTAAAAACGTAATTCAAAGACTGAATGTCTAGTTTGGCGGTTAGTGTACCCTGTGATTCTATAGTCTGCATTTATTTTAAACAGACAAATAATCATCATTGTACTTTTGACAATAAAACAAAAATATATTAATCAGAGTGTGGCTTATTTTGTTTACATTTTAAGTGTTTTTATGATAAAAATGCAATACCCCACCCATTGGTATCACTATGGTATTTGGTACGGGGGCCCAGCAAGATGGTTTGTACCCAGGGCCCAAAATTTGGTGCTACGCCCCTGGGTATGACACTTTTTGTGTCTTACTGTTCAAGTGGTGACCCCCAGTTTGGACATATAAGACACTGTTTGGCTTTTGACTCCAAACTGAAATTTGTGATTCAAAAGTTTAAAACTGTTGGATTTGAAAGGCATTTATTTGCCTATGCTGTGCAATACACTCATGTCTTCACATGTATTGATGTCACTGACCTCACTGATCATCATCCCCTCCATGCTGTTCAGTCATTCAGAAAAAATGACGATTGTTTCTATGTATCTCTCCGATACAGGGTGTTTTAATTGTCTGAAAAAAATGAGTGTTATAAATAACTTTTTTAGTATTCAGTGTTAATTAGTTAGGGGAGAAATCAGGCAAGCTTCATCAGTATCTGGCTCCAAGCATACATACAGTTCTTAGAAACAGGAGCCTTCTTCACAAACCAGATATGGAGATAGGGGTAAGGACATACAACTTTGGCATAGAATGTTTGCATTGCACAATTCAGGCTTGGCAGTTGAGTGAGTGGAAAAAATGCAATGTGAAATATGCTTTAATTCAGTTTTAATGTACTCTAGTGCTATAGTAAAATGTAGTGTTTTTTTTTTTAATAGGGCTGCACAATATTGAAAAAAAAAACGGACAATGCAATATGTTTTCTTTTGTTGTTTGATTAACATTGGTAACACAAACAGCAGAGGTTCACATGTGATGTCATCGTCCAGCTCAGTTCAGTTCTCCAATAATGGTGTCAATGACAGATCAAAAGTATTGTTTAATATTAAGTTCCTCTAGTCTACTTGACATAACGATTCTAAAACAATATATCATGCAGCCCTAGTTTTTAAAGTACAGTATGTAGAAAACTGTTTGAATACCATTTATTTGCTTAAACAGTGTTTTTATTTTTATTTTTTGTAGAATAGTACCACACCACCACACTCTAGCATTGCTCCTGAAAATATGCAGCCAAGCACTGCACCTCAAAATACAGAGTCAACATTTGGACACACTTCTTCTGAAAATACAGAGCCAACATTTGGACACACTTCTTCTGAAAATACAGAGCCAACATTTGTTCTTCAGCTTGTTCCAGATGATACGCATGTATGTTTCTAAAACTAATTCGAATTGAATTAGTATCCTTGTAACATAACATGAAATATACTATTTGCAATCAAAAAGACAACTCTGCTCTGTACCTCAGGATATCCGTGCAGTACTGATGAAAGCACCACTTGGACCCTCTATTGTGGAGAGCCTAGAGAGTAATACAATTACCACCCAGCAAAGGCGTGCAATGGTGCGAATTATTGTTGCTCATCTTATTGAGAAATATGGCGAAACGTGAGTATTGACATTTTTTTTAACTGTATGAAACTTTCAAATTTCAAATTACAGGCTTTCCTTTCATATTTGACAATCATAATGCAGACCATCAACAGAGACCAAAAAAGCAATGGCCATCTCTTTAGTAGAGACATTTTCCTGTCTGCGTGACCCTGAAGGCAATGGCTATGTGAGTATATGCATCTTACTTTATTCTAATTTGTCTATTTCTGCAGTCACTAAACGTTCCTGTCAAGCCGAGTTATTCTGGTCTTCAACCAATCTTGTCTTTACCAATATGATTGTGTTTTTTTGCAGTGTACTATTGGAATTATTTGTGCTCACTCATGAAGCGGTCTTGTGTTTGAGATAAATCATATTTTAAATTTAATACATAAATCAATAACATCATCTTTCAGGAGGCATGGTTCAGCCCGGGGCAAAGGCACAGACCTTCCACAGGATTTCTTGAGGAGCGCCTTCGCAATATTAGGAAGAGAATGCGGCGATTAAGAACACCATCTTCTGTGGCTTTTATCTGTGAGAAGAGGTCGACTGTTATTCCAGGTAATAAAATTCCTTTTGTCATAATCTTCACACAAAGCACTAAAGTTTTTAATGCTGCAAATCAGCATACAGACAACTTTAATTGCAAAGTTTAATCATCATTGAGTGAAAGTTTATCATTTGCATGTGCTTTTAAAGGGTTAGTTCACCCAAAAATGAAAACTCTGTCAGTAATTACTCTCCCTCATGTTGTTCCAACCCCGTAAGACCTTTGTTCATCTTCGAAACACAAATTAAGATATTTTTGATGAAATCTGAAAGCTGGATCACTCCTCCATAGGCTTCTAAGGGTTTGAAACTTGTTATTTTTGACGTGCAACACAGATGCGCTGCGCTATTACACTACGTGAACTAACTCGAGGCCCAGAGAGAAGGAAAAGAATAAAGTCGTTATTTTTTTTGTATTTTGAGCACAAAAAGTATTCTCGTCGCTTTATAAACTTAATATTGAGCCACTGTAGTCACTTGGACTATATTAACGATCTCTTTAATAACTTTTCTGGGCCAGCAAGTTCCAATCACTTAGAAGCCTATGGAGGAGTGATCCAGCTCTCAGATTTAATCAAAAATATCTTAATTTGTGTTCCGAAGATGAATGAAGGTCTTACGGGGACAACATGAGGGAGAGTAATTACTGACAGAGTTTTCATTTTTGGGTGAACTAACCCTTTAAGTCCTGTCAGTTTAAACATCAAGAGCTAGAAGACTGGAACTCGCGCACTGTTTAAGAACAACTGCTCTAACTTGTTAACATGATCGGAAAAAAATATAGAAAATCAAATGCTGACAATATACACTAATGACAAGGTCTCTAGAAAGGGGTTTGGTTTATTTCATCCAATTAAAATGTAGCAAACCTTTCTCCATGGTCAGAGCGCAGCTTCACTATAAAACTGACCCTGAAATTCCCTAGATTAGAATATGCGATTTATGCCCTTTATCAAGAATTACATGTGCTGATGCAAGTTAACCAATATGACTTTATATTTGATCTACCTTTCAACAGCTTCAACTTTGTCTCCTGAGAGGGCAGTTCAACTGAAAGAATGGCTAAAAAATAATACCAGACCACAGGACCAAGTTGAGCAGTATATGAAAGAAACTGCTCCTTTTAGGGCTCATTGGATTCGTGAGTATGGCTCCAAGCCAATATCTGAAATTTTATCAGAGTTCCCTCGTCTCATGGACACCCCAGGCATGGTAAATATATCTTCTTAACTCTCTTCCTCTCCCATTTTTATTTATAATTAATTAACATTAATTATGATAAATGCTAGCCTCACATTTGGCAATTTAAAAAAAAAGACAAAAATATAAATTACTGTCCCCCCAAAAAAAACCCAGATATCTCAGGACTTCAGTATTCTTCACCCTGATGCTGCAGACAAAATGTGCTCATCCTGGTTGCCTGTCTTTGCTGACAAGATCCTGGCCTTTGCCAAAAGAGATAAACGACAGATGGATGGCCTCAATAATTTAGACAACATGTCTGCAGGTTAGGAGAAATGTTAAATTAAAAACAGAAGAAATAATTGCATTTAAAGGGGTCATGAATTGCATTTTTTTATAATGTTACCTGAGGTCCTTTTATAGTGTCATGCCTAGTTCAGATTACAAGATTTTTGTGTCTGTTACGATAGTCACGGTTTCAGATTACACGATTTTGACTCCTAAAAATCTTGTCATGTCGTGGACAAGAAATATGTCAGACTACACGTTGCTTTCCGACCAGTCATCGCGAGCCGTCTCACACATACATTCACTCGCACATACACGCACTCACTCACTCACTCACATACATATACACACACACACACACACACACTCACTGTCGCTTACTCACTCGCGCGCACACACACACTCACTGTCGCTCGCTCACTCACTCACTCGTGCTCACACACCCACACACACACACTGTAGCTCGCTCACTCACCTCACACACAATCGCTCGCTCGCACACACACAATCGCTCTCACACGCACACACACTCACTGTCGCTCACTCGCGCGCGCACACACACACACACTCGCTGTTGCTCGCTCTCTCACTCACTCGCGCACACTCACTCTCGCTCACATACTCACTCACTCACTCTTAACGGAACCCGTCGTGGAGGACCGTTAAAAAATTAAAAATGCTAGTCTTTCTGTCGTGATGTCGTGAAGCATCGCAGACGCGAAGTAGGTTATGACACCATTATGACACTATACGAGATGAAACGATCGAATCTTGCGTCCCGACGCCCGTTGTCGTTTACGAATCCCCACGACACCCTACGTCAAATGGATCGTGCCAAAATCGGGCTAAAATCGTGTAATCTGAACCAGGCATTAGTAAACACAACATTGGAAAACTTACCAGATATCTATATGTATTTTTACTCCAAGTGATCCTGTTGTACGATCACTCCCATCACTTACGTACCTGTGGGCACGAAGAGGCTATGATCTGTTTCTGTGCCTGCAGTCTTGTACTGATGTTCTATTGCGTAATAAACAATCGGAAGTAGAAAATTATTCATTTTTTCTAATCACTCACATGTATGGAATGCCAAGTCTGCCAATATTAAAAATAAATAAATACATAAATAAATATACAAATAAATGTAAAAAATAAAAAAATAAAAAAATAAATAAATATACATAGAAAAGCAAAAAAAACGAAAATAAATAATTATTTATACATTTATTTCCTTATTTATGTATATATTTATTTTTTTCCATATTTATTTATTTATTCTTTTATTTATTTATACATTTATTCATTTCTACATTTATTTATTTATACATTTATTTATTTTTACATTTATTTATTTATACATTTATGTATTTATACATTTATTTATTTATTCATTTATTTCTTCCTACATTTCTTCCTGCATAGGGTAATGAGGAGGGCGTGGTTTACCTCAGACATAGCAATCGAGCTCAGAGTAAGCGAAGGCGAAGGGTTGAGGCCACAGTGACACCCTGTGGCGAAATACAATAAGTATAGCTCACTGACGTTGATACGGTCTGTGACTGCGAGGTATATGGTCAGAATCCTAAATCTTACTGTGTGACATGGATAGGCTACTCTTTATTCCGGACATGGCAGTAGAACATCGTTTGGTCTGGATTTGTAAAATGTCCTGGGCTAACAAACATGAAACAGGGACTCTGAAACGGAATTGATATTTTCCATTTTTCGGTCAGAACTCACAGAAAGGAAGCAGGGCACATATAGGCTACAGTGAAGTCGACGCAAGCATATTGACCAATGCTTTTGAAACGAGACCATTGCATTTGAATGTAGCCTAATTTCCAAAAACAATACTGACAGCAACAGAAACCAGGGCCGCGGGAAGAGGTTTTAGGTTGTGGGTGCTCACCACTTTTGAATAAGAAACAATATCAAGACTATAAAACTCGTCAAAAAACGTGCACACACTCCAACCACCTGCCTGCACATTACATTTTTGACTTTATTGATTCTGCTTTTATTCGTAATGCAATGGACCGGTCAATGGGACATAAATGAATCCTTAAAGGATGGGACTTTATGGGACATTTGCAATAATAAATAACTTACCGTAGCCTATTTTATAAGTCGCTCCGGAGACGCATATCAGTAAAAAAATGCGCCACGAGGAAGAAAAAAAAAAATATAGCCTAAGTCGCACTGGACTAAGTTGCTTTTTAAAAAAAAAAATGTTATTTCACACAAAAAAAAGTTACAGACCTCCGCTACGGACGTGAGCGCTCTAAAGCGGCACTAAAAGAATGTTTAAAAACTTTCACAGAGACCTCAAACTGAAAGCACAAAGCCTGTCTTTACATTTAATTTCGTTTTGTATTAATTGTATCTTAATTTTAATCGATGTTTCATCAACAAATTTTGATGAATTTAATAAGAAGTAGCTAAATATAGGCTATTAGAAAATAGATAATCAGGACATAATTTTAAGCAGAACAATTCAAAACGAAAGAAAACAGACTGCGCTGCTTATGTAATTCGTATGAAATGTGCATTTCTCTCTGGCGCTGCGAAGATCGCGAGTCGTCAACTTCATCTGTCTAGCCGACACTGACATAAAAAATAAGCAGCGTAGTCTGTTTTCTTTCGTTTTGAATTGTTCTGCTTAAAAGTAGACATTTCAAGCTATCTATATGTCTCAGGTCTGTGAGGCAATAGGCTACCTTATAGGCCTACGCTGAGTTTCGGTTCATTATGAGACGAGCTTCAGGTTCGCCAGCGCCTCCGTGTCCTGATTATCTATTTTCTAATAGCCTTCTTATTTATTAAAATCAGACAATTTTTTGATGAAACATCGATTAAAATTAAGATACAATTAATACAAAACGAAATTAAATGTAAAGACAGGCTTTGTGCTTTCAGTTTGAGGTCTCTGTGAAAGTTTTAAAACATTATTTTAGTACTGCTTTAGAGCGCTCACGTCCGTAGCGGAGAACTGTCTGTAACTTTTTTTTTTTTTTTTTTTAAAAAAAAAAAAAAAAAAAAAAGTCCAGTGCGACTTAGGCTATATTTTTTTTTTTCTTCCTCGTGGCGCATTTTTTGACTGATATGCGTCTCCGGAGCGACTTATAAAATAGGCTACGGTAAGTTATGTATTATTTTTGTGCAAATGTCCCATAAAGTCCCATCCTTTAAGGATTCATTTATGTCCCATTGACCGGTCCATTGCATTACGAATAAAAGCAGAATCAATAAAGTCAAAAATGTAATGTGCAGGCAGGTGGTTGGAGTGTGTGCACGTTTTTTGACGAGTTTTATAGTCTTGATATTGTTTCTTATTCAAAAGTGGTGAGCACCCACAACCTAAAACCTCTTCCCGCGGCCCTGGTTTCTGTTGCTGTCAGTATTGTTTTTGGAAATTAGGCTACATTCAAATGCAATGGTCTCGTTTCAAAAGCATTGGTCAATACCCCTACCTCCTGAAACATGGACCCCCCCCCCCCCAACCCAACCCAACCCAACCCAACCCAACCCAACCTTACCACACCAAAGAAAAAACTGTATGACACTTTACACTATCTGCACTATGGACACTTTACACACACTGCTGCGTGTACACAATCCCACAAAAGACTCTGCAATATATGTTTACATGCTCATGCACTACATATCATCCTGCACTGTTCCCCAACCAGCTGCTGACTCAAATGTCTCTCTTTGCACATATTACAGTATCTTCTATTTTTATTTGTATAGCGTAAATATTTTTGTGAAGTATATAGTTTGTATTTTTTATTTTTTATTTAATTTTTTATCCTTTATTCTTTTAGTTGTATAGGGTAAATACTTATATATAGTATACTTATAGTTAAATCTGTCAGTAGGTTAGTTGTGTATAGGTTTATAGTGGTTTTTTTTACTTCATTGTTGTATGTCTGTATTTATGTAGCACTATGGTCCTGCGAGGCACGACATTTCGTTCCACTGTATGTCCCCACATGTAGCGGAATGACAATAAAGCTCAACTTGAACTTGAACTTGATATGCTTGCGTCGACTTCACTGTAGCCTATATGTGCCCTGCTTCCTTTCTGTGAGTTCTGACCGAAAAATGGAAAATATCAATTCCGTTTCAGAGTCCCTGTTTCATGTTTGTTAGCCCAGGACATTTTACAAATCCAGACCAAACGATGTTCTACTGCCATGTCCGGAATAAAGAGTAGCCTATCCATGTCACACAGTAAGATTTAGGATTCTGACCATATACCTCGCAGTCACAGACCGTATCAACGTCAGTGAGTGATACTTATTGTATTTCGCCACAGGGTGTCACTGTGGCCTCAACCCTTCGCCTTCGCTTACTCTGAGCTCGATTGCTATGTCTGAGGTAAACCACGCCCTCCTCATTACCCTATGCAGGAAGAAATGTAGGAAGAAATAAATGAATAAATAAATAAATGTATAAATACATAAATGTATAAATAAATAAATGTAAAAATAAATAAATGTATAAATAAATAAATGTATAAATGAATAAATGTATAAATAAATAAAATAATAAATAAATAAATATGGAAAAAAATAAATATATACATAAATAAGGAAATAAATGTATAAATAATTATTTATTTTCGTTTTTTTTGCTTTTCTATGTATATTTATTTATATATTTGTTTTTTTATTTTTTATTTTTTACATTTATTTGTATATTTATTTATGTATTTATTTATTTTTAATATTGGCAGACTTGGCATTCCATACACATGACCTGTGCACTTGTAATGACACATCAAGGATGTTAAGAGGCTAAAAGCAGGTTTAAAACTTGCCCCATTGAAGTCAACAGGGTGCAAATTTTAAAAAGAGGATAACACGGTGTAGGCAACACCGATTTTTGTCGTTGTTCTCTGTACTGACAGCACTCCAAATTTACAAAAAAATGAGCTCAATGTTAAAATTGACCGGAGTTCTCCTTTAAGGGATAGTTAACCCGAAAATGAAAATTCTGTCGTCATTTACTCACCCTCGTGTTATTACAAACCTGAATGACTTTCTTCTCCTGAACACAAAAGAAGATAGTTTGAAGAATGTTGGTAACAAAACAGTTAACAGTAGCCATTGACTTTTAAAGTACTTTTTTCCTATTATGGAAGTTAGTGGCTACCGTCAACTGTCTAGTTACTGACATTCTTCAAAATATATTTTTGTGTTCAGCAGAAGAAGAAACTTTTACAGGTTTGGAACAACATGAGGGTGAGTAAATGAGGCAAGTAAATTTGCATTTTAAGGTGAACTATCCCTTTAATAACACTAAATGTTTTCAGATTACCAGAGTACATATTTAACTGTTACATATTTAAGCTAATTTCAATCATTCTAAGTTGACCGAAGTTAGAAATGCACTTTACTTAATTTAAAAGCTGATGAATGAACAAGTTCTAATTTGCCATTTATCTCTTCTTAGATTCCAAAGGCATGCTGGCTCTTAAAATCCTGCCTGTAATTCTTCCCCCGCCTGTGTACAAGATTGGCCACAAAACCTTTCGGCCAACTGTTCAAGAGGCAAGAACATCATTCATTGATGTACAACCTGTAAGTAAAACAACAGGGGACAATAGAGCAGGCTCATTTCTTTACACCTGTTTGTAGGGCTGCATGATAAATCGTTTTAATCGTGATCATGGTTATTGCTGCTTGGATCTGACACACATTTTATTTTCTCACAACTCTAAGTTAATTTAAGATGTTATTTAACTAATTTAATTTAACTAATTTAAGACTAATTAAGACTAATTTAAGACTCCTCTTATGAAAACCTAAGACACACTTTTAAATAATTATCTGTGTCTGATATTGTTTTTCCCTCATTTAGTCTGGAACCAACATGGTGCTTTACCTGGAAAGGCAGAGAGAAGCGAAACCCTTCCCCTTTGTCTTGGAGCTTGGAATGGCTGGACAGTTTTTTGTGGTGGTGAATGGGCAAGCTCTGGAACAGTTGACTCTCCTCAAGGCTGTGGATGTTTGTTTCAAGGCATTTTATTGTCTTGACATTCACTATCCAAAACAATGTGCCCCTGTTTGGGAATTTTTGCAGCAGGTAGTTTATGGAATGCCTGGGACAGAAAATTCAAGCATACGTTTTTTGCGGGCCTCTATTTTTGCTGCGGAGGATTAAATGATAGACTTTAATTTAATTGAGCAATTATGTAATTTTTTTCCTTTCTTTTTTTGTTTTGAATTTTTGTGTAGAGATCCTTTAGCTATTTTTTATTGCTGCTAGGTACACAAAATTCAAGTATACCATTTTCACGTGTCTCCATTTTTGCTGCACAGGACTAATTGAATCTAATTGAATGTTTATTTAACTGAATTGCAATGATATATTAATGTTTTTTTTTTTATTGTATCTTTGTGAAGAGAATCTTTATTGTGTACAGTTTATATGCAGAGTTTTCACGTGTCTCCATTTTTGCTGCACAGGACTAATTGAATGTTTATTTAAATGAATTGCAATGATATATTATTGTTTTTTTTTTGTTTTTTGTTTTTTGTATCTTTGTGAAGAGAATCTTTAGCTATACAATTTATATGCAGAGTTTTATGCTGCAGTTGACTAATTGTTGATTACACGAATGTATTTATGATTATATTAATTTCCTGTAATAAACTTTAATTGAATCAATAAACAGTTGTGTTATTGTTATTAAGATTATTTAAAAAAATTTGTTATTAGTATTGTTATTATTATCATCTAAAATGAATAACCTGTAACATGGCGTTGTTTTACCCAGCACTGATTAAAAAACAACCCAGCAAATGGGTTAATGTATAAAAACCCAGCCTGCTGGGTTAAAATAACCCAGCATGTGTTCTGTCCAATATTTACCCAGCGCTGGGTTGCCAAATAACCCAAATTGGGTTGTTTTTAACCCAGCATTTTTTAGAGTGTATATTAAATATATTTCACTCAGTTTTGATTAGCTTATGACACTGGTTAAAATGCTAAAATACTGCCTTATGCGTAATGTAGCATGTTTGTGAATATCTGCTTAGGTGTAATGTGATTTAGTGCAAATATATTTCAGCCTCTGGTAAAATATGTGATACTGTCTAAATACATTATATTTTTATATAAATGTTCGGTTTTGGTTAGCCTATGACAGTGTTTATCATGCTTCAATACTGCCTTATGCATAGATGTTTGTGAATAGAGGTGTAAATTTTTTTAAATGTAGCGATGTGTCGTTCGCGAACGATCCGTTCATTGCGTGCGTCACTAAATGCGTGTGGTGTATATAGCCCATCAACAGATACTCGCGGTGACGCGGTCTACGGCCCATAAATAGATATTTCTCCATCCTATGGCCCATCAACAAAACATTGTGCGTCCATAACCATCAATTGCTCATCAGTTTACTTTGGATAATGTATGCTAACAGTTTTATTTTGTTGTTGTTTTTTTTAGGAATGTGTCTGCATCAAGCTCTCCTTCTCCAGCACCCCGCAGAGGGGCACGCAGGTGTCGTTCAGTTCTCAGTGCGATGGAGAATCATCCCGAGTAAGGCCATTAGTGATCGATAATGATAATAATACAGTGTCTTTGATTGTGTTATCAGTATGCTCACAGTGTGTTTGGTTTTGTTTTTTACAGATGTGACAATGAACTTGTCCAAGCACCTGTCCCGAAGAGAGCCAAGGCTAACCAGCAGGCAAGCAACAGGCAGTCCACTCTGGCATGGAAAACAGAGACTGATGCTGACATGGTTTGTTTATTTTGCTCACATTTGATTTGCTTAGAGCCCGCATCAACGGGGCATAAGCATTTACTGTGAGATACCTGCCTTTACTTTTGTTTATTTATCGCTCACAATTGCTTTGTTTATAGCCGACTGATTCTTTTTTTATTTTGATTAAATATGAAAGAACATTTTGTTGACTAGATTTGGGTACAGTTTTTACTGTAGAATATACTGCCACATCAAATAAGCTTTTGTTTAGCAACTTCTGCTCATATGTTCTATATATATATATATATATATATATATATATATATATATATATATAATACAATTTTTGTCAAAAATAAAGTCATCAACTAAGATGTTAGCTGTTCCAATGTTGGCTATATTCAAACTAATGAATACATATGATAAAATATAGGCCTATAAATTTTACAAAGAAAGAGTGCACTTGAAATATTGTTGAAATTGTAATTATTGTTGTAATTGTAACCTTTTTAATAAAATAGCAAAACATATTTACAAGATAGATGTAAGCAAAATCTTAAATGGTCAATATAAGTCTTCTAAATATATCTTTTGTCCTTGCATTCATTCTTGGCTCAGTCAGTGTCACACCTGAATGAATGGCTCATTATGCAAGTCATTACGCATAATGGGTGGGACATTGTATTCTCAGGTGTAAACCACTCCTCCTTCACGCCCCCCTCGCATATTGGCTTTCCAAGCAAAACCTGTCTTACACAATTTAAATCAATGTATTGTTTTATGTGAACGATAAAGCAATACTATTTTCACATCATTTTGAAGCCAGAACTCGAAGCGACAACATCCATTAGTCAAAAGTCTTGTGGACACATATTTAGTATGAGTTTTGTGGTCTTATTTAGCAACTTTCATTTTTATTTTTTTCAATAACCACGCATAAACATTATTCTCTTAAAAATACAAACATCTACATACATGTTGCTCACATATTATGGTAGCCCTGTTTGTGCTATATAGAGTGAATTTACACCTTTGCCATTAACATGTTTATAAATAACTGAAAAAAGCACAAATGTCAGGGCATGTCAAAACATCCCAAGGGCCCCAAAAACACCTCAGACCCCAGAGGGTTAAAGCACTGCACTGGTCCCAGTTCAAAACACTTTACGCACTATCCTCTCCTCAAGCACCAGTAATTCTAAAGAACACTTCTTACACTTCTACTTGGTCTGTAGTAGGCTACAGTGTGAAAGTGTGTGTGTGTGTGTGTGTGTGTGTGTGTGTGTGTGTGTGTGTGTGTGTGTGTGTGTGTGTGTGTGTGTGTGTGTGTGTGTGTGTGTGTGTGTGTATAAAGTCTTTCAGTCCAGCGTGTACTATATACAGACTTCAGATCAATCTCACCGGTAAGGAAGTCGAATCCGGGAGCAGAATAATCTAGGAAGTTTCTGACAGTTTAAAGTCCTCCGAGGCGAGTAATCCAGCCAACGGATATACTTCACAAAGGAACGGCAGCAAAGCGCTTCAAAACCAACCAGAAAAAAAGTAATCCAGAATCGATCGGGTGAGTTTTGTGAATAAGAGCACGCTCTCCCGAACGCCGGTATGCTGGTTCCTTATATGGGGAAAGCAGTTAAAATAAATGACAGAACATACACTGTTATTCATCAGTATTACTATACATAAGCTTCCCCTTATGTGGCCACGCTACATAAACAGTATTTTTAATGCTAGAATACCTTCAAATTCTAGTTTTATTGTGTTGTTTTAAGTTCCATGTGGAAATTGTAAATACGCTTCATTTATATCTGTTGTACGTCTCATCTTTTTAAACACTCCAAACTCTCACACAGTTTAATCTGACCTCATTTTATTTCAGATAACATCTACCAATAAGGCCTATCGTTAAAGTATTACATTAATCTAGCCTTGAGGTCGTCAGTCGTTCTCATCTCAGCTCATTAAGTTTTAATGTGACCCCGCCCACGGAGAGCGCGTGCTATTCAAACGCAAATTATCTGAGGCTGGATAACACACACCGCGAGTTCACTTTCAGACTCATGTACTTTACGACGCTGTGAGGAATAATACTATCTTAATAATAATCCTGGAAAATTTACCTCAGAAGTTCTGGAAGTTTCATTTCGAGGATCAACGGACCCTGCTGAGGAATAGGTCAGTTCAATATTTGCTTTGTTCTAATCGCAAGTGTCTGTACATGCAAAAAAACTGTTTAAATATGAATCGCTTTTCTGTGTGTGAATGAATGAACAGCTTTTACCAAACTCTATTGCTATACAGAGATGAGTAAAAATCAACTAAAAAATCGGATAGATTATAAAGTTTTTACTGTAAAATACTGTCACATCAAATAAGCTTATAATGTTGCCAATTTCTGCTCATGTTATATATATATATATATATATATATATATATATATATATATATAATGTTTTGTCAAAAATAAAGTAATCAACTAAAATGTTATTGTAGGCCTAGTGTTTTTTCCAATGTAGGCTATATTCAAACTAATGAATCCTTAACTTTGAAATACATATGATAAAATGTATACTTTAGTTTTTACAAAGAAAGATTACACTGGAAATATTGTTAACATTTTAATTGTTGTTGTCATAGATCGCACCTCTTTGGCTCTCTCCACTCATCAAAGAACACCTTCACCGGAGTATTGAACTTCATTTCCCATAAGCCCCGTACCTAGGTCTAATCACCCGCACAGGTGTTCCCAATTCTCCTCTCCATATAAACTGCCTTCTGACTCTCACACACTGCGAAGTCTTGTTCTGCCCTGGCTAACATTACCAAGCATTTACTCTTTGTTATCGATTCTCCGTGTATTGACCTGTGACTGTTTATCGACTCCCGTTTCTTCGTCTTCTGCCTGCCCTGACCTTTTGCCTGTTACCATTTATGATTCTGGATATTGCTGCCTGCCTCGACATCTGCCTGGTATTGTTTATGTTCTTGGATTTCCTGCGACATTGTCTACGCTGTACTCTGACCACTGCCTGTTTGACCATTCTTAATAAATATACTGCAAATGGATCCGAACACCTCTGGCTCTACATCACAGTTGTTGTAATTGTATAACCTTTTTAATAAAATAGCAAATATATATATATATATATATATATATATGTATGTGTGTGTGTAAGGATAGATGTAAACAAAATCTTAAAAGGTCAATATAAGCCTTCTCTTTAAATTATTTTTATTGTGCTTTATTAGTGACACATTTGGGTAGATAATATATTCCAAAACTTTCTGAAAATACAGTGAGAACAATTAACTGCACTATTACTAGAAATGTTTACCTTGGATATTATACAATTTGCAAGCACAATTTGTAAAAAAACAACAACTGTGTTTCCAACTGTGAACCAATTTTATATATATACACTCACCTAAAGGATTATTAGGAACACCATACTAATACTGTGTTTGACCCCCTTTCGCCTTCAGAACTGCCTTAATTCTACGTGGCATTGATTCAACAAGGTGCTGAAAGCATTCTTTAGAAATGTTGGCCCATATTGAAAGGATAGCATCTTGCAGTTGATGGAGATTTGTGGGATGCACATCCAGGGCACGAAGCTCCCGTTCCACCACATCCCAAAGATGACCTATTGGGTTGAGATCTGGTGACTGTGGGGGCCATTTTAGTACAGTGAACTCATTGTCATGTTCAAGAAACCAATTTGAAATGATTCGAGCTTTGTGATATGGTGCATTATCCTGCTGGAAGTAGCCATCAGAGGATGGGTACATGGTGGTCATAAAGGGATGGACATGGTCAGAAACAATGCTCAGGTAGGCCGTGGCATTTAAACGATGCCCAATTGGCACTAAGGGGCCTAAAGTGTGCCAAGAAAACATCCCCCACACCATTACACCACCACCACCAGCCTGCACAGTGGTAACAAGGCATGATGGATCCATGTTCTCATTCTGTTTACGCCAAATTCTGACTCTACCATCTGAATGTCTCAACAGAAATCGAGACTCATCAGACCAGGCAACATTTTTCCAGTCTTCAACTGTCCAATTTTGGTGAGCTCGTGCAAATTGTAGCCTCTTTTTCCTATTTGTAGTGGAGATGAGTGGTACCCGGTGGGGTCTTCTGCTGTTGTAGCCCATCCGCCTCAAGGTTGTGCGTGTTGTGGCTTCACAAATGCTTTACTGCATACCTCGGTTGTAACGAGTGGTTATTTCAGTCAAAGTTGCTCTTCTATCAGCTTGAATCAGTCGGCCCATTCTCCTCTGACCTCTAGCATCAACAAGGCATTCTCGCCCACAGGACTGCCGCATACTGGATGTTTTTCCCTTTTCACACCATTCTTTGTAAACCCTAGAAATGGTTGTGCGTGAAAATCCCAGTAACTGAGCAGATTGTGAAATACTCAGACTGGCCCGTCTGGCACCAACAACCATGCCACGCTCAAAATTGCTTAAATCACCTTTCTTTCCCATTCTGACATTCAGTTTGGAGTTCAGGAGATTGTCTTGACCAGGACCACACCCCTAAATGCATTGAAGCAACTGCCATGTGATTGGTTGATTACATAATTGCATTAATATCTTTTTAAAGATATCTATCAATGTAAGCAAATATCATTTGGGAATTACTTGTCTTTCGAATATCTGGGTATTGTGTTAAAAGGTGCTCCACGCATTTTACTTTTCATTATTTACAGGCCTCCAAAATACTCTCCAGCCTTTGCTGAGGACTTTACAGAACTGTTATCAACAATTACCTCAGAGTTTGACTGTTTTGCCATTGCTGGAGATTTTAACATCCATATAGATAATGCAGAAAATAATATGGCAAAAGAAATCAAAACTGTTTTAAAAACTTTTGATCTGACTCAGCATGTACATGGACCCACACACAATCGTGGACACACTTTAGATTTACTTATCAGTAAGGGTCTAAACATTTCATCGATTGTTATTAAGGATGTAGCACTGTCTGATCATTTCTGTATTTTCTTTGATATATTGATCTCTCCTGCCACTGAAGCTAGATCTGTGTCTGTCAAGAAGAGATGCTTAAATGAGAACACTAGTGTCCTATTTATGAAGGCTATATCTTTAACACCAAGCATATCTGCTGACTCTGTTGATTTTCTCCTTGATTCTTTTAACTCAAAAGTTAAAGGTGTAATTGATGATATTGCTCCTGTGAAAGTCAGGAAGAAGAGTGGCAGACAAAAGGCACCTTGGAGAAACTCAACAGCAGTGCAAAATATGAAAAGACAATGCAGAAAAGCAGAGCGCATGTGGCGGAAGACAAAACTTGTAGTCCATTATAACATCTACAAAGACAGCCTTCATGCTTTCAATATGGAACTAGGCAAAGCTAGACAGACTTTCTTCTCAAATATTATAAACAGTAATTTAAACAACACACGCACTCTTTTTGCTACTGTAGAGAGACTGACAAACCCCCCAAGCCAGATTCCCAGTGAAATGCTCTCAGACAGCAAGTGCAGTGAGTTTGCTTCCTTCTTCTCTGACAAAATCAATAATATCAGAAAGGTGATCAGCACATCCTTGAGTTGCGCTGGGGTCAGACAGATCAAACCACCTGAGAAAGTAGTTACTATGTCTGATTTCAAAGAAATTGATGGCAAAATTTTGGAAGAAACCGTACAGCACCTTAAAACATCAACCTGCGCTCTTGACACACTTCCCACATCTTTTTTCAAAAGTGTGTTAAACAGTTTAGAAGCAGATCTTCTAGAAGTGGTAAATGCTTCACTTCTCTCTGGGAGTTTTCCAAACTCCCTAAAAACTGCAGTTGTCAAGCCCCTCCTGAAAAAGAGCAATCTGGATAAGACCATATTAAGCAACTATAGACCAATCTCAAATCTTCCTTTCATAGGTAAGATCATTGAAAAAGTTGTCTTCAATCAGCTGAACAAATTCTTATGCTCGAATGGATACTTTGACAATTTTCAATCTGGTTTCCGACCGCATCACAGCACAGAGACAGCACTCATAAAGATAATAAACGATATTCGCTTAAATACTGATTCAGGCAAATTATCAGTGCTGGTACTACTCGACCTCAGTGCTGCATTTGACACTGTCGATCACAACATACTTCTGGACAGGCTGGAAAACTGGGTGGGGCTTTCTGGGATAGTCCTAAAATGGTTCAGGTCATACTTAGATGGGAGAGGTTATTATGTGAGTATAGGAGACCATAAGTCTGAGTGGACACCCATGACATGCGGAGTCCCTCAAGGCTCAATTCTTGCGCCACTCCTGTTCAACCTGTATATGCTCCCAATGAGCCAAATAATGAGAAATAACCAAATTGCTTACCACAGCTATGCAGACGACACACAGCTCTACTTAGCCCTATCGCCCAACGATTATAGCCCCATTGACTCCCTGTGCCAATGCATTGATGAAGTCAACAGTTGGATGTGTCAAAACTTTCTTCAGTTAAACAAAGACAAAACTGAAGTCATTGCGTTTGGAAACAAAGATGAAGTTCTCAAGGTGAACGCATACCTTCACTCTAGGGGTCAAACAACCAAAAATCAAGTCAGGAATCTTGGAGTGACACTAGAGTCAGAGCTTAGTTTCAGTAGTCATGTCAAAGCAATAACTAAATCAGCATACTATCATCTGAAAAATATTGCAAGAATTAGATGCTTTGTTTCCAGACAAGACTTAGAGAAACTTGTGCATGCTTTCATCACCAGCAGGGTGGATTATTGTAATGGACTCCTCACTGGCCTTCCCAAAAAGACCATCAGACAGTTGCAGCTCATACAGAACGCTGCCGCTAGGATTCTGAGCAGAACCAGAAAATATGAACATATCACACCAGTCCTCAGGTCTTTACACTGGCTCCCAGTTAAACTTAGGATTGATTTTAAAGTATTATTACTGGTATATAAATCATTCAATGGCCTAGGACCTCAATACATTGCAGATATGCTCACTGAATATAAACCCAACAGATCACTCAGATCATTAGGATCATATCAGCTTGAAATACCAAGGGTTCACTCTAAGCATGGCGAGTCTGCTTTTAGCTATTATGCCAGCCGCAGCTGGAACCAGCTTCCAGAGGAGATCAGATGTGCTCCTACTGTAGTCACATTCAAATCCAGACTCAAAACACATCTGTTTAACTATGCATTTACTGAATGAGCACTGTACAAATGTTCGTCCGACTGTTTGTACTGTTTTTTATTTTTAATTTTTCTAAACTGTTTTAATTATTCTTATTTCTTTTTATTATTTTAATTTCTTCTATGTAAAGCACTTTGAATTGCCATTGTGTATGAAATGTGCTATATAAATAAACTTGCCTTGCCTTGCCTTGCCTAATGAGAAATTGAACAGGTGTTCCTAATAATCCTTTAGGTGAGTGTATATATATATTACACTTCCTGAGAGGCCAACATCTGAATAATGAAAATAAATAATCTCAAATTTGATCATTTCAAGACATCAAATACTTTTATTAATTTAAAAGTGAAGTGAATAATATTCTGCAGCAGTAAACATGATAAATGATAAGAGAAATAGATAAACAGATTTTTATATGAACCAATAACTAAGCAAAAAATAGACAAACTTTTACTTCACATAAGAGTAATGTAACACTCAAACTAATGCTGTTGGGTATTTGAGCTTCATATTTATTTTATGTTATATTATTTTATTTAATAAATCACTAATAACTGAGTTTATAGCTGAACTCAAACTTGATCTTTCAGTAAAATCACAGTTAAATAATTTCTCTATGAGACTAACTGTGAATGTTAATCTTTGACTAATTTCACCAGTTATAAAATGCCACAATGACTGTGGGAAACGGGAAGACTCCTCTAGTGGTCATCAAGAGCACTTCATTATTTAATGTGACTTTTTAAAATAATTTATAGGAAAAATGACTCATTGATTACTCTGTGAGGAAACAAACAAATATACAGAATTGATTGTCTTTTATAAATATTAATTTCTTAAATCTAACCATGGCAGAAAGTTTATAAACAAAAAAATGTTTTGTTTTGTTTTTTTTTAAGAAAATTCGATAATAATTTGTTACATTTATATAGCGCTTTTCTAGGTACTCAAAGCGCTTTACATGAAAGGGGGGAATCTCCTCAACCACCACCAATGTGCAGCTCCACCTGGATGATGCGACGGCAGCCATATTGCGCCAGAACGCCCACCACACACCAGCTTACTGGTGGAGAGGAGACAGTGATCAGCCAATCAGTATATGGGGATGATTAGGAGGCCATGATGGACAGAGGCCAAGGGGCAAATTTGGCCAGGATGCCGGGGTTACACCCCTACTCTTTTTCGAAGGACATCCTGGGATTTTTAATGACCCCAGAGAGTCAATAAAAAAGTGTACAGAGTAAACAAATTACAATTTAATAGTAAATGTAAAAATATATTTCTGAAAAAGAATAATGATCTTAACAATAATGTACATTTACCAATGATGGTTTAAATAATGTAAAGCTGTATATGTTGCTCTCTGCTGAAAATTAATATATATATAAAGTTAGTATTCCTCCAGGAGGCGCTCGACATAATAAATGTAATAAAACATGCATGGACTGTGTCCGAAATCGCCACTAGACCCTTAAATAGGCCATAATTTGAGAGAACAGCCATTTGTAGTGGTGTCCGACACCATAGAGGACGTTATTGAGTGCACTCATTCAATCCCACAATGCACCGCAATAACGAGTGTACGGCTGCGTCCGAAAGCTGATAAATGCTGCCGGACTCATTCCAAGGTCGGAAGACATCAAGGCACGTCCGAATGCAATGTTAGCTCACTCGTCTCCTGACAAACCTTCATCTGATCGATTTTTGAAGGCAGCATAGATGTATCCTTCTCTGCCTTTAATATCCCACAATCCTGTGCTTTCCATTCTCTGACAGTTGAGCTAGAAAAATAAAGATGGCGTCTGATAGTTGCGGCTGGTGGTTGTGTGTAAATGTACATTTTTGATCAACGATTTCTACTTATGATGTCATTTCTAGTGAGAAATTACTATTGTAGTCATTAAATATTCTCTCAGTTTTCACTAAAGCTCGCTCTGTTTTGTTGTAGATCAGGGACGGACTGACAATCTGTGCGTTCTGGAAAAGTCCAGAACGGCCGTCCAACCGAGGGACGAGAAAAAAAGTCTAATAAAGCAATACAGCCAACAGCAGGGGCACTAATCACTTATATGCTACGTGTAAAAAACAACAACTGAGGAAGAAGAGTCGGCCTATAGCCACTGACAGAAAGTTAGTTTTATAAGGCTGCACTTTTAAATTTGCTTACATTATATTTGAATAGCAGTGGTCTCCAACGTGGTGCCTGTGAGTTGCCCGCTAAACACATTCTATAAATAGCCCCAACTTGCCGTCGGGGTTCCAGACTTCGAATAAATGGTATAATTTTGCGACCTTTTCAACTAAACGTTTCAATTTGAACTTTTGCCTCTACAAAATTACCCAACTCTCTTTGATTATACGCTGTCATTTGCGTTGCGTATGAGAAACATCAAATGGCAAACGCTCAAAAAGCGGAACAAAACTGGTTTGATCTGAGCAGCGCATTATCAGCTCGGCCCAAATAACAGCGATCGCGGACAAAGCAGCTGTGCGGGCTGATCTCGATCACGCGAACATTAGGCTATTACACAGAGCTGTGCGATCCACTGAGAAGCATTTTGTCACAGTGTCTGGTTTGTGTTCCCTGGGTCACCACTAGATGTCCTCCTTCCCCACGGTGTCTGTCACATTCTTGAACTACATTCCCCACGATCCTTGCTTCCTCATTGCACTCAGCTGTCCCTTGTCACTAATCATTGCACTCAGCCTATTCCCCATTAGCATTGTCATTTCCCTGTATATATAAGCCTGTCTGTTTTAGTGTTTGTCACGGAGTCATTGTTAGATGTCACACTACACTTTTGATCTGTGTTCCTAGCCTGTTCTTGTTTGTTTCTTGGTTATTTTGTATTTGGACTGCTATTATGGATTTTGACCCATGCATGGATGACTACGAGTTGGATTGCCCTAACATTAAAGATACTGCAAATGGATCTTCCTGTTTCCTGTGTGTGTTCCGTGACAGAACGACTCCGTCAAGACGGAGATCCAGCGGAATGGATTTATGTGGCGCTTCCCCAACCACGAGGACAGAGAGGAGGCAGCAGAGATGGAATTCACCAGTGGAAGAGGTCCCTCCCCGCATGAACATTTTTCAATGCCTGGCATTATGGACCCGCCAGACCGAGGAGGCCATGGCGGTCAACAGATCAGAGTTCCATTCGCTGCAGGTCCCGTTCAGCTCAGAGCCTGCACATCGCCACCCGAAACAGAGGAGGAGAAAGAAGACCTCCTCTGTGATTGGTCCGGTGGTCCCGAGTCCGGTGGTCCCAGTTCCGGTGGTCTCGAGTCCGGTGGTCCGGAGGAGGAGGAAGACTTCCTGCCTCCCCAATGACCCGGAGGCCGTCCCTGCAGGCGTGGAGGAAGCACAGGACGTCTGCCGATCCAGAGACTGTTCCTGAGCCTGTGTCTTCGGACAAGATGGCCGCCGCCAAGCCTGTTCACGTCACGCCTGCCGAGCCTGTGTCTTCGGACAAGATGGCCGCCGCCGAGCCTGTTCACGTCACGCCTGCCGAGCCTGTGTCTTCGGACAAGATGGCCGCCGCCGAGAGTGTTCACGTCACGCTTGCCGAGCCTGGGTCTTCAGACAAGATGGCCGCCGCCGAGCCTGTTCACGTCACGCCTGCCGAGCCTGTGTCTTCGGACAAGATGGCCGCCGCCGAGCCTGTTCACGTCACGCCTGCCGAGCCTGTGTCTTCGGACAAGATGGCCGCCGCCGAGCTTGTTCACGTCACGCCTGCCGAGCCTGTTTCCCCTGACAAGATGGCCGCCGTGGTGTCTGTTCCTGAGCCTGAGCCGGTGGTGTCTGTTCCTGAGCCTGAGCCGGTGGTGTCTGTTCCTGAGCCGGTGGTGTCTGTTCCTGAGCCTCCGCCCTGGCCGCCCGAGGGAAAGTCTCCGCCCTGGCCGCCCGAGGGAAAGTCTCCGCCCTGGTCGCCCGAGGGAAAGTTTCCGCCCTGGTCGCCCGATGGACTGTCCGCTCTGCCCTGGCCGCCCGAGGGAGAGTCTCCGCCCTGGCCGCCCGATGAACTGTCGTCTCCGCCCTGGCTGCCAGATGGACTGTCACTCCCTGTCCCCGTTTCCCTCCATGGACCTGGCCCCCCATCCCTCCCCCTGATCCTCCACCAGTCCACCTCCCGCCTGAACTTCTGTTTTGTCTGTCACGTCTTGGAGCGTCTGGTAGCTGCTCCGTAGAGGGGGGGTTATGTCACAGTGTCTGGTTTGTGTTCCCTGGGTCACCACTAGATGTCCTCCTTCCCCACGGTGTCTGTCACATTCTTGAACTACATTCCCCACGATCCTTGTTTCCTCATTGCACTCAGCTGTCCCTTGTCACTAATCATTGCACTCAGCCTATTCCCCATTAGCATTGTCATTTCCCTGTGTATATGAGCCTGTCTGTTTTAGTGTTTGTCACGGAGTCATTGTTAGATGTCACACTACACTTTTGATCTGTGTTCCTAGCCTGTTCTTGTTTGTTTCTTGGTTATTTTGTATTTGGACTGCTATTATGGATTTTGACCCATGCATGGATGACTACGAGTTGGATTGCCCTAACATTAAAGATACTGCAAATGGATCTTCCTGTTTCCCGTGTGTGTTCCGTGACACATTTCAATTCAGCGCAGAATTCTCTATCTCTATTATAAACCCACAAATGACTATGTGATTTAAGCTTGTAAAAAGCCAGATGAAACAGCGCTGATATTCTCAACATATTGACGCAAAAAAAAAAAAAAAAAAAAAACAGGTGAAACATTGTTCCGACAACAAACCAGCTAGAAGACATTTCACACCAAAACTTATGAATTAATGCCTAATGCAGTAGGCCTAATGTTTTGTTTAGAAGTTATGGCAGTTTATTTTTATTTTATTTTTCATTTATATTTATACAAAATGTTTGGGCTACTGTTTTTGATAACACATACAATAGGTTTATAGAAAATCAACAAAAAAATCAATAAATATTTTCATAATTTTTCAGGAATTGTTTTTTTTTATTAAACGCTTGTAAGTCTGAACCAGAATATCAAGATATTTTATTATTTCCCATATGATGGTGAAAAGTAAAAAAGCGTCACCATATTATGTAGGCCTATAATACATATTGGAGTATAACAAATACAAATTCCTTCTAGATTATTTTATCCCTTGAGGTAGCCCTCGCAAACAAAAAGGTTGGAGAGCCCTCACCCCTGGTGGTATATAGTAACTATGTTTTATAATTACAAGTTTGTGTAATTTGGGGTTTCTGTAGCCAGTGACATTTCATTATTTGTATTTTATGGCATTGTACATTTTCTGTTTTTATTTGAAGGCTGAGGCTTCATTAATAAACACAACCCCAATAATCATCATTAGTTTTGAGATGTTACTTGCTGTGAATAGCTTGTCTGATAGGCTACAGTAGTGTGGCATAGTATCAGCACATCCTGGCTAGTGTCTGTTGCACACGGCTAGGCGAATGGGATGATGGGCCTATTTGGGAGAAAGTCCAGGGCTGTTTTTTAGCCCCAGTCCGTCCCTGTTGTAGATCATTAAACTGTTACGCTGCCTAAGAAGAGTGTCTGAAATCAGTTTTGAGACGTATCTTCGTACGCAAACGCTGCCTTCAGAGTCATTGCCTGCAGCCAGTCTAGAGTTCTCAACAGGCCTGAAAATTACAACCCGACCCGACCCAGCCCGTGGCTTTTAAAGCCCGGACCCGATGTAACCCGACACATCAACATGAATTATCTGCCCGAACCCGGCCCGCGGCGGAATTTTTTTTTCTCATACACGTATTATCATGACCAGCAGACGCGAATTCAAATCAACCTTTAATGTTCACGCCTTTTAACAATACAAACAACTGAAACAATAAACTTTAAATATATAAATAGGCTGTAGTAGCGACGGTGAATTCACCTGCGGCAAGTTTACTTTTCACCAACTCCATCTTCTTCTCCAGGCTAAAGGCGTGCACGCAGCGGCGTCAGGTCTGCCCCCGCCCCTCTCCATGACGCACGTTGCACGCAGCAGCCAGACTTTCTTTACGGTGAACAGCAGCGATGATTAATAAATGTTTTGTTTTTGTACTGAGCGGAAAAGATTAAGCCCGAGGTCCGACCCGACCCGAGTCATTTGCTTATATTTTCGACCCGAACCCGGCCCGAACCCACGGGTCCCGTCGGGTTTGTCGGGCCGACCCGACCCGTTGAGAACTCTAAGCCAGTCCCCTATCTTCACACAGATCTTCAACAGATCACTTGAGCTGTATGAAGTTTCTTCCTGCTTCAAACGCTCCACCATCATCCCCGTCCCAAAAATCACTGGACTGAATGACTACTGACCTGTTACCTTAACATCTGTGGTCATGAAGTCATTTGAAAGACTGGTGCTGGCCCACCTGGAGGACCTCACTGGACCCTTGCTGGACAGTTTGCTTATCGAGCAATCAGGTCTGTGGATGATGCAGTCAACTTGAGAGAGAATAGAGGGCACCTTCCATCAAAAAACTGACAGGTTTATCGCTTTATTGCCCTCAAAGCCACGCCCCTTTTGACCGTGCGAATTTCTCCTCCTTTCTAGCTCCTCCCACTTATGGGCTGTACAGTACACCGTGGGAAAATCCGTGGGACTTGTGCCACGCCTCCTTGTGGGTTGAACACCTGAACCGTGGGAAAATTTCCCACACTCAGTAGTTCTAAACGATATAAACTTTTTTAAGAAATGTACAATAAAGACATAGCCAGAGTGTGAGATGTTTTTATTTATTAAAGAAGACAGATGTACATTCATCACTTTTAAAACATCAATGAAATAAGTTAAAATAGCATTTTTCTCTAAAAAGAGTTATTAAAAAATTAGTTAGTGTTATTTTAAGATGTTAAGACATTTTTTAAATGTTGATTTGTAAAACTGTTACATAAAACACAAACTAGTTTAAAAAGTCTTACGTTTTTACATACCATTCGTTAAAGGAGTTTAAAAGATATATAACTGCCTTGTGGTGGAGCAGTGTAAAGAATGTCCATTCAGTCCAAAGGTCTGACAGGATTGACATTTTCTGAAGGTTACAGAGAGACACACGCAAACTCCACCCCTACCCCCGCCCACAACAGATGTCACCGTGGGAAAAAACAACAGTGTCTTTCAGCTCCCAAATAGAAAATGCGACCGGTCACTTCAGTGTCCGAACTTAAAAGACAACAGAAAGAGTGTGCAACGGCCCGAAGAGACCACACCCCCTAACACGCCCCTCACAAAGCTCATAGGTTGTGTAAAATTAAGACACACCTCTCAGATGTCATTGGATGACACAAATGACATCACTCATGGGAGTCCCCCTCCAAACTTGAAGTGAAATACTACTTGTTTTATCGATGCTTTTTTATACAGCTTTTATGTAAACCACTTTAAACATTCATATGAAATGTGGTAAATAGTCATGGCTTCCAATATTTAATTGTCACAAAATTATTCTATATTTTAAAGTATAGCCCATAGAGTTTTTAAGGCTCTCTCAGCTATCACACCCCACACACACACACACGCACGCACACACACACACACATACACACAGCGCCGCAATGTCTACCAAGGTGTTATGGGCCATATGATACCATCCTGCATATTTTATTTTTTCTCTTTTTGACGGATCTGTGTGAATTAGTTTTATTGCAGAGCTTATTTGAAGAGATGGGTTAAATTCGACATGTTTTTTTCTAGTCATACAAATCAGGTATCAGATTCCCTACCACATGTAGAGATGAAGGGTTTCTTTGAAAATGAAGCGGGGAAAAAGGTGTTTATAAAAAGCGTCGTATCGCAATCTTTAAAAGGAGCCAAAACTATTTTATTCGCGTACCAAGCCGCCGAAGGAGACACAACATCGAGTCAGCGCAATGTCTACAAATCATCATCATGGACCAGAAGGAGACGAAGCCTCATCGGATCAGAATTTTCATTCGGAATTAGTGCAAATTCTGAACGACCTATGTGAGTTTTTTTATCATAAATTATAACCTACAAAATTGAAAAGATATCTCAATAAATGCTTTTATTTGCAGATGACACATCATTCCCCAGAGGTGTCTCGCCAGATGATTTTTTTCAAGGTACGGGATATATTTTTGTTATGTCTTTTTTAATATTTACTATTTTTAATATTTGTTTTAAAGAAAAAAGCAACTCATAGGTGTATTTCAACAGAAATCACAGAGGACGCACCGACTCATAGCTCCGCCCACCCGCCGGAGCCAACTAAGTACCCATTGGTTGTTGATCCAAACCCGTCCAATCAAATTTACGAAGACGTCACTCCAAATACAACCCCTCGACCCCTGCTCTGTGTGGGCACAGAGAGTACCGAACGTCAAACCTCACCTCCAGTCGAAGAGGAGAATTCTTTCCGTTCGACCCTGTCTTTGGCTTCGACAAACACCGGACTGATTAACATCATTGACGCTTCACACAAAGGGGTGAAACGTCTTCGGGAAATTTATGGAGAAGAATTAATCTATCCGGAGAGAGGTAAGGGAAAAAGAAAACTATTTTGTCTAATTTTTATATTTTTTATTCGTTGAATTTTTTTTTTAAATAACTGAAAATTGTTTTTAGAAGAAAACAGTGAATCTGTTACATCCACAACTGGAGGAAAGAAACGATTCGAGAAACATTCTCACGAGAGTCCGATTACTGATGAATACGGTAAGATTTCTTGTTTCATTAGACTATATTTTATCTATATTAAATAATTCATATAATATATTTTATGTTTTTTTTGCTTTAGAAGAAATCCCCTCTTCTCCAGAAAGAGGGGCAGAGGTGTTTTTGGATTCTCAACAATCCGTACTGAACACTATCAATTCTGAACAGGATTTATCAGAAAGCAGTGATGAAGATGACCGGAGCTTTAGTCCTCTGTACAACGCGGCAGACCTCCGTGGTTTGAGTTATGCCACTTTACGCAGTGCAAACAGAAGCTTCCAACGTGTTCTCGAAATCGCTACACTACCTCTCACTTACCATCAGACAGCGGAAATAGTTTCAGGAGCGCAGAGCGGTATTACGGACCTTCTACATAGACTCATTGATACACAGAATCAGCACACCGCCGATTTAAGAAGTGCGGTGGAATTTTTCGCTGTTTGCCAAGACCGTGTGTTGGAAGAAAACAGACAGTTACGCAACACGGTCTTATCACTCCAGCAAGACCTTTCAGAGGTGAGGAACGACCATTCGTTGCTTATTACTGTACTGTCTCTAATCTCTGAAAGATTAAATGTTATTCAGAGACAATCGAGGGATACATAAAATGATGATTGACTAGTTAAAAAAAAAAAAAAAACATTTCACTGTTATTGTTTTAAAATCGTTTGCCTGTTATTGTTTTTTATCTAGGTGTGTGAGATTTTGTATTTGTGTTTTAGTTTTTAAAAATCTATTTCTCTGTTATTGTTTTTTTCTAGGTGTGTGCGTATGTGTGATTATGTTTTACATTTTATGATGTATACCTATTAACAACATTGTGGTCTATATTTGATGGCATGCCTCTGTTTCACACAATTTTAAAAATAAAAAAAACATATCAAAATGTTTCCTAAAAGACAGCGAACCGACTCAGAGTGTGATGAAATAACTCGCTCAAGATCAAGACCTAGGTCTGAGAATAACGAGAGACTCAATCTTTTAATACGTGAACAGTTAAGAGGTCTAAATAGTACTGATTTGTCTAATACGGAAAGATTGGATAATATTCTAATCGACCAGCATGGCTGGATAGAGCCGACCAGGGATGATGGAGATGAGAGCACACAGACAGGTGGTACACTAGGGTCATCTCAAACGAGGCGTACGGAGTTAAGTCGTGCGGAGATAGATTCTCTGATGAGGGACGGTGGGGTTGTTCGGGGTTTCACGATAACACCACGACCGCGTTTTAATGGGGTAGAGTTACAGAGATCGTTAGATCTCAGATAAATACAGACCACCGATTTTGTAGAATATAATTCACGCCTCCATAATATTCTAAACGAGGTGGTTGACTTTTCACAACAGCTGGCGGGCCAGACGGCGTTCATAAATATAGCTCTTGCCGGAGAAAGTTTGCCGGGATCGGTAAATGCAGTATTAACACCTGATAACAACCACGATCCTTCATTATTCATAAATCAGATTGAGCAAGTTGCTCAGAGTAATACTGATGTGGCCAGTGACTCGACCTTAACATTACAAATCTCAATTGTGCGAGATAAAACAGGAGGCGGACGAAGAAAGGTTAGTGACTTAGCTATCAGCGAGAGTATCAGTCGGAATAAAATGCATTTATTTAGCCCCATTAATATCGATAATGAAATGTGTTTGAGTTACTGTCTAGCATATTTCCTCAATCCAAAATTCACAGATCAAGAGTTACAGACACCTGCGATGGAGATCCACACCGGATGTGGTTTTATGACAGACGAGCAAATAGGTCTCCACAATTTGTCTGTTTTCGAAAATAAATTAGACATAAAAATTTTTGTTTTTTATAGGGACTGTTCTGGGAAGCTGATGGTGTACAAAAACACAGACGAATTACACCTAAAGACAGTCCATCTATTTCTGCATGAAGGACATTTTCATCTAATAAAAAATTTAACAGGATTTATAGGAAGTTCGTACGTGTGCGAACACTGCTTCAGAGGGTATAAAGACAGAAAAACACACGAATGTCAGTTTGTTTGTAAAATATGTATGACATCTGAATGTCGCTCGTATGCGAGCAGAACAAGACAGTGTGCAGAATGTCTGAGATTCTGTAAAAACAACTTCTGTTACGAATCACATAAAAAAATCACAAACCCCCGGCGAAAGATCTCAGTGTGAATCTGTGAGATTTTGCTCAAAATGCCATGCCGTTTATAGAACGCCACCTGGTGGTGAAAAAATAAAACCTCACAAATGCTCTCCGGAGTATTGTGTACATTGTTACGAGATTTTGACGAGCGAAGGTGATCATGAATGTTACATTCAGCCTCTAAAACCTGAACCCAAAGATAAAAAATACATTTATTAGGATTTTGAAACATTCGTTCAAGATGGAAGACATGTGGCTAATTTTGTATGTGCAATGACACAGACAGGTGAGACGTTTGAAGCCGGAGGGGTGGATTGTGTGGCACGTCTGATTAAACACTTCAGACGCCCAAAATATACAGGATACACATTTATTGGACATAACTCGTCCGGTTTTGATAACTATTTGGTATTAATTATCTTGTCGGGGAGGGCTTGACTCCAAAAGTTATTATGCAGGGTTGTAGAATTCTATACATGTATGATACTGTGTTTAAGCAACGTTTCATTGACTCATGGCAATTTATCCCCTTTAAACTTGCAAAAATACCCGCAGCCCTTAACTTAGATACACAGGAGAAGGGGTATTTTCCCCACCTTTTCAATAAACCACAAAATGCAGAATATACCGGTCCCTATCCTGCAAAAGAGTTTTACGGTTATGAGACAATGAGTGAAACCGAGTGTGTCAGATTTGACACTTGGTACGCAGGTGTATTGAATGATATCTTTGACTTCAAAAAGGAGATCGCTTTTTACTGCAGGAATGATGTGGTCATCTTACGCCAGGCATGTATAAAATACAGGGACGAATTTATAAATTTCACAAACATCGATCCCTTCAAGTCAATCACATTACCAGGTGTGTGTATGAAAACTTTCAAAACAAATTTTCTCTCCCGCGACATGCTGGCTCTAACACACAGCCATGCCTATATTAATCAACACAAGACGTTTTCAAACGTATCTATCCAATGGCTTGAGTATGTCAAATTGAGTCAAAACGTGGAGATAGAACATGCATTAAACTATGGGGAGCGTGCGGTAGGACCATATCACCTTGATGGTTATTATGAGGCTGATGATGGGGCGAAAACAGCCTTGGAATTCCTAGGCTGTTTTTTTCACGGTCATGATTGCAGATTTAAGCCAGAAGAAATTCAACCTTTATCAAAAGTGTCTTTTGGTGATCTCAGAAGGCAGTCGGATGCAAAACTAGAAACCCTCCGAAAAGTTTATGGCTTACGCGTTATCGCTATGTGGGAATGCGAATGGGAGGGGCTGAAACAGACAGACCCTGACGTGATAGAGTTTACACAGGCATACCAGGCACCTACACGCCTATCCCCAAGGCATGCGCTCTACGGCGGAAGAACAAATGCGTATAAACTTTACCACAAAACAGCTGAAGATGAGAGAATCGACTACTATGATTTCACATCGTTATACCCGTTTGTCCAGGCTACTAAAACGTACCCTATAGGTCATCCGAAAATTATTTTTAAGGATTTTGAACCGGTAGAGAATTATTTTGGCCTCATAAAGGCGGTAGTTCTTCCCCCGCGTGCTCTGTACCATCCAGTACTGCCTTACAGATGTGGGGGGAAACTAATGTTTCCTCTATGCAAAACATGTGCAGAAAATCAGATTCAGGAGACACAATGCTGCCACACAGAGGCTGAGAGATGTATTACAGGCACATGGGTGACCGTCGAGCTCCAGAAAGCTATACAACATGGTTATCAGATAGTCAAAATTCACGAGGTCTGGCATTTCCCAAACACGTCCGACACGTTATTCAGTGAATATGTTAAAACATTCCTCAAACTGAAACAGGAAGCCTCGGGGTATCCGTCCGATGTAGTGACAGAGATAGAAAAACAATCTTACGTAGCTGATTACCTGGATAAAGAAGGGATCCAGCTAGATCTGGCTAAAATAATTCATAATTCTGCAAAAAGATCCATAGCTAAACTCATCTTGAACACACTTTGGGGTCGGTTTTGCCTTAGATCTCACCTTTCACACACCGAACTCCTGGCAAATCCGGAAGAGTTTACTCAGCGTTTATTCAGCCAGGCCCATGTATTACGTCACTTCTCTTTCGTATCTGAAAGTGTCGGTTTGATTCAGTGGAGTAGTGCAGCGCAAGACCCCTCTTCTACACGTGATGTAAACACGTTCGTGGGTTCTTTCACGACAGCATATGGGCGACTCGTGCTGTATAATCTTTTGGATAAACTGGGGCAACGTGTTATGTACGTAGATACAGATTCCGTGGTTTTTGTGTCAAAAACCGGTGATTGGATTCCTGAGACAGGATCTTATCTCGGACAGCTGACGAGCGAGTTAGATTCTGGCCAGCATATTATCCAATTCGTTTCGTCGGGTCCGAAATCGTATGCATTTAAAACAACCAATGGCCGTTCATGTCTCAAAGCTAAAGGGATCACATTAACAACAGAGAATGCTGAAATAGTTACGCTGGAGAGTCTGACCAATCTTGTGCAAGGCTATGTCGAAAGAGGTGTCAAATTACACCTGTCAGCAAAAACTGACACCATCACCCGAAACAAGAGGAGATTCACATTACACAATAGATCAGATGTGAAGAAATTTTCCGTGATCTATGACAAGAGAGTTCTTCTACCAAATTATACAACTCTGCCTTACGGATTCTAGCATTATATTTAAAAATGTGTGAAACAGATGTTTTTGACCGTGGTCGCCGGTCCTAGTAATAGTGGGAAGACTTTTTTTTGTGAAGACTCTAATGTATAATTCAGAGAAAATGTGTTCTGTAAAGTTTGACAATTTTGTCTATGTCTACACATCATGGCAGCCAATGTATGATCAAATGTTACATGCTTTTGATATTAAATTTATTGAAGGCATACCAAAGAAATTGGATGATGACTCATTATTTCCTCCTGGTAAAACATCGTTGCTTATCATGGATGACGTAATGACTCAGGCTGCGTCCAATTCTGAAGTCGAAAACGTCTTTACGCGGCTCGTACATCACAAAAACATGAGCTGTTTGCTACTGATACAGAATCTGTTTTTCCAGGGGAAATCTACTCGTACTATAAGCCTTAACCCTCTGAGGTCGAGAAACGCGCCGACGCGTTTTGCTGGATTTTTTTCACATAGCAGCAACATAAACTTAAATTACTCCGTCATTTATGGTTATACAGAAAAAAGAAATATAAAAAAATAATCTGTGATATTTCTACTTTTGTATGTGTCCACTTACAATCAAATCAAAACATTGTGCTTTTGTAAAATAAAGAAAATAAACAGGGTGTGCGTTCTGCCTCTCCGTCGCGGTGAACTTTTTTTTCTTGAGCACGTCTATAAACTGAAACATAACTCAGCGAATACTTGTCACACATTTATGAGCCATATACCTTTATACACATTTAAGTGTGTACTTTTAAATGATCGGATTCAAACTGAAAACAAATATTCTCTGTTTAAGTAATTTGTATAAAACCAACAGGATGTCCAGTATCTCAAACGCTTGCTAATTACTTTTTAATTCGACACACCCACTCGCGCAAAAGTGATTCACATGCAAATCTCCACATGGGACGCGAACGCCCTCGTTACCTCAAACACAAAACACCAAAACACTTCACAAGTCTCTGCTTTTCGTCGAGTTTGGAAGACACGTCTGAGTTTACACTGGATTTACCCCCAGAAGAAGAAGAACGCGATTTGAAGACAAGAAAGATGTAAGGTAAGAAATTCTTACTTATTAGTTTATGGTATTGTTGCATAAACTTCACATTGCAGTTGAACTGTTGCTAGATATATGGTGAATATTATACTATTTAGACCCGTGTTTCCTGTTAAATACTGTTTGTGGATATCTGCTCAAACATAGATATGTATAACCATAATGTTTAATATTTTGGAGCGCGATCGCGTTTGAATGTATCATATTTTGGAGCGCGCTGTGCGTTTGAATGTATCATATTTGGAGCGCGATCGCGTTTGAATGTATCATATTTTGGAGCGCGCTGTGGGTTTTAATGTATCATATTTTGGAGCGCGATTGCGTTTGACCAGCGACAAGCATACTAGAGGCACAGCTAGAACGCGCAAGTGCTTTTGCCAGAATACTGTGTTCACCCTGTTATTTCATTGTTGTTTTTAGTCAAGGTAAGCCTATCTTCGATCCTATTGTTACTTTGTATTTTTAACTTCACATAATTCTGTATTTTAGAGAGACGCGTTGGCACAATTAACAACAGCCGCGAGTGAAAATTAAAATTATTGTTACATTTGCACTTAAGCCTTTGCTCCTAGCAGGTTGGAATTGCCACATTTTCGCGTTATTTACACTTAATTGCCCGACCGAAACAGCTGTACTCACTCAAGCGGTGAAAGCATTATCCGTATATCTGTGTAATTTGCGCGCTGTCGCGGAAGCGTCAGCGGAAGCGTTCAGCTCTCGTGTTCAGCCTCCTCGTGTGAAGACCGACTCGGGAAAAGACCAGCGACTCTACCTGCGCGACTCCACCGAGCAAGGACACCTGAAAGGCACTTAAGTATCTCCTCTTCCCTTTCTCTTCCCTCTACTTACCTTATTGTTCACCTTAATCAACATGTGCTTTCAATACATTCCTGTTATCTCTCGGCACCGTCCTTTCATCACGCGCAATAGGCAGCGCAATACTGCCAATCTGCGTCCCATCCTCACATCCTCACATACTCCTCTCTCTCTTTCCGTGGGTCTATGGAATTGTCAGTCAGCAGTCAATAAAGCTGACTTCATTCCAGCCTTTGCATCTCATTCTACTCTTAGTATCTTGGGGCTGACTGAGACCTGTATTCGTCCAGAAGACTCAGCAACCCCTGCTGCTCTCTCTAGCAATTTCTCCTTCTCCCACTCCCCTCGCCAGTCTGGGAGAGGTGGGGGTACAGGGCTTCTCGTTTCTAACAATTGCAAATACTCCACGCTCTCTTCTCTATGCAACAACAACTCATTTGAATATCATGCTATTACACTTACAACCCCCATTAAAATCCATATTGTAGTCATTTATCGCCCCCCAGGTCAGCTGGGTAACTTTGTAGATGAGCTGGATGTGCTGCTGTCCACTTTCCCTGAGGACGGCACCCCACTTCTAGTCTTCGGTGACTTCAACATTCATCTCGAAAAGCCACATGCAACAGACTTCACCTCTCTCCTAGCCTCTTTCGATCTCAAACGACTCATCACCACAGCTACTCACAAATCAGGCAACCAACTGGACCTGGTTTACACACGCAACTGCACCACAGAAAACATCCTGGTGACACCTCTCCACGTTTCAGATCATTTCCTCATTACTTTCAGTCTACAACTCTCTACCCTTGCACCACCACCCCCACCACCAGTCACTTTCAGACGAAACCTGCGCTCACTTTCCCCCTCCCATCTCTCCTCTGCCGTGTCATCCTCTCTTCCCCCACCCTCACAATTCTCATCTCTGGATGTGAATACCGCAACGGACACCTTATGCTCCACTCTAATCTCTTCTCTAGACATTATCTGCCCTCTCTCCTCCAGGCCAGCACGCACTACTCCCTCTAACCCCTGGTTATCTGAGGTTCTTCGGGAACACCGGACCAAACTCAGGGCAGCGGAGAGGAAATGGCACAAATCAAAAGACGCATCTGACCTGAGTATGTATCAATCTCTCCTCTCCTCCTTTTCTGTTGATGTTCATGCTGCAAAATCTTCATACTTCCACAACAAGATCAACAGCTCCTCCAACACACGATTACTCTTCAAGACATTCAACTCTCTCCTCTGTCCACCTCCACCACCTCCCGCCTCCTCCTTAACTGCTGACGATTTTGCGACCTTCTTCACCAACAAAACAACAGCTATCAGCAGTCAGTTCTCAGCTCCACACACACAGGAACCCAGACCGACCCCTTCCACAGCCAATACCCCTCTGTCCTCCTTTTCTTCGCTAACCGAGGAAGAAGTATCTACACTTCTCCTCTCCAGTCACCCTACCACCTGCCCGCTTGACCCCATCCCCTCACACCTTCTACAAGCCATCTCTCCCACACTTCTACCATCACTCACACACATCATCAACTCATCCCTCCACACTGGCACCTTCCCTACAGCATTCAAGCAGGCTCGGGTTACTCCACTGCTCAAAAAACCAACGCTAAACACATCATTGGTAGAGAATTACAGACCTATCTCTCTCCTACCATTCATTGCGAAGACACTTGAAAGAGCTGTCTTCAACCAACTAACATCCTTCTTGTCTCTAAACAACCAGCTGGATGTCAACCAATCTGGCTTCAAGAAAGGACATTCAACTGAGACTGCATTACTGTCAGTCACAGAAGCCCTACGGATCGCAAAAGCTGCTTCCAAATCTTCAGTCCTCATTCTCCTGGATCTGTCTGCTGCCTTCGACACAGTGAATCATCAGATCCTTCTGTCCACCCTCTCATCACTGGGCATCACAGGAACTTCACTCCACTGGTTTGAGTCCTATCTCACAGGTAGGTCCTTCAAGGTCGCATGGAGAGGCGAGGTATCCAGAGCACATCAGCTGACCACAGGGGTTCCCCAGGGTTCAGTTCTTGGTCCCCTCCTCTTCTCCATCTACACCACATCACTGGGACACATCATACAGGCACACGGTTTTTCCTACCACTGCTATGCTGATGACACACAGCTCTTCCTCTCCTTTCAACCAGATGATCCCACAGTAGCTGCACGGGTCTCAAGCTGTCTGGCGGACATCTCCACATGGATGAAGGAACACCACCTGCAGCTCAACCTGGCAAAGACTGAGCTTCTCGTCCTCCCTGCCAATCCGTCTCTACAGCACGACTTCACCATCCAGCTAGAGTCATCATTAATCACCCCATCAAGATCGGTCAGAAATCTTGGAGTAACGTTTGATGACCAGCTGACCTTCACAGATCACATTTCAAAGACAGCTCGATCATGCAGGTTTGCACTGCACAACATCAGGAAGATCAGGCCTTTCCTAACTGAGCATGCAACACAACTTATCGTCCAGGCCCTGGTCATCTCTAGGCTTGACTACTGCAATGCCCTTCTGGCTGGACTCCCAGCATGTGCGACCAAACCCCTACAGATGATCCAGAATGCTGCAGCTCGTCTTGTCTTCAACGAGCCCAAGAGGGCCCACGTCACTCCTCTGTTCATCTCTCTGCACTGGCTACCTCTAGCTGCTCGCATCAAGTTCAAGGCACTGACGCTTGCTTACAGAACTATCACAGGCTCAGCTCCCTCCTACTTTCACTCACTCCTACGAGTCTACATCCCTACCAGACACCTACGATCGGTCAACGAGCGACGTCTCGTGGTTCCATCACAGAAAGCCACAAAATCACTTTCCAGAACATTCTCATTTACAGTTCCATGCTGGTGGAACGCTCTCCCCACCCTCATCCGGAATGCAGAATCCCTGACAACATTCAAAAAACAGCTGAAAACCAATCTCTTCCGTGACCACTTAACCTTATAGAAAAAAAAAAAAAAAAAAAAAAAATCCTTTCCCTTTGAAACATCACTTATCAGGCTTATGCTACTCTGAATAATACCTGAACTTCGTATTTTGAGCACTTCCTGCGTTGTTGTTGCTTTTGCCTCTTTATGATGACTCGCTGAACTTAGTCCTAATTTGTAAGTCGCTTTGGATAAGGGCGTCTGCTAAATGACTAAATGTAAATGTAAATGTAAATGTGAAAGGAAAAATGCACCAAACATTAGGCTTTATGTTTTTACTATTATCTCATTTCATATCATCATAACGAATGGAAACATTTGAAGTAACATATGATAATCAATATATTTTTCTCTAGCGTAGTTGTTCTTGAAATCTTTTGGAAGATTTAATTTATTGTTATTATTATTTTATGCAGCACTGCATAGCCTATGCCTACAAGGCACAACACACCTGTGTTCATTATATCTTGTTGGAAACGTGTGTGTGTGTGTATTCTGTGAATTTTAAAAAGAAATTTTAACCAGAAAAATCTAAAATCTATTCCCAAAATCGTGCAGCCCTATAGTTTCTCTTGATATCAGTATGTTCACAGTTTTTTTCTTTTTTCTTTTTCTTTCAGGGACCAGATGCAACTGAGTCCTGCTGACTTCAACATTCACATGAGTCTCTGTACATGAACATGGTAAAGTGAAAATCAAACACCTTGGAAATGAAAGGTATGTTTTTAGGAATGGCACAAAGGTCTCTGTCTTTGGATCATTGTTTTCAATGTGCTCTTTTGTCATTTGTATTTTTGGAATGTGTTGTGTTGTAAATAAATCCAAACAATCTAAAAGCCATTCTTTTTTAAATCTCCTCATTCTTTGTGCAAGGTTGCTCTGAATGACAGGGCCTGATCGCTCCTAATAGGGCAGTTAGGGGAGTGTCTTTGTCTTTCTCAGGTGTTGAATGCTTACATATTCATGAGATGATCACGCCCCTTCGCATATGGCTTTGTCACACAAAACACGTCTTAGAAATTTTAAATCAATATATTGTCTTATCTGAATGAGCAGTCAGGGTGATTTTCACATAGTTTTGGAGCAAATATTCTAGGCTATGTCATACAATTTTCAAAAGTCTTGTGAAGAAATAATCAGTATGGGTTTCATGGCCTTATTTCAGTGAGAATTTTTTTTTGTATTTTCACAAACCACGCATAAATGTCATTATCTCAAAACTACAAACTTCTACATACATGCTGCTGATATATTATTGTAGCAGAGTTTGTGCTGAATACAGTGTAATTAGACTTTAGCCATGAAAATGTCACTAGTAACAGAAAAAAACACAAATGTCAGAGCATGTCAGACCACCTCCAGGGCCCAGAAAACAGCTCAGACCTCAGAGGGTTAATACAATTATTTAATTATATTTAAAAATCCTCGAGATAAGCAACAGATAGGTATTTTGGGTTGTCAAATGTTTCCAGGTAATACAAAAAATTTTATCGAAGCGTACCAAGATGCAACCGAACGGCCTTACAGCTATTTTTTGATAGATTATAAACCACAAACCCCTGAAAGATACCGCCTCAGAACGGATTTACTGTCAGACTATCCGGTGGTGTACGTCCAAAAGTAACAATGAGCACGAGGCTTTCCAGAAATCTCTACCTCTTAAAGTTATTATACAAGAGCTCTACCTCTTAAAGTTATTATACAAGAGCTCACCCAAGCAGAGATGTGTTATTCTGCATTCAGCCCCCGATGAGCTAATATTAGCTCTATGTGAACTGGCTCTCAATATTCTTCATGGCAAGGTCCCTCTAACTGCGAAACAGCACGGGACTTTAAAAAGAAGGAAAACCGAGATAAAGTACGTTGCAAATAAAAATATTAATATCACCAGGAAGAGACTACTCAGCGTAGCACTTCCCTTTATAACTAGCCTCATAACTAGAAACTGAATCTGAAGAGAAAAATGCAACATACCGAGAAATTGTCTCTAGTGCCAAAACAACAGCTGGATAGACTAAGAACTGCACCGCCTCGTGAGAATATTCATACGGTTGTGGAGAATGACTTGGATTCATGTATTACAGATATACTACAGAGGCATGATTTGAACTCTACACTAATGTTTTACAACGATTCTTAAATGTGGTAAAACACGGTGATATGGAAAGTAACACTCTAACTCTTACATTACCGGAACATGCGACAGCTACCCCCTCCCACACCCCCGATGTTAGGAATGATGACGTCAGTGATGACCCAATCTTCTCAGAAGTTTTAAACTACGTTCCTCAGAGAAGCTTGAAAAATGTAAAATATATTATGGATAAAATGTCCAAAGCCAAACATTTGTCTTCATGGACTGTTGATGGAGAATTTGTTTATAAAGGGAGAATCATTCCCGGATCCCATATATTTGATCTGGTAAAGAGCGTAACGTCATCACAGATGTTGCATGACAATCGACGCCCTACAGGATGGTATGACTTTCTGGATGCATTTGCAACATTAAATATTCCTCATTCGACTGTAACCAATCATAATGTAAGACGGTTGCTTGAATCACTTAAAAGGAAAACACACGTGGATGACTTTGGTACTGCACCTACTAAGTCTTTGAAAAAACGCCACACACACACACACACGCACGCGCCTCTGATGAAAACGTATTTAACATGCCCAGCGTAGATACAGAACAATGGATGAATTTTTAACAACTATATGTAATGGCATAGTTATGTTGTTTTTTTTTTACAAAATATTATCATGTGTGAGATTTTCATTATGTGTATTTGTGTTTTAGTTTTTTAATCTATGTATGTTATTGTACAATATATTGTATATAACGTCCATGTATGTTGTGTTATTGTTTTGATGTCAAATAAAAGAAAGAAAGAAAAAAAACGAAATTATCCACCTGTTTACGAGTCGTTTATTCATTACATATTCTTTATTTATTTATTCGTTACACAGGAATTAATAAGACTGGAACATTTTACCAGACTGTACACACTGGATACATTTAAATCTTTTACTATCACAGACCATGGGTTTCAATTTTTTCACAAAAAGAGACACCATAACATCATTTCTTAATAGATTATCGTTATGGTAAAATTTCATTATATCTTCATACTTAACACAGAAAAAAGACACAATGCTCCCCGCAGGTGACAGATGTAAAATCTTGGACTTGTCTGGTAGAATGATGAACTTGTGTAGAATTGTTTTTTAGAAAGTAGAGAATAGATGGAGGAAAAAAATCTGAATCCGGAGGATTCCCGAAGCTGTCAAAAAAACATCCGACCCCGTTTCGACCCATGTACACGGCTAACCAATGGCGGCCCGGTTCGTCCGATCGATCCGTATTACAAATTAATAGAGCCGGGAGATCTATCAACGGTTCTTTGGGGAGATGATCGCTAGCGAATACTCCTAAAAAATTTACATTACACGTAATGTTGTCCATAATTCCAGTTAGCTCCACAGTGTTCATTTCAATCCCTTTAGTAGTGTTCTGCCAACACCTGTCTCCGATTTGATATTTCAAGAAGAGAATCGTACGTAGCGTAAATTAAAATGTTTACTGTGTTTTGTAGAGGCTCTCTAAAACGTGCTTCTAACCTAATATTCCCTGATCTAATCAGCGACACATGCTGCGAGCAGTCTTCATCCGGAGTAAGATTATAGGCAAACAGCGTGTAGCCGTTGAGAAAATCCTCCCTATCTATGGCCAGTGACTGATTCTTCAAATGCCTCCCCGTGGCGGTAACCAGTTGATAATACTCTCTCACGGCATTTCCTAAATTAAATTGCGGCTGAAACGGCCGTGTAGGGACGTGGACCCCGTCAGAGGTGAGATTTAAATATTCTAGATGATAATGTTTAAAAGCAAACGGGGTTTTTTCGTATGAGCCAGTAAAAGCATCGTTATCCGCCATTGCTATAACGATGGATTTTGGTAAAGTGCCTAGGAAGAGGTTTTCATGATTTGAGACGCGAGATCCAGCCGGTATGCTGAAGTTTTTAACACAGACTCTGTCAAAAGGATACTTGGCCGTGGCCGACAGTAAAGCTTGAGCATGTCCCAAACGCAGCGAAGGGGAGACAGACACTCTTTTGATAAAGAGAGAAGCGGAGATTATTTTTAGTTTATAATCGATCGCGTCCCCGCGCATAAGGCAGAAGGCGTCTTTCGCTCTAGTTAAACGAATACGAATATCTACACCGTTCAAAAGTAATTTCGGCTGAAAAAATATATCGCTGTGTATCGGAGCTAATAACTCCACAACATTGCTGCCATCTGTAAACGCAGCTCTTTTCGTTAAACCTGCATTTGCACCTGCCGGGTCTGTGGTGTCCATATGACCAGCTGTATCTTTGTAAAACAGTCCTGCTGAAAAGTTATTCTCTAGGGTATCTTTTCCATAATTAATAAGCATCTCAATAATACACCTGTACGGATACGTGTTGGAGGGCTGTGACACTAGCCGATCTCCTAGGGAGACATCCACCTGTGAGAAAATGGTCCCTCCGGGATAGTTAACGAGAGAAACGGGAGCGCCTTCCGGTAGGTCATTCCCGTCTGGCAGAGTTATTTTAACCCGAGTGTATAGCAATGTGTTATTCAGATCTGTGTAATCTTCACCAGTCCCCGTGATGAAAAATTCAATCGGAGAAGAATCATTAATCGCTGACACGGGAGGGATCTCCACATAAGTGTTTTTCTCGATAGCTGTTTGAGTTAAAGGCAGGGTAAAAATATCCAATTCTGATTTGATACATTCGTCTGACATTGCATGAATCAACGACATGGTTTAGAAGATAGTGTTGGTTCGTCTTTTCAAGCTTGTAGATCTTTTCACACATTTCGTGCGGCTTCTCCATCTGCTTTTTGCAACTGGGCGTTTCTTAGTGACGCGTCTAGTCTTCTTTATACCGTGACCACGCCCCCTCCTCATACGGGTCCCCGGTGGCTTTAACCCCCTACGCATGACCATAAGACCGTGACCGCTCTGTCCCTCGGTGTTATTATTATTATTAAATGACTTTGACAAGGCACTGGTGACTACATCACTTACTATATTTTTTGCTGCGGCTTTTATATGCGGCTTTGCTATACTGAAACCCCTTCTTAGAAATGGAATTGCCATACGATATAACCCTCGAAACAGACCTCTGATCCCTGATGCAAAACCGGAACCATACATAACTCCGGTTCCGGCATAGCCCGGCATTGCATGTCCTGTTTGAGCCTGGTAATATGATATGTAACGCTGGGGGTCTTCTTGGTACGGATTGAGATATGCCATTTTTAAAACAAATGTTTTCTCACTGGTCTAAAGTGCAGCTTCGTCACAACTTTTCCGTAGGTGAATCGTACGTCTTTATTCTGATCGTCTCTAATTTCAATTCCAATATCTGATATGGTGTTTTTATTAAGACGGACGTAATGAGACTTGTTGTACCTGACACTCACTGCTTTGCTTGCAAAATATCAGAGTAGCGTCTGGAATTTATCGATGTAAGATACCTCCACATTCGTCCTTTTAAAGTTTTATTAAACCTTTCGACTACACTCGCTTTTAATTCAGAAGCTGTTGAAAAATGTGTTATATTATATTTTTTCATCAACTGTTGAAAAGGCTTATTGAAAAACTCTGTACCCTTATCTGTCTGCAACTTGATGGGTATTCGCCCCTCTCTCAAAACTGACAAAAAAAGCTTTAGTTACTTCGGACGCTGATTTATTTCGCAACACCCTTGTCCAGGCATATTTTGAGAAAATATCAATAATAGTTAAAATAAAATTGATATTGTCGTTCTCTTTTGCGTAGGCGGACATATCTACTAAATTGGCCTGAAATTTCTGGTCTTTCCCATAAACCACTACACGATTCCGCTTATAATTTATTGGAGCGGTTCGATGGAGCGTGTATGTGTCCTGGCTAGCGAGCCATTTGCACACATCATTATCAGATAATCTTACACTGTGTTGTTCTAATACAGCTTGTTTTAATCTGTGTTTAAGCACCAGAATCTCTGGGGTCGTAGTATATCTTCTTCATTAATTCTGCCATGTCAACGCTATGAGATTTCAGTCATAATGAATCGAGTTACAAATTTGTCCAGTATTTTATTTTATTTCACAATATAAATTCACAAGCATTCTCAAACAATAAAGATATTTTTATTTCACCATATAAAAGTTACACGAGCATTTTCAAACAAAAGATTATTTTTATTTCACAATATAAAAGTTACACGAGCATTTTCAAACAATAAAAAGTTTACTTTTTTTATTAGAATGTAAGAAGTAGAAGGTTACAAACATGTATAATGTGAATTATATCACGCAAACAAAAAATTTAATTTCACAGACATTTCAAAATTCTTCTCCAAAATGTAATCCATAAAAAACTCTAAAATATTACATACATCTGGATGTTCATTACTTAACAAACTGCAGACATCAGTTACATATGTACAAATACACAATATATCTTATGGCGGCATTATAATGTCAATAATCGCGAGAGGAAATGAGATCCCCGCGAGAGGAAATGAGATCCGCGCGTGCACAAGCGAAAGCCGCACGTGCGCACATTACTTTTGCGCGCAGAATTTCTCTGCTCACGCGAGAAGGATTGTAACCCGCGAGGAGAAAACTGTGCTTTGAGCGCGCGCAGAATCCCATGTACATCTCATCCCATCATCCTTCTCTGCTGCTCGCGAAACTTTAACCTGCTCGCTCGCTCGCGGTTAATCTTTTTGGCAGTAGGTGGGCGGATCCAGTCGGCATCATTTCACTACACATGATTGGTTACAGTTCCTGTCCTCTGTGATTGGCTGTACCAGTTTGGATCCCACCTTTGTTGATGTCTTACCTTCTTTGGATTTTTTTTGTGTGTATCTCATCATGTGTCTTTTGTATTTTACGTGTCTTCTGTGTTTCATCTTGTAAAGTGTATTTGGACCATGCATTCAATTGTTTTTTTTTAGGTATTATTATGTGGGCAGTTTATTTTTATAGCAAGGGGGAAAACTCAGTTTAAAAAAATACCCGTGAAACAGTTAAAATTACGTCTGGACATGATAAATAGTCACATGACCTGAAAATAACTCATTTGAGTCGATATTCATGAAATTCAATCGAATTTTACTGTTTCCATAAGGCATTTTTCATTCGATATCACTAAATGCGGATAAAAACGTGTGGATGGAAACATAGCTAGTGTGAAACCATTATATCTGATGATTCTGGTTTAAGAAAACTGCTGCATTGATGTGTATGTTGCATTTTACTGCTGTAGATGTTTGAGCTCATACTGTTGGGTAGTTTAATCTACAGCAATGCATCATATTGAAAAAGATCTTGTTCTTAATATCACTGTCCTTTGAGAACCATGTATCTCTACAAAGCCAACTTTTCATGAGCTTGGGGAACATGTTGTTTATCTGAGAGTAAGAATTTTCTCAAACCATAAAGTGAACACTTCATCCTTCAGTCACAAACATTCAAAATCAACATCTGAAGATATGTTGTGTATACATGATTATTATAATATGCAGTGGAGTGTATTGATATAATTGCATAAAAGGGAAATACTAAAGCTTCTCAAGTTTGTCAGAAAGTGTCTTTTCTTTATGGTTTACTATTCAACATAATAGAATAAGAAACTGACATTGTGGAGATTTCATTTCTTTTTATTTCCATTTCTCACTTTGAGCACCGGAGTATTGTAATCTTGAAAACACAGAAATGATGCACATGTGATGTAGTGCACTCCACAATGATGGTCAAATTCAATTTGAAGCATAAATCCATCTCCCTGTTGAGGTGATGGGCCTGTCCAGTAGGCAAATGACAGTCCTCTCCTGTTTTTCAATCTCTCTCAAGCTCGTCCGCTGTTTGCATCTGTCTCCCTGGTCCATCCTGAAGTCTTTCCACATTTGAATAGGCCTGGGAGACTGAGAAGTTAACGGAAATGTGTAAGAAAAACAGGGTATTTAAGAAGCGCTTAAATAACATTAATTTTAATACATCTTAGGGTCCAATTCATGAAGACCCTGAAGTTAATTGAAGTGTTTTTACAATGACCATCAGGTCTTTTGTGTTTCATCTTGTAAAGTGTATTTGGACCATGCATTCAATTGTTTTTTTGAGGTATTATTATGTGGGCAGTTTATTTTTATAGCAAGGGGGAAAACTCAGTTTAAAAAAATACCTGTGAAACAGTTAAAATTACGTCTGGACATGATAAATAGTCACATGACCTGAAAATAATAAGGTTTGTAAAGGTTTCAGTGGTCACGTTGATATTATGTTTTGTTGTTACTTACTGTGCAGCCATTATAAACAATAAAACGGTATCTTAAGGAATGACACAGCTAAATAATCTTAAACAATGTTAACAGCACACTTACGGTTTTGTGAAGATGGTTCAGCTTCATTATCCAGGGCACTCCTTAACAAGGCTACCACCCGCCTGGCAGCGTTTTGTAACTGTGCCTGTTATACAGACATAAACAACAAAAAAGCTAACGTTAGCTTATGTCAAGTCTACAACATGCTGCCGGCAGATAGCGGCGGCAATGTAAGGTAAGCTAGTAAAATATTTAACTGAATGTCAAGCTAAGGAAATGATAAGCTGTGTTATACCCAATATGCACAGAATATTATGCACTGTAAGACATAACGTTACGTAACTTACCTCCTGATGGTCAGCCATGCCCCTGTCCTGGCTCTACTTCTACTGCTATTGCCGCCGCCGCTCTTCTTCATGGGATTTTATTGGTGGTTGGCACACAGCAAAATGGTACAGCCAATCACAGAGGACAGGAACTGTAACCAATCATGTGTAGTGAAATGATGCCGACTGGATCCGCCCACCTACTGCCAAAAAGATTAACCGCGAGCGAGCGAGCAGGTTAAAGTTTCGCGAGCAGCAGAAATGGATGATGGGATGTGATGTACATGGGATTCTGCGTGCGGCTTTCGCTTGTGCGCGCGCAGATCTCATTTCCTCTCGCGATTATTGACATTATAATGCCGCCATAATATCTCCTATTCTAAGAGAGTCCTGGCACTCAGGCATTAGCTCGAGAATGTTTTTGATAACCGCAGAAGGTGTGCTCTCACTGGTGACAGACCTGTTTACCATATGATTCCATTCGTCCGATAATCCCCTCACGGCATTCATTAAATCCAGTAGTCGTTTTTCATCCGTAGTCATCATGCTGGTGTTTGTAGTCCAATTATTCTGGATAATCTTGTGGAGTAGGTTAGATATTCCGCATTTAAAGAAATATTTTGTAATCCAGGAGGTAGAGCAGAAATTCCCCATTTTCAAACCTGTGTGATCTCCGGATCTTCAGATACGGCTCGTTTCCATTTATCCACAGCCGTGTATATTATTTCCTCGCATGATTCATCGATTAATTTTTCACGGATTAAAGATAATTGCTCCACTATGTACATTTCATCTTTGAGGTCGTATAAAATTGCCTCAACAGCTCCTTGGATCCTCTGGAGATGAGGTCTGCCTCCGTACTGACTCAAGGCCTGAACTAATATGTTTTTCAACTCCGGGGTGAGAAGTTTCAGACTGATTTCTTCAAAACATCCGTAAAAATAATATGCAGAAGGTTCAAACAAACAAGTATGTCTTGTTTGAGATGGGTGATCCACTGTGCAGCCGTCACATGAATTTTTCATGCGTTTATCGATCAAAAATTCCAAAATTACAGCCAGAACAGCTTTGATAATCCGGTGACCTGTATTCCCGAGACATCCATCCGTCTCATCGACGGTTGTGTCTGGGGTCTCAGCGTCAGCGGCAGGTGTTGAAACTCTGTAGTTTCTGAGGAACGCCAAGTTATGATATCCAAGTTCAGTACAGAAATTATTTATCTATTCGATGCTTTTCTGAGGTAATCCATTTGTCATAGTCGGTAATCCATTTTTTGTAAATCCATCAGTAGTTTCAAACAGTTGAGATGAAGTAGAAGGAGAACCGGTATCCTGAGACATGATGCGTTTGAATGAGTCCGGAGAGAGGGCCCTTTAATGCTTGTACACAGTAGGAGGCGTGATGGGAATGCCCCGCCTACTAGACGTTGCCCACTCGGGGTGGAAAAGTTTGACTTTAATGTTGTTATAGCGTTCATACGCGCTGGAAAAGGAAAAGCTGGTTGATCTTGGAAAAAATTTCTTCCACAAGCGCTAGATCCTTCCATTGAAACATGAATTTCAGATCATATAATTTTAGGTGCTCTTCCTCAGATACCGGCCAGGAGCATTCTGGTAAATTCTTTCCAAAATCACTGCACAGGATGTAGATGTAATCTTCAGGATGTTTGTTGATTTGATCCGCGAGGATTCGGTACCTTGTCCCCATAGTTATTGCAGTCCATTCGGCAATAAAAAGTGGCATATCCACCCCGTCTTTCAAATCTGGCCATACTTTTGAATAAAATAAAAGCCATTCTCCTCGTGGATCGTCCGTTGTATTCGTTGTGAATCGTTCATCGTCATCCACGTTAACTAATCTAACCTCCATGTTGATTTTGTCATAAACATACGTACACGCACGTCCTCCAGATAAACGGAAAGCATATTTCACAGAATCTGACGGCTCGTGAAGAAATCGCGTTAAGCATGGCCCATGCGTTTCTCGTTTTTTTCGTGGAGCTAAAGTCAAATCCTCCATAGCCTCAGTAATCCTTCTCTCGGGAGTTTTGGGGTCTGACGCCATAGCCATTTTACTTTATCTGATTTGTAAAAACCACAAGTAGTATTTCACTTCAAGTTTGCGCTGCTTTTTAAACACTAGTTGTCATTGTGGGACGGAGGGAGGGAGGGAGGGAATTCCCCATGAGTGATGTCATTTGTGTCATCCAATGACATCTGAGAGGTGTGTCTTAATTTTACACAGCCTATGAGCTTTGTGAGGGGCGTGTTAGGGGTGTGGTCTCTTCGGGCCGTTGCACACTCTTTCTGTTGTCTTTTAAGTTCGGACACTGAAGTGACCGGTCGCATTTTCTATTTGGGAGCTGAAAGACACTGTTGTTTTTTCCCACGGTGACATCTGTTGTGGGCGGGGGTAGGGGTGGAGCTTGCGTGTGTCTCTCTGTAACCTTCAGAAAATGTCAATCCTGTCAGACCTCTGGACTGAATGGACATTCTTTACACTGCTCCAGCACAAGGAAACACTTTATATATCTTTTAAACTCCTTTAACGAATGGTATGTAAAAACGTAAGACTTTTTAAACTAGTTTGTGTTTTATGTAACAGTTTTACAAATCAACATTTAAAAAATGTCTTAACATCTTAAAATAACACTAACAATTTTTTTAATAACTCTTTTTAGAGAAAAATGCTATTTTAACTTATTTCATTGATGTTTTAAAAGTGATGAATGTACATCTGTCTTCTTTAATAAATAAAAAACACTGATCTCACACTCTGGCTATGTCTTTATTGTACATTTCTTAAAAAAGTTTATATCGTTTAGAACTACTGAGCGTGGGAAATTTTCCCACGGTTCAGGTGTTCAACCCACAAGGAGGCGTGGCACAAGTCCGATTTTCCCACGGTGTACTGTACAGCCCATAAGTGGGAGGAGCTAGCGTGGGAAATTCCCACGGTCAAAAGGGGCGTGGCTTTGAGGGCAATAAAGCAATAAACCTGTCAGTTTTTTGATGGAAGGTGCCCTCTATTCTCTCTCTTGTGCCGTTTACAGTCTACCGGACGCTAATGCTAAGCTAGCGCTTGCACAGGTTCACAACAGCATTAATAACAGCTTGGTAGCACACCCGGACAGTGTTTTTGTTGCAGCTGGGGATTTTAACCATGCTGACTTAAAAACTGTTCTTCACAAATTCCATCGCAATGTGAAATGTGCTACTAGGGGAGATAAAACGCTGGACCAGGTGTATACTAACGTAGCAGAAGCATACAGGGCCCAGGCCTACCCCCACCTGGGTTTGTCAGACCATCTCTCCCTGCTGCTACACTCACGGTATACATCCAAGATCAAGAGCGCTGGGATTACAACCAAGACCGTGAGAATGTGGCCAGAGGACGCCATCCCTATGTTACGAGACTGTTTCCACCACACAGACTGGAATGTTTTCAAGGGGCAGGGCACAGACACTTGTGAATCATTGGATGAATATACCACCACTGTCCTGAGTTACATTAACTTCTGTGTGGATAATGTTACGTCTTGGAAACATTTCTGTGTGTATCTCAACAGGAAACCTTGGATGACTCACAGAGTTGAACAACTGATCCGAGCTAGGGATAGAGCGCTGGGTTTTAGGGACCCTGATTTATACAGCAGAGCCAGGGCTGCATTAAGGAAAGGAATCAATACTGCCAAACAACAACACCGGAGGTGTATTGAAGCCTGTTTTAATAACTCTGCAAACCCCAGGCAGGTATGGGAGGGCATCAGGGCCATCACGGACTATAAGAGCAAATCAACATCTCCCTCAGCTGATTCCACCTTGGCTGAGGATTTCAACCTCTTTTATGCCCGCTATGACAGGGACAACACAGATTCTGTGTTGCCCCCCCTCCCCTCCACTGATCCTGCCCCCGTCCTGAGTACTCATGAGGAAAGACGGGTCCTCTGCGGCATCAACACCAGGAAAGCAGCCGGACCGGACGGTGTGCTGGGCCGAGTGCTGAGAGACTGTGCTGCGGAGCTAACTGTCGTTTTTAACGCCATCTACAATACATCGCTGTCCACCTCATGGGTCCCTGCCTGCTTTAACCCTCTGGGGTCTGAGGGGTTTTTGGGGTTCTTGAGATGTTCTGACATGCCCTGACATTTGTGCTTTTTTCAGTTGCTTATAAACATATTAATGGCAAAGGTATAATTACACTCTATTTAGCACAAACAGGGCTACCATAATATGTGAGCAACATGCATGTACATGTATTTTTGAGAGAATAATGTTTATGCATGGTTATTGAAAAAACTAAAAAACTAAAGTTTCTGAAATAAGGCCACAAAACACATACTAAATATGTGTCAATAAGACTTTTGACTAATGGATGTCGTTGCCTAGAGTTTTTTCTTCAAAATGATGTGAAAATCATCCTACCTAACATACCTCACATAACACAATACATTGAATTAAATCTTGTAAAACACTTTTTGTTTGTAAAGGCAATATGCGCAAGGGGTGTTAACGATTCAACAGCATCATGCATATTTAGTGATTCAAACCTGAGGAGACAATGGGGCCCGCATACTTAATGAGCCATTCATTCAGGTGTGTCACCTATAGCCACAAGAAAGAATGCAAGAGCAACAGTTGGAAGCATCTACATTTTTTATTTTTTTTTCACAAATTGTGCTTGCAAATTGGCCTATAATATCCAAGGAAAACATGTCTAGTAATTGTGCAGTTAATTCTCATACTGTATTTTCAGTTTTGGAATATTTATCCTCTCCCCAAATTTGTCACTAATAAAACACAATAAAAATTATTTAAAGAAAAGGATTATATTTACCTTGTAATAGTTTGTTTACATCTACCTTGTCAATATTTTTTTTATTAACCCTCTGAGGTCGGCAAACGCGCCCCCGCGTTTTGCTGGATTTTCTTCACATTGTAGTACAATAAACTTAAATTACTCCGTCATTTATGGTTATACAGAAAAAAAGAAATATAAAAAAAGAATCTGTGATATTTCTACTTTTGTATGTGTCCACTTACAATCAAATCAAAACATTGTGCTTTTGCAAAATAAAGAAAATAAACAGGGTGTGCGTTCTGCCTCTCCGTCGCGGTGAACTTTTTTTTCTTGAGCACGTCTATAAACTGAAACAAAACTCAGCGAATACTTGTCACATTTATGAGCCATATACCTTTATACACATTTAAGTGTGTACTTTTAAATGATCGGATTCAAACTGAAAACAAATATTCTCTGTTTAAGTAATTTGTATAAAACCAACAGGATGTCCAGTATCTCAAACGCTTGCTAATTACTTTTAATTCGACCACGCCCACTCGCGCAAAAGTGATTCACATGCAAATCGTCCACATGGGACGCGAACGCCCTCGTTACCTCAAACACAAAACACCAAAAAACTTCACAAGTCTCTGCTTTTCGTCGAGTTTGGAAGACACATCCAAACTCGAGTTTGGAAGACACTGAGCTTACATTGGATTTAACTCAGAAGAAGAAGAACACGATTTGAAGACAAGAAAGATGTAAGGTAAGAAATTCTTACTTATTAGTTTATGGTATTGTTGCATAAACTTCACATTGCAGTTGAACTGTTGCTAGATATATGGTGAATATTATACTATTTAGACCCGTGTTTACTGTTAAATACTGTTTGTGGATATCTGCTCAAACATTTTGGAGCGCGATCGCGTTTGAATGTATCATATTTTGGAGCGCGATCCCGTTTGAATGTATCATATTTTGGAGCGCGATCGCGTTTGAAAGGAAAAATGCACCAAACATTAGGCTTTATGTTTTTACTATTATCTCATTTCATATTATCATAACGAATGGAAACATTTGAAGTAACATAAGATAATCAATATATTTTTCTCTAGCATTGTTACTGAAATCTTTTGGAAGATTTATAGGCTGCTATAGGCTATTGTTATAATTATTTTATGCAGTACTGCACATAGCTTATGCCTACAAGGCACAACAAACATTGTACATTATATTATATATTGTTGGAAACATTTGTGTGTGTGTGTGTGTGTGTGTGTATTCTGTGAATTTTAAAAAGCAATTTTAACCAGAAAAATCTAAAATGTATTCCCAAAACTGTGCAGGCCTAGTTTCTCTTGATACCAGTATGTTCACTTTTTTTCTTTTCTTTCAGGGACCAGATGCAACTGAGTCCTGCTGACTTCAACATTCACATGAGTCTCTGTACATGAACATGGTAAAGTGAAAATCAAACACCTTGGAAATGAAAGGTATGTACAATGTTTTTAGGAATGGCACAAAGGTCTCTGTCTTTGGATCATTGTTTTCAATGTGCTCTTTTGTCATTTGTTGTGTATTTTTGGATTATGTTGTGTTGTAAATAAATCCAAACAATCTAAAAGCCATTCTTTTTTAAATCTCCTCATTCTTTGTGCAAGGTTGCTCTGAATGACAGGGCCTGATAGCTCCTAATAGGGCAGTTAGGGGAGTGTCTTTGTCTTTCTCAGGTGTTGAAGATGATCACGCCTCTTCGCATATGGCTTTCTCACACAAAACACGTCTTAGAAATTTTAAATCAATATATTGTCTTATCTGAATGAGCAGTCAGGGTGATTTTCACATAGTTTTGGAGCAAATATTCTAGGCTACGTGATACAATTTTCAAAAGTCTTGTGAAGAAATAATCAGTATGGGTTTCATGGCCTTATTTCAGTGACAATTTTTTTGGGTATTTTCACAAACCACGCATAAATGTAATTATCTCAAAACTACAAACTTTTACATACATGCTGCTGATATATTATTGTAGCAGAGTTTGTGCTAAATACAGTGTAATAAGACTTTAGCCATGACAATGTCACAAGTAACAGAAATAAGCACAAATGTCAGAGCATGTCAGAACACCTCCAGGGCCAGAAAACAGCTCAGACCTCAGAGGGTTAAAAAGATTACAATTACAACAACAATTCAAGTGTAATCTTTCTTTGTAAAAACTAAAGTATACATTTTATCATACATATTTCAAAGTTAAGGATTTGATTGATTATTTGATTACTTTATTTTTGACAAAACATACTATATTTAACATATGAGCAAAAATTGGCAAACAAAAGCTTATTTGAGGTGGCAGATATTTTACAGTAAAAATGTATAATCTATCCAAAACTAATCAACGAAATGTTGTCTTTCATATGTCTGTAACATAGGTCTTTCGTTTTTATTATAAGAAATATAAATGTTAATTTGCAGTTTAATACGTTGCTTATACAAATACATTTTATTTCAACATATTTCAGTCGATTTTTACTCAATACAGTTTGCTAAAAACGAAACATTCATTCACACACAGAAACGCCTGACTGTAACGTTGTTTTTATGAAATATTAGGGCATATAAATGTTAATTTGATTTTTACTCATCTCAGTATAGCAATACAGTTTGCTAAAACATCATAATTCATTCACACTCAGAAATGCGATTTAAATTTAAACTGTCTTTTTGCGAGCTGTGGTAAACAGCGCATCTCTGCCATTCATTCATTCACAAACAGAAACGCGATTTACTTGAGAATGAAAAAAAACTTACTACAGTATTCCATCTGTTGCTCCTCGAAATACCAGCACTTCTGAGGTACATTTTCCATTATTATTATTCCTCACAGCGCTGCGAGACGGTGTAAACAAGTACAATGATCTGATTAAACTTGTGTTTTCTCGAGCTGATATGTGGGCGTTCACAGGTTTGCGTGGATTGCCTAAGTAATTTGCGTTTGAATAGCGCGCGCTCTCCGTGGGCGGGGCAGATTAAAACGTAATGGGCTGAGATGAGAACGACTGACATCTCGCTCTTTTCTTACAGATTACATGAACTGAGAATATTTGTTTTTTTATATAAATTACTTCATTTAAAAGAAGAGAATTCAAGCTTCATGCCTGTGTGTCTGTATGCCTGTTTGACTGATTATTCGCTGAGTTATTGTTCATTTTCAGACGCGTTTCAGAATGGACTTCACTGACAGAGAGAAGGCAGAACTCGCTTCGTGTTTATTTTTCTTTATTTGGCAAAAAGCAAAACACTTTGTTTTTATTGTGAGTATACACAAAAATAATACACATTTAACAGAATCGATTGATGTATGAAACGTGTTTGTAATATCAAAGTCAACAGAGCAAAATGAATCTCTTTTGAACTGATAAAAAAAAAAGCGAGCTGGTATCGCCGGCGATACGGCCGACCCCAGGGGGTTAAGGCAGCCACAATAGTCCCAGTCCCCAAGCAGTCAAATGCCACTTATCTAAATGATTATAGACCGGTGGCACTCACCTCCATTCCTGCCAAGTGCCTTGAGAGGCTGGTCACCACTCACATTAAAAGTGCAATACCATCATCACTTGACCCACACCAATTTGCATACAGACGGAACCGGTCGACTGAGGACGCCATCGCCATCGTGCTCCACACGCTATTGGAACATCTCAAGCACAAGAACACCTACGCGAGACTCCTCTTTGTCGACTTTAGGTCGGCCTTTAATACAATCCGGCCGTTTAACCCTCTGAGGTCTGAGCTGTTCCCTTTCAAGGGAACTCGCGTTGCGTCGAGTTTGACGGTATGGGAACGCTTTGCGTGATGATGTCTTGAAGCACATGTAAAATCAGTCCAATGGCGTGGCGGAACGTCAGATGCGGGTGACGTCACGTACCAGGAAACTATAAAGCCTGCTTGAAAACAGAGAGCGGCAGCTTCTGTGTCTTCAGTAGCACTCTTTGTGAAATCTGTCTCTGTCTATTTGGTGTTGTTTTGTCACTCATATACAGTATATAATGGCCAGCAAGCAGTTCAGAATGTGTGTGCATCCCTGCCCGCGTTATATTACGGATGGGGACACGCGCGTTCTGTGTATTGTTTGTTTGGGAGAGGAGCATGCCCAGTCAGCACTCGAGGGTGCTGGCTGTGTGCATTGCGAGGCGCTGTCCATGCGCACGCTCCGATCCCGGCTGAGTTTCTTCCGGGAAACTCGCAATCCCCAGGGCTCGGGTCCCGCTGCTGCCGAGGCACAGCGGCGATCTCAGTCCTGGGGTTCGCAAATGGATCTATCAGCGGGGCTTGAGACGGGCTCTGCCCTATCTCAGCCTTTGTCTGATAGATCCAGTGTTTCTCATCAGGGTTCGGAAGCACGCGATGCGGTTTCTTCCGCCCCGATGATGGAACAAACACTGCAATTATCCAGTTCTGAGGAGCTGGATGTTGTTAGTGTTCATACTGAGTCTGAGGGTGCCCCACCTCAGTCTCATGCATATGAAGAATTACTCGAAGTAGTGACAAGAGCAGTCGAAAGACTTTCCATTGAGTGGCCATCCGATAAGCAGGACGTTCGTTCAAAAAGTAAACTTGACGAACGCTTCCTGCCGTCACGTGCACAACCACAACACCGTAACCTGCCGTTTTTCCCCGATCTCCATACTGAGGTGTCGAGATCGTGGGGGAAACCAGTATCATATAGAGTGTTTAATCCACAAACTTCTAATTATTCCTCTATATCTGGGTATAAAGAGCATGGTTATGGGGGGATGCCGAAAGTCGAAGAGACGCTTGCAAGCTATCTCTCGCCAGCGTCGGCATCCTCCCTAAAGGGTTCGGTTCTGCCTAATAAGCCCCTCAGAGTTACGTCTTCTCTGGTGGGCAGGGCTTATTCCGCGTCTGGTCAGGCTGTCAGGCTGCGTGTTTACACACTATGTCTTTGCTGCAGGCTTATCAGGCGGAATTATTGGGAGATCTCAATGAGGGCGGGGGTATTGGTCCCGAAGTGGTGTGTGAATTGCGCAGAGCCACAGATTTGTCTCTCAGGGCCACCAAGGAGACGGCTAAATCCATCGGCCGTTCTATGGCAGCCCTGGTGGCCACTGAGAGGCATCTGTGGCTCAATCTATCTAATATCAAAGAAAATGAGAAACATGTTCTTTTAGATGCGCCCATTTCTACTTCGGGTCTATTTGGTGATGCTGTTACTAGATTAGATTAGATTAGATTCAACTTTATTGTCATTACACAAGTACAGGTACAAGGCAACGAAATGCAATTAGGGACCGACCTGAAGTTAGTAAGGAATACAGCATAACATGAGGAGAGTTGAGGAGAAAAAAAGGCAACCCCCAGACTATGTTCCAATAGGGAGTACAGTTTGGGGACAGTAAAACACCTCAGCACATTTGCACATAATCAGTACACAACATGAACACACAAGACTTGCAATAGGGGAGGGGAGAGGGGGTTGGAGGTAACCCAGCACAGGCAAGCAGCCATCCGGTCCTGCAGCCATTTCGGCGCTGGTCACAGACCCGCCTGTCAGACTGGTGGTAAAAAGCGTCGAAGGCGTGGGATGGGGGCTGGGGGTTGGTGATTGCATATCTGTATCTATGTAAGAGTTCGTGTATGTGTGGGCCTGAAGAGTCGCTACGCCTGGCATCCCAATCTAGGTACCTCAGTCCACAGGATGTCATAGCGAAACACAGCAGTTGCCATGGAGACAACCTTGATCAGGTCCCAGACAGAGTCAACAATCAGCAGGTGTCAGTGTGGAGTCGGGGAAGGAACGCAAGAGCGTCTCTTTGCAGTGCTCTCTCCAGAGGGGGTTGTTGTTCCAGCAGCGGCCTCGGCCAAGGCCAGTGCTGATAGAGTGGGGCCGAAAGCAGATAAGATTGTGGTTGTTTGGTCTTGGGACGAGTAGCCGCATTCCAATTTACACAGCTCCTGGTCCGTTTGGGTCTCCGAAACGATCCATTTGCCTTTGCAAAGCTGTGAGCTTCTCCATGATGTTACCCATATTGTGGTTCATAGTCACAGTCTGAGTGCCGACAGCTCTGCCCACTGCTTCAATCATAACGGGCAGCCTTGTGGGGCTTTGGACAGCTGTCACCGTCTTCTTAATTCCTCGATAAACCAGGGCAGTGCCTAATCCAAACAGCAGAAAACCTGTTATCATAGTTCCGAATAGGTAGATATCTTCAACGTCCTCCACGGAAAGAGCCGCCAGACACACGACCCGCCACTTCCCCCACGCGTCCATCGTGTAGCCAGCTGCAAACGTTCCGGCAGGGCAGTCAGGTTCCCCCGAACCCAAACTTCTCGTCGAGAAGATGGTGTCAATTGCGTTGAGAGACCAGTTGATCAATTCCATAATTTCTTAGTTTGGAGAGCAGTGCGGAGAGAGTCTCTCAAAGTACAAGACAGTAGACTAGACGAGACGAGAGGAGCAAAGCAGGGAAGATAAGGGAGAGGAGGGTAAGAAAATGCGACCGCCTTCGTTGAGAGCCAAAGCAAGAAGAGCTGAAGAGCTGGAATTTACTACTGCTGTAGATAAATTCCAAGAAGCTTCTAAGCAAGCAGCTGCACTACAAAAAATTCTTCCCCGTCGATCTTTTTATGAGGCTGCTGAGCGGGAGCAGCCTCACTCATCTAAAAAGAGCTCTGAACATCGTGCCGCTCAAAAACAGAGCGTGTCATCCCGTGCTCCCCCACAAAAATCTCGGGGACACGGGGGGCACGCCCAGACCCAGCAGTCTTCGAGGAGTAGAACGGATCTGCGGACCGTTATTACCGCCAAGAAGGCTGCTGGGAAAAAGTCCTGACGTCCGAGGGCTCAGGACGAATGAGGGTAGTCCCCCCCGAAGCAGAGCGGTCAACACCTCGTTTTACGGTGCCCATCTCTCTTCGGTGCCCTCAGGGGACCGGTCTGCCAACCCTGCCGCCTCCGGTGTTTCAGGGCGCAGCGGTCTCCGGCGAGCACATATCTCAAGGACCACCCGGAAACGTAGTGGCCTCGGGATGCCCGCCCCCTCTGAGGAGGGTGTTAGAGCAGTCTGTTCAGTCGTTCCCTGCCGGTGCGCCGTTACAGGGCGACGAACCAACTACTCAACAGCAACAAAATCCAGAAACCAGTCTCGAGAGGCTGGTACCTCTAGTAGAATCTTTGACAGCGTGGAAGCTACTGTCAAATGTTTCTCGTTGGGTCCTGCAGACCGTGGAAAAAGGGTATCAAATACAATTCAAGAAACGCCCACCTCGGTTTATGGGGGTCCTGCCCACAGTGGTGGGCCCCGAGCAGGTTCTGGTTATGGAACAGGAAGTAAACACTCTGTTAGAGAAAGGGGCCATAGAATATGTACCTCCCTCCAACAGGGAAACCGGGTTTTACAGCCGGTACTTCATAGTTCCAAAGAAGGACGGGGGGTTGCGTCCCATTTTAGATCTTCAGTTCTGAACGAGTCAGTCATGCAGCTCAAGTTCAAAATGTTAACATTGAGACAAATCGTGCCACAGACCAGGTCCGAGGACTGGTTTGTCACGATAGACCTCAAGGACGCGTATTTCCATATTTCCATCCGTCCGTGTCATTGGAAGTTCCTGAGGTTTGCTTTCGGGGGCAAAGCATACCAATATCGAGTTCTTCCATTCGGCCTGGCTTTATCACCCCGCACTTTCACCAAATGCGTGGATGCAGCTCTGGCGCCCCTGCGCCTCCAGGGTATTCGCATCATGAACTACATCACGATTGGTTGATTTTAGCTCAATCGCATCAGATGGCGGTTCAACATCGAGATGTTGTTCTCGCCCACATGAAGGAGTTGGGGTTACGGCTGAACGCCAAGAAGAGTGTGCTTTCTCCACTTCAGAGGACCACTTTTTTAGGCGTGGTTTGGGATTCAGTGTCAATGCAGGCGCGCCTGTCACCGCCACGTATAGATTCAATCCTTGCAGCTGTGAAAAGTGTAAAGCTAGGCCAGCTACTCACTGTCAAACAGTTCCAGAGACTGTTGGGTCTCATGGCAGCAGCTTCCAACGTGATACCTTTTGGACTACTGCACATGAGGCCCCTGCAGTGGTGGCTCAGGACCAGGGGGTTTTCCCCGAGGGGCAACCCATTTCGCACAATCAAGGTCACGCGGCGATGCCTACGTGCCTTGATTATGTGGAAGAAACCTTGGTTCCTGTCCCAGGGCCCAGTGCTGGGAGCTCCTTGTCGTCGCAAACTGCTAACGACGGATGCTTCCCTCACGGGTTGGGGAGCGATCCTAGAGGGTCGCTCATCTCAAGGTCTGTGGGAAGACCATCATCGTTCCTGGCATATCAATCGCCTAGAGATGTTAGCTGTCTTCCGGGCTCTGAGGAGCTTTATCACAGATCTCAGGGGACACCATGTGCTAGTGCATACGGACAACACGTCGGTAGTCGCCTATATCAATCACCAAGGGGGTTTGCGCTCGCGCCCATTATGCAATCTGGCACGCCATATCCTCTTGTGGTCCCAGGGGAAGCTGTTGTCTCTCAGGGCAGCTTACATCCCCGGGGTCCAGAATATAGGAGCAGACGCTCTGTCGAGATAGGGGCTGAGGCCCGGGGAATGGAGGCTCCACCCCGAGGTGGTGGAGCTGATATGGAGGGAGTTTGGCCAAGCTCAAGTGGATCTGTTTGCGTCTCGAGAGACGTCTCACTGTCCACTTTGGTTCTCCCTCACGCATCCAGCTCCTCTGGGACTGGATGCTATGGTACAGACGTGGCCGAGGCTACGTCTGTACGCCTTTCCCCCAGTTGCTCTGCTCCCGGGAGTTCTGGAGAGAGTTCGCAGGGACCGGGTTTGCCTGCTTCTTATAGCCCCGCGCTGGCCGGGCAGAGTATGGTTTCCCGATCTTGTGTCCCTCCTCGACGGGCCTCCTCTGAAGCTACCTGTCAGGAGGGACCTTCTGTCCCAAGCAGGGGGCTCGATTTTACACCCCCGACCGGAACTGTGGAACCTGTGGGCTTGGCCTCTGAGGGGGCCCAGCTCATAGAGTCAGGTCTCTCAACTGAGGTTGTTGAGACCATTCTACAGTCCAGAGCTCCCTCCACGAGGAAACTTTATGCCCTGAAGTGGAGAGTATTCACTTCTTGGTGTAGTGACCGTCGGTTGGATCCAGTCAACTGCCCAATTGGTACAGTTCTGGAGTTCCTGCAGGACCGGTTCACTGCAGGTCTGACCCCGTCCACTTTAAAGGTTTATGTGGCGGCCATAGGTGCTTACCACATTCCTTTGGGTGGAATGTCTGTGGGGAAAGACCCTTTGGTATCTCGTTTCCTTCGTGGCACTTGGAGGCTGAGGCCTGCAGTTCGCTCTAGGGTGCCACCTTGGGATTTGTCCATTGCGCTGCAAGGCCTTTCCCTGGCCCCCTTTGAGCCTATTGAGGAGGTTCCTGAGAAATTCTTGACTTTGAAAGCTCTGTTCCTTCTAGCTATTTCTTCTCTCAAGAGAATAGGCGATCTTCAAGCATTGTCGGTTGCTCCGTCATGCTTAGAGTTTGCACCGGGTATGGTTAAGGCTTTTCTGCATCCGAGACCAGGTTATATCCCCAAGGTCCCCACTAATGTGGCTAGACCTATTGTTCTGCAGGCCTTCTGTCCTCCTCCCTTTCAGAATGCGGACCAGGAGACGAATAATTTGCTTTGCCCAGTTCGGGCGTTAGACGCTTATGTCCACAGAGCTGCCCTGTGGCATAAAAGTGATCAGCTGTTTGTATGCTTTGGGTCCCCTAACAAGGGATCTCCAGTGTCTAAGCAAAGAATGAGCAAGTGGGTGGTTGAGGCTATTTCGCTTGCTTATGAAGCGGCCGGGCAGCCTTCTCCTATGGCTGTCCGGTCGCACTCTACAAGGAGTATGGCGGCCTCCAAGGCCCTTATTTCGGGAGTTTCTCTTCAGGAAGTGTGTGATGCGGCAGGCTGGTCCTCACTTCACACCTTTGTCAGGTTTTACTCCTTGGACCTGGACTCTACACCAGGGTCTCAGGTGCTGTCATCCTAGTGCTGCTCTTTATGATTTCACACAGGACAGACACTTGTAGCTATGGTGGCGTTGGTATAGACGTTCCCATAGCGTCAAACTCGACGCAACGCGAGTTCCCTTGAAAGGGAACGCCTCAGTTACGACTGTAACCTCGGTTCCCTGAAGAGGGAACGAGCGTTGCGTCACCTTGCCATATCTCCTTCATGCCTGTCAGCTGCTACTTCAGACTTTACGAAGCTGCCGCTCTCTGTTTTCAAGCAGGCTTTATAGTTTCCTGGTACGTGACGTCACCTGCATCTGACGTTCCGCCACGCCATTGGACTGATTTTACATGTGCTTCAAGACATCATCACGCAAAGCGTTCCCATAGCGTCAAACTCGACGCAACGCTCGTTCCCTCTTCAGGGAACCGAGGTTACAGTCGTAACCGAGGCGTTTTCTGGCCCTGGAGGTGTTCTGACATGCTCTGACATTTGTGCTTATTTCTGTTACTTGTGACATTGTCATGGCTAAAGTCTTATTACACTGTATTTAGCACAAACTCTGCTACAATAATATATCAGCAGCATGTATGTAAAAGTTTGTAGTTTTGAGATAATTACATTTATGCGTGGTTTGTGAAAATACCCAAAAAAATTGTCACTGAAATAAGGCCATGAAACCCATACTGATTATTTCTTCACAAGACTTTTGAAAATTGTATCACGTAGCCTAGAATATTTGCTCCAAAACTATGTGAAAATCACCCTGACTGCTCATTCAGATAAGACAATATATTGATTTAAAATTTCTAAGACGTGTTTTGTGTGAAAAAGCCTTATGCGAAGAGGCGTGATCATCTCATGAATATGTAAGCCTTCAACACCTGAGAAAGACAAAGACACTCCCCTAACTGCCCTATTAGGAGCGATCAGGCCCTGTCATTCAGAGCAACCTTGCACAAAGAATGAGGAGATTTAAAAAAGAATGGCTTTTAGATTGTTTGGATTTATTTACAACACAACATAATCCAAAAATACACAACAAATGACAAAAGAGCACATTGAAAACAATGATCCAAAGACAGAGACCTTTGTGCCATTCCTAAAAACATTGTACATACCTTTCATTTCCAAGGTGTTTGATTTTCACTTTACCATGTTCATGTACAGAGACTCATGTGAATGTTGAAGTCAGCAGGACTCAGTTGCATCTGGTCCCTGAAAGAAAAGAAAAAAAGTGAACATACTGGTATCAAGAGAAACTAGGCCTGCACAGTTTTGGGAATACATTTTAGATTTTTCTGGTTAAAATTGCTTTTTAAAATTCACAGAATACACACACACACACACACACAAATGTTTCCAACAATATATAATATAATGTACAATGTTTGTTGTGCCTTGTAGGCATAAGCTATGTGCAGTACTGCATAAAATAATTATAACAATAGCCTATAGCAGCCTATAAATCTTCCAAAAGATTTCAGTAACAATGCTAGAGAAAAATATATTGATTATCTTATGTTACTTCAAATGTTTCCATTCGTTATGATGATATGAAATGAGATAATAGTAAAAACATAAAGCCTAATGTTTGGTGCATTTTTCCTTTCAAACGCGATCATGCTCCAAAATATGATACATTCAAACCCACAGCGCGCTCCAAAATATGATACATTCAAACCCACAGCGCGCTCCAAAATATGATACATTCAAACGCACAGCGCGCTCCAAAATATGATACATTCAAACGGGATCGCGCTCCAAAATATGATACATTCAAACCCACAGCGCGCTCCAAAATATGATACATTCAAACGCAATCGCGCTCCAAAATATGATACATTCAAACGCACAGCGCGCTCCAAAATATGATACATTCAAACGCACAGCGCGCTCCAAAATATGATACATTCAAACGCCATCGCGCTCCAAAATATTAAACATTATGGTTATACATATGTTTGAGCAGATATCCACAAACAGTATTTAACAGTAAACACGGGTCTAAATAGTATAATATTCACCATATATCTAGCAACAGTTCAACTGCAATGTGAAGTTTATGCAACAATACCATAAACTAATAAGTAAGAATTTCTTACCTTACATCTTTCTTGTCTTCAAATCGCGTTCTTCTTCTTCTGAGGTAAAATCCAATGTAAGCTCAGACGTGTCTTCCAAACTCGACGAAAAGCAGAGACTTGTGAAGTGTTTTGGTGTTTTGTGTTTGAGGTAACGAGGGCGTTCGCGTTGCATGTGGACGATTTGCATGTGAATCTCTTTTGCGCGAGTGGGCGTGGTCGAATTAAAAGTAATTAGCAAGCGTTTGAGATACTGGACATCCTGTTGGTTTTATACAAATTACTTAAACAGAGAATATTTGTTTTCAGTTTGAATCTGATCATTTAAAAGTACACACTTAAATGTGTATAAAGGTATATGGCTCATAAATGTGTGACAAGTATTCGCTGAGTTTTGTTTCAGTTTATAGACGTGCTCAAGAAAAAAAAGTTCACCGCGACGGAGAGGCAGAACGCACACCCTGTTTATTTTCTTTATTTTACAAAAGCACAATGTTTTGATTTGATTGTAAGTGGACACATACAAAAGTAGAAATATCACAGATTCTTTTTTTATATTTCTTTTTTCTGTATAACCATAAATGACGGAGTAATTTAAGTTTATTGTACTACAATGTGAAGAAAATCCAGCAAAACGCGGGGACGCGTTTGCCGACCTCAGAGGGTTAAACTCCGAGCCAAACTGCACCACCTTGGCTTTAACAACTCGCTGTGCAATTGGATTGTGGACTTTCTGACAAATCGAACACAGAGTGTTAGAGTAGGCAAGCACTTGTCCTCCACCCTGTCAATTAACACCGGGGCCCCCCAAGGGTGTGTGCTTAGCCCCTTGCTCTACACTCTATTCACACATGACTGCTCTGCTTCTCTTTGTTCCAATCTCATTGTTAAATTTGCCGACGACACATCAGTGCTCGGACTCATCCACAACAACAATGAAGCGGATTACCGGACTGAAGTGCAATATCTAGCGTCATGGTGTGTCAATAATAACTTGTCTTTGAATATCAAAAAGACCAAGGAGATCATTGTGGACTTCCGCAAAAGCAGACCCAATCACTCTCCTCTCTCTATTGGCAATGAGGTGGTAGAGAGGGTGCCACATTTCAAATTCTTGGGAGGATCTGTGACCGAGGACCTGCCCTGGGGAACCAACATCACCACAGTGATAGGGAAGGCCCAGCAACGCCTCTACTACCTGAGGCAACTGAGGAGCGCCAGGATTCCAAAACAGCTGATGGTCAACTTTTACAACTGTGCCATCAGCAGTGTTTTGACATATGGTTTCTTAGGGTGTATTCACACCTGCCTTGTTTGGTTCGATTGAATCGAATTCTAGTTCGTTTCCACCCTTGGTGCGGACCTTTTGGGCAGGTGTGAATACAGCAATCGAACTCGGGTGCGGACCAAACAATCGAACCGAGACCCAGCTGAAGAGGTGGTCTCGGTACAGTTCCAAACGAACTCTGGTACGGTTCGTTTACGATGTGAACATGAACCGACCCAATTGCAAGAAAGCACTGCGCCTTTACGTTCATTTCATTATTTGACTGCTCTTATGCTCTTATGAGGATACTTAACACAACGGACATTTTGGCATAATGGTTTGTGTTATTGTTCGTTCAAGTGCGAAAGAGAATTCCATTCCGGCGCGCTGTCTGGCCACACGATACTGTTGCGCGTCTTTCTGCGCGTCGTGTGTGCATCATTGGAATGGAATGAATGAATGAGTGTGTGCATCAGGACATTCACATACAGAGCGTTCTCTTTAGTCTAATCGCGCATAAATGCTTGACGGAACCGTCTTGCAGCACATTGTCGTCTTCTCAATCCGAATTACAACAATGATGACATTGTATCATATGATACTCATTAGTTTCTTCATATTGCGTTTGTAGAGCATAACACAAAATCAGTAAAAGAACAAATATTGCAGTACGAAATATCTCCATGCTGAGCCTTTTTTTTGCACTTCCTGATTTCCCTACTTGAGAATCCTTGTCCAATGAATGGACGACCTTAGCACACGTGTGGTTTTGTTTACAAATTTTGGTTCACTTGCAAAAAGAGCAGTGTGAAAGCGAACAGTACCAAACCAAAAAAAAAAAAACATTTTATTTGGTCCGGACCAAAGCAAGTGAGCTATCGGGCTTTCCTGGTGTGAATACACCCTTAGTGTGGTACTCCAGCTGTACTAAGGCCCATCAGCAGGCACTCCAACGAGTGGTAAAAACAGCGGGTAAAATTATTGAGACCACTCTCCCAGAGATCAGTACCATCTATGATACCCGCTGTCTGAAGAGAATGCACAACATCCTGCGGGACTGGCATCACCCGGCCCATCACCTGTTCCACCTGCTGCCCTCAGGGAGAAGGTACAGGTCCATTGGTGCTAGTAAAGCCAGACTGGCTAACAGCCTGTACCCTTACGCAGTGAGGCTGCTTAATGATCCCCCCCCCCCCCCCCCCCCCCCATTTATTATTTATTTATTATTTGAAGGGGATCTGCACTGTTGTTAGTGCACTTTAATACACCATGTACTGTTGTTGTATGCTCCAACACAATTTTGTTGCTGTTCTTTTTGAATGACAATGACAATAAACGTGAAACGAAACGAAGACTTGTGTGAGGATCCTGTTTGTGGACTTCAGCTCTGCCTTCAACACCATCATACCAAACATCCTCCTGTCCAAATGAACCCAGCTCCCTGTGCTCGCCTTCATCTGTCAGTGGATCACCAGCTTCCTGACCGACAGGCAACAGCTAGTGAGGCTGGGAAAATCCTCATCCAGCTCCTGCATAATCAGCACTGGCGCCCCCCAGGGGTGCTGTGGACTGTTCAGGGGTGCATTCTCTCCACTGCAGAAAATATTTCTCAGTGCAGTCTCAACATGTCTGGTTATTTTCTCTGAACACTTTAACATGTGGTTTTATTCTTCATTACTCGTTTCGCAGTATTCGTCACATAATACTGAACACAGCGCCATCTAGTGGCTTTCTTGAGTAACAGACACAATCACTGGATCTCATTACAGATTCTGAGTAAATAACTCCTGATAACATGTCAGTTCAGGGTGAGCCACTAGATGGAGGTGTTGCTCCTCAGACGAGACCACAGAGACAAATCACACTAGAGATTTAAAGACTTTATCGTTGGAGGAAATGGATATCAGTGAGACCCAAATATTTTGGAGAGAACTCAGTAATTACTTACAAAGAAAAGCTGTGATTCCTGTTAACTTTGAAGAAGTTGATGTTATACTAAAATGTTTTTCATTTGATGGTGATAAAAATCTTTTGTTTATATTTGATTTAATTATTATGATTGCCTGTTACTATATTCATAAAGTCAAATGGAATGAAAAAGCCACATTTTGAACAATTTAAAATTGATATTAAAATATATTTAGAAACAATATCCAAATATAAAAACTTAAAAGCAAGGAAAACTACACAGCTGTTTAATAGGTACAAGTTTTTTCTGTAAAATTACTTTCTTTTTCTCTTTCTTTCTTCCTTTTTCCCCTTGTTTACCCCTGACATGTATGGTTATATGTCCTCCTGTATATACATTATGTTTTGTTATTAAAATGCATAAAATGTTTTAAAAACAAGTATCGTGAGATCCTTGATGTAATATAGCCTGGCTAACGTCAGACCACTTTCTCTTTGAGACGTGGTCTGGGAACCACATGTTCATGTTCTCGTATTTGAGGCGTGGTTTACGAATGCCCAGAGCCGTTTATTGGGCGCTACAAATGTCTATCAAATGCGCCTGTACGTAGCTCATAGCCAATCGTCTCAATTATACCAGATGACGTATGTAGAGCGACAGATATTCAACGAAGAAGACGACGATGGGTCAGAGATTTATGTGTACACCAGAGTCCTGCACGGGTCCGATTTTGTAAATCCGCACCCGCCCGTACCCGCAGTGCTTAAAACCGCACCCGACCCGTTTTCCGACAGCAGCACTAATTAAAAAATCTGCACCCGACCCGCTTAAAATAGAACCGACACCCGACCCGCACCCGAAATAAAATCAGTTTATCACATTATAGACACACTTACAAAAATGTTTATTGCCAGGTCATACAGAAGTTATTACACGACAATTAACACAAGGACAACTTCAGCCGAAGCTGTCAAAAGGCCGATACATGAAGAACATAAGAACTAACGTTACCACAAAACTGAGTAGCCTTATAACATTTTACCAATCGAACAGTCGCGGCTAACGTTACAACACTATATGCCACGCAATTTCTACGCAATCTGACCATTTTGGGTTCAAACACGCCCTGCACACCACACATACTTAACAGTGTTAAATCTGAAAAATACCGTTCGATAGAACTCCTTTGTTACCACAGTTTCTGCGTGCTTCCTCAGGGATGAAGTTCCACATGTGCGGCTATCCAACACGAAAATGTTTGCAGCAAAGCCTTTCACAATATTTTCTTCAGATAACTCCAAATTTCTCCCACACACTGGACTTGATTTTTGATGACGTATTGTCGACAACTTTACAATCTCCACTAGCTATTCTTTACTTCAACTCCTCAGCATCCATCTCGACGACTGCAAGCAGATCGCGCGCGCGGTTATGAGGAATTTTTAAAAGTGAAAGTAGCCTAGGTAACGTTATAGATCCTGGGAGGGCATGGCGCGTCGGCACAAATAAATTTGCTGAAGTTAAAATTAGGTGATAAAAGGAGCTAAAATATAAAAATATTAGGGCTGGGCAAGTTAACGCGTTATTATCGCATTAACGCATTTATTAATTAACGCCGACAATTTCTTTATCGCACGTTAACGCAGTTTATTATTATTTTGAAAGTCCGTTGCTCACCGGCGTTTAGCGGGGATGCTCTGCCATGTGAATTCCCTCCTGTTGATGTCCTGATAACTATTTAGATTCAGGAAACTCACAAACAGCGAGGATCAGACTCTCTTCCAATGATTTGTGCTGCACGTCGTTTACAAAAAGATCAAGACAATTCAACTTCGGCAGCGGGCGGGCGTGTGCGCACAACCGCGACAGTTTCACGGGAACGCACTCGCTTGTCGCTGCACCTTGTGCTCGACCACTTCTCCTCACTCTACCAAACGCGAATAGAGTGTCTGGCGCGAGTGATTTCAATGTTAAAGTCAATGCAAGGTCCTGCGGCGCGAATGGTGAGGCGTTTAGCGCGGCGCGGTGGACGCGAATTCGAATTCGCCTCATTCGCGCGTCCAGTTCGCGTCAAACCTTTGCATTTTACGCGGGTCAATTTCGCTCTGGACGCGCGAATGGATTCAAAATGTTCAAACGTCCAACTAAACGCGGTAGACGCGAATTTGACGCGCTATTCGCGTTTGGTGTGAACGCACAGTAACAGGGAAACTTGCTACTGAACACTGACTGTTTCTGCTGCTCCCTGATGAAAGATACCTGTTCCGAAAAAAAAAGAAAACAGGACTAGATAAAAGGTAATGCCCTGGCAGTGGCAAATAGCTTTGGTTTAATATTTTATTTGATTACATTAATGTTTAGGTTGAGATTTACAAGAACGCTTCAAACGCTCCACCATCATCCCCGTCCCAAAGAAACCCAAAATCACTGGACTGAATGACTTCTGACCTGTTACCTTAACATCTGTGGTCATGAGGTCATTTGAAAGACTGGTGCTGGCCCACCTGGAGGACCTCACTGGACCCTTGCTGGACAGTTTGCTTATCGAGCAATCAGGCCTGTGGATGATGCAGTCAACCTGGGAATGCATTATATCCTACAACATCTGGACAAACCAGGGACTTATGTGAGGATCCTGTATGTGGACTTCAGCTCGGCCTTCAATACCATCATACCAAACATCCTCCTGTCCAAATGAACCCAGCTCCCTGTGCTCGCCTTCATCTGTCAGTGGATCACCAGCTCCCTGTGCCCGCCTTCATCTGTCAGTGGATCACCAGTTCCCTGTGCCCGCCTCCATCTGTCAGTGGATCACCAGCTCCCTGTGCCCGCCTTCATCTGTCAGTGGATCACCAGCTCCCTGTGCCCGCCTTCATCTGTCAGTGGATCACCAGCTCCCTGTGCCCGCCTTCATCTGTCAGTGGATCACCAGTTCCCTGTGCCCGCCTTCATCTGTCAGTGGATAACCAGCTCCCTGTGCTCGCCTCCATCTGTCAGTGGATCACCAGCTCCCTGTGCCCGACTCCATCTGTCAGTGGATCACCAGCTCCCTGTGCCCGCCTCCATCTGTCAGTGGATCACCAGCTCCCTGACCGACAGGCAAAATCCTCATCCAGCTCCTGCATAATCAGCACTGGCGCCCCCCAGGAGTGATGTGGACTGTTCACAGCACCATCTAGTGGCTTTCTTGAGTAACAGACACAATCACTGGATCTCATTACAGATTCTGAGTAAATAACTCCTGATAACATGTGAGTTCAGGGTGAGCCACTAGATGGAGGTGTTGCTCCTCAGACGAGACCACAGAGACAAATCACACTAGAGATTTAAAGACTTTATCGTTCCCTGATGGAGGAAATGGATATCGGTGAGACCCGAGTATTTTGGGGAGAACTCAGTTATTACTTACAAAGAAAAGCTGTGATTCCTGTTAATTATTATGATTGCCTGTTACTATATTCATAAAGTCAAATGGAATGAAAAATGCCACATTTTGAACAATTTTAAATTGATATTAAAATATATTTAGAAACAATATCCAAATATAAAAACCTAAAAGCAAGGGAAACTACACAGCAGTTTAATAGGTACAAGTTTTTTTCTGTAAAATGCCTTTCTTTTTCTCTCTTTCTTTCTTCCTTTTTCCCCTTTTGTTTACCCCTGACATGTATGGTTATATGTCCTCCTGTATATACATTATGTTTTGTTGTTATTAAAATGCATACAAAAATGAAAAAACAAGTATCGTGAGATCGTTTATGTGATAATAAAGTAAAATATATGTGGAGCTGCATGTGATCTGTAACACGAACTTAACACGGTATTGTATATTTTTCTTGCAGTAAATCTGCAGCTAGAACATGTAACAGAGTTAGTTTTATGAGTTAATACAATATAACAACTTTTTGAAATAATATTTTAGCTGTATATGGTGTTTATACCGGAATATATTGAAAGAAAAACAAACTAATTGGTAATATTAAAAATAAGTACATAAATAATGTTTTTACAGATAGGCTTTAAGAAGCACCTGTGAAAAAAAAGTAGAAATAAAGCTGTATATGGTACACTGCTGAAATATTTAAAATATACATAAAGTTTGTATTCCTCAGAATAAATCATGAGAGACTCTTGAACCTCAGAGTTAGAAACTTTATTGATAAAGGCAAGAAAATACATATGACAAATATACAGCAGTAGTAAAGTGAGATCTGTGTCTCTTTATTATTTTTTTTGTATCTGAGAAAAATATAAACAATAAAGTGACACTGTTAAAATCTGTCACTGAAAGAGAGCACAAACTCAAATAATCATCAGTATTTATTATGAAGAAAAAAAACACTAGAAGAACCTTTAAAGGGACAATGTGTAGGTTTTTAGGTATTTTATTATCTAAAATCAATATTTTTATTCATAAATATGTCCTCAATTGTGTACAAATACCTATGCTAATTATCTGACTTATCCTCGTAAGCGAAGAATTTATTATCTTTATATACATGGGACGGGTGGGTCCACGGAGGCTTCCATGTAGTTCCGCCATCTTGAAAAACTATAATAGCAGAGAGGGACAAAAAGTACTAGGCCAACGCGTTTCCACAACGCGTTTTCGTTCAGAGCCAGCGTCACGTGACTGAAGCCAGCAGAAGTGGAGGAGCAGAGCAGTGAGAGGCGCTTGGCACTGTCCCGGCAAGTTTAAAAGGCTGCACTGCACGGTTATTTATAATGGAGGAGTCCATACATATGCTGAGTCACAGGATAAGGAGTCCTCGTCGTCGAAAAAGTCCAAAATCGACCGTAAAAGGAAACATGACCGGAGATTACAAAAAACAAGGGTTAATGTCGGGATAGCTAATGCAGGAGAAAGCTTTCAAAAGAGACCCTGAAGCAGTGGATACAGAACTTCATTAATAGGTGGGCCTGGTGAATATACGGAGGGGCCTCGGTTTTTTAAGCTTATATACACGCACAGTGGCGTAACTTTGCTAAATCAGATACATGTACAATAACATTACGATATCCAGCAATCGATAGTAGGCTACATGGGGTTTATGAGATGTAGCCTAATATATGTTGTCAGTGCCGAGAATTTTCGTGTGAATAAATACATAGATCCGCTTATTTAAACAACGTTTACCTTAATGGTCCAGTGGTAGAATTTTCGCCAACTGTGTCAGAGGTTCTGGATTCTAATCCGTACTCGTATAGTTTTTTTTTCTCGTATCGTTTTTTTCCCCCTCATCAAAATCGATTATGTTCATCAGTGGTTGTATATCAAGCAGCGACACGTTTGTGTGCATTATGTTGTAACGAATAGAGAGTTTCCGCAACGGATTGAAGCGTGCGTCCGAGTGAAGATAGCGCGAGCCACACGAGAAAACACTGTATCCGCGCCACTGATCGCAACGGCAACGAGCACTTTGATCATTTGATAATAAATAAATAAAAAAACATTTCAGCGTTAGATCGTCTCTTATTTAAAAAACGAACTAAATGAATGCTCTGCCAGTTAACTGGAGATGTTTTATTTATTTGTAGAATTGGTACATTCGTGCCACGAGATGTTTTAAAAAGTGGTGGGGACAATATCGACCCTGGCAAATTACACCTATGTAACTTGCACGCCTGATATGTAAACTATAGCAGATCGGTGCTTCGGTAGTGAATTTAAATAGGCCTATGCCTTGTACTCATGTCAGTCAGCCCTCCCGGCTGCTTTAAACCTGAAGGTCATCTGTCTGTTACGCGACTCGCATGTAGACTATCACAACGTTAAGTCAGTGCGCGCACGGAGAGCGGTGTTGCATGATAGCATCACTGGACTGACACGTGATATGCCGACATAATATTTTTCTTTTAGCTATTTTTCGTAGCTACTGTATAAATGTCCTCAGGAAACTATTAAAATGAAATTATTTATTAATTCATTATTATTATTATTATTAAAATTTTTATCAATCTGATTGGGTGGGCCTGGGTGGGCCTGGGTGGGCACGAGCCCACCCAGATTGACCGGTGGCCCACCCAATCAGATTGATAAAAATTTTAATAATTTTTGCTATCATGCAATCATTATCAATCTGGGTGGGCTCGTGCCCACCCAGGCCCACCCAGGCCCACCCATAAATCCGCGCCTGCCCTGAAGTTGCCTGCTTTCTTCTCGACAGGTAAGTCAATGTTACGGTCTTATACAAGCTTTTTTTCATTGCTTGGTTGTGTACTTAATTATAAAGATGAACATTTATAGTTAAAAGTTAAACAGGCTCTTTGATGAATAGCAGCTATTGAGTAAAGTAGAGAAGGCCCTAAAAACAAGGTTGTAAGTTTTGTTTGTTCAAAACTGTAACGTTCGTTTGTTCGTTGTGTAAAGTTGCAGTTTGTTTGAAATAACAAACCAGTTCACCCGAAGGAAAACTCGATGAAGTGCTATTAGAAGACATCCTGTCATAGCTTTTTGGTACATAACGGCTACCGTAGATGCAACATGCATTTGAAAAAGCGAGGCGCTGGAGAGCACTATTCGTTTGAATGCAAAATACAATTTCACCACTAGATGGGAGAAATTCCCACACAGTGTCCCTTTAAAGATCAGCGTTCTGCTTTAGATTTCGATACTTCCTGAAAAAGATGAACATAAAAAGCCATAAATTAATAAATCTCACAGATAATTATACATGCAGTATCAATTTGTGAGAAATGACATCATCAATCATGTACCTGATGTGTGAATATGTGCTTGATCTCGTTCAGCTCTTCTGGACCTGATCTCATAAACCACAATAATGACAGTAGCCACGCCCACCAGAGCAGAGAGGACCAATCGGATCACAGCTTCAGTAGGACCACAACAGTGGACAGAGTCTGAGGAATAAACACATCAAACTGAGATCAGATCAGTCAATGAACACTAATATCAGCGCTGACATCAACTAATATCATCAGTGCTGTACCTGCACATGTGTGACAGAGTGTGTTGATGTCCAGATGTGTGGTCTGGTTGCTGATGGGATTGTTCAGCACACAGCTGTAGGTGTTTTTATCCTGATATTCCACCTCCAGAGGTAGAGAGAGACTGATGCTGAGATCAGACGCACTGATGCTGGACAATACACTGATTCCTTTGTACCAGGAGAGAGTCACATGACTCACATGACTCAGATTCACCACTGATGAACACACCAATGAACATGATGATGATGATGATGAAGAACAGTGTGAAGAGTTACTGATGACAGGAACAGGCAGACGAGCTGAGAAAGATTAGAAACATCAGAGTAAATCATAATCTCTGCTGAGGGAGTGTTTGTGATTTTCAGATTTATAAACAAAAAAATACACAGAGATGCCAGTATCAGAATATTTAATCCAAAGAAATGTGTTCATAAGGTTGGAAAGCAAACGTCAAAAATGATTGTGTATCTTTATTATTGTGTATTTAGAATAAAAATAAAGCATTCTGCGATAGTTCAGGCAGGCCATGTTGTCAATCAGCTGATTAGAAAAAATTCCAAACCCTCCCACATCAGCTGATCTGATCCATACAATCAACTGGCAACTTTCAAACAGGGCGCCTTACTTAAACGCAGCTTCACTCTGCCTACTTGTGTTTAACTTAATCAATGTCCTTTGGTTGTCATTGATGGATGCTCTGTTCTCAGGGGGGGATTTGTGCTGCTCTCCCAGTAAAAGTATGGGAAGTTGTCCCCAGAAGCTGCTGTTCCCTGTCTTGGCTTTTCATGGAGCTCATGAAGAAGACGGGGAAATTAAAACAGAGCCATACGGCTAAATGTAGCAAAATATGCCAATAAAAAATGTACAAAAAGTTTTGTCTATGGTATTTTTTTTTACTTAATGGTCCTGGCTGAAAGTCTTTTTTAAAATTTAGGATATGTCTACTTCAAAGTGGTTAACAAATAAAGGAAATTAATAATAAACTCACCGTAGACAATGAGACTGAACCGCTTTCTCTCACCGTTGATCAGTCGTTTATAAACTCCAACATGTTTCATTGTGGTGTTTGTGATGGTCAGAGATCCAGTTTGATTGTCCAGCTTCAGTCTGTCTCTGAATCTCCCATTAAGAACATCATCATATACAGTGATTCTGTCGGCCGTTACATTGATTTCAGCTATTGAATTGTTTTTAAAACTCCACTGAATCACATCATCATCCTTCATTTCAGTAAGACCAGAGTTTAGAGTGACTGAATCTCCCTCCATCACTGACACTGAATCACCAAACACACACAGAACAAACAGAAACAGGGTTTGTCACAGATAATCAGATTATAATTGTTTATCAAATTAAAGATTAAAAACTAAACAAAAATAAACTAATGGTGTATGAATTCATTTAAATGTTGTCATTATAAAACAGGAGTAACCGTTTTTGAACTCACCACCATTGACAGTGAGAAAGAAACTCTTGATCTCACTGTTGATCTGTAGTTTATAAACTCCAGCATGTTTCATTGTGGTGTTTGTGATGGTCAGAGATCCAGTTTGATTGTCCAGCTTCAGTCTGTCTCTGAATCTCTCATCAAGATTATCATCATATACAGTGATTCTGTCGGCCGTTACATTGATTTCAGCTATTACAGTGGTTTTATTCCAAATCCTCCACTGAATCACATCATCATCCTTTATTTCAGTAAGATCAGAGTTTAGAGAGACTGAATCTCCCTCAATCAGTGACACTGACTTCACTGACTCACCAAACACTCCTGAAGAACAGAGTTTTTCACAGATTAAAGCTTTAAAATCACTTGATGTTGGTTTGATGAAGCTTCACTAAAATACTTGTATTCATTTAAATGTGAAATGAATAATATTCTGCAGCAGTACAAATACAAAACATGATAAAGAGAAATGGAACAATAACTTAAAAAATACACTTTTACTTACAGCCACACTAAATGCTGTTGGGGTTTTGAGCTTCATAATTATTTTATTTTATTTAATCAATCCATAATAACTGAGTGTAGAACTGAATTCAAACTTGATCTGACGGGTAAAATATAGTTTAATTATTTCTATATGAGATTTACACTCATTGTTAATCTTCTCTAATTTGACCAGCAATTTATTACATGGATCCAGAATGGAAACATAAAAACACATTTAAAACTCACCAACCAGATGCCAGAAACACAAACAGAACAAAACTAATTTCAGAAACATTTTCTTCATCGGTTTAAAGGAACACTCCACCGTTTTTTGAAATAGGGCTTATTCACCTTCTTTCCTACATTTAGATAGGTGGGCAAATGCATTTTTGTCTCAGTGCATGCATTGTTTTAGTTTGACAGGGTCGGCGCTAGCTTAGCTTAGCATAATGAATGGAATCCTTTGTTGCCAGCTAGCATGTCCTGAGTAAAAGTGATATAAAAAATAAAAAAAACCCACCTAATTACTTCTTGTGGCCTGCGTATTCACAACAAGTACAAATAGCGATGCAGATTAACACTAGACGATTTCCTATGCAGATATTGACTTGGGACTATATTAGGGGGAAGCACAGGTGAAGCACTGCTACTTGGGCGCAGAGATATCACGCCCAAGTAGCAGTGCTTCGCCTGTGCTTCCCCCTAATATAGTTCTTAATATATAAGTCAATATCTGCCTAGGAAATCGCCTAGTGTTAATCTGCATCACTATTTGTACTTGTTGTGAATACGCAGGCCACAAGAAGTAATTAGGTGGGTTTTTAAAAAATTTTATATCACTTTTACTCAGGACATGCTCGCTGGCAACAAAGGATTCCATTCATTGTGCTAAGCTAAGCTAGCGCCGACCCTGTCAAACTAAAACAATGCATGCACTGAGACAAAAATGCATTTGCCCACCTATCTAAATGTAGGAAAGAAAGTGAATAAGCCCTATTTCAAAAAACGGTGGAGTGTTCCTTTAAGTCCACAAATATGAAAAGAAAAACTCTTCAAAACTGCTTCGTTAATAGATCCTGTTCAATCGGTTTATTTTCAAAAGTGTGCCGTTAAGTTGCGAAGTTAAAATGCTATTTTAGTAGTTTTAAACTACCATTTAAAAAAAATTATTAAAGCAGCACTCAGTAGCTTCGGGACTTCTTCGCTGTATTCTCGCTTTTTGCTGGCAGGTTTCTCTCTAGAGCTCCCCCCACAGCTTCGGAATAGATATTTGACAACACTGTCGTAAAAACTCGTTGGTGATTCTCAGACACCAGAGGCTATAGATCAACGACATCAAAGCAGATGGGACGTTCTTTAAAACGTCTTCTTCATTCGGGTTCGGACAGCGTGAGGGAGCGCAATAATGACAGCATTTTAGCAGATTTCTTTTGGCCGTAAAGCAATTGTTTACATCGCGAGACCTGATATCACGCGAGACTTCCTGACGCAGCGGCCGGCGGCCCGCCGGCTCAAAGTTGCAAGTGCGTATTTTCCGCTCACGGGCACCAGGGGGGTGCGAAACGACCACCATTCAACCCGAAATAAGTAATATAACCATTCCAATGACTCCGAAGCTGTTCAGTTAAGGTAAAAAAAGTTACTTAGTTCACCTTTAAAGGGCACCTATTATGACTCTTTTCACAAGATGTAAAATAAGTCTCTGATGTCCCCAGAGTATGTATGTGAAGTTTTAGCTCAAAATACCCAAGAGATCATTTTTTACAGCATGTTTAAATTGTAATTTTTTGGGGCTCAGATAAACGCGCTGTTTTAGTGTGTGCCCTTTAAATGCAAATTAACTGCTGCTGCACGGCACAGGGGGCGGAGCCTCACGAGCTCGCGCTCAGGACAATCTCAACAGAAACTACTGGTTTCTTTACGCCTACTGGTTCATTCCTACAGTATGGTGGATGTCTTCATGAAACAATACTGCATAAAATGTTTCTCAAATTTCATGCTACATGGTTTTGCATGCAGAGATAAACACCATTAACCAAAATTCATAATGATTTACACTACAAAATAATATGAAAAGAGAAAAAAGTACTTTTTCAAGCACTTGACAGACAAATTCCCACGTCTCCAATCATGTTCCCTTTCGAAAGGGAACTCGCACTGACGAGTGAACCTGTGTCTGAAAGCTTATCCAGTCACGGCAATCGTTATTGACCGGTGACAGCCTTTGACGTCACTACTAGTGCGACCCGGAAGTATAAATGTGGTGCCTAGAGAACATGTCACCCTCTTTTTGTCTTGTTTGATTTGCATTCACCTGGAAAGGCTTCAGGTGCTTCAGCGAGGCTTCAGATGCTGTGAGAGTGCGTGAGGGAAGGAACCGCTAGTGTCAGGCTTGACGAATGGTTTCTTTCTGACCATAATTCCCCAGCTCCCGTGAGCCTTCCATTCCTTCCTGATCTACATAATGAGATCAAGAAGGCATGGAAGAACCCACATTCAGCACGCATCCATCGACAACAGTGAGCAAACTATGCTGATGTTGAGGGAATGCGTGAACGTATGTGTCGATGCCACCAATCGACGGGATGTTCACGAACTATCTCGGCACTGAAAGCTCCGGCGCTGCCTTCCAAGACGCTCAAGATGACATCTCTCTTGAATGGCAAAGAAACACACAGCGGTGGTTCAGGCTTTGGCTGCTTTACACACGATGCCTGTGCTACAACCATACCAGGTCAGTCTGCTGAAGGATTTGGATCAGGGTCTCTCCCCTGACGCAGTAGACGAGCTGCGCCACACCACAGATCTGGCTCTTCGGCCACCAAACAAACCGCTGCCGCGATCGGAAGGTCACGGAGAGACATCTGTGGTTGAACCTGGCTGACATTGGGGAGAAAGAAAAGGGTTTTCTCCTCGATGCACCGGTTTCGTCATCTGAACTTTTCGGCACCTCCATTGAGATGGTGGTGGAAAAGTTGAGAGAGGTGAAGGTGCACTCATGCAATTAAATCATGCATTCCACTGCGGGCCGAATCCACGCCTAGACAGCCAGGGGATCGGAGACCGCCCAGAGGTTCAGCGTCGCATCTCGCGTCCCTCCTCCCCCCGAGGAGTAGGTCACAGAGGAGGCACGACTCAAGGAAGAAGAAGGATTTGAGGGAGGTGATCCAGCATCAGTGAAGGATCCCCTTCCTCTGAGGGTGAATAACAACCACCCTCTCCTGTCTTCTCTCTTCTAATAATAATAATAATAATACATTTTATTTAAAGGCGCCTTTCTCGGCACTCAAGGACACCGTACAAAAATACATAATACATTTAAAACAGCGCAGAATAAGAAAAACAGAAGAATAGAGAATAAAACAATATTAAGAACAATTAAAAGAGGCAGAGCATGTTACAGTACATTAGATATGATAAGCAGTTTTAAACAGATGTGTTTTAAGTTGAAGTTTAAAGTGAGAGAACGAATCAATGTTTCTGAGTTGTGGTGGTAGTGCGTTCCAGAGTCGGGGAGCAGATCGGCTAAAAGCTCTGCTCCCCATAGTGGTGAGACGGGCACGGGGGACAGAGAGGTGTATGGAAGAGGATGACCTGAGTGAGCGGGAAGTGGTTGAAACCTGGAGGAGATCGGACAGATATGGGGGGGACAGGTTGTGAATGGCTTTGAATGTTAATAAAAGGACTTTGAAATGGATACGAAACTGAACCGGGAGCCAGTGAAGCTGTTGGAGAACAGGGGTGATGTGGTGAATGGATGGTGTTCGTGTTATTATGCGGGCAGCTGAATTCTGGACCAGTTGAAGTTTGTGAAGGGATTTGTGAGGGAGACCGAAAAGAAGAGAGTTGCAGTAGTCTAGACGTGAAGTGACGAGACTGTGGACAAGGATGGAGGCTGTGTGGGGGGTAAGGGAGGGGCGGAGACGATTAATGTTTCTTAGATGGAAGTAGGCAGACCGGGTAATGTTATTGATGTGAGATTGAAAAGATAATGTGCTGTCAAGGATGACACCCAGACTCTTCACCTGGGGGGAGGGTGAAACGGAGGAACTATCAATAGTGAGAGAAAGACTGTTGGTTTTGGATAAAGTAGATTTAGTGCCAATGAGGAGAACCTCAGTTTTATTACTATTTAATTTGAGGAAGTTCTGTGTAAACCAAATTTTTATTTCTGAGATGCAGTCAGTAAGTGAGGTGGGTGGGAGAGTGGATGAGGGTTTGGTCGAAAGGTAGAGCTGGGTGTCATCAGCATAACAGTGGAATTGAATGTTAAATTTACGGAAAATACTACCCAGGGGAAGGAGGTAAATGATAAAAAGCAAGGGCCCCAGGACAGAGCCCTGGGGAACACCTGAAGTAACATTGAAGGGACTGGATTTAAAAGATTTAAATTGAATGAACTGAGTACGGCCAGAGAGATAGGAAGTGAACCAGTCTAATGGAGTGTGAGTGATACCAATGGCAGATAACCTGTTGAGGAGGGTGGTGTGACAGATGGTATCGAAAGCTGAACTTAAGTCGAGGAGAATGAGAATGGTAAGGAGTCCAGAATCAGCTGCCATAAGGAGGTCATTGGTGATTTTGATAAGTGCTGTTTCAGTGCTGTGAAGTGGACGGAAACCAGACTGGAACTGTTCATACAGGTTATTTTGGGATAAATGAGAATGGATTTGAGAGGCAACTGTTTTTTCAAGGATTTTGGAAATGAATGGTAAATTTGAAATTGGACGGAAGTTATTGTAGTCAGAGGGGTTGGCACCCACTTTTTTCAAAATTGGAGTAATGGAAGCAGTTTTGAATGATGTTGGAACAGTTCCAGTGGTGAGAGAGGAGTGGATGATAGCAGAAATGAGGGGAACCAGGGATGGGAGACAAGTTTTAACAAGTTGTGTGGGGAAGGGGTCAAGTTGGCAAGTGGAAGCCTTAGATTTCCTGATCAATTCAGTGATTTCAGAGATAGCTGGGAGGTGGAAGGAAGAGAATGAATGTGTGGATGGGTGAAAATCAGCTGAGATGCTGTGGTGAGGGATATGTCCAAGGTTCTGGTGAATATTTTTTATTTTTTCAGTGAAAAATGACATAATGGAGTTGCAAAATTGGGTTGTATACAGGTGAGGGGGGAGAAAGTCCTGAGGTTGAGTGATATTGTTAAGTATGGAAAACAGTGACTTCGAGTTTCCTTTATTAGCGGTGATTATACTGGAGTAGTAGTGACTTTTAGTGCGAATGATGGAGTCCTTGTATTGTAAGATGTGATTATTGTACATTTCTTTGTGAATATTGAGACCAGTTTTCTTGTAGAGACGTTCAAGTTGCCGACCTTTGGCTTTCATGAGACGAAGATCGGTGGTGAACCAGGGTGCAGAGACGGAAAATGAAACGGATCTGGTTTTTAACGGAGCAAGGGAATTAAGAATATTATGGAGTCCGGTGTTGTAATGAGAAACCAGATCATCGGGAGAAGATAGAGTATGAGTGTCGGGGGGGCAGAAGGAGTGGAAACTTGAAGTGAGAGTGGCAGGATTAATATTCTTTATATTCCGAAATGAAATAAAACGTGTTTTTTTAGAGATGGAGAGAGTGAGTTTCATTGAAAATGAGATGAGATAATGGTCAGTTATGGGGAGTTCAGCAGGTGTAAAATCAGAAGGGGTTATACCAGAGCAGCAAATTAAGTCCAGAGTATGTCCTTTTGAGTGTGTGGGGAAAGTGATATGTTGCTGGAATCCAAAACTCTCTAGACAGGAGGAAAAGTCTTTAGTGAGAAGCAGATTGATATTGTCCATGTGGATATTAAAATCACCCAGCAGAATTATGTTTGATGAAAGAGAGGATAGATGAGTAAGAAAGACAGCAAAATCATTTAAAAATTCACTATTCAGTTTTGGGGGGCGGTAGACAGTAGCAATAATGGTTGGAGTAGGACCAGAAAGCTCGCAGACAACAGATTCGAATGTGCTAGAGACAGGCACAGAAACCGGCGAGACTTTCCACTTCTCGTGATAGATTATCGCGAGACCTCCTCCCCGGCCGGAGCTGCGTGGTTGACAGATGTAAACAAACCCACTAGGAGTGGATTCATTAAGCTGAGAAAAGTTGTTGGGCTGTTGCCATGTCTCGGTTAAACAAAGAAAGTCAAGCTTACGATCTGAAATGAGGTCCTGGATAAGATGTCCCTTGTCTGTCAGTGAGCGGATGTTGAGCAGAGCGAAGTTGACTGTGGTGTTGTCACAGCTGGTGGTGGTGCTAGCCGACCGAGCTAGGCGGGCTAACACGCTGTGGTCGACAGCCCGGTTGATAGATCGTGGAGGGCGAGAAGAGCTGGACCAGAAGGATTTTATTGCAGTTAAGCTGGATATATCTCGGGCGAGGCTGATAGGCGATGTCCGGATGAAGGTGGAGAGCCTCAGGCGCAGGTCCAGGCAGGTGACAGCGCAGCCGGAGAAGATCAATGGCCGAATACTGGAGCAAGCCCGTCACTAGCAGGTGAACAGGCAGTAAAAAGAGCCAGACACAGACGAGCAAAATGTATTTCCTACCAGCCCGCATTGTACTTTAGGCAGCGTTGACGGCCAGAAAAAAACCGCGGATGAGGCAGAAGCCAGGACAGAACAGGTAAGCTGACGGCAAGCAGCGGCAGCAGGTTGCGCCAGCGTTCACTCACGTTCAGCAGATGCCGATCTCAAAAAAAAAAAAAATAGGCGATAGGCTTCTCTCCTTTCCCCCACTTCTTCACCCCAGGCGTTTATTACATCAGGCCTGAGGCTGGACCAATGGTCATTTATTTCTTCAATATGGAACCCTTCTAAAGGTCTGGCATCAGGCTTGGAAGTGAGTGCGCCTGTCACAGTGTCTGGTTGCTTTTCCCCGGGTTTCCACGAGATGTCCTCCTTCCCTCACGGTGTCATCACATATGAACTTCAGTTCCCATAATCCTGTTCGCTACACCTGATTCCCATCACAGTCTCAGCTGCGTTCTATCACCTTAATTATGATTGTGTATATAGTCCTGTCCGTTTCAGTGTGTGTTGTCGAGTCCTTGTAAAATGTATGACACTTCTGTGTTCTTGTTCCCTTGCCCGTGAGATCTGTGTTTATTGTTGGACTGATTTAATGGATATCGACTCATGCCTAGATTGTTTACTCTCTTGGAATTTCCTAATTAAAACATACTGCACTTGGATCTGTCTCCTCTTGTGTGTGTCGTGACAGAAGGACTCGACCAAAACAAGATCCAGCGGTATGTTTTTTCCCCCAGCCACCGAGCGGGAGAAGAGGCTGCAGAGAGCGAACTTTCGACCCAAAGAGCCAGAGCCTCGCATGACACTCTTTGAGTGTTATGCCTTATGGACTCGTAAGCCTGAGGAGACCATGGTGGTCAACACCCCTCCCCAGAGACAATCCTTTCAGGGAACCCGCCAAGCCATCTTCCGCGGGACACGGGGAGGTCGCGGAGGGGGAGGTAGCCGAGAGGATCGGCGCCACTGTCCATCATGGCCTCCCTTCGATCCGGAGCCGGCAGCTTTCCATCAAGGACGGCAGGGGAGGAGGGACTCTGCTCGCTCCTTCAGTGGTCTAGAGCAACCGCTGAGCCATCCAGAGCAGCCGCTGCGCCGCTCAGAACAACCGCCACGCCGTCCAGAGCGACCGCCGTGCCGTCCAGAGCGACCGCCGCGCCGTCCAGAACAACCGCCGCGTCGTACAGAGCGACCGCCGTGCCGTCCAGAGCCGCCGTCGCGCCGTCCAGAGCCGGCGATGCGTCTTCCAGAGCCGGCGGTGCGTCTTCCAGAGCCGGTGGTGCATCTTTCAGAGCCGGTGGTGCGTCTTCCAGAGCCGGCGGTGCGTGTTCCTGAGTCGGTGGTGTATGTTTCTGGGCCGGTGGTGTCTGTTCCTGAGGCGGTGGCGTCTGTTCCTGAGCCCTCAGTGACCGCGACACTGGCCATTATGGCCACAGCCATGTGGTGTGTGTGGGCTACGCACACACTTGAACCGGTGGTGTCTGTTCCTGGGCCGGTGGTGTCTGTTCCTGAGCCGGTGGTGCCAGTTCCAGTGCCCAAGCCAGTGGTGCCAGTTCCAGTGCCTGAGCCAGTGGTGTCTGTTCCTGGTCCGCTGATATCTGTTCCTGAACCAGTGGTGTCTGAGCCGGTGGTGTCTCTTCCTGAGCCGGTGGTGTCTGTTCCTGAGCCGGTGGTGCCAGTTCCAGTTCCAGTGCCTGAGCCGGTGGTGCCAGTTCCAGTGCCTCAGCCGGTGGTATCTGTTCCTGAACCGGTGGTGTCTGAGCCGGTGGTATCTGTTCCTGAGCCGGTGGTGCCAGTTCCAGTGCCTGAGCCGGTGGTGCCAGTTCCAGTGCCTGAGCCGGTGGTGCCAGTTCCAGTGCCAGTCCCGGTGGTGCCAGTTCCAGTGCCTGAGCCGTTGGTGCCAGTTCCAGTGCCTGAGCCGGTGGTTCCAGTTCCTGAGCCGGTGGAGTCTGTTCCAGTTCCTGAGCCGGTGGAGTCTGTTCCAGTTCCTGAGCCGGTGGGGGCTGTTCCAGTTCCTGAGCCGGTGGTGTCTGTTCCTGAGCCGGTGGAGTCTGTTCCAGTTCCTGAGCCGGAGCCAGTGTCCGTTCCTGAGCCGGAGCCAGTGTCCGTTCCTGAGCCGGAGCCAGTGTCCGTTCCTGAGCCGGAGCCAGTGTCCGTTCCAGAGCCGGAGCCAATGTCCGTTCCAGAGCACCCAGCCGAGCATCCAGAGCACCCAGCCGAGCATCCAGAGCACCCAGCTGAGCATCCAGAGCACCCAGCTGAACAGCCAGAGCACCCAGCAGCTGACCTAGAGTCCAAGCACCCAGCAGTTGACCCTAAACACCCAGAGTTAGCTGAGCCAGCTGTTCCAGAGCCAGACCCAGAGCGGCCGGAGCGGGACCCAGACCCTGGTCAGCCGGAGCCGGACCCAGACCCTGATCGGCCGGGGCCGGACCCAGACCCTGATCGGCCGGAGCCGGACCCTGATCGGCCGGACCCAGACCCTGATCGGCCGGAGCCGGACCCAGACCCTGATCGGCCGGAACCAGACCCAGAGCGGCCGGAGCCGGACCCGCCTGATAAACTTTTTTGTGTTTCCCGGCCACCTAGGTTTTTGTCACTTCCTGTCCCTGTTCCTCTCCACGGACCTGGCCCTCCATCCCTCCCCCTGATTCTTTACTGTGTTGCCTCCCGCCCTGTACTCTTGTCTTGTTCTGTTGTTATTCTTGTCTTGTAGTGTCTGGGAGCCACTCCGTTGAGGGGAGGTTATGTCACAGTGTCTGGTTGCTTTTCCCCGGGTTTCCACGAGATGTCCTCCTTCCCTCACGGTGTCATCACATATGAACTACAGTTCCCATAATCCTGTTCGCTACACCTGATTCCCATCACAGTCTCAGCTGCGTTCTATCACCTTAATTATGATTGTGTATATAGTCCTGTCCGTTTCAGTGTGTGTTGTCGAGTCCTTGTAAAATGTATGACACTTCTGTGTTCTTGTTCCCTTGCCCGTGAGATCTGTGTTTATTGTTGGACTGATTTAATGGATATCGACTCATGCCTGGATTGTTTACTCTCTTGGAATTTCCTAATTAAAACATACTGCACTTGGATCTGTCTCCTCTTGTGTGTGTCGTGACAGCGCCCTTTCGAGCTTTGGGGTGGTAGGCCTTCATTCTGAGAATAATGTATAGACTGCCGCTCTACGAGCAGCTGGATGCGCTTTGTAGGTCTAATTAATAAGGTTGTTAAAACAGTAGACCTCGGTTCCCTGTTTAGAAAGTATTAAGGGGTGTGTTTGTATAGGAAGTTATTTATAGGATTGCTTTATTAGTTCTCCTTTATAGGTAGGCTGTGCATACCTTTTCCATACCCTTTCCTCTTGTTTTAGAGTCATCGGGTTTATGTAGAAGGTAGTGCCAATCTGTGGTCACCCAGTAGTGTACAGGTTGGCTTCATCTGTCTGTTAAGTTCACCTGAGCTTCAAACAGATAAACTCTGTTTAGCGTGAGATGGCTTCCTCCCATTCGGGGGTTGTTCTACTGAGGCCACCGCTCTGTATAAGCTCCAGATAGATCGAAACACCAAGCATTGGCCCACGTCGGGTCACTTTGATAGCCACCTTGTATTTAAATTGCAGGTCTCCTCTCACTTTAGACCAGGGGTCGGCAACCTTTTTGTCATAAAGTGCCATTTTTAAAGGGTAACTAAACCCTAAACCAACTTTTTTGAGTTAATGATCTGTAAGAATGGGGCTTTATTAGTGCTGTTCATTGATTCGAGTAACTTTTTTGACATTTGGGTATAAAGTGTTTTAATTGTACAATATATGGTGTAAAAACGTCTGAGTGCTTCCCTCTTCAGGTTGAACGGTGGCTACTGCAGTTGAATTTTCCTATTGGATGTTTGTGGTGGCAAGTGACGTAAGCGGTGGCAGGTGACGTAAGCAGGTTCCAGCTCACCACGCCCCTGGTACGAGCTCACCACGCCCTTGGTATGAGCTAGCGTAGATTTATCTGTATTTAGTACAGTGGTCAGGAGGGTACGTAGTAGGTGTAGTGTTGCTGGTTGCAACAGCACTGCTGGACTGCATAGCTTTCCAGCAGACTTGGAAATTAGGCGCCAGTGGTTGCATGCACTTGTCCTGGAAGACCGTGAGTGTGAAACCTGCATTTTACACGGGATTGCTTTTCCAACGCAATGAATAGAGGTGGAAATGGGCTTCTCCACACAGCTCGCGCTGAAAAGCGACGCAGTGCCAAACGCTGCTCCTTCTGCATGGACTCCACCACCGCAGCGGCGTCTTGATGTGAGTGATCATATATATTTTAATCACAATTTATGGTTAGGCTAAAGTTGATCATCTGGGGTCGACAAACGCGTCGGCGCATTTTGCTGGATTTTTTCACATAGTGGCAAAATATGAATATGCCTACAGAGAGCGCGCACTATTGACATCAACTCGATAAAACTCATCAGATGCATGTACTTTACGTCGTCTTGTGACCCTGTGAGTCACTCTCCATTTTAGAGAGTCTGACAGCAGGTCTCAGGTGCACGCCCTCCCGCTCACGGTTCGTCCCCTCTATCTCTGCTGGGGTCTGCCCACTTTTCTAGCATTTTTCAAATATTGCCAGTGGGTGGAGTCAGGCTCTGACCAGGGGTTTAGTTACCCTTTAAGTTTCCGAGTTCATCACTGTGCCACAACACACATAGCCTTTATATATATATATACACACACACACACACACACACACACACACACACACTCATATAAATACACAAACATTTTACATTTTCATAATGTCTTACACAGAAATTAGTAGTAGTAGTAATAGTACAGAAATTTAAATACTTCTCTTGAAATTTGTTTTAGATTTAGATAGACAATTTAATAGTATTTATAACTCCTAACTAGAGATGAACCGATTACAATTTTCTAGGCCGATTCCGATTTCCAATTTTTAATTGAGTTTGACCTGCCGATACCGATTTTAGCCGGTTCCGATTTCATTTTTTCTAACCACTTTACAGCACACACAAATATTTATTTTCTATTTTTTTTTTTTATAAAATACCATATTTTTTTACCCAAACTGAATAATAAAAACAAGTTTAAATGGGTACATTTTATATAAATATTTTTGAGTCTTCTTTTTTTTTTCTGACATAACCTAATCCAGTTCTTGTTAAAACATGACATGCACATTCTGTGCATTTTGGGCACTTTTGTTTGAAATCATATTTATTTTGTCCATCAAAAGTGTGCTTTCACTTTAATTGAGCGTGAGCAGCACAGACAAAATAGACTCGGCGGCGAAACCCCCGCTTCACCGCTGCTCGCGCGCTGCTCCTGCTCCTGGTGTGAATGCACTCATTGATTAACATGCACGCCGAAAAAAATATATGCGTGAAACGGCCGTCTACATGTGCGTTCCGTGTGCACGTGTGATGCTGATGTTGCGCGATGTTAACAATCGGGAGCCCGAGTGCATTTGACCGGCATAAAACCGGCATATGTCAGACTGACTGGCCGGTCGCCGGTCATGGCCGATCACGTGAAAATCTTAATAAAATACGCTTTTTTTCACTATGAGGAATTTTTACATCAAAATGTAGATCTGTGTAGACTACTTTATCTGAATGAAATACATACACTTCTCTCGCATTTGCTTGTGTGCCAGCGATTAACCCTCCGGCACGCGTGCCTTAGGTTGCCGACCCCTGCTTTAGACAGTCGTTGAAATTAGACTATAGCTCTGAACTTCAGACAGATGATATTCATGTGTGACTCAATATCTTGCTTAGGCATGTGTACAAGGATTTATTATTTTTTTTGGAACATCCACCCTGTTATCAAACACATTGCATTGTAACAGGGTGGACAGTTTCTACCCTTTAATTGTAAAAGGCATAGAGACAAGCCGTCAGTCGGCCAGCGACCAACATCAGGCCGTTGTTGAGCGTCGTCCGGCCTGTTTTTGCGGTGTGTTCTGAACCACCGGCACCAGTCGGACCTCGTTGCTCTGTTGCTGACTGCTTTCAATGGAAAGTAGATTAAACTGCTCGCTAAATGTTGCTAGATGACATCATACTGGCGAGTCTCTGAAACTAGATAAGGTTTGTCCAAGAAGTTGCTAGATTTAGATTGGCACAGTCATCTTTCATCGCCGCTAGTTCTTTTACATTGGCTTGATCAAACATTTTATTTATTTGTAATGCTGTCAAACTAAAATTTTGCATGAAATATGCCGTCATAAACGCACAAATACTGATGAACTTTACAGTACAGACAATCTGCAGCCACTGAAACTTAATGCATGTATTTTGTCAGACGGCACCAGGGCTTGACATTAACACGTGACAACTAAAGTTAAGTCTCTAGCCGCGTTTCCACCGCAGGAATTTCCCAGGGAACTAGGGACTTTGGGGTGGTACTCGGTGTGTTTCCACCTCATGAACCAGGGTCTAAATGAAGTTCCGGGTAAATATTTCCCCCTCCGAAAGTCCATGCTTGCGTGGAAGTACTTTTTCAAAGTTCAGGGGCCTCATGTATCAATCTTGCGTACGCACAAGAACTTTGCGTACGCCAGCTTTCACACTCATGGTCAGATGTACTAACATTGAAATTAATGTGAGAATGTGCGTTCCTCCACGCCAATTTCATGTCTGGCGTACGTACATTTCTCATTGTTTTTGTCCGTTGGCGACTCTTACAGGCAAAGAAGTGAAGTTGCAAACATTACACAACAAATTGTTCTACAAGTCTATCGCACCACCAAATATATATATATGTGTGTATATATATATATATATATATATATATAATATTTATAATATAATATACTGTATATAATGTATAATAATATATTTAATATATAATAATATACTATATATATATATAGTAATACCGCATTGACGGCATCAGCCAAACTCTCCCGCTCATATTTTTTCCTTTTGTTATTAATTCCGGAGGACAAAGTTCCAAATAAAATATTTTTTCTCGTTTCTACCTCCGATAGTAGCACCTCCAATTCACTTTCTGTAAAGTTTCGTTTCTTGCCGCTTACTTTAGCCATTTTCTTACTGCTTTCTTTTGCCAAAGTGGACTCATTACCATATTTAAATTGACTTAATTAAGGGAGGAGACTGGGTGGGGCGTTGTGCTCGTGCATGTGCGCTCAATTTTACGTTAATTGGGATGTACAAAGAGAATATGCGTGAGATCCTTCGTACGCAGAGATTCATACATCTGTTTTTTTTTGTGCGTACGCACATTTACAGCTTTGACCGTATGCAGTGTTTTAGTATGAATTCAACGCAAGTCTTTGTACATGAGGCCCCAGGAACTTTCAAGGGTGGGACTTGGGCACTGAACTTGCTGATTGATTACTGATCATTCTACATTTTGATTGGCTGAATCCATGCAGTATTTAATTTCAAACACCATTTCTTTAAATCTGTTACGGTGCGTGCAGTAACAGTTGTTCACTATTTGAATCAACAAAAGAGATAAAAAAATTAAACCGATGGACCATCTACGACAGGGAACGGCAACTGGCGGCCCGCCAGCAATATTTTCTGGCCCGCCGGATTATTTTGGTAGTCCTAAATGCTGCACAAAACTCTTCCACTACTTGAGAAAAGCCGTAGTCGCGCGGCGATTTCACCGCCGCATACTGTGTGAAACGCCCATAGGGAATCATGCGGCGCGGGATTACATTTTAAAGTATAACTGTGCGTTCACACCGGACGCGAATAGCGCGTCAAATTCGCGCCTGCCGCGTCTAGTTATACGCTTGACCACTTTGTGTCCATTCGCGCGTCAAAAGACTTCAGCGGTCAGAACTCTGGTGTACTTTGGACGGAGCGGGCGGTCTGACTGACAATAGCCCACTTGCACTCCCGACATCTTTTGACAGCGTATCCGCACTTAACCCTCTGAGGTCGAGAAACGCGCCGACGCGTTTTGCTGGATTTTTTTCACATAGCAGCAACATAAACTTAAATTACTCCGTCATTTATGGTTATACAGAAAAAAGAAATATAAAAAAAGAATCTGTGATATTTCTACTTTTGTATGTGTCCACTTACAATCAAATCAAAACATTGTGCTTTTGTAAAATAAAGAAAATAAACAGGGTGTGCGTTCTGCCTCTCCATCGCGGTGAACTTTTTTTTCTTGAGCACGTCTATAAACTGAAACAAAACTCAGCGAATACTTCTCACACATTTATGAGCCATATACCTTTATACACATTTAAGTGTGTACTTTTAAATGATCGGATTCAAACTGAAAACAAATATTCTCTGTTTAAGTAATTTGTATAAAACCAACAGGATGTCCAGTATCTCAAACGCTTGCTAATTACTTTTTAATTCGACACGCCCACTCGCGCAAAAGAGATTCACATGCAAATCTCCACATGGAACGCGAACGCCCTCGTTACCTCAAACACAAAACACCAAAACACTTCACAAGTCTCTGCTTTTCGTCGAGTTTGGAAGACACGCTGTGAGCTTACATGGATTTACCTCAGAAGAAGAAGAACGCGATTTGAAGACAAGAAAGATGTACACTCTCAGAAAAAAAGGTACACGGTGGTACAAATAATGTTCCTCAAAGAACAGTTTTGTACCTTTTCAATAATAGTACCTTTAATGGTACAGGAAAGACCACTGACGATACTGTTTGGTACCTGTTAAGGTACAATTGAAATTAAGGTACATAATTGTTCTCACATCAAGGGTACAGTGATAGGCCAAAATACTGTTTCATTCATGATTGGTTGCTGTGTTTAGTATTTGGCATAGCAACAAGACACTGATTGGTCGAAATCGCTTCAGCCACGGAATTTTCCGAACTGACAGCGGGAAGCTGTTACACGACTGGAGCGCGGTCGAGAGTTTATTTTATCAAACTTGAAGACGAAATTTAAAGGTGAGTTCTGATAATTTATGTATATATTTAGTTCACAAGTCTAAAATATAAATGTTTCGACCTCTTAACGTTAATTTAGCGAGTTAAAATAGCACCAAATGCTTTTTAGCCATTGACTTGTACGTTATAGCCTACACTTGTATAACGTTAGCTGCTACACTTTTTAATTTTTTTAATGCAATTATTGACTAGTATTAAGTCATCCGTGTACATTATATGGCGTTTGTTCTCCATTATCCACTATAACTGTTAAATGTTAACTTTGCTATTAGGCAACATGAAACTGATTGCCCAAGGTTGCTGCAGCCGTTACTGCATTTTCAAATAGACCGGAGAGCGGGAACTTCGGGAAGCAGATTACAAGCACGGAGCACCACCACAACCATGGCTTCGTCCTCTTTATCGTCAGAAGTACTTTCAAAGGTGGGTTTTATGTTTATGTTTAACCAAATAAAAAATGTATAAAACGTTACAGCTACTCAACATGATAATAGCAAGTGTAAATAGCTTAATTAGGTACGAATTCAGTCAGTGATATTAGCCGTCTGCAAATATTTTTTAACCCTTGTATGGTGACCCGTTTTCATTTTTTATCAAAAGAAAAATGATACGATTAATTATTTTTTCAACCTCAAACTCATTGGCCTTAGCTCATTTTCTGTGAAGAACAGTGTGCGGTTTCTGTGCGGTTTTGGAACAACGTGATTGAACGCCAACGAACAGTGCGCAGATAAAATAATTTATCACTCGTTCTGTGTTTAAATGAATGCGATTACCTGATTCTGTCCTAAGTCATATACATGTCATATACATTCATTTTATCATAGACCTTTGTTGAAACTCAGCAAATGTTTCTTTGATTTTTAGATCATGAAGATGATGGGGTAAACTACCAGTGTTGGTCTCACTGATTATCACACGTCTGAAAGTCTTCCTGCATCCTCATCTGTGAGGCAAGTATCAGTACAATGTGTTATTTGAGTTTCTTAATCTTACGATATTATTTTTTCTGATGAGGTTGAATTTATATTTCTAAGAATTCCTAAGACAAAATGTTTGCCATAATGACAGAGTGATGTCAATCTTGATAAAGCACAGTAACTGCACTTCAAATGAACATTTCTGTCACTTAACTGAAAGTATATTCATATATATGGTAGCATACAGGTACCAAATGTCAATATGAAATATAACATGCAAAATGGCAATGCAATGTGTAAAATGGCAATGTATTTCAGATTTAATTTAGGCTTTTATTCACATAAATATTCATCAATTCACACATCAGTTGCGGTAAACGGAAGCTCAAGCATGTTTGCTTGACGTGCGAAAACCGATGATGTTCATTCTCGTGTGTTTTGCAGCACGTTTGACTCTTGAGCTTCCGCAAGAACCATTGAGGTTTGTTCTCGCTTGTCAAAGCAAGTGCGGTTGAGCTTCTGTTTGTTCAATGTTTAAATGTGAATAAAATCCAAAATTTTATCTGTTTATTATATAAAGTGGGTGTCTTTGTGACATTTTTTACTAAACTTCTCAATTCAAATGGATTAGTTTAACTTTTGACTTTTCTGGGTGTTTTATGTGAAGCTTTAAGTGAATAATTTAAAACTACTTTTCTTTTTTTTTGTGGAAAATGTAAAAATGCAGAAAGTTTTTTCTTTTTGTGAAACTTGTTTTCTTATCTGCATTTCAGTTATTCTAGAAAATGGACCGAATGCATGCTGTGGTTGATTTAAGGTGTTTCCAGGATTCCTTAAAGGTATAGTTCAGCAATTTTTTTTTAATTCTGTCATTAATTATACACCCTCATGTCATTCCGAACCTGTAAGACCACTCCAAGAGCTTTCTGTTCCTCCATTGGTAGCTTACGCAACTAATACATTAAAGACACCATTAAACTAATCCAAGTGACTCCAGTGGTTTAACCTCAATCTTATGAAGCGATGTAAGCTTTGTTTTGCCCCCAAAAAATTAATAATAATAATTTACCTCTATATTTACAAAATAATATTATCTAAAGCACATTCATTGAACAACACCCGGTCTTGAGTCAACACAATTCGCATGCGTCGTAGTGCTCCCCCTACTGGATTGCTATGGAATAAAATCACTTTCAAAAATAATCGTACGTAATTCAAAACATTTGTGTGTAATTTTAATGTACTCGTGCGTAATTTAAAACTATTGTATGTAATTCTGTTTTTTGTCCGAGTTGGATTCCAAAATCTACGGCCACGACAGTTTACAGATGCGCGATTCTGTGTGTTTTTTAGAGTACAACTCTAAAATGTACGACTGTGACAGTTTACAGACACAGCGCGTGTTTTCACAACAGCTCTGTTACACACACGAATGCGAATTACGACCATGAAGTGCGGTGTGCGAAACGACTGTCAAAAATACGTCATCAAGGTCACAGGCATTACTATCCGAGGGAAGATGAATCGATCCAACGAAGTGCGCATGCGCCCCACCAACGTTTTAAACCACTGGCGCCGAAATGGCAGATCAGCAGCCAAGCGCTCACTCCTCGTCTCAGGTAAGTTCTTTTTTTTAAATTATTATTATTATTATTATTATTTTTTATCTGACATGTTTAAGCACTGGTCATCAAACTTGTTCCTGGAGGTCGTGAGGTCGGAGCTAACGTTAAACTCTGCACGACACCGGCCCTCCAGAACCGAACTTGACGACCCCTGTGTTTAAGGGTTATTTATCACTAATAACAGAGAGGAGCAATATTACAGAGATAGTATAGTAGGTAAAATAAGCTCTTAGAGTACATGTAACGTTAGGTGCTTAAAGAAGACAGTTGTTTAGGAGGTCATCACTGCAGCCTGTAGCGCGATGAGATAGGGCTACATAAAAGAATGAGCAATTTTAAGTGTTGACTTCCTAACAGCCGTGTTACGTGCACTGTATGTTAATACACAGGTCATGTAATATAAGTGTTTACTGTTTAAGTATTGAAGTCATATTTCATTTATCACTAATAAAAGATTGAATTTTGTCTAAGTAATATTAATGTCAGAGTAATTTGACTTACAGGGACCGCTGATGACGCACCTACTGGAACGCCTCAGGTCACGAATAAGTGCAGTTTTAGATGGTCATCAGCTGGACTTGGACTATTTTCAGTATGTTATCAATCAAGAAGTGTTTATTTTGTCATCAGCCTCCACTGTCTTTGATGTGCCAAATGATATTTTGGAGACCCTCATGGATTTGCAACAAAAAATTCATGCAGCTCTTTCCCAAGAGGTGGCCCCAGTTCTTACAAGGGAATGTGGTGGTGGACGAGGTCGACCTAAGTTTATTGTTTCCGAGGAAATGCTGTCCCGTCTCATAGAGATGTCTTTACCAGTTTCCTGTATTGCGAACATTTTAGGAGTAAGCCAGTCAACAATCTTCCGCCGAATGCGTGACTTGGGTTTATCTGTAAAAACTACATATAGCACCATGTCTGACAATGAATTGGATAATGCCATTTTGGCCATCAAAAGAAGACTACCAAATGCTGGATATAGGATGATAAAAGGCTACCTGCAAGCAGACGGACATAGAGTACAGTGGAACCGCATAAAAGAATCCATGCACAGAGTGGATGCCCCTGGAATATTGGAAAGGATGACACAGCTGGGGTGTATTGTCAGGAGGTCATATTTTGTTCAAAGTCCACTGTCCTTAGTCCATATTGACACGAACCACAAGCTCATAAGGTATGGTCTTATTTTTTACCTTCGAAAGTGTAATGTTATGCAATATTACGTTTAACATGGTTTTACTTTGAAGGTACAACATCATCATATTTGGTGGGATAGATGGGTTCTCACGAAAGGTAAACACATTTATTTCCAACCCAGTGGAATCTATCTATCAATCAATAATATTACTTATCTATCTATAATCTGACTATCTATCTGTGTTAGAATGTATTGAATGATTTAATGTATTACATTTATTTGTTTTTTGGTATAGATCATGTACCTGGAACCAGCAACAAACAACCGTTCAAGCACTGCCTTATCATTCTTTCTCCAGTCTGTGCAAAAACATGGCTGGCCTTCAAGGTAGGAGAAAATTGTTTTTCTGTTATCACTTCCTTGCGTTTAGTTAAACCCTCATCCGAGAGGCGGTATTAACATTTAGTGACATGGCATCTGACACACAGAAGCCAATGGCACATGTCACTATGCGTATTGGCACATCCGGTGGCACATCCGGTCTTCATTGGCATGTGCCAGTGGATAGTGGCATGTGTCACTGACATTATTGGCATGTGCCAGTGGTGGATAGTGGCATGTGTCACTGACATTATTGGCATGTGCCAGTGGTGGATAGTGGCATGTGTCACTGACATCGCGACACACTGACACTGACACCTGACTGACACCGAGTTGCGGAACATGTCACCGTGTTGCGACACCTCCAGTAGTGACTGACAGATTAATCGAACACCTATAGCCTACTGACGTAATTGTGGCACAAAATCCTAAATAAATAGCCTAATTTTGTGATATTTAAAATATCAATTAAACGAATTAAAGTGCATTAATATTTTTTCAAACGTGTTATTTGTGTCACGTCTGTATTTGATTGGTATGTGCCACTGAATGTTTTGTAATACCAGTGCTACTTTATGTTGTTTATCTCGCAAAGTCACAAACTGCCCATTCTAGGAAAGACACGAAATAAATCAATCATGGGTCACTAAGAATAACGCATTAACAGTCGCGCCCGTTACTGTAAACCTTTATTTTTGCGTGATGCTGCACAGATGGACGCCAGTAGGTGTCAGTATAAGTGAGTGTAACACTGGCCAGCGCAAGATTCTCATCTCATCTGGCCAGTGTTACACTCACAATTGATATTTTAAATATCACAAAATTAGGCTATTTATTTAGGATTTTGTGCAACAATTACGTCAGTAGGCTATAGGTGTTCGATTAATCTGTCAGTCACTACTGGAGGTGTCGCAACACGGTGACATGTTCCGCAACTCGGTGTCAGTCAGGTGTCAGTGTCAGTGTGTCGCGATGTCAGTGACACATGCCAATAATGTCAGTGACACATGCCACTATCCACTGGCACATGCCAATGAAGACCGGATGTGCCAATACGCATAGTGACATGTGCCATTGGCTTCTGTGCGTCAGATGCCATGCCACTTTATGTTAAAACTGCTACTGGCCCTCATCCCTCAGGTCATTTTGACCCAAAACTGATTTTCCAGTTTATAAAAATCGTGTGTTGATCGTACCGGTCTAAGATTTCTTTACTTTTGTCATACTTGCACCAGGAATACACACACACACACACACACACACACAAAACTGAGTGGATTTGAGGAGTTTAAATGGGTGCAATAAAAAAGTAACAAAAGGGTCCCTCGTGGGTCATTTTGACCCACATAGGAATGAATGGAATGTACGAGAATTATTTTTATTTTTTTTGATATACAAAATCTGAGACAAAGATTTATACCCAAATGAAGGGCTGAGACTACAGAATATGCCCAATGCAGAAAACACGCATGATACACACACTCCAATAGAACATATTATAATGTGTCATGTTTCTGCTGGGATATGACTCATTTTTCCTTTTCTTTTTTTTTTTTTTTTTTTTACTTAACAGTTACATTTGAGAGACTGAGTTTATATCAGTTATATATTTTTTTAAATATACTTATATTTATGAAATTGTATGAATGTACACACATGTTTAGGTTCTAATTCAGCTAGATTTTTTTAATGTAAAAAAAAAAAAATATCCAGAATAAAAGGTAAATATAATAAAAATCACCCAAAAATAATAGAAAAACCTACATAAATATTTAGAAATAAATTATAAAAATGGAATTAAGATTTCTGGCCCTCGGGTCATTTTGACCCAGGAAGGACACTTCTGTTATAGGTTCGGGAGGGACAGATGAGTAAACATGTTTATTTGTATTTTCTTAACATTATGGCAGTCAAGCAGATTTAACCTCTCCCTTCACCCCTCCATTTCAGGGTCCGGGGTGATGAAGGTGTGGAAAATGTGGCAATTGCCGAAACCATGTTTCGTGTGAAAGGGACTGGAAGAGGAAGCTTCATTTCTGGGAAAAGCGTACATAATCAGAGGTAATAAACAAGTTAAAGGGATACTCCACTTTAAAATGAAATCTCTGTCATCATATACTTACCCTCATGTTGTTTCAAACCTGTATGGATTTCTTTCTTCTGCTGAACATAAAGGAAGATATTCTGGTCTCACTGACTTTCATAGTATATATATTTTTTCCTGCTATGGAAGTCAATGAGACCAGAAACTGTCTGGTTACTGATATTCTTCTAAATATCTTCCTTTCTGTTCAGCAAAAGAAAGAAATTCATACAGGTTTGAAACAACATGAGGGTGAGTATATGATGACAGAATTTTCCTTTTAAAGTGGAGTATCCCTTTAAGATGTCACACTACCGTGTAATTTATAATTTTTAATTGATACATTTTGTATTCTCTAGAATTGAACGCCTGTGGCGAGACGTCTGGGTCAGCGTAACACAGCTGTATTACGAAATACTTCACAGCCTTGAGGAAGATGGCTTTTTGGACTTGTCAGATTCCCTTCATGTGTTTTGTGCACATTATGTCTTCCTCCCACGTCTGAAGCGTGACCTCCACAGTTTTTCTGAAGGCTGGGACAATCATCCATTACGGTCTGAAAATGGGCTCACCCCTAACCAGATGTGGATAATGGGACACATGCACAACTCATCTGGAGACAATGAAGAGAGTTTTCAGGTTTGTTTTTTTTTTATTGATTTTCTATGCCTTCAAGTTATACTGTCAAATTGTGCTTTTGCATGATGCGTGAAGTAATTAAAAAAAAATTTTCATTTAAGAATTTGGAACTGTTTGGAACCGACTGGGAGACGTTTGATAGTGTGACAGAAGATGATGTTGGAGTTCATGTTCCAGAAATTGAGTGCCCACTCACTCCTGCTCTGATGGAAACAGTAAAATCCATCTTTAATCCTCTTGCAACATCTGACTGTTATGGCAGAGATATTTATACATCTTTGGTTCATTATTTTGAAAGTCTTTAAAATACACGAACAACTGTGTGAGACCATTGTAAACATTTATTTAGCAAATTGTGTATATATTTGGAAAACTGTAACAAAGCAGCACAATGAATGATGAAAATTTATTTGTAAATAAATTCAGAACAGTTAATGATTTTGAGTTTCCTTAACATGAAAATTCTCAACAAATATTGTCAAAGGAACAGTTTTACTTATGCCAATAAACAGTGATTCAAAGAGAAGCTGAAAGTTGCTGTTTTAACATGCTTTCCCCACCAAATACATTTAAACATTGTCAAATGACTCCCCATATTTCATAGCTATTTCCATTATGTTTTTAAATTCATTCAGTGTTTTCAGGTGAGCAGTAGGAAACGTAATTGTGCGAGTACATGCGCTTACAGTTGGAAAACACACAGTGTGTTTTGTGTCACAGTCGTGATTGAACTTCACAGTGATGTTGAAATCCTTCTGGTCACTGGGGAGAATTGGCTTATGTCTCTGGCCTGTCATCCACTGCATAACTTTACCTGCAGTCATTTGTTCAGCTTCACCGTCTTAAAAACAGGGAGGGAGGGAGGCTTAAAGGGATAGTTCACTTTGAAATTAAATTTTGGTATGTTTTAGCTTACCTCAAGGGCATCCAAGATGTTGGTGTCTTTGTGTCCGCAGTAGTTTCAATTGTGATGTTTTTAGGTCAAACCGTTCTTGTCTGTCAGTCATATAATGCAGGTCTATGGTCACTGTCTCAAAGAGCATGCACAGTGAAGTCCAAATTAAACAATTCCCCATCGTAAGTACACACTGATGGCCTAAAACACGAAACGGGCGGTTTGTGTGAGAAAACGAACAGTATTTATATAGTTTTTACCTCTTGTACACAGCCACGTCCAAGTGATCTGCGCAAGCGCCGGAAGTGATCTCTAAGGCAGAACGTCTAAGGCAGAACGCGCACACGTCACACACCAGGAAGCGCGTGCGCCCTCAGATCACTTGGACGTGGCTGTGTACAAGAGGTAAAAACGATATAAATACTGTTCGTTTTCTCACACAAACCGCTCGTTTCGTGTTTTAGGCCATCAATGTGTACTTAAGATGGGGAATTGTTTAATTTGGACTTCACTGTGCATGCTCTTTGAGACAGTGACCATAGACCTGCATTATATGACTGACAGACAAGAACAGTTTGACCTAAAAACATCACAATTGAAACTACTGCGGACACAAAGACACCTACATCTTGGATGCCCTTGAGGTAAGCTAAAACATACCAAAATTTAATTTCAAAGTGAACTATCCCTTTAAAGTTCTGTTAATCTTGTTTTCATTCCACTAAGTATGTTGTGCTATTATGATAATACATACCACAATCCTCAACTTCCTGTAGGAAATCCTGGAAAAAGTTCATTACATTTACTTCTTTGGTGTATTTCACAGAACCTTTGTCACTAAAGACAGGGTGGCAATTCTCCAGAATGAAGCCTGCATCCACCTTAAATAAAGGAGATAGTGTTAGCATTTCTATATGCCTGTCACATTTAACATGTCCTCATTATGAAAACACCATAAGAACCACAATGGTTTACCCTGTCATCTTTTTCCCCTGGGACAAACAGTGGTAGACATAAGTCTGGATGCATTTCCATGACTTTCTGGAGATCGTAGAGCTGCAGGCCTTTTCTCAGCTGATCAAGCATTGGAACAACTCTCATAGTGGAGTGTAAAACAATGGCTCTAGAGGCAATGTAATGGTTTCATCAAATGTTTAAAACACTAAACAATATTTAAAAAAATACAGTAACTCAATTTTGATGTACTATATGATAAATGTGATGCTTTTTGTTATTTACTATACTACATTTCATAAGATTACAAATGCAGGTAAAATTTGTAACTTTTTGTACTCCGAGGAGAATAAAAAGTATAGTGCACCTGATTATGTTGCTTTTCATGTCGGCAGACACTTTTCCAGTGTATCCACAGCTTAAAATCTCATCTGTAAACTCACTCAAATCATCTGTTGAGTTAACCTAAATACAGAGAAATAGAATACACTCTTATTGGCATCCCATATTTGCTTTTAAAGGGATACTCCACCTTAAAATGAAAATTCTGTCATCATATACTCACCCTCATGTTGTTTCAATCCTTTATGAATCTATTTCTTCTGCTGAACAGAAAGGAAGATATTTAGAAGAATATCAGTAACCAGTTTCTGGTCTCATTGACTTCCATAGTAGGAAAAAATATATACTATGGAAGTCAGTGAGACCAGAATATCTTCCTTTATGTTCAGCAGAAGAAAGAAATTCATACAGGTTTGAAACAACATGAGGGTGAGTATATGATGACACAATTTTCATTTTAAAGTGGAGTATCCCTTTAAACATTACTATATATATTACTTACATTTCATGTTACTATTTTACCTTGTCAATGAGCAGGGAGAATTCCAGATCTGTGACATCACTGGTAGTCACCTGTATACTGTCATTATCTCCAGAGCAAAGATACTGGAAACACCACGCGCGCAAAAAAACCGGCGGTGGTCCTCCTTGTGCTAGACTGACAGCCATAATTTCTCCTGCACTTCTAATACCATACCACAGTGGATAAAACAAAACCTTGAATCAACCAAAAAGGTTTATTGAAACATGTTGAAAAATGTTAACTGATCAAATCTTGCATACCTGAAGTAGTTACGATCCAAGCTGTTGAGACAATAGACTGGATTTTTCCCTTTTTTATCTACACCAGCGATAAAAAGTCTTGTTTCAATCTCGGCAATCATTTCTAGACAACAAATACAACCGGTTTAAAATCTGATCTGACACAATGTCTGCTTTAAAATATAAAACATACATTTTATAATGAACTAAATTAATTATACCTGTTAAGAACTCCTTGCTAAGAGCACCAGAGTCAACCCCTGCTTCGCCAAAAAAGGTAACCTTTAGTCTGCCTTTTGGTGACGATTTCTTTTGGCGCTGCCACTGCTGCATTCCTCTGTTGTAGATGTCATTCCGAGAAATGCAGATGGAAAAGGTGTTGGTTTGATCAACTTTACTGCCGATCCAATTCAGAATCTCCCCAGAACTTTGTAATAGAAATAAACAGAAACGAAACATGAAATGTACCAGCAAAGCAAAACAAACACTTTCTTAATATACAATTTTTACCTTTGAAGTGTATTTATTGGGTCACTGAAGTTATCATCATATTCTGCAGTTCTGCACACAAACAAAAACAAAAATTAAATGCTTTAATATTTCAAATTGCTGGATAGGAAACATTTAAATGATTAATATTAGATAAGTGACACTAAACTATTTAGTAATTTACCGTAATCCACAGTTGGCTGCATGTATCTCTATAACATCACTGTCAAAGGTTTTCTTGCACAGTGGACACTCAGCAGTCTGATGTGACATTAAAATACTGAGTTAAATTACACACAAACAATCGTTTAGGAACCATGCATAAACCATAAACTGAAAATTCATATATTTTTTAACACATAAATAGATAAATAAATATCCTTTTCACCTTCTCTGTCCAGACTTCATTTATATTTGAAGCACAGCTTTCAGTATCTGGTGAATTTTCCAATTCCTGAAAACGTAAAAAAAATAAATAAAAAAATAATAATAATATCACATAAAAATAGTGTTTTCAGAGCTTATGAAATTTAAAAAAAATATATATCAGTATCATTTTTTTTAATTATTTTTTTTAAACACGCCTCTTTCCAAGTGTCAATAGAAGTTGAATTATCTTCTTGTGGGGAGTCTGGGGACTTCTCCATCGACTGGAAATAAAACAGAAACTCATCAACCTTGTTTTTAGAGCTCACTGATGACTAAAATAAACACCTTAGACTTACATCATCACTTGAGATACACAGATCCACATGTTCCATCTTACAGTGTTTTATGTGTACTGGAAGGCACTGAAGGGGAACCATTTTGCTGCAGAGTGCACACTGAGCTTTGGGCATTTTTTCAAATTCCCTTGCATCAGGTGGTAATGGAGTTGTGTCAATTTGCTCTTGCAGAGGAACTACATACATTGTGCTCTTTCCATTGCTGCTCACGGTTTTTAATTGCTGTCCATTATACCCATCAGGGTCAGGAGGGATGACAGTCAATTTCCGTTGACCACCTCCACCTATGATTCAAAGTATTTAACAGAATATAGAAATAGACAATACACCAAAAATATTTAACAGATAAAATCCATCTGATATCTATAAACGCGTATGATTTCAATTCACATAAGTATTAAGAGGTTAGAAAAAAAAAATCCAAAACAATCCTACATACCTGAGCACTTGTGCAGCAACCATCCTCCGCAGATTTTTGCCAGTTTTGGATATGCATTAACAAGCACCTCTGATAGCTTAATTATCAAAGGCAGAGTAAAAGAAAGTAAGGAAATTCACCCAACACAAAAAAAACAAGAAAAAATACATTATTGATCTTACCTCTGAATGAGTCATGTTTTCGGTTATAGTTAATGATCTTCTCCCAAGTCCTGCAAGTGTAAGTTGTAATTCTGTCTCTCCTTTGGGCGTTTTCTCATATTGTTGGTCAAGGAGAAAAAAAACCATCAAAAAGCTTTTCTGGGGCCGTTTATATGGTCCAAAACGTTTTTTACCCCTCACTTCCTTTCTGAAGAATCCAGGAAATGACCTAAAAAAGGACTTCATTTTTATTTTGAGCCAGTTTAGAACATTGAGAACACTCACATGTGCACTAATATATGTGATGTAATGTTAATGTGTGATGAAACTTATATACAGTATGTAATAAAAAAATATATAAATATACTGTACAAACTGTATATTCCACCAGTACAGACATACACATTTTATTAAAACAACAATTACATTGAATCTCACACCTAGCCATTTCCTGCTGAACTGACTGCACATTTGACTTGGACCTTCTTTCTTCTGCTGACTGTACACTGATATTGGACTGGTTCCCCACTTTCGGTTGTCCAACACTTAAGGTGTTGGTCAACATCGACACCAGATTCTGGGCTGTATGCAAGATGTCACCTAATGGAACCTGATAAACAATGAAATATGACTTCAATACTTAGACAGTGAACACTTATATTACATGACCTGTGTATTAACATACAGTGCACGTAACACGGCTGTTAGGAAGTCAACACTTAAAATTGCTCATTCTTTTATGTAGCCCTATCTCATCGCGCTACAGGCTGCAGTGATGACCTCCTAAACAACTGTCTTCTTTAAGCACCTAACGTTACATGTACTCTAAGAGCTTATCTTACCTACTATACTATCCCTGTAATATTGCTCCCCTCTGTTATATTAGTTATAACTAACGTTAACCCTTAAACACAGGGCTCGTCAAGTTCGGTCCTGGACGGCCTGTGTCCTTCAGAGTTTAACTCCGACCTCATGACCTCCAGGAACAAGTTTGATGACCCCTGCTTAAACATGTCAGATAAAAAAAAAAATAATAATTAGCTTACCTGAGACGAGGAGTGAGCGCTTGGCTGCTGATCTGCCATTTCGGCGCCAGTGGTTTAAAACGTTGGTGGGGCGCATGCGCACTTCGTTGGATCGATTCATCTTCCCTCGGATAGTAATGCCTGTGACCTTGATGACGTATTTTTGACAGTCGTTTCGCACACCGCACTTCATGGTCGTAATTCGCATTCGTGTGTGTAACAGAGCTGTTGTGAAAACACGCGCTGTGTCTGTAAACTGTCACAGTCGTACATTTTAGAGTTGTACTCTAAAAAACACACAGAATCGCGCATCTGTAAACTGTCGTGGCCGTAGATTTTGGAATCCAACTCGGACAAAAAACAGAATTACATACAATAGTTTTAAATTACGCACGAGTATTTTAAAATTACACACAAATGTTTTGAATTACGTACGATTATTTTTGAAAGTGATTTTATTCCATAGATTGCAGGTCAGTATTTTCGTAAATAAAGTGGTAAATTGTAAGTTTTTTGCTAAAACAAAGCACCTGCATCCAGGGGCGTCGTAAAGGGGGGGTAAAGGGTACCGAGTACCCAGGGCCCGAGGCAGGGGGGGGGCCTTAGAAGTCAGTTTTCTATACATACATATATATGCACTAACATTTGTATAGCATTTATGTACAAATAAAAAAGTTCCTGTGCAAAACTAAACTTGTAGTTAGGCACTGGTTTGGTATAAAAAAAGTCATTTTCATGCTGTGCAGGGCCCCACCACCCCTCTCGAATCAATGTAAATGGTACGACCCGCAGTTCAGGTGCTTCTGCTGCGGACCTGCGGTCGGTGAATCAGTTGATGAGACAGGAGCTGGAGTGAGCCGTGATAGGAACTAGGAAGACAGGGGAAGAGTCATGTCTTTCCTTAAGAAAGGAAAATCAGGGGCTCAAAAACGAAAAGAAAAGAAGATTAAAGAGAGAAAGGCAAATGAGGGCAAGCAGTTGCTCACTCAGTTTTTTGAAAAGAAAGGTGAGCTCCAAATGCATCATCGAGCATTGACATTGTTTTAACATAAATATCTACTCCAGGTAGAATAGCATACATTTATGTTCGTACTCTATTTGAATTATATATCAATACTTTATAGTATCACAACCTACATAGCGAGCAAACAATGTTTCTGGGTAAATAACGGAGTGAGAAGCGCGCAGACGGAGGCGGAGCTGGGAGCTCAACACACTGCCACTCCAGGCAGCTGCGCAGCTTGTCTCCTCTTCTGCTGCAGTTCTCCCCAGAGTCAGAAGTTTACATGAAAACACTGTATATTTCCCTCCATTGTCAAAATCTAACACCCGCGAAAACACAGATCGTTAGCGCCTATTTTACCACAATGTTATGCAAATTAGCTCGCGCACGCTCTTACATTAAGTACAGGATTGTTCTCAGTTTAATGCACATCTTAATGATTGAAAATGACTTATTTTAAAAACGTAATTCAAAGACTGAATGTCTAGTTTGGCGGTTAGTGTACCCTGTGATTCTATAGTCTGCATTTATTTTAAACAGACAAATAATCATCAATTATCTTACAGTACTTTTGACAATAAAACAAAAATATATTAATCAGAGTGTGGCTTATTTTGTTTACATTTTAAGTGTTTTTATGATAAAAATGCAATACTCCACCCATTGGTGTCACTATGGTATTTGGTACGGGGGCCCAGCAAGATGGTTTGTACCCAGGGCCCAAAATGTGGTGCTACGCCCCTGCCTGCATCGCTTCATAAAATTGGTTAAACCACTGGAATCACATGGATTACTTCAATGATGTCTTTACTATCGTTCTGGGCCTTGAATGTGTTACAGTAGTTGCATTGCTCCCAATGGAAGGACAGAAAGCTCTCAGAATTTCATTAAAAATATCTTCATTTGAGTTCCGAAGATGAACAAAGGTCTTGTGTGAAATGACATGAGGGCGAGTAATTAACAAAATAAGTTTAATTTTTGGGTGAACTAACCCTTTAAGTAAAATTGTCCAATGTGTTGAGGTTGGCTAAGCTGAAATCCGTTATAGAAGCACATTACATGGATGCCAAATGAGATGTTGCAGGATTTGTAGTTCACCCAAAAAATGAAACAGTCAATGGGGCCCCATTGACTTCCATAGTATGAAAAAAATTGAAAAAGATTCTATGGAAGTTAATGGGGCCCCATTGACTGTTTCATTTTCAATTCTCAAAATATCTTCTTTTTTGTTCAAGTAAAGAAAGAAACTCAAACAGATTTTGGAACAACTTGAGGGCGAGTAAATTACAGAATTTTAAGTTCTAGGTGAACTATCCCTTAAAGTCTAGAGGTCAAATTTGAGCTTGTCATTGGGAGTACAAATTTAATAAATTTACATCTGTCTTTACTAATATTGATTCTTCATTATGTTCAGGAAGAACCGGCTACATCTCAACCCACTGTGCAGATCTTGGGACCTTCTTGACTGGACGTGTCTTCAGTGAGATGAGAATCTTCAACAGTGTAAAAATGGAGGGATCTGAAATTGCCGAGCAGTTCGGGTGGAGGATGGTGTTTTAAAAAAAAGTTAAATAAATGCAACGGTATTGTGTGAAAAGTGAAAAAAAAACAAGTCTAGCTTTGTTGTAGATGAGAAAATATATTTATGTACTGTAACATTTTAGTGTAATTTAATTTTTAATTCTTTCAAATCTTTTTAAAGAAGTGATATTCTGCTAATTTTTCTAAGTCTTTATTGTATTGTGAAGTCTTTGATGTATTTACACAAAGAAATACTTTACTGTAAGAACGAAAGTATTCAAATGTTCATATGTATTTGATATGTATTTACAGAAATGATTAAATTGATGCCTTTTGGATTCAGTTGTTGTATGTGCATGTTATTCAATAGAAAAATAGCCTTTAATAGTTCTAGTAGGAACAAATTTGACACAGTTAAGGTGCAAAGGGGCTTGTCACTGGGGTGGTACCTTAAAGGATCAAATTTGTACCTTTGATAAAGGTACAATATTGTACCAACAAGTTTTAAAAAACAAAAGGTACATTTTGGTTGCCCATGGTACAAATCATGTCCTTTAAAGGTTGGGTAGGTAAGAATTGTCTAAAGAACTTTTTTTCAAATTGGCTTAAACTGTCTTTATATACCAATACATAATTAAAATGTAAGTACTTTGAAAAAGAGAGTATAAAAATTGAGTGACTATAGTGTATTTAATCTTCAAAAAACACAGCTCATTAATTCCTACCGGGACGAAACAAGTGATTGGCTTGCGCGACTGTCACTCTCCGTCGCCATGACTACCGCCGCTATTACTGGCTCTGCCCACGTGCGCGCAGTCGCGCACCCGTTTTTAGGTGGGAGTGAATGGAATTAATGAGCTGTGTTTATTGAAGATTAAATACACTAGAGTCACTCAATTTTTTATACTCTCTATTTCAGAGTACTTGCATTTTAATTATGTATTGGTATATAAAGACAGTTTAAACAAATTTGAATAAAAGTTTTTTTAGACAATTCTGACCTACCCTACCTTTAAAGCTGCCGTCGGCAAGTCTGGCAGATTGGGTCGATTAGCCAAAATTTTGAATGTTTACAACTCTCATGCCCCTCCCCACTACCAGCGAGCACCCTCCCATCGAGGTCGTGCTCGTCAGTGCGTCACTGTGCGTTAGGGTGACCAGACGTCCCGAAAAATTCGGGACAGTCCCGAAATCCAAGCAGTTGTCCCGAATCCCGAATCCTGCCCTAATTGTCCCGAAAATTAGAACAAAGTCTCAAGAGCAGACTCTCGAGTAGTTATAGTCTGATAGAATATTAAAAACTGCTCATGGTCGTCCTGCAGCCAGCTCCTGTCGGCTGCCCACAGTATTCATAGACAGTAAAAGAACGTATATAGCTGCAGTAGCCTAGGCTACGTATACTACACTCTCAGAAAAAAAAAAAAGGTACAAAAGCTGTCACTGTGGCGGTACCTTTTCAAAAGGTACACCTTTGTACCTAAAGAGTGCATATTAGTCCCTCAAAGGTACATATTGAAACCAAACTTGTACATATTGGTACCAAACATGTACATATTAGTACCTAAATGGTACATAATAGAACCCTTTTGAAGGGTACTGTGACAGTGACAGCTTTTGTACCTTTTTTTCTGAGAGTGACATAGGCGGCAAGGCGCGAATTTCATTCATTCATTCATTCTTGAAATGGAGGCTCAGGCTGGTGTCCCGGGACCCGATGAACACGTAGCTAAAAAGCAAAAACGTCTCTGCAGGTATCGGGAGGACTGGGTAGGGAAATACCCCTGGATTACTGCAGTTTTACGTGATGCTAACAAAGCGTTTTGCAATGTATGTAGGAAGGAGTTTGGTATTTCGCACGGGGGGGAGTGTGACGTCAGGCTGCATGCTAGCAGCAAACTACATATAACTAACAGCACAACTGTACAGACCAACACTTTGGTCTCATCCTTCTTTAAACGGGAGGATGATTCTATGTATAATAAAATAGCTGCTGCTGAGCTGACCTCTGTGTTCCACTGTGTGACCCACCAACAGTCATACAGATCACTTGACTGTGCTATGAAGTTAACGCCAAAACTGTACAGTGACTCGGCTATAGCTAAACACATCTGCTGCGGTCGCACAAAAGCAGAAGCACTTATCACAAACATACTGGCACCGCTCGCGTCTGACTTCTCCCAGAGCCTTGAGTCAAAGGACATGTATTTTTCTATTGCAACTGATGCCTCTAATAAAGGCAATGTGAAAACATTCCCCATCTCAGTAAGATTCTGGACCCCCGAACAAGGTATCCAAAACAGGGTTCTGGATTTCTTTGAACAGGCAGCCGAGAGCGCAGATGCTGTCACAGACACCTTACTGCAGAAGTTAGCAGAACACAAACTCAGCATCCATAACGTATCGGCCTTCTCAGCTGACAATGCGGCTGTGAATTACGGCAGAAAGCACTCAATTTACCAAAATCTAAAACACCACAACAGCAAGATCCTGCCAGCAAACTGCCCAGCTCACATAATACATAATGCAGTAAAACGTGCCAGCAATGTGCTGAAAACAGATGTAGAGTCTATAGTGATTAAATCATTCAATCATTTTAGCTGTTCTGCCAAGAGAGTCGCCACCCTCAAAGAAATGTTTGAATTTGCTGACATGGACTACCTTACCTTGTTGCGCCACGTCCCGACACGCTGGTTGAGCCTGCTCCCTGCAATTGACAGACTTGTCAGCACCTGGCCAGCTGTGCAGAGCTACTTCTTGTCGCTGGGAGACGAAGAGTGCCCCCGTGTCATCTGGGATGCGCTCCGGGGTAACGAGCATGGAGAGGAAGATGAATGCAGCGAGCTGCAGGTCACTCTCTTCTTCTTGCAAAATGTTCTAAAGATTTTCTCTGGTGCTGTGCTGAGTCTTGAGAGTGACAATCTCACCTCAGTTGAAGTCTACGCGCTGATGAATGGCCTCCGAACCACACTCCAGCAGCGCAAAAAAGATGCTTTCTTCGGAGCAAAAGTTGACCGTGTCTTCGCGTCCTCTGTTACTTTTAGGGTTGACAGGCTCCGTGAAGAATTTATCAGCTTCTATGATACCGCGGAGCAATACCTGGAGAAATGGTTCAACTTCTCCGAAACTGGGCACCTGTTCAACCTCCAGTGTTTCAACCTTAAGGAAAGGCAAGACATAAGCTACCGGCAATTGACCACAGTTGTATCCGCCCTTCAAATGGATGAGGATCTTGACATGGATGAGCTCTACAACGAGAATTGTGCTCTGCAGGATGTCTTGCCAAAACTGGCGACACACAGCCACCCTGTAGGTGAGCTTTGGGCCCAAGCGCTAAAGAGCAGGTCTGCATTCCCACAGTATTCTAAGCTGCTGTCCTTCGTCCTGAGCATTCCCGTGAGCAATGCTTACTCAGAGCGGGTGTTTTCCATCATGAAAGGTGCCTGGACTGATGTTAGAAACAGATGTTCAATTAACCTGGTCCGCAGCGAAATTAAAGTAAAAATGAATTTACAAATGAGCTGTGGAGAATTCCACAAATTCATAATGGGAAAGCCGAGAGCGTTGGCAGCAGCGAAATCCTCCGCGAAATATGTCAGCGCCGGGCCTCCAGCGCAACCCAATCTGAGGAGGTATAGCGTAGTGCATTTTCACCTTTGTTGTTTCTGTTATTCTATACGCACAAAGAAATACAACCGTTCTGTCCCCTTTTTATGTTATAGAGACAGAGTAGATGAAGAGAGCGCAAGTTGCAGCCGTGAGGCCAGGGAAAGTGCACGTGCAGGCAGCTACGAGGAGGAGTGATCTGATTGGATGTTGCTGTTAAAGCGCAGTCATTGTGTTTGTTTCATAATGAGACTTGAGTTCATGATTTTAATGATTTTTAGGCCTATTTGTAATTTTGGGTTTAGCCTACATGACAGTTGAGTTTTGGAATTAAAATAGTAAATAATTTTGGTGCGTAGTTTTTAAATTCATGCGCTGCAGGCAGTCACGAGGAGTGATTTGATTGGATGTTGCTGATGTTAAAGCGCAGTGTTAGTTTTATTTGTTTCATGATGACACTTGAGTTCAATGGGTTTTTTTATTTGTATTTCCGTGTTTACATGACAGACAGTCATTTCATTCAGAATTCCTCAATAAATAATTTTGCCCAGAGTTTTGAAATTCATTACCACAGAGTTTTGAAATCCCCCCCCCATCACCCCCCCCCCCCCCCCCCCCATCACCCCCCCCATCACCCCCCCCGTCCCGAATTTTAACCATTCTCATCTGGTCACCCTACTGTGCGTGTGTACCTGATTTTCTGTGAACGCGTCCGTCTCTTCAGCATCTATCAACACCATGGACTCGGAGGTAGGCTGCCCTGGCTAATCTATCCATAGATAGCAATTAACCGAGGAATTGGAAGCTTGTTAGTAGATTTTCTCTCCGCCATCACGCTTCATGCAATCTCCAGGCGAACTTCAGGCGTGGCGTGTGCATGTGATATTAACGTGCGCGAGTGAGGGGGATCTGTGGCGTGTGCACGACCTGTGATTGACAGTCAGATCTCACACCCCCCTGCGCTGATTGGACCCGATGAAGCGGGAGCGCTGGATTTTTGCAAAACAAATAACACGCTCCAGGTGGAGTTAGAAGCTCGGGTTTTTTTCTAAAACCACCTTATTTATGTTGTTCTGTCGGATTATAGTGTCGATTACACTGAATATGATAAAAAAAATGTTGCCGACGGCAGCTTTAAGGTACAAACTGGAATGGAACAAATTTGTTCCTCTATATTAAGGTACAATTTTGTACCAGTAAAAGGTACCGCCCCAGTGACAAGGGTTTGTACCTTCTTTGGTACAAAATTGTACCTTTTTTTCTGAGAGTGTAAGGTAAGAAATTCTTACTTATTAGTTTATGGTATTGTTGCATAAACTTCACATTGCAGTTGAACTGTTGCTAGATATATGGTGAATATTATACTATTTAGACCCGTGTTTCCTGTTAAATACTGTTTGTGGATATCTGCTCAAACATAGATATGTATAACCATAATGTTTAATATTTTGGAGCGCGATCGCGTTTGAATGTATCATATTTTGGAGCGCGCTGTGGGTTTTAATGTATCATATTTTGGAGCGCGATTGCGTTTGAAAGGAAAAATGCACCAAACATTAGGCTTTATGTTTTTACTATTATCTCATTTCATATCATCATAACGAATGGAAACATTTGAAGTAACATATGATAATCAATATATATTTTCTCTAGCGTAGTTGTTCTTGAAATCTTTTGGAAGATTTAATTTATTGTTATTATTATTTTATGCAGCACTGCGTAGCCTATGCCTACAAGGCACAACAAACCTGGTGTTCATTATATATTGTTGGAAACGTGTGTGTGTGTGTGTATTCTGTGAATTTTAAAAAGAAATTTTAACCAGAAAAATCTAAAATCTATTCCCAAAATCGTGCAGCCCTATAGTTTCTCTTGATATCAGTATGTTCACAGTTTTTTCTTTTTTTTTTTCTTTCAGGGACCAGATGCAACTGAGTCCTGCTGACTTCTAGCCTGGGAAAACCCAGACTACTTCCGGCGAATTTTAATTCTCTCTCCAGGATAGTCTGGAGAAGAGCCCATTCAAACTCATTTCTGTGCCGCCGAAATCGCGGCACCAATCAGAAACGTTTGGGGAGGGATTTACATGATGACGACAGCGCAGCGACGCTGAAGGAGATTTCATTACAAAGATGGATGCCGCCGTGGAACATCACTCGTTCGAATCATAGACAGTATATAAACGAATCAGTTATCGCGTCTGTTTTGAGCGATTTAAACTTACCGTTTTCGTTAAAGGGATAGAGGGCGCGCGCGCATCCTGCTGTGTGACGTGTACGCAGACTGCACGCGCCCTCAGATCACTTGGACATGGCTGTGAATAAAAGCTAAAAACGATATAAATACTGTTCGTTTTCTCACACAAACCGCTCGTTTCGTGTCTTAGGCCATCAATGTGTACTTACGATGGGGAATTGTTTAATTTGGACGACGGGGAATTGTTTTAATTTGGACTCTGTGCATGCTCTTTGAGACAGTGACCATAGACCTGCATTATATGACTGTCAGACAAGAACGGTTTGACCTAAAAATATCAAAATTGAAACTACTGCGGAAAAAAAGACACCTACATCTTGGATGCCCTTGAGGTAAGCTAAAACATACCAAAATTTAATTTCAAAGTGAACTATCCCTTTAAAACCGGAGCAAAGAACAACACTCGAAGCATATGTCATCTCCTTCATCGATCTGATTGGTTTTATGACTATCCAATTGCGCCCAGAGGAATTTGAGCTACGTCGGTTGGTGACGCCCCTTTGGAAATGATTTGTCTACATAGCTTCCCCAGACCCTATACTCAGTTTCAGCTGAGAAGGGTCTGGTTTTAACCAGGCTAGCTGACTTCAACATTCACATGAGTCTCTGTACATGAACATGGTAAAGTGAAAATCAAACACCTTGGAAATGAAAGGTATGTTTTTAGGAATGGCACAAAGGTCTCTGTCTTTGGATCATTGTTTTCAATGTGCTCTTTTGTCATTTGTATTTTTGGAATGTGTTGTGTTGTAAATAAATCCAAACAATCGAAAAGCCATTTTTTTTTTTAAATCTCCTCATTCTTTGTGCAAGGTTGCTCTGAATGACAGGGCCTGATCGCTCCTAATAGGGCAGTTAGGGGAGTGTCTTTGTCTTTCTCAGGTGTAAAAGCTTACATATTCATGAGATGATCACGCCTCTTCGCATATGGCTTTGTCACACAAAACACGTCTTAGAAATTTTAAATCAATATATTGTCTTATCTGAATGAGCAGTCAGGGTGATTTTCACATAGTTTTGGAGCAAATATTCTAGGCTATGTCATACAATTTTCAAAAGTCTTGTGAAGAAATAATCAGTATGGGTTTCATGGCCTTATTTCAGTGAGAATTTTTTTTTGTATTTTCACAAACCACGTATAAATGTAATTATCTCAAAACTACAAACTTTTACATACATGCTGCTGATATATTATTGTAGCAGAGTTTGTGCTGAATACAGTGTAATTAGACTTTAGCCATGAAAATGTCACTAGTAACAGAAAAAAACACAAATGTCAGAGCATGTCAGAACACCTCCAGGGCCCAGAAAACAGCTCAGACCTCAGAGGGTTAATTCTGACTGCCTGTACACCTATCTCTGAGGAGCTGTTTGGTACTGAAACCATTGTCAGTCAACAACATTCTTTTTTTGCAAGGATGTTTGAAATAGTTCGGCAGAAAATAGCCTACTTCATTTGTCAGTAGGGCGATATGATTTTCGTTTATGTTGCTTAGAAATTTGAGTGATAGGCTTTGTCCTATTTAATTTATGTTATTTATATTTCATATTTTTTTTCTCTGCTGACAGTACAATGTTAAAATAGCCTACTATTTATATTGACACGAACACAATTTTGTATAGCATTTATAATTATTATAGGCTACTTAATCTCCTTCTTTCCGTTAGAGACATTTGAATGTGAGATTATGGAAACGAGATCTAAATTTTGTGGACCCGTCAGGTCGGGAAATAAAGCGGGTGAACACCGAGTATATTTTAAGCGGTTGCTGAATAGAACCTTGTGGGAGCGGGACGGAAAAAAAAAACAGTCCCGCGCAGAACTCCTTAAACCTTAGGTGTGTATGTGTGTGTCCCCGAATAAATAATAATAATAAAAAAAGGAATAAAGTTCAAAAGTCGGCGGAATGAGGCATGATTGCTATTCACACCTTTATTAAAATGGCTGTAATCTGTTACCACAATAGTACTTGATCTGTTTAAAATGATTTCCTTGATATATGCATAAGGTGTTAAATTAAAAATTAAAAATTAAAATAAAAATGTGTCTAATCCAGTAATTCATTTTTTTAATTTTTGATCTGAGCACAATCAGAAAATCAGAAAAACCGTCCTTATTCGTTTTTTTCATTTCAGTTCAGGAAATAAATCATCGTTTTTCATCTTTTTATTTTTGGTTTTAATTTAAAAAAAAAGATTGAATGAATGATCCACGGACGGTGACGGACACATCATATTCCACAATTATAGGCCTATTTTTTAACAGTCTATGGCCTATATAAGAGTATTTAATTTGTATCCATAGGCCTACTCCATGTAGCTGGCCCGCCATCTACTGGCTAAAAAAAATATTGGCCCGCGGCCAAAGTTACTTGCCGACCCCTGCTCTACGAGGTTCAGGCTTTATTAAGCTTAAATTTAGAGGATGAAATCCAGCGGGAACTGTAAAGTAGCATGCAGTCCTACGTCACCAGAATAATTTGCCCAAGTAGTTGATACCCTGGACCACCTGTCAAAAAATGATTGATTGACAGGTGCCACGCCCCTTCCGGTGACAGGCCCCGCCCCTTCCGGTGACATGTCCCGCCCCTTCCGGTGACAGGTGTCCCGCCCCTTTTGACTTTTGATTGACAGTTTGACAGCTTTTGATCATGTTTTGACAGCTAGTTTTGACTTTTGATTGACAGGTTGACAGTTAGTATGACTTTTGATCATGTTTTGACAGCTAGTTTTGTCTTTTGAAGTCTTTTGAAGGCTTTTGAAGTCTTTTGATATTGACAGAAAGTGTTATAACAATATGTCATGGTATCTGACAGCTAGTTTGATGCCTTTTGAACATGACAGTTAGTGTTTTTTGAAGCCTTTTGATCGTTTGAAGACACTGTGATTAAACAATATGTTATGGTATATGACAGAAAGTTTGATTGTTTGAAGTCATTTAAAGCCTTTTGAACATGACAGTTAGTGTTTTTTGAAGACACTGTTATAATAATATGACAGCTAGTGTATGTTTTTGAAGTTGGTATCACACACACGATCCTCCCTACATATTCCTGAGCGTATCCGGGCTGTACTGTGAAACTGATAAGAAAAAACTGTGGAAGTTTATCTCACACAAATGTTGAAAAACCATTCAGTTCTTTTAAAAGAATATAAATGAAATGTTTATTAAGATCTTACTAAAACCTCACTCAAAAAGTTTAATTGAAATGGAGTCACAAAAACAATTGCAATCAGTTAAATGTTTATAGAGTTAAAAAACAAACAAAAAAACATACAGGTTATGAAACAATCAGTTAAATGTTTAGAGAGTTGAAGAAAAAACATATAGCTTATGAAACAACGCAATAAATGAAACGGGTTCACGAAAATAAGAAAAATAAAAAATCATCTCACATGTTTAGATAACTAAAGCGCCTCTCCAGCACAGCCCCGGCCTGAGTGGTGCGCGCGCCCTCCGCATTCTGACATCCCCCTCCTTCTCCTCCACATTCCAGAGCACAGTGATAGTGAGAAACAGAGATTTTATAAAATAATGTATATTTCACACAAATAATATAATATACAATAATATAAAATAGCATCTTACTGAAACCAATTCTTTCAGTTTTAGATAAACAAAAGAATAAAAAATCATCTTACATAAAACATTCTGTTCTTTAAAAGAATATAAATGATTATAAATAAATAATATAAAATAAAGATCTTACTAAAACCTCACACAAAAAGTTGAAATAAATGTAGAACTATCCAGTTTAAATAAAATGGATTCACAAAAAATTGCAACGAGTTAAATGTTTATAGAGTTGAAGAAAAAAATCCATAGGCCTACATGTTATGAAACAATCAGTTAAATGTTTAGAGAGTTGAAGAAAAAACATACAGCTCATGAAACAACGCAATGTATGAAACGGGTTCACGAAAATAAAAAAATTATCTTACATGTTTAGAAATCAGGGCCCTCTGGCCTCTCTTTACACCAGCGTTTGACCTGCGGACCTTTCAAAAAGCACCAGCCAAAGGGTGTGTGTGTGTGTGTGTGTGTATGTGTGTGTGTGTGTGTGTGTGTGTGTGTGTGTGTGTGTGTGTGTGTGTGTGTGTGTGTGTGTGTGTGTGTGTGTGTGTGTGTGTGTGTGTGTGTGTGTGTGTGTGTGTGTGTGTGTGTGTGTCAGAGAGTCACACAAATTCAGTGATCAGGATATCAGCTGCTGAGTTTATAAGTATAATCTTAAAAGTTTAAATGATATCTTTTAAAAATAAAAGATTGTTTAAATGAAATCTTTAAAGTTTGAATAAATACACATCTTCTATTTATCTTTTAGAAGATTACTGTAATGATTTTGTTTAACGGTTATTAAACAATGTCTGTTCAAAAACTGTACTTAGTCGTCTTAAATCTCATTTATATGAAAAGATTCAATCAGCATTTTTTTGTCCATGCGGGGTTTACATTTTTATGGTGGGGGTCTTCCATAGCCATAATGATTTTTGTACTGTAACTGCATATTCGATCATGTACACCTAAACACGACCATCACAGAAAACTACATTTGTACATTTTCAAAAATGAAATAAATAAATAATTTAAGATCATTTCTAAGCTGTATTGCATTCGCGCACACACACGGTTCTAAAAAATTAACTAATCTCTATGTGCATCATGTCACAGCGTATGTAATGTTAGTCTGCTAACGCCTTTCCAGAGCCAAAGTTTTGTTCACACTAAATTCATTTAAAAGCATAATCTTAAAAGTTTAAATGATATCTTTTAAAAATAAAAGATTGTTTTTAATAAATTCTTTAAAGTTTGAATTCATTCATATCTTCTATTTATCTTTTAGAAGATTACTGTAATGATTTTGTTTAAATTGAACCTAAGGTATAATTGTTATTAAACAATGTCTGTTCAAAAACTTTAGACGGTTGAAAAACTGCACTTAGTCGTCTTATATCTCATTTATATGAAAAGATTTAATCAGCATTTTTGTCCATGCGGAGTTTCAATTTTTATGGCTTTCCATAGCCATAATGATTTTTGTACCGTATAACTGCATATTCTATCCCTTACACCTAAACACGCTGATCTTTCTGGATTTATTTCAAAGCATAATCGTAAAAGTTTAAATATGATCTTTTAAAAATGAAAGGTTGTTTAAGTTTGAAGTTTAAAGTTCTTAACTTTCTTTCTTAAAAAAAATCTTTAAAGTTTGAATACATTCATATCTTCTATTTATCTTTTAGAAGATTACTGAAATGATTTTGTTTAACGGTGACCCTAAAGTATAATTGTTATAATGTGAGACAATGTCTGTTCAAAAACTTTCGAAGGTTGAAAAACTGCACTTAGTCGTCTTATATCTCATTTATATGAAAAGATTCGATCATAATTTTTTGTCCATGCGGAGTTTAAATTTTTATGGCTTTCCATAGCCATAATGATTTTTGTACACGACCATCACAGAAAACTACATTTGTACATTTTCAAAAATTAAATAAATAAATAATTTAATAAAATTAAGCTAAATAAATATATAAATAAAAACACCTTACATTTCCAGAGAGGTGAAGTAGTTCGTTATGCAACAATCCAAAAAGCAAATAGTTTAGGTTGTCAAACAAAACAGCCTCAGATCCTTCAGAGATAAACTACAGTGGGAAATAAATCATTTAAAAGCATAACCTTAAAAGTTTCAATAAGATATTTTAAAATTAAAAGACTGTTTAAATCAAATCTTTAAAGTTTTATTAAAATCATATCTTCTTAGAAGACTTATGTATGATGTAAATGATTTTGCTTAAATTTAACCTAAGGTATAATTGTTACTAAACAGCATCTGTTCAAAAACTTTAGATGGTTGAAAAACTGTGCTTAGGCGTCTTAGATCTTATTTATACAAAAATATTTCAAACAGTATTTTTGTCCATACAACATGTTGTCAAAGTTTGTCACAATGTTTTTGTTGTTGTTGTTGTTTTGTTTTAAGAAATCCGAGGACTCTACATTGCTCTTATTTAGATTAAGTTGTATCTTTTAGAAAATCACCACACATTTTTCAGAGATGCTGGTGGTCCGTGGCGCCACTGGAGTGGCATAGGTAAAGTTTGTCTTGAGCGAATATTTAATTTTACCCGTCTTAATTCAAATCATGACCTTACTTGTAGCTATGATCTTTTACACGTATAAGATCATTTTTACTTGTATCTCCCGAACTATCCTTAATCAGTGTGGAACCACACAGGGTGAAACCCTTTACTGAGAATATACTATCGGTTATCTACTCAAAATATATGTAGAAGTTTAAAATGTTAGCATTTGTTGCGCGTACATTTACACGAAGGACATGTATTTAAGAATAATCTTTATTTAAACTCTTATTTTGTTATTCACATTCATTTGTTTCAGTATAATGATGGATTATAAGAACCACACAAAACAATATTAATTATTTATTGTTAGGTTTTCATATGTTTACATTTACAGCACATTTTTATATACATTGTTACTGATTTGAAGTGCACACAAATTAGTTACGTTGTAAATGTTTCTATTTTGAGTTTAAGTTTACAGTGATGAACTTCAGACATGGTCCGCTGCAGGATTAGAGTCCGGACAGGAACAACATTTTAGCATTATTGGTTCTGCCCGGACATACCATTTGCTGGGAATTGCACGGGGGAGGAAGAAATGTTAATGTCTTTATTTAGTTGTACATTTATGATACTTGACTACATTTTGCTGTCCTTATCATACATGTGCTTAGTTGTACATTTATGATACTTGACTACATTTTACTGTCCTTATCTTTATTTACTATATACCTCTGTTTGATTTGATTTATTTAATGTTATAAATATAACATAACAGATTAATATATCCTGTTAATATAAATATACAGTTTAATAACAGTAAAATATAATATAACAGTTATAAATTACAAAATACCATTTTTCAACCGAGTGAATCTAGGCCTTCAGAAGTCATAACTTCAGGGGTCAACGGTTTAGGTCAGTTGGCGAAAACACTGCGTGTTTAAAAATCAAATACTGTATTATAGGGGTGTGCATTGGCACTGCCCTCACAATTCGATTCGATTACGATTCACCAGGTAACGATACAACTTAAGCAGTTTATTGGCTGCTATGTGTGTATTATCACTCTCCTGTATCTTTGACATAAATGTCATTAAATAAAATAAAATCGAATGGTACAGGGTATTGGATATGGCATTTTCAAACCTGAAAAAGAAAACATAAATCACTGCTTTCAGTGCTTTGAATGAGAAATGTTTCTCTTCTCTCTGCTTGAGAACCATTTGAAATTAAATTTCAACTTTATTGTCCAACTCGAGGCCAGAAAATAAACAGTGTAGGGGTGTAACGGTTCACAAAATTCACGGTTCGGTTCAATACGATACACTTGTGTCACGATTCGGTACGTTTTCGATACAGCAAAAAGAAAGAAATGGCAGAGAAATTTCCTTGATTTAAAAAAAAATATTATTTTATTTATTAAAACTAACATCATAAAGTGTGATATTTTTTACTTTGAGCAATGATGGAGCTATAATTGATTCTTCTTATGAGCATATAAAACAAAACAGCTCCTTGGAAAAAATTAAATGTAATATTTTGTGCTTATAAACAAATGTTTATTTTAATTCAGATTAACATTTGAGGGCAGCAATGTTATTCATAATGTCGAAATAAATCCGACACACCGTTACTTGAAAGCATTATAGCCTACTATTCCTGCCAAACTTCCATGGTTGCAGTTAGTGTTACTACAGTAAATCCATGGCGAATGTTGCTGATCTGTGGACACTGGATAGTTCATTCATGTCACAATGTTTCTTCCTGGTTTCCACGTCAGCGCTGTTTGATCCGTTAATAACGGAGAAATGTGAATGTTTCTCACTAGATCTCGCAGCGATATTATTACTTTAGTGGCGAGTTCAAATGCTTTCTTTACTGGATCTCTTAGCGCTGTGTAGTATAAGATCGGCTCGCGCTGCGTTGGTCCAAACTGATAAACAGTCCGTCACGAGTAGCTCAGTTTCGTTCCGCTTACATTGCGTTTGCCATTTGATGTTGTGGTCGCGCCAGCGTCTACATTATGAGCGCTCGCGACGCGCTTACATTTGAAATAACCGTTCGGTTTGAAAATGCGTGCCTTGTACCGAACGGTTTAATACGAATACGTGTACCGTTACACCCCTAAAACAGTGACATAATCGATTATGGCACTTTGCCGCATCGATGCTGAATCGTGCATGCCCCGCATTGCGATGCATCGCCGAATCGATTATTGTTGACACCACTGCCGTATTACACTTTTCAAAGGATAATCTAGCTATAAAGTTAGAATAAAAAGTTAAAAACCAAACATATCTTCATACCTGTTGTGTTCTGACACAAGGCCATTAACTTGTTCTTTTTGTTTTATAAATGTATTTTGCTTATTTCTACAAATATCAACCTGATAAATATGGTAAACAAGATAATCATGCTACCCATTACGTCTGACACAACATCTTAAGAAAAACAGTGTTTTAAAATACAACTAAACCATGATAACAGATGATTTTTTGACAGTCCTACATAAATGCATGTTGATTGCTAAGTTTCAGGCATAGTGCAAGCATGCAATGTTTGAGAAATCTAATATTGGTGTAATCTTTGCGAGGTCTCACCCCCAACGCACAACTTTGTGTTGGGTGATCCAGGCATACTTTTACTAAATAAAATATCATGGAAGTCATTTTCAAACTGTAATTATACCATATTTTATTTATTAATATTATGGCTTCATGATGATTTAAAGTTTTTGTTTGTTTGTTATTAACTAATACCTTTTAACTTTTAACTAACACTTCAACATCCAGCACAAAATTAAAGAGATATATGAGCTAAGGATGTCCTCTGACCCCAAATAAATTGATAGTGGAATGTTCACAATCTACAATATACAGTTAGATATTCTCCTACTTAGTATGTGTGTAAATAGTTGTGCTTAAATCTTTGGGTGTATTTTTACACACCATAGTGATGCAAAGTTCCACATCCTATGGACTAACTTTAAAACATCATCTTATTCTTTATCCTTAAGATTCAAAAGACCAAATCACTTAGAAAAGCTCCGTTTATAATAAAAAGTTTCCAAATTATGGTTTTATTACTTCGCTAGATTTAGTCATCTTGTTCAGACGACACTGTTTCACATTTTGTATGTTGGACTGTATGTGTTTTAGGTGAAGACGTTTCTTTGAGAGCCGTCAACATTCAGTGTTTATAGAAAAATGACCATTAAGAATTTAAGTGATAGTCTTTCTGTTTGACTAAATTGATACTTCATTTAGTGCATGCTGTTTTACAACAGAATCACATCCGACTATGGCACCGAGAGAGGCATATTCATCAAAGCTTGAGGCTGTTAAACAAAGTTCCACACTTTGGTAAAACCTGCTGATAAAATTGCACAAAAGTAAATTCTAGAGGTCAACTGGGTTAAAAGGAAATGAGCCATTTAAAACAAATACAGAAAAGCCACTATAGTGATCAGTTTTAGCTTTTGAATGTCTGTAATTGATCTTGTTTTTGTACAGTTTGCAAAAAGTATATAGTCTCCGAGCGTGGTCAAACATGTTCATATAGGAATGTATGAAAAACATGAACAAATATTGCATAAAGAGAATTAAATGACGGTCCTTCTACATGAGAGTGTTTAAGACTAAACAAAATATATTTATTTTAGAACATCTTTCTACGAAACATCGACGTCAAAGATGAGTATTACACTTCAAACTCGTCTAACTATTACACTTGTGCATTTCGCAGCACAGTCATAGATACACAGTTATTTTGTGTGTCACTAAACAACAGTTAAGCTAATGAATCACAGTTGATACGCGGTATTTTTACGCGAAAGGAGGGTTGATTCATTTTTTATTCTGTCCACACCCGAGTTTTTGGCCCGATCCAGAAAACAGACGTTGTGTTTTATGTCTTAATAATTGTTCTTCTTTTTATGAAAACGTGGTAAGCAGTTTTTGGCCTCATCGGCAATATTTTAACATATCGTAAGTTTCAATGGTTTATAAATCATCTAACTATTATATCTAACAATCAAAAGTTATATGTGAAACAAGCTCAGTCGCATTAGAGTTGGATTCTTGTTTATATTGAACATTGTTATTGAACCGCATGTTTAACAGTGCTATTGTTCTCGGCCTCATCAAAGTTCACATAGTTTTCACCGGAGCATATCGACTCTGAAACAAGACCAAATATTAGCACGTAACATTTTGGACACCTTTGTTTTTAGGCATCTTTGATTTTGTTTGCATTTCTTCTGAAACAACCTGTTTTGAAATTGTTTAACAATTTTTAACATCACTAGCGTAACACTTATCGTATTGCCGGGTGTGATTGTAATGTTTTGTATGGCGTTTTCTTTACACTTTCCCCCGGATATCTGTTTCCTACAGTTAGCTGTAATGTTAGTGAACTCTAGGTCTTCTCTTTGTTCATATACGACAGTATTCAAATGAATTGGTTTGATTTGATAAAATTATGGTTTAAACCATCATCTTCATGTGAGACATTATATTATTATACCGTCCTAGTTTTTAAATAGCGCTAAAATTTATATTTTATATTTTAACCCTTTATGCGGATATAGAATACCGCACAAGGTTCTCTGACATATCTTATCGTGTAAAACATCTATGTAGATCTAGCTATGTTTTTAAAAATACCGCGTATCAACTGTGATTCATTAGCTTAACTGTTGTTTAGTGACACACAAAATAACTGTGTATCTATGACTGTGCTGCGAAATGCACAAGTGTAATAGTTAGACGAGTTTGAAGTGTAATACTCATCTTTGACGTCGATGTTTCGTAGAAAGATGTTCTAAAATAAATATATTTTGTTTAGTCTTAAACACTCTCATGTAGAAGGACCGTCATTTAATTCTCTTTATGCAATATTTGTTCATGTTTTTCATACATTCCTATATGAACATGTTTGACCACGCTCGGAGACTATATACTTTTTGCAAACTGTACAAAAACAAGATCAATTACAGACATTCAAAAGCTAAAACTGATCACTATAGTGGCTTTTCTGTATTTGTTTTAAATGGCTCATTTACTTTTAACCCAGTTGACCTCTAGAATTTACTTTTGTGCAATTTTATCAGCAGGTTTTACCAAAGTGTGGAACTTTGTTTAACAGCCTCAAGCTTTGATGAATATGCCTCTCTCGGTGCCATAGTCGGATGTGATTCTGTTGTAAAACAGCATGCACTAAATGAAGTATCAATTTAGTCAAACAGAAAGACTATCACTTAAATTCTTAATGGTCATTTTTCTATAAACACTGAATGTTGACGGCTCTCAAAGAAACGTCTTCACCTAAAACACATACAGTCCAACATACAACATGTGAAACAGTGTCGTCTGAACAAGATGACTAAATCTAGCGAAGTAATAAAACCATCATTTGGAAACTTTTTATTATAAACGGAGCTTTTCTTAGTGATTTGGTCTTTTGAATCTTAAGGATAAAGAATAAGATGATGTTTTAAAGTTAGTCCATAGGATGTGGAACTTTGCATCACTATGGTGTGTAAAAATACACCCAAAGATTTAAGCACAACTATTTACACACATACTAAGTAGGAGAATATCTAACTGTATATTGTAGATTGTGAACATTCCACTATCAATTTATTTGGGGTCAGAGGACATCCTTAGCTCATATATCTCTTGAATTTTGTGCTGGATGTTGAAGTGTTAGTTAAAAGATAAAGGTATTAGTTAATAACAAACAAACAAAAACTTTAAATCATCATGAAGCCATAATATTAATAAATAAAATATGGTATAATTACAGTTTGAAAATGACTTCCATGATATTTTATTTAGTAAAAGTATGCCTGGATCACCCAACACAAAGTTGTGCGTTGGGGGTGAGACCTCGCAAAGATTACACCAATATTAGATTTCTCAAACATTGCATGCTTGCACTATGCCTGAAACTTAGCAATCAACATGCATTTATGTAGGACTGTCAAAAAATCATCTGTTATCATGGTTTAGTTGTATTTTAAAACACTGTTTTTCTTAAGATGTTGTGTCAGACGTAATGGGTAGCATGATTATCTTGTTTACCATATTTATCAGGTTGATATTTGTAGAAATAAGCAAAATACATTTATAAAACAAAAAGAACAAGTTAATGGCCTTGTGTCAGAACACAACAGGTATGAAGATATGTTTGGTTTTTAACTTTTTATTCTAACTTTATAGCTAGATTATCCTTTGAAAAGTGTAATACGGCAGTGGTGTCAATGTGGCAGGTCTAATGAAATATATCCTGCCTGCAGGTGGCTGATTGATTCATTTGAGCTCGTACTATCAGTGAGCTGTAGTAGCGCATATAAACAAGCTGGTTAGAGTGTATGGTGCCATGAGGCACCGCCCCTTCCCGTGTCGTCATTTTCTGTCGTCATTCAGGTATGTTGGGTGTTGTGAGCTGGTCGATCAATGGCATACTGTAGCTAACATTAGCTTATTTCCAGGGCGACATGCAAGCTTTCGCGGCTGGCATTCGGCTGAGGTTGTACCCTTGATGGTCAAAGTATGGTTGTTTATACTTCATGCCCAGAATGCTTAGTTATTGCCGACGTGCACGCTGTCCACCTGATAGATGGGATGAGCCCACATGCATGTTGTCTGCCTGACTGAGTTGGTCCCCAGAGATCGCACCTAAAAGGTATGTAGTTTTAAATTTGCGCCTAGGTTAAATGGCAATCTGTTGAGAGAAACAGTTTTTATTAATGGTTAGCAGTTAAATCACAGAGTTTGTCTGATTGTTTATTTGTAAATTTATAGATGTAGTACGGACCAATGGGTCGCATCTGCACCACCGATTAGTTTCCGTGCGGTTGACTGCGTGGGACTACTTCTGGAGGCGCTGTTGCTTTGCTGCTTCATGGCTTTGCTGCGTTACTCCTTTTGCGGTTGCTTTGCTCCGCTGTGGACAAAGGACTGAAAACACTGTCCTTTGTGTTTATTTTAGTGTGTGTGCCTCCATGTGAGCCCTTTATTTTGGGGGGAAAATTTCCTTTTCGTTTGTATTGGCTTTTATTTTGTATTTTGACTCAGAATTTTGTAATCTGTTTAACGTGAAACTGTGAATATTTCTACTCCAATTTCTGTCTCCTGGAGTGACAATTCTGAGTGTGTCTCAACAGTGACATTTCTGTTCCAGGAGCTGAGTGCACAAAGCAGGGGCGGATTGCTGGTGGTGGTCTCCCTCACGAGTGTTGTGTGCTGAGTGGTGTGAGTGTGTGTATTGGTGTGAGTGTATATGCACAGGTGTACGGAAAAGGTGACTTGTCGTGGAGGCCTTATGTGCCCTTATCCACTGCTCTGCCTCGGCTCCTGTCCCGCTGACTCAGGTCGCTCCATGTGTGTTTGTTGAACCACAAAATTGTCTACATTGAGTGCTGTTGATGTTTGTGCATTTTTATATTGATTATATCTTTAATAAAACAAATTTATATTTTTTTTGTACCCACGTCTCCTGCCGCCTTACTGTGGACGAACCTGTGTTTCCTTAAGTAAACTATATTTTATTTTCCCTGGCAAGATTCCAGGGTGGCGTAGTCGCTAGCAGAGATCATTTATGCTTAAAATCATTCCATCCCATCCTCGTGCCGCTACATCAACAATAATCGATTCGGCGATGCATCGCAATGCGGGGCATGCACGATTCAGCATCGATGCGGCAAAGTGCCATAATCGATTATGTCACTGTTTTAGGGGTGTAACGGTACACGTATTCGTATTAAACCGTTCGGTACAAGGCACGCATTTTCAAACCGAATGGTTATTTCAAATGTAAGCGCGTCGCGAGCGCTCATAATGTAGACGCTGGCGCGACCACAACATCAAATGGCAAACGCAATGTAAGCGGAACGAAACTGAGCTACTCGTGACGGACTGTTTATCAGTTTGGACCAAAGCAGCGCGAGCCGATCTAATACTACACAGCGCTAAGAGATCCAGTAAAGAAAGCATTTGAACTCGCCACTAAAGTAATAATATCGCTGCGAGATCTAGTGAGAAACATTCACATTTCTCCGTTAACGGATCAAACAGCGCTGACGTGGAAACCAGGAAGAAACATTGTGACATGAATGAACTATCCAGTGTCCACAGATCAGCAACATTCGCCATGGATTTACTGTAGTAACACTAACTGCAACCATGGAAGTTTGGCAGGAATAGTAGGCTATAATGCTTTCAAGTAACGGTGTGTCGGATTTATTTCGACATTATGAATAACATTGCTGCCCTCAAATGTTAATCTGAATTAAAATAAACATTTGTTTATAAGCACAAAATATTACATTTCATTTTTTCCAAGGAGCTGTTTTGTTTTATATGCTCATAAGAAGAATCAATTATAGCTCCATCATTGCTCAAAGTAAAAAATATCACACTTTATGATGTTAGTTTTAATAAATAAAATAATATTTTTTTTTTAATCAAGGAAATTTCTCTGCCATTTCTTTCTTTTTGCTGTATCGAAAACGTACCGAATCGTGACACAAGTGTATCGTATTGAACCGAACCGTGAATTTTGTGAACCGTTACACCCCTACACTGTTTATTTTCTGGCCTCGAGTTGGACAATAAAGTTGAAATTTAATTTCAAATGGTTCTCAAGCAGAGAGAAGAGAAACATTTCTCATTCAAAGCACTGAAAGCAGTGATTTATGTTTTCTTTTTCAGGTTTGAAAATGCCATATCCAATACCCTGTACCATTCAATTTTATTTTATTTAATGACATTTATGTCAAAGATACAGGAGAGTGATAATACACACATAGCAGCCAATAAACTGCTTAAGTTGTATCGTTACCTGGTGAATCGTAATCGAATCGAATTGTGAGGGCAGTGCCAATGCACACCCCTATAATACAGTATTTGATTTTTAAACACGCAGTGTTTTCGCCAACTGACCTAAACCGTTGACCCCTGAAGTTATGACTTCTGAAGGCCTAGATTCACTCGGTTGAAAAATGGTATTTTGTAATTTATAACTGTTATATTATATTTTACTGTTATTAAACTGTATATTTATATTAACAGGATATATTAATCTGTTATGTTATATTTATAACATTAAATAAATCAAATCAAACAGAGGTATATAGTAAATAAAGATAAGGACAGCAAAATGTAGTCAAGTATCATAAATGTACAACTAAGCACATGTATGATAAGGACAGCAAAATGTAGTCAAGTATCATAAATGTACAACTAAATAAAGACATTAACATTTCTTCCTCCCCCGTGCAATTCCCAGCAAATGGTATGTCCGGGCAGAACCAATAATGCTAAAATGTTGTTCCTGTCCGGACTCTAATCCTGCAGCGGACCATGTCTGAAGTTCATCACTGTAAACTTAAACTCAAAATAGAAACATTTACAACGTAACTAATTTGTGTGCACTTCAAATCAGTAACAATGTATATAAAAATGTGCTGTAAATGTAAACATATGAAAACCTAACAATAAATAATTAATATTGTTTTGTGTGGTTCTTATAATCCATCATTATACTGAAACAAATGAATGTGAATAACAAAATAAGAGTTTAAATAAAGATTATTCTTAAATACATGTCCTTCGTGTAAATGTACGCGCAACAAATGCTAACATTTTAAACTTCTACATATATTTTGAGTAGATAACCGATAGTATATTCTCAGTAAAGGGTTTCACCCTGTGTGGTTCCACACTGATTAAGGATAGTTCGGGAGATACAAGTAAAAATGATCTTATACGTGTAAAAGATCATAGCTACAAGTAAGGTCATGATTTGAATTAAGACGGGTAAAATTAAATATTCGCTCAAGACAAACTTTACCTATGCCACTCCAGTGGCGCCACGGACCACCAGCATCTCTGAAAAATGTGTGGTGATTTTCTAAAAGATACAACTTAATCTAAATAAGAGCAATGTAGAGTCCTCGGATTTCTTAAAACAAAACAACAACAACAACAAAAACATTGTGACAAACTTTGACAACATGTTGTATGGACAAAAATACTGTTTGAAATATTTTTGTATAAATAAGATCTAAGACGCCTAAGCACAGTTTTTCAACCATCTAAAGTTTTTGAACAGATGCTGTTTAGTAACAATTATACCTTAGGTTAAATTTAAGCAAAATCATTTACATCATACATAAGTCTTCTAAGAAGATATGATTTTAATAAAACTTTAAAGATTTGATTTAAACAGTCTTTTAATTTTAAAATATCTTATTGAAACTTTTAAGGTTATGCTTTTAAATGATTTATTTCCCACTGTAGTTTATCTCTGAAGGATCTGAGGCTGTTTTGTTTGACAACCTAAACTATTTGCTTTTTGGATTGTTGCATAACGAACTACTTCACCTCTCTGGAAATGTAAGGTGTTTTTATTTATATATTTATTTAGCTTAATTTTATTAAATTATTTATTTATTTAATTTTTGAAAATGTACAAATGTAGTTTTCTGTGATGGTCGTGTACAAAAATCATTATGGCTATGGAAAGCCATAAAAATTTAAACTCCGCATGGACAAAAAATTATGATCGAATCTTTTCATATAAATGAGATATAAGACGACTAAGTGCAGTTTTTCAACCATCGAAAGTTTTTGAACAGACATTGTCTCACATTATAACAATTATACTTTAGGGTCACCGTTAAACAAAATCATTTCAGTAATCTTCTAAAAGATAAATAGAAGATATGAATGTATTCAAACTTTAAAGATTTTTTTTAAGAAAGAAAGTTAAGAACTTTAAACTTCAAACTTAAACAACCTTTCATTTTTAAAAGATCATATTTAAACTTTTACGATTATGCTTTGAAATAAATTCAGAAAGATCAGCGTGTTTAGGTGTAAGGGATAGAATATGCAGTTATACGGTACAAAAATCATTATGGCTATGGAAAGCCATAAAAATTGAAACTCCGCATGGACAAAAAATGCTGATTAAATCTTTTCATATAAATGAGATATAAGACGACTAAGTGCAGTTTTTCAACCGTCTAAAGTTTTTGAACAGACATTGTTTAATAACAATTATACCTTAGGTTCAATTTAAACAAAATCATTACAGTAATCTTCTAAAAGATAAATAGAAGATATGAATGAATTCAAACTTTAAAGAATTTATTAAAAACAATCTTTTATTTTTAAAAGATATCATTTAAACTTTTAAGATTATGCTTTTAAATGAATTTAGTGTGAACAAAACTTTGGCTCTGGAAAGGCGTTAGCAGACTAACATTACATACGCTGTGACATGATGCACATAGAGATTAGTTAATTTTTTAGAACCGTGTGTGTGCGCGAATGCAATACAGCTTAGAAATGATCTTAAATTATTTATTTATTTCATTTTTGAAAATGTACAAATGTAGTTTTCTGTGATGGTCGTGTTTAGGTGTACATGATCGAATATGCAGTTACAGTACAAAAATCATTATGGCTATGGAAGACCCCCACCATAAAAATGTAAACCCCGCATGGACAAAAAAATGCTGATTGAATCTTTTCATATAAATGAGATTTAAGACGACTAAGTACAGTTTTTGAACAGACATTGTTTAATAACCGTTAAACAAAATCATTACAGTAATCTTCTAAAAGATAAATAGAAGATGTGTATTTATTCAAACTTTAAAGATTTCATTTAAACAATCTTTTATTTTTAAAAGATATCATTTAAACTTTTAAGATTATACTTATAAACTCAGCAGCTGATATCCTGATCACTGAATTTGTGTGACTCTCTGACACACACACACACACACACACACACACACACACACACACACACACACACACACACACACACACACACACATACACACACACACACACACACACCCTTTGGCTGGTGCTTTTTGAAAGCTCCGCAGGTCAAACGCTGGTGTAAAGAGAGGCCAGAGGGCCCTGATTTCTAAACATGTAAGATAATTTTTTTATTTTCGTGAACCCGTTTCATACATTGCGTTGTTTCATGAGCTGTATGTTTTTTCTTCAACTCTCTAAACATTTAACTGATTGTTTCATAACATGTAGGCCTATGGATTTTTTTCTTCAACTCTATAAACATTTAACTCGTTGCAATTTTTTGTGAATCCATTTTATTTAAACTGGATAGTTCTACATTTATTTCAACTTTTTGTGTGAGGTTTTAGTAAGATCTTTATTTTATATTATTTATTTGTAATAATTTATATTCTTTTAAAGAACAGAATGTTTTATGTAAGATGATTTTTTATTCTTTTGTTTATCTAAAACTGAAAGAATTGGTTTCAGTAAGATGCTATTTTATATTATTGTATATTATATTATTTGTGTGAAATATACATTATTTTATAAAATCTCTGTTTCTCACTATCACTGTGCTCTGGAATGTGGAGGAGAAGGAGGGGGATGTCAGAATGCGGAGGGCGCGCGCACCACTCAGGCCGGGGCTGTGCTGGAGAGGCGCTTTAGTTATCTAAACATGTGAGATGATTTTTTATTTTTCTTATTTTCGTGAACCCGTTTCATTTATTGCGTTGTTTCATAAGCTATATGTTTTTTCTTCAACTCTCTAAACATTTAACTGATTGTTTCATAACCTGTATGTTTTTTTGTTTGTTTTTTAACTCTATAAACATTTAACTGATTGCAATTGTTTTTGTGACTCCATTTCAATTAAACTTTTTGAGTGAGGTTTTAGTAAGATCTTAATAAACATTTCATTTATATTCTTTTAAAAGAACTGAATGGTTTTTCAACATTTGTGTGAGATAAACTTCCACAGTTTTTTCTTATCAGTTTCACAGTACAGCCCGGATACGCTCAGGAATATGTAGGGAGGATCGTGTGTGTGATACCAACTTCAAAAACATACACTAGCTGTCATATTATTATAACAGTGTCTTCAAAAAACACTAACTGTCATGTTCAAAAGGCTTTAAATGACTTCAAACAATCAAACTTTCTGTCATATACCATAACATATTGTTTAATCACAGTGTCTTCAAACGATCAAAAGGCTTCAAAAAACACTAACTGTCATGTTCAAAAGGCATCAAACTAGCTGTCAGATACCATGACATATTGTTATAACACTTTCTGTCAATATCAAAAGACTTCAAAAGCCTTCAAAAGACTTCAAAAGACAAAACTAGCTGTCAAAACATGATCAAAAGTCATACTAACTGTCAACCTGTCAATCAAAAGTCAAAACTAGCTGTCAAAACATGATCAAAAGCTGTCAAACTGTCAATCAAAAGTCAAAAGGGGCGGGACACCTGTCACCGGAAGGGGCGGGACCTGTCACCGGAAGGGGCGTGGCACCTGTCAATCAATCATTTTTTGACAGGTGGTCCAGGGTATCAACTACTTGCCTATTTTTCACGGTACTTTAGGCCGCGGTGATGGGGGTACAAAGATCCTGGGACAAATTGTTCCGGGTAATTTCAGTGGAAACACGGCATCTGTTAAACTGCCTCCTTGTCATCATTACTTACCTTTAACATAACATCAATATAAGCTAAAAACCTTAATGTCAATCCCTGAATAATTCTTTATTTTACAGTTATGAATGTATGCTTGATTAGAAATATAGCATCCCCCACCTAATGACACTTCTTGACCCATAGGACAACACAAACACAGTGACAAGACTGAACTTCAATGCTGTGAGGAGAGAAAGGGCTGCATGTATGCAGTGTATATAAATAACTTTGTCACTTGCAGAGTCTGGATTTTTCTGTCTGTTTGCTTTTTCTCACCCTTATAATATGAATTCCCCTCTATCAAGTCAAGTCAAGTATATTTGTATAGCGCTTTTCACAATACAGATTGTATCAAAGCAGCTTCACAGTGTTAAATTAAAATAATACAACAAGGTTTGTTTCTAGTGGAATTTATTGATTGATAAAATTAAATTAAATATCTCCAAAATATCCCCAACTGAGCAAGCCAAAGGCAACAGTGGCAAGGAACCGAAAAACTCCACCAAGTGACCTAATGGTGTCCTAAAACTCCATCAGGTGACCTAATGGAGAAAAAAAAAAACCTTGGGAGAACCCAGGCTCAGTCGGGGGCCAGTTCTCCTCTGGCATTTATGAGCTAGAGGCCGGATTGTAGTTTGAACTGTAGGATTATATGAATGCCTGGCTGAAGAGATGCGACTTTAATCTAGTTTTAAACTGGGAGAGCGAGTCTGAGCAACGAACAGTATCAGGAAGACTATTCCAGAGTTTTGGAGCCAAATGTGAAAATGCTCTCCCTCCTTTGGTGGTTCTGGATATCCTAGGTATGACCAAAAGCCTTGAATTTAGTGATCTTAAAGAGCGCGATGGATTATAGGGTGATAGAAGATCCGTTAAATAGACTGGAGCTAAGCCGTTTAGGGCTTTATAAGTCAGTAGCAATACCTTATAATTAATACGGAGCTTTATAGGTAACCAATGCAGTGATGATAAAATCGGTGTTATATGATCATATTTTCTTGATCTAGTAAGAACTCTAGCGGCGGCATTTTGGACTAACTGTAGCTTGTTTATTGAGGATGCAGGACAACCAGCTAATAAAGCATTACAGTAATCCAGTCTCGAGGTCATGAATGCATGAACTAACTTTTCTGCATCAGTACTGGCCTGTAACAGCGAATGTTGATCCTCTCTGACTAAATTAATCAGTCATTTATCACATGATATCAGAACAGAAACAACTGAAGTCATAAAAACACATTTAAACTCACCATCCAGACGCCAGAAACACAAGCAGAGCAAAACAGGGAGAAACATCTTCAACGGTTTCAGTGAAATGACAGACGCACTGATGTGAAGCTGCTCTGTAGTAAAGGGAGGGGAAACTCTACAATCACTTAAAATATCTGCCTATTTATTCAGTTTTAAAGCATGTGACCGTCTAGCACTTTTCTTGCTGATTAATTCACACTCTGATCATCGTCAGTTTGTCACTTTGAGCTCCAGTAGGCCTCCAATTCCTGTAAGTCCATGATCTCACTTTCAACAGATAACACTTTCAACCCATAACATGGTAAAAAAAAATCTTTAACTTCTCTTTTCATTGTCCTAAACTAAGGAACACCTTGTAAACATAATTATTTGTTTTCAATTCTATTAAGAATTAACAAGCACATGACCATGTTCATTTTATCTATAATAAACATTTTAAACACTTGACAATTTCTCTTTTATGTCTTAATCAAACGTTTAACACCACCTTTATTTAAGATATGCATATCTCAACTACGCTATTCATTCAATATGCATAGATTTTCAATTAGCTTTAACTATAAATTCAGTTTGACAGTTGGTTTCATCACTCAGCTGAAACTGGTCACGGTCACTCCTTGTGTTTTACTCTGTGTCCTCAACACTGACTGATCCATGTTGCTGATGTGCGTCTGTGGACTCTTCGCTGTCGTTTCGCAGTTATTATCAACATTTGGTTGTTCCGCAGGCACTTTTTGTAGAGATGAATGAGTGCGGTGCAATCTCTTGTGTTTTGACCTGCACTGGATTAAATAAAGCTGCCTGGCGTTTTAGTTTCTCCCGATAGATCCCCATTCCTTTCGCTGCCTCTTTCTCCATTTATTCCAAAGAAAATGTGCCATATTGCAAAAAAGCGAACAAATATCAAGCTGCTCCCTCTCTCTCTGGCAATAACCATGGCAATGGATAGCGTATCCTGCCAAGATGGCGGCTCCTTCCCGAAATGCAACGCGGAGTGAAATGCGTGACGTAACATTCTCATTCTCTATAACGGCTGACACAGGACAGTTTTGTGATCTTAAAACAGTTCCGCTGTAAAATAAACGCTATTATTGTCAAGAATAATAGAGACAGAAACAGCAGTTATAAGTGGCTTGAATGAAGTTTGGATATGCTTCACAGAGAGCTATTACGCTTTCTCTTTCCATTTGTTCTTTCATACATCAATCTTCAAGCTCATCAACGCCACTTTGTTCATTCTTGAAGTGAACTTTTGCCTGTTTGGTTTAGATTGAACGGTTTTGGACAGTCTTGAACTGGAAGTGACGCACGTTTGGTGTGCGATACTGTGAGTTGATAGACTCGGCGCGCAGGGGCGGATCTAGAAAAATATTTATGGGGTGGCGAGAGGGGGGCAGGAATTTTTGAGGGGTGGCAACATATGGCAGACGTATATATACTGAATTTAATCACAGTTAAATTGGCCATACTTTTAATTTGTTGTTGCCAATAGGGATGGGTATCATTCGGTATTACTACTCTTACCAATACTCCTTATCGATCCGGTACTTTAACGGTATTCTTATCGGTTCTTTTTGTTATATTAAAAAAAAGGGGGAAAATTATTTAGAACACAATTAATATTGCTTTATATTTTGAAATGTAAAATAAATATCTATAGCAAAAGAAAAAGCAATGCTTTAACAAAACAAATAAAAGGGTGCAGGCTTTTGTGTTTTATATTCAGAAGACATAGCATACACAAACAAAAAAAGCATACAATTAAACAAATATACAAATTATATACCCAGTGCTTTAATTTCAGTAATGTCTACTGACATTACTGTTCAGGAGTAATATGGGCTAAAAAGACATCTAATAAAGTCAGATGTAAAATAATACTGCAGTTTATCATAGATAGGTTAAAGATTATAAAAGCCAAAATTATTCATTCAAGAGCTGCGACTGATTTTCTCTTTGCCTTTTGTTGTTTGATTCACATTAATGGAGCAATCGTCAGCAGGTTTATTAGACTGCTGCCTCTTTAAAGGGGACATATCATGCTAAATGCACTTTTTTAGCCCTTAAATGCATTTTGTTGTATATTTGGAGTGTTTAGAAGTACAGAAAAGATGAAATTATTCTCTTCAGGTGCTTCGTTGATATCTTTATATTCTGTTTTGGTCATATTTTTCAACCGGTTCAGATTTTTCTGTTATCTATGACGTTTTTTGAACTATCACGTCACAGTATTTGCAGCGGAACTGCCAAATAAGGACATTGACTTCCGGCCCAACACTTCGAGCAATCCGCCATTATTATTTCTCGCTGCAATTTTGTAGTCCAAGCTAAAGGATGCAGAAGTTACGAGAGGGTAAGTTAAAATGTTCGGTTGTTGGATGTAGTAACCCACACGCTTCATTACACCGTCTAATTTAGATGAACTGCCGCGCTTGTGACAGGAGCATGTTTAACTGAAAGAACGAGCAGAGAGAGAGACCCGGTCGCGCGCGCGCTCACTCTCTCTCTTCGGAGCCAGGCGAAAGTGTAAACAAGACATCACCGTCTCCAAACTAGACGCTGTCTTGCTCTCTCTCCCTCGGACATATTAATCAAAATAAATCGACACGGTGGTAAAAGGTCGGAAGACCAAAGTTTCATGTGTAAATACAGTACACACCATTGCGATACATCCATATGAAGACGTTGTTCTGCAGGTTCGTCGTCTTCATTTTCATCTCGCTCCGGCTCTGGCTCGAACATGTAAGGCTGGCTGGACAAGTCTTCCGTTGTTGACATTTTGTTAATAACGTGTGTATAAAAGTTTCTGTGCGCTAGATAATCGTATCTCTGCTACCAGACTACAAAAATGGCCGAACGGGGTGGAGTTGAACCGAGTGTCACCGCTACAACCTGGAGAGGGGGCGGGGTATGAAGTGTCTCAATATTATTTAAAGAGACCGCACCAAAACGAGTTGCTTTCAGAAGCACATTAGAAAAGGGGTAGAAAAGGGGCCTGTGGAGCTATAATAATGAGGAATTCAGACCCAAGCATTGCAGTTCCGCTTTATATAGACTACAAATGTATGATTTATATGTAAAAAGGAACAATTTAAAAGCATGATATGTCTCCTTTAAGACCAAATGCAGATCTAATCATTATTACGCATCATATTTTCTCCCAACTATTAACGCCCATTTAAGACATAAACTGTATTTAAGTGAATAAACTGTTTAAGTGAATCTCCAAGACAGCCATTTTGACATATTTGATCGTTTAGATGTGCACACGAAGCCCAAAATATACGTTGCTTGTCTCGTTGCGGTGTGTTTCGGAGCGCGCGCCGCATTTGGAACAGTGTCTATTGCGTCAATTTTGGTACTTTTAATAGCCTTTTATTATCAAACGCGTCCCGCAGTTTAGCAACAGTAGCCTAGGCTATAGACTACATTTTACAACAATCACCGATCGTGCAGATTCTGACGTTATGTTTGGGTTTTAGGGAGAAATGACAGCGCACCGCTGTGAAGGGAAGGAAGTTGTGCTAGACAGAATGCAGCTTTAGTTTTTAATGGTATATAGCCTACCTCAAATATATTCTTTTTTTATAATCATTGGAAGCCAAAATCTAAATCTAAAATAAAATTAGTTTAATATCAAAGAAAGTGTAACCGTTTGAATGTTTAGTTCTGTCCTCAATAACAAATATAAAATCAGAAAGATTTATCACATGCACACACCAGTTATGTTTAGACTACTTAATCCTATTGTATTTGTTATTTCCCCAGTTGTAACCTGGTTTCATTGCTGTGATATCTGAGAGGAATTAGATTTAATAGGACTGCTCTGCTAATCAAATGATTGATCTCCTAACTGGCTCTGTATTGTGTGTTGTAACGTAACGTACGTCGGCGTAACGGCGACCATCAGTAAACGTTATGGATACAAACAATATTTTATTAAGCTGTTCTTGTCTTTACTAAAATCAAAATTAGGCTAATCAAAGGGAAGAGTGCTCTTACAAATCACGAGGGAGCGATTTGACCGTTGATTTTGGCTAACGTAATAGACTCGCTGTTTTTGCTGATTCTGAATCGTCTTTAGCATACAATACATTCATTACAAATGTAACTTTAAGTTAAACGTGTTTTTAAACTACACCTGGGGAAACTCACTTCACCTTCAGAGGCTCTGGGGCAGCTCAGTCTCTCCAGTCAGGTTGCAGAGCCACCGCACCGCAGTAGACTCGCTGTGTGTGAACCAGACTGAGCGAACGCCGCTCTGGACGTTTGAATCAGGGACGTAGCTAAGAATTTTCTACTCGAGTCATGATGCGTTTAGGAGCGCCCAGGAAACAAAGGTTTTTACCGTAAATGTCGACTTATTTTAATCCGGCCTGGCTGACATCAATGCAGCTGGGGTGGCATGACCTTTACTAGGGGTGGCAGCTGCAAAGCGTAATTTTAAAGGAACAGCCAACTCTTTATAAAATGCGGTTATCATTTTTTCCGTCATCACCTTACCTTCACATTAAATTACAAAAACTACTGCTGTGTGAGTGTTTCTAATACAGCTGCTGAGGGAGTGACGGCGAGTTTGACTTCTCTTTCAGTCGGTCTCTCAACGTTACGTCGGACCGACGAATAGGAATCTCGCTTAGAGAGTCAATCTACTTCGAGTGTAACTAAACAAGCCAATGGACATTGGCATGCTATGATTTGTGCGGGTATATAATGAGCAGCAGAATGCATCTTCAGCTTTTCACTGAGGAGACGAGCGTTTGTTGTTCCTGCTTCTGAAGAGTTTATCTGTGAAAGATGAGCCACGGGAAGATATGGCGCTTGTGAGTGGTCACACTCAGAGCAAACTACTGTACAACAGCTGTTTTTATTCTGTTGAGCTCTGTGCTCTGCAGTGCCCGTGATAAAGTAAATTAAAAATATATATTTCTGAAACGAATAATGATCTTAACAATAATGTACATTTACAAATGATGGTTTAAATAATGTAAAACTGTATATGTTGCTCTCTGCTGAAAATTTATATATATATATATATATATATATATATATATATATATATATATATATATGTGTGTGTGTGTGTGACCTCTAGGGGGCGCTCCGATAATTAGGCAGGTTGTGTCCAATGAAGGAACAGAAATGGGACTGATGTACTCAATTATAAATTTATTAAACACTCACAAATATAATGATTGGCAATCAGAGCAGACAAATATTCCCTATAGGTAACAGTAAACAACTCTACAATAAATAGGTCACAGTGAATAAAAGCCTCATAGTAAATTAATCACAAGGTATAAAGTCTAACAATATCAAAACTACAGTGCATAAAGTCGAGTAAATAGGTGCTGTTCACAAAACACTGCAGACACACTTCAAACCAATTCGGCCGTGCAAACATACACTAACACAGCATTTCACACTTCACTAGTGAACATTTCATCACAAAATAGACTCTGTTCCTAAAGGAGATATTGCTCAATGCCCATAGGCCGAATGTTGGAAGTTATGACTGCCAAACAGAAAATAAACAAAAAAATAAAGCAAACAACATTTAAATAAACAGGCTACCACAAGCAGGGCTCCATCTTAAGCCCAACTAGATCCGGGTCATCCAGAGGGTAGCCGCTCCCAAGGCGCACGCACACACACACACACAGAGATACAGAATAAAACAGAATGATTAAGCTCAGGAAAAACAGTGGCTAGTGACCGACGTAGACAATCCTCGTTTTTCTTTGAATCAAAGCCGTATGCCCCGTAGCAATACAATTAAGTGGTGTGGATGACTAATAACTGTGCACACTCTCATCAGTGTTGTTTATTACTGCAACTCTTATAGGATCACTACTCATTATAAAAGCAAGTTTCTGTAAGCTCGTCACTGCTGGTACCATTTACTGGACACCATTACCGCAGACGCCAGACCGAGGTTGCTGCAAAACCTGTGTAAGAGGACTACTCGCTATTATGAAAGCAAGTTTCTGTAGGCTCGTGACTGCCGGTACCATTTACTGGACACCATAAACGCAGGCGCTGGTACCATTGACTGGACACCATAAGCGCAGACGCCCAACTGAGGTTCTCCCCTTCACACAGCCAGAAACACCAAGAGACTCACTCTTCACTCACGCCGCACCATTTTACTGTTCATCTCAACACCTTTAAAGGGGATGCGTCGCTTACGCCACCTGATCCAAATAATCAGCCGGCCTTAAAGGTACACTTCCCAACTCAACCACCTGGCCCGCTACACACACATATATATATATATATATATATATATATATATATATATATATATATATATATATATATAAGTTAGTATTCCTCCAGGAGGCGCTCGACATAATAAATGCAATGAAACATGCATGGGCTGTTTTAAATAAAACTGTTCATGGGCTTTTGGCAAAAGCACTCAGTGTCTGAATTCACTCACTCTTTTTCATTCACTCCCTCAGGTGGACTATATTAGTGGAGTAATGTGGACTATATTAGTGGAGTAAAGTGGACTATATTAGTGGAGTAATGTGGACTATATCATTGGAGTAATGTGGACTATATTAGTGGAGTAATGTGGACTATATTAGTGGAGTAATGTGGACTATATTAGTGGAGTAATGTGGACTATATTAGTGGAGTAAAGTGGACTATATTGGAGTAATGTGGACTATATTAGTGGAGTAAAGTGGACTATATTAGTGGAGTAATGTAGGGAACAGTGAATGAGGGTATAGGAGGGATTTCGAACACAGCAATGGAGAGACTCTTGAACCTCAGAGAGAGAAAACTTTATTGATAAACACAAGCAGACACATATGGAGGATAACTCATGTTATACTAAAAATTTAAAATGGTATTTGGTAATCTACAGTATTTATCATACAGGATCACAAAAAACTCATCAAAGATCACTTAGAGGAAATGTAAATGACAAAACAACAAATCAGATTATATGTGAAACAGTAATAAACTGTAAAGACAGATGCAGTTGTTGTGATCAGATCATCATTTGTGATTAAAATGTGAAATTTGTGTAAATCACCTCCGTCATCTCAGATTCCTGTAACAAACACAAAAGGAGAAAAACAAACTTGATACAAACATAATCAATGAAAATTTATAAATGAGTTTTGAGGATTGTGATAGAGATATTTTATGTAATGGGTATTTTCAACATTAAATGTACAGAGAAATGCAGATTAAGGATGCTCAGGTCAAAGGCCATATATACTTACCAGAAAAGGGCTTAACACAGAAGAACTAACAGTCATATGATTAGCTTCAGGCTACGGGCACAGGTAGGGCTCAACCCGTGCAAAGCACATGCCCTTTTTTACCCTTACACTCCAAAGGGTACACCACCTTTTTTTTGGTGGTGATGTTTTTTTCTAGCCTGGTAATACCAAACTCTGCTACTTCGCTTTGCTTCGTAGACAGAGTCTGGAATGGCATAATAGAGAAGTGTTTTCTCTCTCGCGGGGGGGCGCTTGTCTGAAGTTTAAAATCATTGGTTACCCGTAAGCCAATCACATAATGTTTGGTTATGGCGTGTGTTATGCGCATGCTCAGCCGCATCTAACTTCCACTGTAAACGCATGTATGATGCAAAAACTAAACCATCGAGCGAAATACTGGAGTGAACATGGCTGTGAACGACTTCTGCAGATTATGTGAAGTAAATCTACGCATCCACGGTACAATCAGCGTATCCGTCACGGCTCTCAGCCCGCCCTCTGTTCGTTGATTGGCCCGGCTGTTTTCAGGCCGGAGGAAAACGGAAAGCTATGACGCTGTCTCAGACTGAGTATAGAAGCGAAATGAAATTGAGCGGAAGTACGAAGTCTGACGTAGTCAGGCTAGTTTTTTTCTTCTTCTTAAATAAATCAATGCTATTGTTCACCCTTTACGTCTGTCTGTCTGTTTAAAAATATTTAGCCAATGAAAGTTCTTAAAAAGAGCTTGTGTAAATCTTGTTTGATCCTCAAACTGTCAGTAAGCCTGATAACTCCGCCCCCTCTACCTGATAACCCCGCCCCCTCTATCTGATAACCCCGCCCCCTCTGTGAAGTTGGCACCCCATTAAAACGAAATAATCTCCAAAACTATGCCATTCATTTGTTCTGATTTTTGCCGCAAAAACGAACGTTTGTGCTGGTTTGGTGTTTGAGATATTGAACATAATTTTTTTGGTTGTGTGACGTCACTCTCCACCCCATTTCGTCTAAATCGCTCCAAACCAGTGTCATTCGTTTGTGCTCGGTTGTGCTGGTTTGTGCCGTTAAAACAAACACTGTTTCTATTTTCCTTTCGCAGATATAACAGATTTCATTCGGGAGCTGTGTGCTCATGTGTGATTGAGGTAGTGATAATAGCTTCTTGACGGTACGCCGTCACCTTACTTCAGGGAAGTATTGTATAGTAAGGGTGTATTCACACCTGCCTTGTTTGGTTCGATTGAATCGAACTCAAGTTCGTTTCCCCCCTTGGTGCGGATCTTTTAGGCAGGTGTGAATACAGCAATCGCAGTCGCGTGTGGAGCAAACAACCGAACCGAGACCCAGCTGAAGAGGTGGTCTCGGTACGGTTCCAAACGAACTCTGGTACGGTTCGTTTACGGTTTGAACATGAACCGACCCAATTGCTGGAAATAACGCATACAAATACTGATGTGTTCAGCAAGTTTAGCGAACGGATGAAGGAGAGGGGATATGAGCGGTCTCCCGCACAGTCCAGCGCGCTGTCTGTGCACACGATACTGTTCTGCGCGTCGTGTATCAGGACATTCACAGACATAACGTTCTCTTTTGTCTTATATGCCCTTATACCATTGTCTTATATCCAGCTTAAATGGTTTAAAAGCATTTGCATGAATAGAAGCGCGATCATATAATGTAACGATTGTTAAAAATCCTAATTACAACATCGTATAGACGACATTGTATCATATGATGCTCATTAGTTTCTTCATATTGCCTTTGTAGAGAATAACACCAAATCAGTAAAAGAACAAATATTACATTACGAAATATCTCCATGCTGAGCCTGTTTTTGCACTTGTTTGAGAATTCCTGTCCAATGAATGGACGACCTTAGCACACGTGTGGTTTTATTTACAAATTTTGGTTCACTTGCAAAAAGAGCAGTGTGAAAGCGAACCGTACCAAACAAAAAAAATCAACATTGTATTTGGTCCGGACCAAAGCAAGTGAACTATCGGACTTTCCTGGTGTGAATACACCCTAAGTATTCAGGTAATTCAGGGAATTACCTCGAGAGACTGTATTTATTCTTTTTTACAACTGTAAGTTGTTTAAACTGACGAAGAAGTCAGATTAAGTAGGTTGTATTCGTATTAAGAATTTCCACGACAGGATTGATAATGCACTGGACCTGAGCATTGTTATAATACTCAAATGTGCAGATCGAGTATTATCGGATACAAATCAGTTTTTTTTTTGTTTTTTTTTTTGCATTGACTGATTGTTTTGTGATTGTTCATAATGTAGGAGTTTCTGTCTTTTAAATTTTATTATGAAATTTTAGAACACAAGAGCAACTTTATTAACAGTACCGAAAATAAAAACCAACAAGAGAGACTCTGGAAACCATAAAACTTATACCATAATCATAACAACACATATTATACCGCACACTGCCAAATATATGTTCAACAAGTTTATTAAAGTAGTTTGCGGTATGAAATCATACACACTTTAAACATGAATATTGCTATATACTCTGCGGTTATTTGTTAATTAAACTGATAGAAATGACTCAGAGACACTTACCTTAATTTGTCCAAAGTGTTTATAGAGAGTTGCATCAGTTTGATCATGATTCTGATCTGTAATTACACACACGTTCAATCAGAACATGAATAATATTGTTTTTTTTAAGGATGTTCAAGCTGTAGTTTCACTTTACCTTCATCTCTGCGTTTCCTGCAGTAACAAAACATCCCAATTACAGCCACAGTCAACAGAAAACCAGCAGCAGCAACAGCAGTGATCAGCGCTGTCGGAGAAACAGGACCTGAAGGAGGACCTGGAGGAGGACGTGAAGAAGGACCTGAAGGAGGACGTGAAGAAGGACCTGAAGGAGAACGTGAAGAAGGACCTGAAGGAGGACGTGAAGGAGTGTGTGGGTCCGGTGTTGTAGCGGCTAAAGAAAGACAGTGTTTAGTCTGAGTGAATGTGTCTGATCTACAACAGAAGACAGAGATCAGCTCAATAAATAAACACTATATAGTCAAATTGAACAAGATTACACTGCCAGAGAAGAACATGTCATATCAAAATACCCAATCTTAAATGAGTAAGTGGTTTGTTTGTTTTTTTGTTTGTTTGTTTTGTAAACTTAATGAATAATTATTTGTGTTGCTGGGCCAGAACTAATCTGGAGAAATATATATCTAAACCAAGCGAAGGTGGAGGACACACTAATGGAGGACACAGTAGTTTATACATTATTATTAGGTTCTCAGGAGTAATCTTCATCCAGATTAGCCATGTGGGAACAAGAGCTCGGATTGGAGATAGATAAGGAAAAATGGGAGCAAAAACATGTAAAGGCCCAAACACAGACAGTTAACAGCAGACTAAAACTCTTACAGTACAATTGTGACAGTGGACCACAAAACCAGTCACATGGGTCAATTTTTAGAAATTGAGATTTATACATCATCTGGAAGCTGAACAAATAAACTTTCCATTGATGTTTGGTTTGTTAGGATATGATCATATTTGGCTGAGATACAACTATTGAAAATCTGGAATCTGACGGTGAAAAAAACAACAACCTAAATATCGAAAATTTAAATATTGAGAAAATCTCCATTAAAGTTGTGGATTTATGTTCACAGTGTAGCTTTAATATCCTAATGATTTTTGGCATAAAAGAAAAATCGATAATTTTGACCCATACAATGTATTATATTGTTCATTAATAAATATTCATTAATATGAAAATATATTTGAATGTGCACTATATTAACCCTACTTTATTGCTTATATGTGGTTATTATTGACTGCAATGTATTGTGACATGTGATGTACATTGTTGTGTAAGTGTTTAAGAGAATTTCATTTAAAAAACAGTATTAAAAAGTATTATTATTTGTGTAAAAATATTTAATAAACAATTATTATTGTGTAATTGTGTCTCACCATAGACAGTAACAGTGAATCTGTGTTGAGTCTCTGATCTGCTGCTGATGATCTCAACTTCATAAACTCCATCATGTTCAGTTCTGATGTTCATGATGGTCAGAGATCCAGTCTTCCTGTCCAGCTTCAGTCTGTCTCTGAATCTCCCATCAAGATCATCAGGGATCGTATTCTTCACTCCATCAGTTTTAGCTATAAGAGGCCCGTTAGTTCCAAACCTCCAGAATATCTCTTCATCTCTCTGTATTTCAGTAAGACCAGAGTTTAGAGTGACTGAATCTCCCTCCATCACTGACACTGACTTCACTGCATCTGTGTCACCAAACACTCCTGAAGAACAAACATAAAAAGTCGAACCTGTTTGAGATTTGAATAACATCTCTACAACAGAACAGACACAACAGAAGCAGAATGGTGTTAAAATGGCACGAATCATTGCATCTCATATTGAATAAAACTCTGATTCCCGCGTCTGGAACTGAAGTTGGTCTGATCTCCACACAACATCAAACACAGAAGACACTTTTACTTCAGACGAGAATCACGTCACACTGAAACTAATGCTGTTTGAGCTTCAGTGTTTTATAGAACCAACATTTAGAGAAACAAACAGTGAATCTGATGCAGAAACAACTGAAGCTATAAAAACACATTTAAACTCACCATCCAGACGCCAGAAACACAAGCAGAGCAAAACAGGGAGAAACATCTTCAACGGTTTCAGTCCACAAATATGAAAAGACAAACTCTTCAAAACTGGTTCAGTAATAAAATGACAGACGCGCTGATGTGAAGCTGCTCTGTAGTGAAGTGAAGTCAAACTCTACTATCAGTTAAAATATCTGTCTATTTATTCAGTGTTAATGGGTGTGACCATCTAGCTCTATCTTAGCTGATTAATTCACACTCTGAACATTGTCAGTTTGTCACTTTGAGCTCCAGTAGGCCTCAACTTCCTGTAAGTCACTGGTGACACTTTCAACAGAAATAAACTGACCAATAATGTGTTAAAAACATCTTAAAGCAACAGTTTGATCTTGTCATGAGATCCTGTGAGTGTTTGGCTCTGCTCTCTCCTGTAACTCTCTTCAGGACGTTTGTTGTTCATTTCTGATCAAATGTCTCGATTGTTTCTCCTCTCAGACTGATTTCAGAGTTTCTCTAATGGTTTTATGGAGCAGGAACAGATCGCCTGCTATAACTGTGTGGATGAAAGTGTCCTCTGATATCTTCATATGATTAATATTCAAATAAATATGCTCAATTAATACAAACACACCAGGATGTTGAATATCTGTGTCAGGAACCGGAAATACTGCTGTAATCATATCAAATGTTTATATAGAATAGAATAGAATAGAATAGAATAGAATAGAATAGAATAGAATAGAATGTTAGAGAAGAATATGAGAGATGAACATCAAACATCTTAATGTTGAGATTTAAACAACCTTCAATCTCAAACTGAGGTCATAGAGCACTGATGGAGCGAATCCTGTTCAGCTCTTCTGGATCTGATGTCATAAGAATGATGACAGTAGCCACGCCCACCAGAGCAGAGAGGACCAATCGGATCACAGCTTCAGTAGTCTGAGGAATAAACACATCAAACTGAGATCAGATCAGTCAATAAACGGTTTGTAAAGTCATTCTGTGAGTGTTTAGTGTGATTTTAGATATATATATTTTTAAAAGTTACACTTCCTGAGAGGCCAATATCAGAATAATTAATGAAAATAAATCATCTCAGATTTTCTCATTTCAAGATATCAAATACTTTTATTCATTTAACGGAAGTGAATAATATTCTGCAGCAGTAAACACAAACAAAAGATGATAAATGAAAAGAGAAATAGATTAAAAAAATGTATATGGACCAATAACTAAGCAAAAAATAGACAAACTTTTACTTCACATAAGAGTGATGTCACACTCAAACTAATGCTGTTGGGTATTTGAGCTTCATATTTATTTTATTTTATTTTATTTTATTTTATTTTATTTTATTTTATTTTATTTTATTTTATTTTATTTTATTTTATAAATCTCTAATAACTGAGTTTATGAGCTGAACTCAAACTTGATCTTTCAGTAAAATCACAGTTAAATAATTTCTATATGAGACTAACTGTGAATGTTAATCTTTGACTAATTTCACCAGTTATAAAATGCCACAATGACTGTGGGAAATGGGAAGACTCCTCTAGTGGTCATCAAGAGCACTTCATTATTTAATGTGACATTTTTATTTAAAAAAATAATTTATAGGAAAAATTACTCATGACTCATTGATTACTCTGTGAGGAAACAAACAAATATACAGAGTTTCTTGTCTTTTATAAACATTCATTTCTTAAATCTAACCATGACAGAAAGTTTATAAACAATAAAATGTTTTTGTTTTTTTTTATAAAAAAGTGTACAGAGTAAACAAATTACAATTTAATAGTAAATGAAAAAATATATTTCTGAAAAAGAATAATGATCTTAACAATAATGTACATTTACCAATGATGGTTTAAATAATGTAAAGCTGTATATGTTGCTCTCTGCTGAAAATATATATATATATATAAAGTTAGTATTCCTCCAGGAGGCGCTCGACATAATAAATGTAATAAAACATGCATGGGCTGTGTCCGAAATCACCCCTAGACCCTTAAATAGGCCATAATTTGAGGGAACAGCCATTTGTAGTGGTGTCCAACACCATAGCAGACGTTATTGAGAGCACTTATTCAATCCCACAATGCACTGCAATAACGAGTGTACGGCTGCGTCCGAAAGCTGATAAATGCTGCCGGACTCATTCCAAGGTCGGAAGACATCAAGGCACGTCCGAATGCAAAGTTAGCTCACTTGATGTATCCTTCTCTGTCTTTAATATCCCACAATCCTGTGCTTTCCATTCTGTGACAGTTGAGCTAGAAAAATAAAGATGGCGTCTGATAGTTGCGGCTGGTCGTCAGGTTGTGTGTAAATGTACATTTTTGATCAACGATATCTACTTATAATGTCATTTCTTGCGAGAAATGACTGTTGTAGTCATTAAATATTTTCTCAGTTTCACTAAAGCTCGCTCTATTCTGCTGTAGATCATTAAACTGTTACGCTGCCTCAGAAGAGTGTCTGAAATCAGTTTTGAGAAGTACCTTCGTCCGCAAACGCTGCCAGCCGGCCCCTATCTTCACACAGATCTTCAACAGATCACTAGAGCTGTATGAAGTTTCTTCCTGCTTCAAACGCTCCACCATCATCAATGGTGCAATTTAGTTATTTCAACTTATTTTTGTGAGTAGAGATAACTAGATTGTCCAGACAACAAGACATTTTAAGTTTTCTTGTCCTCAACTAGACTGAAAGTTTAAACTTAAATTGTTATTTTAACTCAAAAATGTATGTTTAAACAACTGCACTAGATTTTCTGTTGAATTAACAAGTATAATTGTTATTTTAACTTATAAATGTATGTTTAAACAACTGCACTAGATTTTCTGTTGAATTAACAAGTATAATTGTTATTTTAACTTATAAATGTAAGTTGAAACAACTGCACTAAATTTTCTGCTGGTTTTACTTCAATTATACTCTAATGAAGTATAAATGACTTTAATAGAAGTAAATTTACTTTGTAAACTAAACTTAGTAAACTAAACTTAATTTATCTATATATCTTGCTGTCTGGTAGACTGCATTAAAACCTAAACTTCAATTTTATTTTAGTGTGTAACGTTAGCCTACATTAAAAACATTACTGTTATTTAAAATTATGAGCACAAATTAATTAAATTACACAAAAAAAATTGTCTAGCTGTTTCAGTTTTTATTCATGGTCAGATTCAATCCATCATAGGCGGATTTGAGCGATTCATGAAAATGAACCTCTCAAGATGATTCGGTGAATAATTTTTTTCTCTCTGAGTATTTTCGAGAAGCCCGCGGAAACTGGATGATTTTCCCTGTTGGACCTTACATGTGTTCAGAAGGAGTGATACAGAGTAAGTGAAAGTGGATGCAAGTTTTTAGTTCGTTTTATTTTATCCATTTCGAGTCAGAGTGTTTTTGCACATAGAAGATTCGCTGATTTTTTTTACTTCCTTGTGTTCAAGCTTCAGTCAAGTTAAAAGCTGCTCGCCTCGTTCACCAACCGGACCAAACCGGAATTTTTTTTTTTTTTTACCTCAGTTTCATCTCAGTTGCAGAGCGCAAGATATAGGTAAGTTTTCACCAAAATATTTGAATTAAAAAAAGTAACTGTCAAATTGAATCGATATGGGTGATATAAATATCAAGTAATATGTCTGTGGTTTGAAATGTCACGGTTCTCTTACGCGAGGTCTCTCGTACTTGCGTAAGTATCTTACGCTATAGGGGAAAACCTCTTTTCCTCGAGATATTGAAGCCAAAAATTATCCTTAATTTTGTAATAATGTAAAACGCATTGCAGCAGCATGCAGACATGGGCGAGACAGCTCGCGCGCCCATTGGCTGCTCTGCGGCAACTGCACCAGCCTATCGATAGAGGCCCCTCATGACGTCAGAACCAATGAGGGCGCTTTGCGCCCATTACGTCATGTCCCGCCGAAAGCGGGTGGGGCGAGGGCTATAAATACGGCCCAGAGAGGCTGGTTTGGTCAGTTTTTCATCTCTTCAGCGGGCCTTCGCATCGCTGGATCCTGAGAGGAAGCCGCGCCGTCTGAGTCAAGCACCCAGCGGGATTAGTGCATCTGAAGCTGCTGGTCGACATCTCGCCGCCTTCAGTCGCCGTTTCTGCTGACGCTTTCCGGCGTACATATCCTTTTCTCTGCTACTGTGTTTTGTGTATGTGTGTGTGTTCGCCGCCGCGACACACACTCTCATTGCACTAAAAGAGCCGGGCGTCTTTTTCAAGACGCCCCTTTCCCCCCCAACCCGCAAAGCTCGCCGGTGCGCCCGCTTGCCTTGCCTGCTTGGAGGATGATACCTGCTCTCCCTCTGTTCGAGCCGCGCAAACCGCGCCGTTCACAGGGGATGTCAGGAGCGGACGGTCACGGGGCTAGCTTTCTCTCTCCCTCTGTTCGAGCCGCACAAAATGCGCCGTTCACAGGGGAGGCTGGAAGCGGACGGTCGGGGTTAGTTTTTCTTTACGTACTAGAAAGCTACCCTGCCCCTGCGCCCCATTCACGCGTCACTCACCGGCGAAAGGAGAAAATAGTGTTTAGTCCCGCCGGACTGACCTGAATTTTCTCACACATTTCTCAGTTCCCTGATCAGGCGACTGGAAATATAAATATTGCAGCGCCTGCAAGCAAACGCCGAAGAAAACATGTTGACGCTCTTATATGCTCGTTTTTTCACACGAGAGACCGGTGTTCGAATCCCGGTCTAACGGCAGATAAATTATGCCTCCAATGCTTCGCTCTGTCAGTTCCCTGAAAGGCGACTGCAGATGTGCATTTTGCAGCCAACGAGCGCGTTGTACAACCCGCTCGCCTGCACCCAAACACCGTTTCTATGGTTCCCGTGCGTCACTGGCGAAAGGAGAAAAGAGTGTTAATCCCGGTCTAACAGCAGATTAATTATGCCTCCAATGCTTCGCTCTGTCAGTTCCCTGAAAGGCGACTGCAGATGTGCATTTTGCAGCCAACAAGTGCGTTGTACAACCCGCTCGCCTGCACCCAAACACCGTTTCTATGGTTCCCGTGCGTCACTGGCGAAAGGAGAAAAGAGTGCTAATGTCCCGCTGCGGCCGGGCCGAATTCTATTTCTCACACATTTCTCATTCCCCTCTGAAGTTCAGGCGACTGGAAATGTCATACTGCAGTGAGCGAGCCTGTTGTAATGCACGCACGCCTGCAAACAAACGCCAGCATGTTGACGCTCTCTGATAATACTCGCGCTATCTAAATGCCTATGTGTCTTCCCCTGTGGCCTAGTGGCAGATTCTCAGATTTCACGCGAGAGACCCGTGTTCGATCCCGGGTCTACCGGCAAAAAAAAAAAAAAAAAAAATGTTATGCCGTCAATGCTCGCTCTGTCAGTTCCCTGAAAAGGCGACTGCAGATGTGTATTTTTGCAGCCAACGAGCGCGTTGTACAACCCGCTCGCCTGCACCCAAGCACCGTTTCTATGGTTCCCGTGCGTCACTACCTCCAGCATGTTGACGCTCTCTGTTTCTATGGCAACTTCTCGCTCGTTCAGTTCCAGTAAATGCGACTGTTCCAGTGTATTCTGCAGTAAGCAAGTCGGCGACACAGCCCGCTTGCCTGCACACAAACGCCGCTTTTACGGCTACCCAGATAAATCCCATAAGAGTGTATTTTCTGGTGTTCCGGCCACGGCCGATGGTGTTATGAGTGTGGACAAAATGCCCGCTGCCCAGTGCTCATTCCTACACAGAAACACAGCCCGTCGCACAGGGCTCGCGCACATGAAATCGACCCAGATCGATTGCGCATTAAATGTGGTAAATGTGCCCACTGCCCAGTGCCCACAAACACTACGTTCTGCATGTCTCAAGGTTTCTGTAAAACGAAACCTACATGCATTCGCTCTGCTCAGGCAGACAATGCTCTCAGTGTTGTAAATGTGCCCGCTATCCCACGCCCACATTCACACATAGACATGACAGGTCTTACGGGACTCGCCCAGCCCTCCCCCTCTCAGTTGACCACCGCAGAGGAGTCGAGCGCGGGCAATCTGCCCGCTGTTATCAGCGCGCCCCCTGCCTCAAATGTCATAAGCGCAACGCTTATGTTGCAGCACACTGAAGCCCCTCTGTCGCTGAGCGACCAGAGCGCGCTTCGCATTCAACCCCTAGCCATTCGTGCAAATGCATGGGCAAGGCTACCCGGGGTTTTTCGAAGTGGGTGCTAGACATTATAGAAAGAGGCTATTCGCTACAGTTCGGTCGACGCAAAGCGGTGTGAATCGATACTACGGTGAAAAAGGAAGTAGCACACCTACTTCGGGCCGAAATAGCGAAGTTACTGAGCAAAGGGGCTATAGAACCCTTATCACAAGCTCAGAGCGAAGGGGGCATGTACAGCAGATATTTTCTGGTACCCAAAAAAGACGGGGGTCTCTGACCCATTCTAGATCTAAGACGACTAAACAAAGCACTTCTGAAACGACGGTTCAGAATGCTCATGACCAAGAAAATCCTCTCGCAAATTTGCCAAGGGGACTGGTTCATGTCGATAGATCTGAAAGACGCTTATTTTCAAATACAAATAGCGTCACGTCACAGGCGATTTTTTGAGATTCGCCTTCGAGGGTCAGGCATATCAGTACACAGTCCTGCCATTTGGCCTATCCCTGGCACCTCGCGCATTCACAATGTGCATGGATGCAGCGCTCGCACCCCTCAGGCTCCGAGGCATACGAGTGCTGAATTATTTGGACGATTGGCTGGTTCTAGCTCGATCACAGTCGGGGCTCATAGAACACAGGACCATATTACTCGATCACCTCGAGATTTTAGGTCTCACAGTCAATTGGGCGAAGAGTTCGCTGTCGCCCAGTCAGAAAATATCTTTTCTGGGCACAGATCTGGACTCGCTGTCTATGACAGCACAGCTGTCGCCGCAGCGCAGACTAAGTATTCAGCGCATGACAGAGAATTTTCGCCACGGCGCTTTAGTCCCGCTCAAAAAGTTTTCAAAGGATGCTGGGTCTCATGGCTTCAGCATCCTCAGTGCTTCAGCTGGGTCTGCTTCGCATGCGCCCGCTGCAGTATTGGTTAAAAGCGCGCGCGCCGCGCAGAGCTTGGACCTCCGGTCTCGCGCGCCTCAAGATCGATCAGAAATGCGTCGCAGCTCTGAAACCTTGGACAGTGACCGACTGGTACCGGTCAGGAGTAAGCCTGGGGACTTCCGCGAGTGTGAAGGTGGTGTCTACGGACGCCTCAACCTCGGGATGGGGAGCGCTGCTCGAGGGCAGACCGTTATTCGGCCAGTGGTCGGAACGGGAGAAGCTTCTGCATATAAACTGCCTGGAAATGATGGCAGTCGACAACGCGCTGAGGCGCTTTTGTCCCCAGATAAAAAGACACCACGTCTTGGTCCGTTCGGACAACATGTCAGTGGTGGCTTATATAAATCACCAAGGAGGTATCAGATCCAGAATCCTTCACAGGCTGACGGAACGCCTCCTGGTCTGGGCTCAGCACAATCTGCGCTCGCTCAGGGCAGCGCATGTGCCCGGCCATCTGAATGTGGGACCAGACAGACTGTCCAGAAACAATCTTCCGACAGGAGAATGGTCTTTACACCCACAGACAGTCGAACTGCTATGGAGGACATTTGGCAGAGCGAAAATAGACCTATTTGCGTCTCAAGAGAACGCTCATTGTCAGGAATTTTTCTCCAAGAGCAGGGACGCGCTGGCTCACGTCTGGCCCCGCTGCCCGCTCTATGCGTTTCCCCTGTCACGCTCCTACCCCAGGTGTTAGAGCGAATCAGGGAGAGTGGATGCCCAGTGCTGCTCGTCGCCCCATTTTGGACGAACTAAGCCTGGTTTCCAGTCCTGATGCAGCTGACGAGCACCGCCCCGTGGCCGATACCGGTGAGGAGGGATCTCCTCGCGCAGGCGAACGGCTCAATCTTGCATCCTTGCCCGGAGCGTTGGTCCCTACACGTGTGGGCCATCAACGGGTACCCGTTAACCTCCCAGCGGGAGTGTTAAACACGATCACACAGGCTAGAGCTCCGTCTACGAGGCGGCTCTATGCCTCAAAATGGTCTGTGTTCACTAGCTGGTGCACAGCGAGTGGTACTCCGCCCTCATGCTGTGGGGTGACGGAGGTTCTCTCCTTTTTACAAGAGCTTCTGGATAAGGGCAGAACCCCATCCACGCTCAAAGTTTATGTGGCGGCCATAGCAGCGTTCACTGAGCCACCGCTAGGCCAGTCATTAGGAAGGAACGATCTGGTCATTCGCTACCTTAGAGGAGCTAAGAGGCTGAACCCTCCCAGACCCCCCTCAGTTTCCGTTTGGGACCTTTCCACGGTTCTGGAAGCCATGAAAGGTGCCCCATTCGAGCCAATACAGTCAATAGACCTGAAACTCTTGTCTTTCAAAACAGTGTTTCTTCTGGCTCTCGCTTCAGTGAAGCGCATAGGGGATCTGCAAGCGCTCTCAGTGAGCGCGACGTGTATGGAGTTTGGGCCTAATGACTCGAGAGTCATACTCAAACCAAAGCACGGATATGTTCCTAAATCCCTCAATACACCGTTTAGGGCACAGGTTATCTCCCTGTCGGCCCTGCCGGTATCTGAAGAGGAAGGGGACGCAGGCTTCCTTTGCCCGGTCAGGGCGTTAAGAGCCTATGTGTCTCTCTCATCCGTTTTCAGACCGACGGAGCAGCTCTTTGTTTTGTTCAGCGGACGTTCTAAGGGACTAGCTGCGTCAAAACAGAGTCTATCCAGATGGATAGTTGATGCTATTGCGCTAGCTTACACATCCAGGGGTCTGCAGTGCCCGATAGGTGTCAAAGCGCACTCCACAAGAGGCATGGCCTCGTCGTGGGCTTGGTCCAGTGGGATTGCCTTGCAAGATATCTGTATGGCGGCAGGCTGGGCCTCACCGTCTACATTTATAAGGTTTTATAACCTCGAGGTTCCCGCTTTGCAAGCTAGGTTGCTCTCGGTTTGATTTTTCAGTATTGCTCGCCCGATGCTATCGGCCCAGGATGCTGAAACTGCTAGAGCATCGATCACTGATCGTCTGTATACTTCGGTGGGCAGTGCGTAAGTCCCCCATATTTATCAGCCCAGGCCGAGTTCGCCCTGGCAGTGTGGAACACTTGATATATTATGCTCTTATCAGAGCTCTATATTACAGGAATGATGCTATTCTAGCCCCTCTTCCCGGATTCTCTGTGAGTCCCTTGTGATTAGGCACTGTATGAGCCCCGGGCACCTGCCCTTGGGACTTTAGTGTTAAGAGCGCGGGCGGTTATAGATATATACAATAGATGTCGCCTTGGCTACGGTTTCGCAGTAGCCAAGGCGACATCTAGTGTATATATCTATACCCGCCCGCGCTCTCAGATCACTTGGACGTGGCTGAGTTCAAGAGGTAAAAACGATATAAAAACTGTTCGTTTTCTCACACAAACCGCTCGTTTCGTGTCTTAGGCCATCAATGTGTACTTACGATGGGGAATTGTTTAATTTGGATGACGGGGAATTGTTTTAATTTGGACTCTGTGCATGCTGTTTGAGACAAGTGACCATCGACCTGCATTATATGACTGACAGACAAGAACGGTTTGACCTAAAAATATCAAAATTGAAACTACTGCGGAAAAAAAGACACCCACATCTTGGATGCCCTTGAGGTAAGCTAAAACATACCAAAATTTAATTTCAAAGTGAACTATCCCTTTAAGCTAATACGTCTGTGGTTTGAATGTTTTCATTATTAAGTTACTATTCGGAGTTTGGATCTTGTGCCATGTCGTCGCGCTTATGTTCATGTTTTAAGAAAATGATAATGAATTAGTCACGATGTTGTCACGAATTTAAGATTATTGAGTGTATTTCGAATCAGAGTGTTTTGCACATAGAAGATTATCTCATTGTATTTCCTCGTGTCGACTTACATTTAATATTCAACAATATTATTGATCTGCCTTACTTAAGGTGAAAGATGACGCAATTTTCTTCTAGAAACAAACTTTGTTGTATTATTTTCATGTTATCACTGTAAAGCTGCTTTGATACAATCTGTATTGTAAAAAGGTGCTATATAAATAAAGGTGACTTAACTATTGCAAATTGTATCAGTGATCGTTAATTTTCCATAATTTAAAAAAAAAATCAAATGTACAGTATTTTACAAATTAATGTTCTAGTAGTAATTAATTATTTGGTACTGCTGCAGGTTTCAAAACACTACTTTAGTTGGCTGAACTTATTGGATGTAGTTTAGAAAACTTAACTTTAGTTGACTTAACTTAAATTCGAAGTTAACTTAACTAAATTAAATCAGTTTATTGTACTTCATAAATTGTCAGGTAAACTTTTCCAAATTTGTCAGGTTCACTTTTATAAATAAGTTAGTTTAACTTAAAAATATCCATGCAAAAAGATAACAAAAAAATAATGAGTTAAGTCAACAAAATAATTTTTTACAGTGCAAAGAAACCCAAAATCACTGGACTGAATGACTACTGACCTGTTGCCTTAAAATCTGTGGTCATGAAGTCATTTGAAAGACTGGTGCTGGCCCACCTGGAGGACCTCACTGGACCCTTGCTGGACAGTTTGCTTATCGAGCAAACAGGTCTGTGGATGATGCAGTCAACTTGGGAATGCATTATATCCTACAACATCTTGACAAACCAGGGACTTATGTGAGGATCCTGTATGTGGACTTCAGCTCGGCCTTCAACACCATCATACCAAACATCCTCCTGTCCAAATGAACCCAGCTCCCTGTGCCCGCCTCCATCTGTCAGTGGATCACCAGCTCCCTGTGCCCGCCTCCATCTGTCAGTGGATCACCAGCTCCCTGTGCCCGCCTCCATCTGTCAGTGGATCACCAGCTCCCTGTGCCCGCCTCCATCTGTCAGTGGATCACCAGCTCCCTGTGCTCGCCTCCATCTGTCAGTGGATCACCAGCTCCCTGTGCTCGCCTCCATCTGTCAGTGGACCACCAGCTCCCTGTGCCCGCCTCCATCTGTCAGTGGATCACCAGCTCCCTGTGCCCGCCTCCATCTGTCAGTGGATCACCAGCTCCCTGTGCTCGCCTCCATCTGTCAGTGGATCACCAGCTCCCTGTGCTCGCCTCCATCTGTCAGTGGATCACCAGCTCCATGTGCCCGCCTCCATCTGTCAGTGGATCACCAGCTCCCTGTGCCCGCCTCCATCTGTCAGTGGATCACCAGCTCCCTGTGCTCGCCTCCATCTGTCAGTGGATCACCAGCTCCCTGTGCCCGCCTCCATCTGTCAGTGGATCACCAGCTCCCTGTGCCCGCCTCCATCTGTCAGTGGATCACCAGCTCCCTGTGCCCGCCTCCATCTGTCAGTGGATCACCAGCTCCCTGTGCTCGCCTCCATCTGTCAGTGGATCACCAGCTCCCTGTGCTCGCCTCCATCTGTCAGTGGATCACCAGCTCCCTGTGCTCGCCTCCATCTGTCAGTGGATCACCAGCTCCCTGTGCCCGCCTCCATCTGTCAGTGGATCACCAGCTCCCTGTGCCCGCCTCCATCTGTCAGTGGATCACCAGCTCCCTGTGCCCGCCTCCATCTGTCAGTGGATCACCAGCTCCATGTGCTCGCCTCCATCTGTCAGTGGATCACCAGCTTCCTGACCGACAGGCAAAATCCTCATCCAGCTCCTGCATAATCAGCACTGGCGCCCCCAGGGGTGCGTTCTCTCCACTGCAGAAAATATTTATCAGTGCAGTCTCAACATGACTGTTTATTTTCTCTGAACACTTCAACATGTGGTAGCGAGGAGTACTTGGTCAATGGAGGCCGATTCAAGATGGCGGCGAGACCAGACGCGATTTGAATAGACCTGTAACGACTGTTGAAGATTGCTGCTCAAATTAACATTTAGAATTTAATTTTGCTGCTAAAAGTTTTTTTTCACTGATTGCTCGACTGCAGTGTTATTGAATTTCATAGTTTTTTTCTGCCGGTTTTCGGAAAAATAGCGTCGTATTATTCAAGCTAGTCATTGCTAACTCTGCAGCTAGCATAACAGCGCAATGGAAGTGGTGACAAATAAGGAAAAACGAACTGCCCGAGAAACACACTCTTATGCATGCCAGGCCAGTGTTTTTGAGGAGTGTGTCTCATCTCCTAACACGCCTACAAAACCTCAAATGAAAAAGGCAAGAGGCAACGAAGAACAGCCATCGCTTCTGGAACTTCAGGATACCATCATCTCTGCCGTCATCGACAAGATAAACGAACGGGCGGATCAGACAGACAAGGCGGTACACTACAATACAGTCCAGATAGATGGTCTGAAAAAGTCTTTGGACTTTTGTCATAAAGAAGTGGCAGATCTGAAAAAACAGAATAGCATCTTAAAAGCTTCATGCGAGACACTCCAGAGAAAAGTCAGTGAAATGGAAACTAAAGTAAATGAGAGTGATCGATACAGCCGACGACAGAACCTACGTTTGCACGGGATCCCAGAGAGAGAAGATGACAACTTGAAGTTTTGTGTGCAAGAGGTCTGCCGTGCGGTGCTGTCGGCTAGTGAGGTTGGAGCAGTGATGGAGGCAATCGACGTTGTCCACAGAATTGGAAGACGCAAAGATGGCAATTCCAATCAGCAACCAGTGATCATCCGGTTTTGTGTCGAGAACAGCGAGAGACTTAATCTGGAGGGCATCTAAGAAGAGTGAGTTCGTGAGCAGCAAGAAGCTTCGTTTCAAAGAAGACCTGACCGCTGAAGACAGAGCCATTCGCGGCCGGCTCTGGCCAACTGTAGAAGCGGCAAGAAAGAGAGGAGAGAAGGCTTATTTCGTGGGGATCAGAGCATTTGTGAATGGAAACGAAATTAAAGACACCTGAAAAAGAAAGATCCTGTATGCTCTGTTGAAGTGCAACCATATCTTAAGGTAACCCCCCCATGTGTAATAAGGGGCATTGAGGCAGCTAATGATTACATTAGAGCAGTTATCTCTGCAGTTTTTGCAAAGAAGTTCATACAGTTAACGTTATTTGTTCTGAGTTTTTATGTCTGTATCTGTTCTATCTGTAAATGCCAGAGGTGCTAGAGACCAATTGAAAAGGAAATGTTTATTCAAACCAAAGGTGATGATTTTTATTTTATACAGGAGACTCATGCTACTAAATCGGATATTTATTTTTGGGAGAGTCAATGGGGGAAAAATATATGGTTTTCATTTGGGAGTAACCGGTCAGCAGGGGTCGCTATTTTACAGGGAAACTTTAAAGGGCACATTATTAAACATTTAGCAGATTCAAATGGGAGATGGGTAATACTGGTTGTTGATGTAGATCATTCCCAATTCATTATTACAAACATCTATGCGTGTAACAACAAAAAAGACAACAAGCTATTATTTACAACAATAGAAAATAAAATTAACCAGCTGATTACAACTTTTCCTACTGCCAAGATTATATGGGGAGGTGATTTTAATACAGTTATGGATGGAAATCTGGATAGGTGGCCTCCAAGAAACAGTTATTCAGATGAGTTGGAGAATGTATATCAAAGGTTGAGTCTTGTTGATATCTGGAGACACAAAAATCCCAACAACAGCATATATACTTGGAGTAATAAAGATAGGTCACAGCAGTCCCGTATAGATTTCTGGTTGATCTCTTCGGAGATCGATGACAAGATGGTTTCAGTTCATATAGAACCTACTGTTCTCACAGATCACCAAGCCATTTATATAAAGATAGATTTAATAATACTTAGTTACAGACCAAACAGAGATTATTGGAAATTAAACCAAATGCTATTACAAAATAAACAATTTAAGGATGATGCCGCCGTGATAATTGGAAAATATTGGAGAAAAGCTAGTCTTGATGACAACTTTGGAAGCTGCTGGGAGCTGATGAAATTTGAAGTTCTCTTACGAGAGGTCTCTCGTACTGCGTAAGATATCTTACGCTAGGGGAAAATCCTTTTCCGCGAGATATTGAAGCCAAAAATTATCCTTAATTTTGTAATAATGCAAAACGCGTTGCAGCAGCAATGCAGACATAGGCGAGACAGCTCGCGCGCCTATTGGCTGCTCTGCGGCAACTGCAGCAGCCTATCGAGCGAGGCCTGGCGTGACGTCAGACCCAATCAGGGCACTTCGCGCCCGCTGCGTCACGTCCCGCCGAAATGGGCGTGGTCTAGGCCTATAAATATCGCTCGCAGGCAGCTATTATCTGATTTTTCATCCTTCAAGCGAAGCACACGCATCGCTGGAGCTGGATTAGAAGCCGCGCCGTCGAGAGAGAGCACCTTCAGCGGGACGAGTCACTGAAGTCGCTGGCCGCGCCGCCTTCCTGCCTTCCTGCTGCGCTTTCCGGCGCTTATATCCTTCTCTTTTATTACTCTGTATTTGTGTGTGTGTGTCGCCGCCGCGACACACATTCTAAAAGAGCTAGCGTCTTTTTCAAGATGCCTTCCTGCGGCTCGTGCAGAGCCACACTCAGCGACGGGGACCGCCACGTGATTTGCGTTTCCTGCCTGGGTGAGGAACATGCAGCTCTCGCGCTCGCTGACGGCGGCTGCCCTCACTGCGAGCTGATGGCAATGGCGACTCTGAGGACTCGCCTAGCCGTCTTCACCGAGACTGCTCCCCCGCCCGCCGCGGCGTCGCGCCGTAAAAAGCGCCGTGCCCAGCGGGCCCCGGAACCCTCCCTCAGCCGCCAAAGCTCGCCGGTTCGCCCGCTTGCTTCCCCGGCTTCGTCTGTCTCGCTTCCTGACGGACAGCGGCCGCCGTCTGCCGCCGCTTCCGTTGACATCGCGGATGAGGAAGCCCTGCTGGGAGAGGATGATTCCTGCTCTATCCTGGCGTCAGGCAGTGAGGATTGGGCGGGCTCTGAGGACCCCGCACCCCCTGCCCGCACGTCGTCAGGCAAGAGAGCTTCCATTGAGACGGAACTCATGCGAGTACTCGCACAGGCCGCGGCGAGCCTCGGCCTCGAGTGGTCTTCGCCTGAGCAGCCCGCTCACAACCGGCTGGATGGATTTTTCCTGCCTGGGGAGCGCGCTTCGCCTGCGTCCAGACCGGCGCCTTTTCTTCCTGAGTTACACGAAGAAGTCGCCAAGTCCTGGAACGCCCCCTATTCGGCTAGAGTGCGTCCTGCTGTTTCTTTGGCATTCTCCGCCGTTGACGATGCCAAGAACAAAGGATACCTTTCGCTGCCGCCGGTTGAAGAGGCGATAGTGGCCCACTTATGCCCGCCCTCCGCTGGACGGCGCGCTAAGCCGGCCCTACCCTCTAAAGCTTGCCGCACGACGTCAAGCCTGCTCCGCCGCGCTTTCTCCGCCGCCGGGCAAGCTGCGTCAGCGTTGCACACCATGGCAACGCTCCAGATCTTCCAGGCCGATCTCCTCCGTAAGCTGGATGAGGAAGGACCTGACGCGATCTGCGTGCCGGACTTAAGGAGTGCCACGGACCTCGCTCTCCGTGCTACTAAGTCCGCAGCGCAAGCCATTGGACGGACTATGGCTTCTCTCACCGTGTCTGAGAGACATCTTTGGCTGACGCTCTCGGAAATGGCCGAGTCTGAACGCACCGCGTTCCTCGACGCCCCGCTTTCCGCCACAGGCCTCTTTGGATCCTCCGTCAAGGACTTCGCGGAGAGATTCGCAGAGGTACAGAAAGCGTCTCAGGCTATGAAGCACTTCCTCCCGAAGCGCTCCAGCTCTGCAGCAGGCCGTGCGAAACCGTCTGCTCAGAGCTCACAGCCACAGCCACCGTCCACTGCCTCCACTTCACAGCGCCGCCAGGCCAGAAGCGCGAGACCGCGCTCCCGCTCATCCGGTCGCCGCCCCGCAGGACGTGGCTCGCGACCTAGGATCACGGTGAAGCCCGAGGCCCCAAAGTCGTCCTAGCACAGCTAGGAAAACGACGGTGTTCCAGTCCCGCTGCGGCCGGACTCACACCAAAGCTATTCGCTCGTCCAGTTCCAGCAAATGTGACTGTTCCAGTGTTTTCTGCAGCCAACAAGTCGGTTCTGTCACCCGCTTGCCTGCACACAAATGCCGTTTTCACGGCTACCCAGATAAATCCCCAAAAGAGTGTATTTTCTGGTGTCCCGGCCACGGCCGATGGTGTTTCATGTGTAGTAAGAATGCCCACTGCCCAGTGCCCATCCCTACACACAAGCACAGCCTGTCACACAGGGCTCGCGCACATAAAACCGACTCAGATCGGTTGCGCTTCAAACATGGTGAATGTGCCCACTACCCAGTGCCCACTAACACCACGTTATGCATGTCTCACGGTTTCTGTAAAAACGAAACCAACGTGCACTCGCTTCACTCAAGCGAACGATGCTTTCGGTGTGATAAATGTGCCCGCTGTCCCGCGCCCACATCCACACATAGACATGACAGTTCCCACGGGAACCGCCCAGCCCTCCCCCTCGCGGTTGACCACCGCAGAGGAGTCGAGCGCGGGCAATCTGCCCGCTGTTATCAGCGCGCCCCATGCCTCAAATGTCACGAGCGCCATGCTTGTGTTACAGCACGCCGAAGCTTCTCCATCGCTGAGCGAGCGGAGCGCGCTTCGTATTCAACCCCTAGCTATCCATGCAGACGCATGGGCAAAGCTACCCGGGGTTTCGAAGTGGGTGCTGAACATTATAGAAAGAGGCTATTCGCTGCAGTTTCGCCGACGCCCTCGCCGCTATGTGGCGCGCGTCGAGACCACGGTAAAAACAGAAGTAGCACATCTACTTCGAGCCGAAGTGACGAAACTATTGAGCAAAGGGGCCATAGAGCCTCTCTCTCAAGTTCAGAGCGAAGGAGGGCTATACAGCAGATACTTCCTGGTACCGAAAAAAGACGGGGGTCTCAGACCCATACTAGATCTAAGGCAACTGAACAAAGTGCTTGTGAAGCGACAGTTCAGGATGCTCACGACCAGGCAAATCCTTGTGCAGATTCGCCAAGGAGATTGGTTTGTGTCAATAGATCTGAAAGACGCGTATTTTCAAATACAGATAGCGTCACGTCACAGGCGATATTTGAGATTCGCCTTCGAGGGCCAGGCATATCAGTACACAGTCCTGCCGTTCGGCTTGTCCCTGGCACCCCGTACATTTACGAAGTGCATGGATGCGGCGCTCACACCCCTCAGAATGAGAGGCATGTGAGTGCTGAACTATTTGGACGATTGGCTGATTCTAGCGCAATCTCGCGCAGTGCTCATAGAACACACGACCATTTTACTCGATCACCTCGAGGATTTGGGTCTGAGTGTCAATTGGGCGAAGAGCTCCCTGTCACCCAGTCAGAAAATATCTTTCCTGGGCACAGAACTGGACTCACTATCCATGATAGCGCGACTATCACAACAGCGCGCGGTAGACATTCGACGCACAGCGAACTCTTTTCGCTGCGGCGCGTCTGTCCCGCTCAAGAGATTTCAGAAGATGCTAGGTCTCATGGCCTCAGCATCGTCAGTGCTCCAGCTGGGCCTGCTCCGCATGCGCCCGCTGCAGTTTTGGCTGAAAGCGCGAGTCCCACGCGAAGCGTGGGCACCCGGTTTGCTTCGCCTCAGGGTCAATCAGAAGTGCGTCACAGCTCTGAAACCCTGGAAAGCGAACGACTGGTACCAATCAGGTGTAAGCCTGGGGACTTCCTCGAGGGTGAAAGTGGTGTCGACGGACGCGTCCACCTCGGGATGGGGAGCGCTGCTCGAGGGCAGACCGTTCTTCGGCCAATGGTCAGAACGGGAGAAGCTCCTGCACATAAACTGCCTCGAAATGCTGGCAGTAGACAACGCGCTGACGCGTTTTTGTCCCCAAATAAAAGGTCACCACGTCTTGGTCCGTTCGGACAACATGTCTGTGGTGTCCTACATAAATCGCCAGGGCGGCATCAGATCCGAGAAACTGTACAGGCTGGCAGAACGCCTCCTGGTATGGGCTCAGTGCAACCTGCGCTCGCTCAGAGCAGCGCACGTGCCAGGGATCTTGAATATAGGACCGGACAGACTGTCCAGGAACAATGTTCCGGCAGGCGAGTGGTCTCTACACCCACAGACAGTCCATCTGCTGTGGAAGAAATTTGGCAGAGCGGAAGTGGACCTGTTTGCGTCTCAAGAAAACGCTCACTGTCAAGAATTTTTCTCCAAGAGCAGGAGCGCGCTGGCCCATGTGTGGCCCCGCCGCCCGCTCTATGCTTTTCCCCCCGTCTCTCTCCTGCCTCAGGTGATAGAACGGATCAGGGAAGAAGGATGCTCAGTACTGCTGGTAGCACCGTTCTGGAAAAACCAACCTTGGTTCCCAGTCGTGATGCAGTTAGCAAGTACTGCCCCGTGGCCAGTACCAATGAGGAGAGATCTCCTCTCACAGGCCCGCGGCTCGATCTGGCATCCTCACCCGGAACTATGGTCCCTTCATGTCTGGGCCATCAACGGGTACATGTTGGACTCCCTAAAGGAGTATTAAACACGATCACGCAGGCTAGAGCTCCGTCTACAAGACGACTCTATTCTTCGAAATGGTCGGTGTTTTCGGGCTGGTGCACAGCCCGTGGTGTGTCACCCACAAACTGTGGTGTGACGGAGGTGCTTTCCTTCCTACAAGAGCTGTTGGATGGGGGCAGGGCCCCCTCCACGCTCAAAGTTTATGTGGCGGCTATAGCAGCGTTCTCAGAAACAACGCTTGGTCAGTCAATAGGAAGGAACGATTTAGTCATCCGCTTCCTTAGAGGGGCTAAGAGACTGAATCCTCCCAGACCTCCCTCAGTCCCCGTATGGGACCTTTCTACGGTTCTGGAAGCCATGAAAGGTGCGCCATTTGAGCCTTTACAGTCAATCGATTTGAAACACCTGTCTTTCAAGACGGTGTTTTTGCTGGCTCTCGCTTCAGTGAAGCGCATAGGGGATCTGCACGCGCTCTCTGTGAGCGCGGCGTGCATGGAGTTTGGGCCCAATGACTCAAAAGTTATACTCAAACCTAAGCACGGTTATGTTCCAAAATCCCTCAACACACCGTTTAGGGCGCAGGTTATCTCCCTGTCAGCCCTACCGGTCCCTGATGAGGAAAAAGACGCGAGCCTCCTTTGCCCAGTCAGGGCATTATGAGCTTATGTGTCTCGCTCGTCTGTTTTCAGACAGACGGAGCAGCTTTTTGTTTCGTTTAGCGGACGTTCTAAGGGACTAGCCGCGTCGAAACAGAGCCTATCCAGATGGATAGTTGATGCTATAGCGCTGGCATACGCCTCCAAGGGCATGCAGTGCCCATTGGGTGTCAGAGCGCACTCCACGAGAGGCATGGCCTCTTCGTGGGCCTGGTCAAGTGGGATTGCCTTGCAAGATATTTGTATGGCGGCAGGCTGGGCCTCCCCGTCTACATTTATAAGGTTTTATAACCTAGAGGTTCCCGCCCTGCAGGCCAGGCTGCTGTCGGTCTAAATTTACCAGTATTATCTGACCTGATGCGATCAGCTCAGAATGCTGCGTCTGCTGAGCACAGCTCAATGTTCGACAGTATAAAGCTGGGCAAACTGTGTAAGACCCACATTTCCCCATCAGTTCAGGCCGTACCCCGCCCTGTCTGTATGATGAAATTCGCGTCCCATCGACGCTGCTATATGTGGAAGAGTGAGGCTGCACCCCTCCCTCTTCCCGGACTCCCTGTGAGTTCCCTGAGTGATTGTGCACTATATGTACCCCGGGCTTTCGCCCTTGGGTCTTTGGTGTCAGATCTCAGCATGCACGGCGTTTTACATTGGGTCCCCTAGCGTAAGATATCTTACGCAGTACGAGAGACCTCTCGTAAGAGAACGTACTCGGTTACTAACGTAACCTCGGTTCTCTCTAGAAGAGGGAACGAGTACTGCGTATCTTGCCGTGCATGCACACGCTCTGGTTGCTTCGATGATGAAAAACCAGATAATAGCTGCCTGCGAGCGATATTTATAGGCCTAGACCACGCCCATTTCGGCGGGACGTGACGCAGCGGGCGCGAAGTGCCCTGATTGGGTCTGACGTCACGCCAGGCCTCGCTCGATAGGCTGCTGCAGTTGCCGCAGAGCAGCCAATAGGCGCGCGAGCTGTCTCGCCTATGTCTGCATTGCTGCTGCAACGCGTTTTGCATTATTACAAAATTAAGGATAATTTTTGGCTTCAATATCTCGCGGAAAAGGATTTTCCCCTAGCGTAAGATATCTTACGCAGTACGAGAGACCTCTTCTAGAGAGAACCGAGGTTACGTTAGTAACCGAGTACGTTCGTAAGTTAGCTATAATACTAGGGAAGAAAATAGCCAAAGACAAGAGAGAGGAAGAATCCAGAGTTATCACTAGATGAATCAGAGCTATCAGAGAAAGTTAATTTAACTGGATGTGAATTTACAGAACTTCTTTAAAACTTAAATTGGACAAGATGTATGAAGACAAAGCTAAAGGGGCTTTTGTCAGATCTAGGAGGAAATGGCTTGAAAAAGGGGAAAAATGCACTAAATATTTCTTTAATCTAGAAAAAAGAAACTTTGAAGTATCATCCCTAAGTAAATTCAATGAAAAAATCAATGATGTTGTCTGTGATGATAAGATCCAGATATCAAAATACGTTGCTGATTTTTATCAAAGATTGTACTCTACTGATGTCGAAAATGCAAAAAATATGGATCTCTTCCTAAAAAGTAAACAAAATTATATTGATGTCATTGACGATGGCTTTAAATTGGTTTGTGACAGAGAGATTTGTTTATCAGAAGTGCAAAAATGTATTGCCTCTCTAAAAGAAAATAAATCGCCAGGGAATGATGGGCTAATAAGTGAATTTTACAAGGTTTTTGACCATTTGTTAGCTCCTTTTTTAGTTAAAGTTTATATAGAAGCCATTAAGAAAGGGGAACTCCCACCAACTATGCGACAAGGACTTATTAAACTGATACCCAAACCAAACAAAGATAAATTAAGTATTGAAAATTGGAGACCAATTAGTTTATTGAATAGTGATGCTAAAATATTTGCACTAATTTTTGCTAAACGATTAAAATCAGGGTTAGATGATATAATTGATGAAGAACAATCAGGCTTTATGCCAGGCCGGAATATAGGTAATAATATACGTTTGATTTTGGATATGATTGATTACAATGAATACATAGTAGATGATAGTTTTGTCCTATTTGTCGATTTTTATAAAGCATTTGACACAGTTAGTCATTATGTTAAAAGCGATCAAATGCTTTGGTTTTGGAGAACAGTTTTTAAAGGCTATTCAAACTCTATACAGAGGATGTAACAGCTCAGTTAAACTTGCTCATGGCACAACTCCTAGATTTGAGGTCGGTCGTGGAATACCACAAGGATGTCCCCTTAGCCCTTTTCTTTTTCTCCTTGTTACACAAATCATGGCCAGACATATTAAAAATGCCCAGTTCCAAGGTATATTGACATTAGGTACAGAATTTAAAATTTCACAGTTAGCGGATGACACGGCATTATTTCTCCGTAATAAGCACGAGGTTATCAAAGCAATTGATTCTATCACAAAATTATCCGAAGTCTCGGGTTTAAGAATGAATCTAAATAAATCTGCCTTGTTGTCACTAAAGGAATGTGACTTATCAGTCATAAGTGGTATTCCTGTTAAAAATACAATAACATACTTGGGGGTTATCATTGATAAAAATGAAAAAAGGCGTTGTAATCTCAATTTTGACCCCATAGTAGAGAAAATAAGGAAAAGATTGAATATATGGTTGATGAGGGACTTGTCACTGAATGGCAGAGTTTTATTGTCTAAGGCAGAAGGGATATCACGTGCCGTCTATCTATCTTTATCCATGGGAATGCCAGCTAGTGTATATAAAAAACTTGATAAGATCTTATTTAATTTCATTTGGAGGAATAGATCCCATTATTTACGTAAAGATATTTTATGTAATTTAAGGAAAGATGGTGGTCTTGAAGTGTTGACTTTTGAAACCTTAAGTAATTCCTTTTTGGTGAGATGGTTAAGTAATTTAATTAAGGAAGCAGAGAGCATTTGGAACACCTTTCCCAAACAGATTTTTGATTCACTGGGAGGATTAAACTTCTTGTTGAAATGTGATTTTAAAATTGAGAAGTTACCTGTGAAGTTGGCCAACTTTCACAAGCATGCCCTGTTAGCCTGGAAAATGGTCTACAAACACAATTTTTCTCCCACGAACTGTTATATTTGGAACAACAGGAATATTCAATATAAAAATAAATCTATATATTACCAAAGATGGGTTGATAACAACATTCTATTAGTTGAACAACTCATGAACACAGAAGGTCAGTTACTAACATACGACGAGTTTCTTTCAAAAGCTAAATGTCCTGTCTCCCCTAAGGAGTATGCTATCGTTTTTGATGCTGTGCCAAGAAATATCATTCAGATTTTAAAATATAACTCAACTGGTGTAAGTGGCAATTATTTGACTACACAAGAAATTGTCCTTGGCGACATTGACATCACTACCAAAAAATGCCCAAACAAATACATTAGGAATCTAATGCACACTAAAACACTTCCTGCAGCGAGATCCTTTTGGGCTTCTCAGTTTGAAGGAATCAAATGGGAAAGAATGTGGTTAATTGGGGACAAGTTCCTCTTAAATAATCAAATAAAGGAGGTGTCTTATAAAATTGTACATAGAATATACCCAGCAAAGAAAACTTCAGAGAGATTTAAAATTGACATTGAATATTCCTGTACCTTTTGTGGTAATTATGATGAAACAATTTGTCATCTGTTTTATGATTGTACATACAGTAAGATATTTTGGAGAGATGTTGAAAACTATATAAGACGTAAAACTGGACAGACTTTAACATTGAGGGGAAAAGATGTGTTTATTTACTTTGAAGATGGTGGAATAGATAAGGATTTTTCTTTTTTTGTCCAATTGTTTTTAGTCTTAGGAAAATTCCATATTCATAAGAAGAAATGGGCAGAGTCCAAACCAAATTTTGAACACCTTTTAGCAGAGCTAAAACAATATCACACCACTGTAAGAGGTCTTAAAAATAGAAAGGCTATTAAGACCGATCTTGTACTCTCTAAATATGTTTAATTTGCATCCTTTTATGTAATTTGGTCTCGTTTTATTTTTATTTTTATTTTATTTTGTGGTTATTGTTTGTCTTGTATGCCTGTTTTAGTAGTGTATTTTGTGTATCAACCCTGGCATAAACAGATGTTGTTGTATTGTATTGTTAATACTGAATAAAAAAAATATATATATATAAAAAAAAAAAAAAAAACTTCAACATGTGGTTTTATTCTTCATTACTCGTTTCACAGTATTCGTCACATAATACTGAACACAGCGCCATCTAGTGGCTTTCTTGAGTAACAGACACAATCACTGGATCTCATTACAGATTCTGAGTAAATAACTCCTGATAACATGTGAGTTCAGGGTGAGCCACTAGATGGAGGTGTTGCTCCTCAGACGAGACCACAGAGACAAATCACACTAGAGATTTAAAGACTTTATCGTTCCCTGTTGGAGGAAATGGAGCATCGATATGTTGTGTTTATGTATTTCACTGTGATCTCAAAGTATATTATAATGTGTCCCAAATCAGTATTTTCTCAGGATAAAGGAGAAGCTGGGGGAAGTTGTTTGTTTATTACTGTAGATAGAAAAAAACGTATCAGTATAGTTAAACAATATTTTAATAATGTAAAGCTTTATGTGTTCTGTATATGTTCGATTTACCAGGGGCCATCTTATCCCTCTTTTAACATTTAACAACTAAATTAGCAAATGTTTCGGTTTAATTCCTTTCACAACACACTGGCTGATTCATCATCCTGCAGTGCACATGCTAAACTTACATCTAAATACGGTACAATTTAAAAATAAATACACATTGTCCTTAATAAGGGAGGCATCTACCATTTAGGTAGCCTACTAATATAATCCCACATGTGTGTTTTTATAATGCTAAAATTCACATTTGAGTAGTAGCCTAAATAAGGTACAAAGGTGTAGCTACCTTAAAGGTGCAATGTGTGTTTTTTCTGAGGATCTAATGGCAGAAATGCAATATAAGATCCATAACTATGTTTTCAGTGGTGTATAAAGACCTTACTTAATGAACCGTTATGTTTTTATTACCTTAGAATGAGTCATTTATATCTACATAACCGCGGCCACCCCTTTCTATGAAGATCGACATATCGTGACGTCATGTTTCTACCGTAGCCGACAGCGAACAGACAGCGCTACAGAGTACAGAGTTAATACAACACGAAAACTTTTTAGAATAATATTTTAGCTGTATATGCTGTTTATACCGGAATATATTGAAATAAAAACAAACTAATTGGTAATATTAAAAATAAATAGGCCTACATAATGTTTTTACAGATAGGCTATAAGAAGCACCTGTGAAAAAAGTAGAAATAAAGCTGTATATGGTACACTGCTGAAATATTAAAATATACATAAAGTTTGTATTCCTCTGAATAAATCATGAGAGACTCTTGAACCTCAGAGTGAGAAACTTTATTGATAAAGGCAAGAAAATACATATGACAAATATACAGCAGTAGTAAAGTGAGATCTGTGTCTCTATTCATTATTTTTTTTATATCTGAGAGAAGTATAAAAAAATAAAGTGACACTGTTAAAATCTGCAACTGCAAGAGAGCACAAACTCAAATAATCATCAGTATTTATTATGAAAAAAAACACTAGAAGAACAAAAACACACTTGAAGAACCTTTAAAGTTCAGCGTTCTGCTTTAGATTTCAATACTTCCTGAAAAAGATGAACATAAAACACGATAAATTAATAAATCTCACAGATAATTATACATGCAAAATCAGTTTGTGAGAAATGACATCATCAATCATGTACCTGATGTGTGAATATGTGCTTGATCTCGTTCAGCTCTTCTGGATCTGATCTCATAAACCACAATAATGACAGTAGCCACGCCCACCAGAGCAGAGAGGACCAATCGGATCACAGCTTCAGTAGGACCACAACAGTGGACAGAGTCTGAGGAATAAACACATCAAACTGAGATCAGATCAGTCAATAAACGGTTTGTAAAGTCATTCTGTGAGTGTTTAGTGTGATTTTAGATATATATTTTTAAAACTTACACTTCCTGAGAGGCCAATATCAGAATAATTAATGAAAATAAATAATCTCAGATTTTCTCATTTCAAGATATCAAATACTTTTATTCATTTAAAAGTGAAGTGAATAATATTCTGCAGCAGTAAACACAAACAAAAGATGATAAATGAAAAGAGAAATAGATAAACAGGTTTTTATATGAACCAATAACTAAGCAAAAATAGACAAACTTTTACTTCACATAAGAGTGATGTCACACTCAAACTAATGCTGTTGGGTATTTGAGCTTCATATTTATGTTATATTATTTTATTTAATAAATCTCTAATAACTGAGTTTAGAGCTGAACTCAAACTTGATCTTTCAGTAAAATCACAGTTAAATAATTTCTATATGAGACTAACTGTGAATGTTAATCTTTGACTAATTTCACCAGTTATAAAATGCCACAATGACTGTGGGAAACGGGAAAACTCCTCTAGTGGTCATCAAGAGCACTTCATTATTTAATGTGACTTTTTTATTTTTTTAAAATAATTTATAGGAAAAATGACTCATGACTCATTGATTACTCTGTGAGGAAACAAACAAATATACAGAATGTATTGTCTTTTATAAACATTCATTTCTTAAATCTAACCATGACAGAAAGTTTATAAACAATAAAATGTTTTGGTTTTTTTTGATAAAAAAGTGTACAGAGTAAACAAATTACAATTTAATAGTAAATGAAAAAATATATTTCTGAAAAAGAATAATGATCTTAACAATAATGTACATTTACCAATGATGGTTTAAATAATGTAAAGCTGTATATGTTGCTCTCTGCTGAATATATATATATATATATAAAGTTAGTATTCCTCCAGGAGGCGCTCGACATAATAAATGTAATAAAACATGCATGGACTGTGTCCGAAATCACCCCTAGACCCTTAAATAGGCCATAATTTGAGGGAACAGCCATTTGTAGTGGTGTCCAACACCATAGTGGACGTTATTGAGAGCACTCATTCAATCCCACAATGCACCGCAATAACGAGTGTACGGCTGCGTCCGAAAGCTGATAAATGCTGCCGGACTCATTCCAAGGTCGGAAGACATCAAGGCACATCCGAATGCAGTGTTAGCTCACTTGATGTATCCTTCTCTGCCTTTAATATCCCACAATCCTGTGCTTTCCATTCTGTGACAGTTGAGCTAGAAAAATAAAGATGGCGTCTGAAAGTTGCGGCTGGTCGTCAGGTTGTGTGTAAATGTACATTTTTGATCAACAATTTCTACTTATGATGTCATTTCTAGTGAGAAATTACTGTTGTAGTCATTGAATATTCTCTCAGTTTTCACTAAAGCTCGCTCTATTCTGTTGTAGATCATTAAACTGTTACGCTGCCTCAGAAGAGTGTCTGAAATCAGTTTTGAGACGTGCCTTCGTGCCTTCAGAGTCATTGCCTGTGCAGCCGGCCCCCTATCTTCACACAGATCTTCAACAGATCACTAGAGCTGTATGAAGTTTCTTCCTGCTTCAAACGCTCCACCATCATCCCCGTCCCAAAGAAAACCCAAATCACTGGACTGAATGACTACTGACCTGTTGCCTTAACATCTGTGGTCATGAAGTCATTTGAAAGACTGGTGCTGGCCCACCTGGAGGACCTCACTGGACCCTTGTTGGACAGTTTGCTTATCGAGCAATCAGGTCTGTGGATGATGCAGTCAATTTGGGAATGCATTATATCCTACAACATCTGGACAAACCAGGGACTTATGTGAGGATCCTGTATGTGGACTTCAGCTCGGCCTTCAACACCATCATACCAAACATCCTCCTGTCCAAATGAACCCAGCTCCCTGTGCCCGCCTCCATCTGTCAGTGGATCACCAGCTCCCTGTGCCCGCCTCCATCTGTCAGTGGATCACCAGCTCCCTGTGCCCGCCTCCATCTGCCAGTGGATCACCAGCTCCCTGTACCCGCCTCCATCTGCCAGTGGATCACCAGCTCCCTGTGCCCGCCTCCATCTGCCAGTGGATCACCAGCTCCCTGTGCCCGCCTCCATCTGTCAGTGGATCACCAGCTCCCTGTGCTCGCCTCCATCTGTCAGTGGATCACCAGTTCCCTGTGCCCGCCTCCATCTGTCAGTGGATCACCAGCTCCCTGTGCTCGCCTCCATCTGTCAGTGGATCACCAGTTCCCTGTGCCCGCCTCCATCTGTCAGTGGATCACCAGCTCCCTGTGCCCGCCTCCATCTGTCAGTGGATCACCAGCTCCCTGTGCCCGCCTCCATCTGTCAGTGGATCACCAGCTCCCTGTGCTCGCCTCCATCTGTCAGTGGATCACCAGTTCCCTGTGCCCGCCTCCATCTGTCAGTGGATCACCAGCTCGCTGTGCCCGCCTCCATCTGTCAGTGGATCACCAGCTCGCTGTGCTCGCCTCCATCTGTCAGTGGATCACCAGCTCGCTGTGCCCGCCTCCATCTGTCAGTGGATCACCAGCTCGCTGTGCCCGCCTCCATCTGTCAGTGGATCACCAGCTCGCTGTGCCCGCCTCCATCTGTCAGTGGATCACCAGCTCGCTGTGCCCGCCTCCATCTGTCAGTGGATCACCAGCTCGCTGTGCCCGCCTCCATCTGTCAGTGGATCACCAGCTCCCTGTGCTCGCCTCCATCTGTCAGTGGATCACCAGCTCCCTGTGCCCGCCTCCATCTGTCAGTGGATCACCAGCTCCCTGTGCCCGCCTCCATCTGTCAGTGGATCACCAGCTCCTTGTGCTCGCCTCCATCTGTCAGTGGATCACCAGCTCCCTGTGCCCGCCTCCATCTGTCAGTGGATCACCAGCTCCCTGTGCTCGCCTCCATCTGTCAGTGGATCACCAGCTCCCTGTGCCCGCCTCCATCTGTCAGTGGATCACCAGCTTCCTGTGCCCGCCTCCATCTGTCAGTGGATCACCAGCTCCCTGTGCCCGCCTCCATCTGTCAGTGGATCACCAGCTTCCTGACCGACAGGCAAAATCCTCATCCAGCTCCTGCATAATCAGCACTGGCGCCCCCCAGGAGTGATGTGGACTGTTCACAGCGCCATCTAGTGGCTTTCTTGAGTAACAGACACAATCACTGGATCTCATTACAGATTCTGAGTTAATAACTCCTGATAACATGTGAGTTCAGGGTGAGCCACTAGATGGAGGTGTTGCTCCTCAGACGAGACCACAGAGACAAATCACACTAGAGATTTAAAGACTTTATCATTCCCTGATGGAGGAAATGGATATCGGTGAGACCCAAATATTTTGGAGAGAACTCAGTTATTACTTACAAAGAAAAGCTGTGATTCCGGTAATTATTATGATTGCCTGTTACTATATTCATAAAGTAAAATGGAATGAAAAATGCCACATTTTGAACAATTTTAAATTGATATTAAAATATATTTAGAAACAATATCCAATTGTAAAAACCTAAAAGCAAGGGAAACTACACAGCTGTTTACACGTTTTTTTCTGTAAAATGCCTTTCTTTTTCTCCCTTTCTTTCTTCCTTTTCCCCTTGTTTACCCCTGACATGTATGGTTATATGTAGTCCTGTATGTACAGTATGTTTTGTTGTTATTAAAATGCATAAAAAAATTTAAAAACAAGTATTGTGAGATCGTTGACATGATAATTAAGTAAAATATATGTGATGCTGCATGTGATCTGTAACACAAACTTAACACGGTATTGTATATTTTTCTTGCAGTAAATCTGAAACTAGAACATGTAACAGAGTTAGTTTTATGAGTTAATACAATATAACAACTTTTTGAAATAATATTTTAGCTGTATATGCTGTTTATACAGGAATATATTGAAAGAAAAACAAACTAATGGGTAATATTAAAAATAAATAAATAATGTTTTTACAGAAAGGATATAAGAAGCACCTGTGAAAAAAAGTACAAATAATGTAAAAGTACAATAATACAAATAGTATATGGTACACTGCTGAAATATTTAAAATATACATAAAGTTTGTATTCCTCTGAATAAATCATGAGAGACTCTTGAACCTCAGAGTGAGAAACTTTATTGATAAAGGCAAGAAAATACATATGACAAATATATAGCAGTAGTAAAGTGAGATCTGTGTGTCTCTTTATTAGTTTTTTGGTATCTGAGAGAAATATAAACAATAAAGTGAAATATAAACAATAAAGTGACACTGTTAAAGGGTTAGTTCACCCAAAAATGAAAATTCTGTCAGTAATTACTCACCCTCATGTTGTTCCAACCCCGTAAGACCTTCGTTCATCTTCGGAACACAAATTAAGATATTTTTGATTAAATCTGAGAGCTGGATCACTCCTCCATAGGCTTCTTAGGGACTGAAACTTGCTGGCCCAGAAAAGTTATTCAAGACATCGTTAATATAGTCCAAGTGACTCCAGTGGCTCAATCTTAAGTTTATACAGCGACGAGAATACTTTTTGTGCGCAAAAAAAACAACAAAAATAACGACTTTATTCCACTATTTATTTCCTTCTCTCTGGGCCTCGAGTCTTTTTTTTTTTTCTGCTGAAGCTCGTATTAAAGGCCAGACGTGAATCGGATGAACTTCGGGTGAACTTCAGGTGAAAAAACACGGATCAACCTCGGCAGGGCATTTGAATCATGGAGAAACCTTATCTACAAACCTAGAATGTACATTTCCTGAAGAAAATGTGAAGTAGTGCTTGCAGTGGCAAAATTCGGCACGGTTGATAACTTGATAGGGTTCCATACTTATCATGGTACGAGCATGGAGCATTAGTTCAACGTCAAGCTGATAAAAGTAGCCTATTATTATAACGTTGCAGTGCGAGTTTACCTGAGTTTCCAGCATGTTGTGGGATGCTTTCTCCGGTGTTTTGCGTGACGCGTCTCACTCAGTACCCACTCAGTTCTCGCTCATAAATTCGAGCACGCGCTTGTCAACTTATTGGTTGCAATCTGAAACATCACCGCTAGAGGCCGCTGAAAACTACATACAGCTCCTTTAATATGTGCAAAATCAATTTGTGAGAAATGACATCATCAATCATGTACCTGATGTGTGAATATGTGCTTGATCTCGTTCAGCTCTTCTGGATCTGATCACATAAACCACAATAATGACAGTAGCCACGCCCACCAGAGCAGAGAGGACCAATCGGATCACAGCTTCAGTAGGACCACAACAGTGGACAGAGTCTGAGGAATAAACACATCAAACTGAGATCAGATCAGTCAATAAACACTAATATCAGCGCTGACATCAACTAATATTTCTGAATACACAGAAATATGATCAACAATCTTATATTCAGTTCTTATATGATTTGTCATTTCAAACTCTAAAATGATTCAACAATTCAATATGCAAATAGTGAATAAAATAAGAATGTTTGATGGACAAGACTAATGATCTCTACTCACCATAGACAGAAACTCTGAACGGCTAGAGAATACCCATAATGCACTGTGAGAGTCGTGCGCTGAAGGAGAAGATGGCGCCGCAGCTGAATTAATCATCCATCCATTTTCCAACCCGTGCTGGTCCAGTGTAATATCATACAGGTAAAAATTCCTTTTTAATTGATTATTCAATTGTTTAATTACAGTTTACATGCTAGTTTCCATAGCAGAGTTCAGGATAAATCTTTTCACTACTGGAGTTTGCTACGTTTCAATTAATTATTAAACAGCACAAACTATGCAAAAGCTCTCAGTGTCTGAATTCACTCACTCGTTTTCATTCACTCCCTCAAGTGGACTATATTAGTGGAGTAATGTGGACTATATTAGTGGAGTAATGTGGACTATATTAGTGGAGTAATGTGGACTATATTAGTGGATTAATGTGGACTATATTAGTGGAGTAATGTGGACTATATTAGTGGAGTAATGTGGAGTAATGTGGACTATATTAGTGGAGTAATGTGGACTATATTAGTGGAGTAATGTGGACTATATTAGTGGAGTAAAGTGGACTATATTAGTGGAGTAATGTGGACTATATTAGTGGAGTAATGTGGACTATATCAGTGGAGTAATGTGGAATATATTAGTGGAGTAATGTGGACTATATTAGTGGAGTAATGTGGACTATATTAGTGGAGTAAAGTGGACTATATCAGTGGAGTAATGTGGAATATATTAGTGGAGTAATGTGGACTATATTAGTGGAGTAATGTGGACTATATTAGTGGAGTAATGTGGACTATAGTGGAGTAATGTCCAAGGACCGCCCAAGAGGACGTTTGACTGACATGTAACACAACCAATCACAGTTTGTTTTGAACCGCGTCATATTTAGGGGCGTGACAATATAATGTTGATGTCCCTACAATAACAGACCGGCGTGCATCTAATAAATTATTCATTCAAGAACCTTGTGCAAGTTTACTGCATCAATGGAGCCGCGAACTTCACATACTTTTGAAAATACAGCGTTTAGTTGATCGTGGTAAGCGCTCATTGTCTCAGTTGTAAAAACAACGGCTTTCTTCTTCCACGAGGGGTTTTGGCGTCATGACATTTGTTTCCCGGCGGACCGAAAATAAACGCGACACTCGCGCCCCCCGGAAATCCGATAAAATTCAACCAATCAGATGACGACTTCGACATTCCTGAAGTGTTTCCAGTTAAGTGTACCATATGCATCAGACGTTTAGCCAACGTTCCGTGGGCGTGACGTCTGAGGCTGAGACTAGGAACAGTGAGACTCTTGAACCTCAGAGAGAGAAAACTTTATTGATAAACACAAGCAGTAATAAACTCATCAATAAACAATAAAACACAATAAACTCATCAAAGATCACTTAGAGGAAATATAAATGACAATGCAACAAATCAGATTATATGTGAAACAGTAATAAACTGTAAAGACAGATGCAGTTGTTGTGATCAGATCATCATTTGTGATTAAAATGTGAAATATGTGTAAATCACCTCCGTCATCTCAGATTCCTGTAACACAAACACAAACACAAAAGGAGAAAAACAAACTTGATACAAACATAATCAATGAAAATTTATAAATGAGTTTTGAGGATTGTGATAGAGATATTTTATGTAATGGGTATTTTCAACATTAAATGTACAGAGAAATGCAGATTAAGGATGCTCAGGTCAAAGGTCATATATATACTTACCAAAAATGTTCTTAACACAGTATAACTACAGTAACAGTCATATGATTAGCTTAGATCATTTTAAACTAATGACCAGAACAAATCACAGTGAAGAAGACTTGAGTGACATTGATTTCTACTCAACTGTATGATATAAATGTACATGTATCTTTTGTTCTGGAGACTCACTTGGTTGTTGTGGCCAGTGATCTCCCGGATGTGAATAAAACTTCATGGGCCCTATCTTGCACCCAGCGCAATTGACTTTGTACACCGACATATGTTTCATTCCTATTTTGCACCCGATGCTCAGCGGACTTTTCCCTCGACAGACGCACGTCGGTAAACTAGGGAATGAACTTGCGCTCCTGGGGGCGGTTCAGCGGAAAGAGGAGGCGTGTTCCAGCTCAAACGTTCCCTGGTGCTATTTTGCAGTTCCAGAAAACAATTCCGCCACAGACCAGGAGAAACCTCGTCTAAAGTCAGTGACGCGTTCAGATGCTATTTTAAGGGCGAATGCTTGGCCATAATGTAGCGTGTGCACAACGCACATACACTTTGCTTCTCTCATGTACACACAGACGCAGCAGTTCCCAGTTTTGCAAACTATACATAATTACAAGGAAAAATATTCCACACGAGGGAAATCATTGTTGTGTCCATGAAGATGTGAAAAAATAGGCATAAATCTAGCTTACACATTTACCCAAATTATTATACGCCTGTTTAACTGAAGCTAATTTAGGTGTGTTTCTCCATCCCCATACAATGTCACTTCTCTGTGTTTTACGGCCCTGACGAGAACGTCGGTCTCCTCGGCTGTGAACCGCTCCTGGCGTGCGTCTGGCAAATCCGCCGTTATAATAGCAACCCGCCATGGAACAAGCGCGCCTGCTCTTAAAGGGAATGTGAGATGACGCTCTGATTGGTTTATTTCACGTTACGCCCAAACCACACCTATGAGTAATGAAGCTACTTCAGACCAACCCATTTTAGATTTGCGTCAGGCGCAAGAGTCAACCAATCTGGCTTCAAGAAAGGACATTCAACTGAGACTGCATTACTGTCAGTCACAGAAGCCCTACGGATCGCAAAAGCTGCTTCCAAATCTTCAGTCCTCATTCTCCTGGATCTGTCTGCTGCCTTCGACACGGTGAATCATCAGATCCTTATGTCCACCCTCTCATCACTGGGCATCACAGGAACTTCACTCCACTGGTTTGAGTCCTATCTCACAGGTAGGTCCTTCAAGGTCGCATGGAGAGGCGAGGTATCCAGAGCACATCAGCTGACCACAGGGGTTCCCCAGGGTTCAGTTCTTGGTCCCCTCCTCTTCTCCATCTACACCACATCACTGGGACACATCATACAGGCACACGGTTTTTCCTACCACTGCTATGCTGATGACACACAGCTCTTCCTCTCCTTTCAACCAGATGATCCCACAGTAGCTGCACGGGTCTCAAGCTGTCTGGCGGACATCTCCACATGGATGAAGGAACATCACCTGCAGCTCAACCTGGCAAAGACTGAGCTTCTCGTCCTCCCTGCCAATCCATCTCTACAGCACGACTTCACCATCCAGCTAGAGTCATCATTAATCACCCCATCAAGATCGGTCAGAAATCTTGGAGTAACGTTTGATGACCAGCTGACCTTCACAGATCACATTTCAAAGACAGCTCGATCATGCAGGTTTGCACTGCACAACATCAGGAAGATCAGGCCTTTCCTAACTGAGCATGCAACACAACTTATCGCCCAGGCCCTGGTCATCTCTAGGCTTGACTACTGCAATGCCCTTCTGGCTGGACTCCCAGCATGTGCAACCAAACCCCTACAGATGATCCAGAATGCTGCAGCTCGTCTTGTCTTCAATGAGCCCAAGAGGGCCCACGTCACTCCTCTGTTCATCTCTCTGCACTGGCTACCTCTAGCTGCTCGCATCAAGTTCAAGGCACTGACGCTTGCTTACAGAACTATCACAGGCTCAGCTCCCTCCTACTTTCACTCACTCCTACGAGTCTACATCCCTACCAGACACCTACGATCGGTCAACGAGCGACGTCTCGTGGTTCCATCACAGAAAGCCACAAAATCACTTTCCAGAACATTCTCATTCACAGTTCCATGCTGTTGGAACGCTCTCCCCACCCTCATCCGGAATGCAGAACCCCTGACAACATTCAAAAAACAGCTGAAAACCAATCTCTTCCGTGAGCACTTAACCTTATAGAAAAAAAAAATAGAAAAAAAATCCTTTCCCTTTGAAACATCACTTATCAGGCTTATGCTACTCTGAATAATACCTGAACTTCGTATTTTTGAGCACTTCCTGCGTTGTTGTTGCTTTTGCCTCTTTATGATGACTCGCTGAATTTAGTCCTAATTTGTAAGTCGCTTTGGATAAAGGCGTCTGCTAAATGACTAAATGTAAATGTAAATGTAAGAGTCATTTATCCCGCCGGTATAATAGCAACATCGTCCGAGACCCGCCCACAAAGTTACTTGCGTTTCACGTTTGACACTTGCGTTTCAGATCGTTAAAATAGAGCCCCATTTCTACAAAGAGCAACTTGGGAGTCGTGTCAGGTATTTGCTGCGCAGCTGAGAAATAGATTCTACTCTCAAAAGACAACAACAGAACATCTATGTGTGATTGAGGTAGGAATAGAAGTACTAATGTTCCTACACTCAAAAGACCACCGCAGAGACAGTGATAGTGTTGAAGACTATAGAGCCGCCCTCGGTGTGAGGCTGTAATACTCTGAGTTAGTATTAATGATCCTGTGTCAGACCAGCGTACACCTGAGAAGGACGGTGAGAGTGTATAGATGATAAAGACCTGTGTGCTCATGTGTGATTGAGGTAGTGATAGTAGATTATTGACGGGACGCCGTCACCGTACTTCAGGGAAGTATTGTACAGTAAGTATTCAGGTAATTCAGGGAAGAGAGACTGTATTTATTATTTTTTACAACTGGAAGTTGTTTAAATTGTCCGTGGCAAAGAAGTCAGATTAAGTAGGTTGTATTCGTATTAAGAATTTCCACGACAGGATTGATAATGCACTGGACCTGAGCATTGTTATAATACTCAAATGTGCAGATTGAGTATTATCGGATACAAATCTGTTTTTTTTTTTGTTTTTTTTTTGCATTGACTGATTGTTTTGTGTTTGTTCATAATGTAGGAGTTTCTGTCTTTTACATTTTATTATGAAATTTTATAACACAAGAGCAACTTTATTAACAGTCCCAAAAATAAAAACCAACAAGAGAGACTCTGTAAACCATAAAACTTGTTCAACAACAACACATATTATACCACACACTGCCAAATATATGTTCAACAAGTTTGTTAAAGTAGTTTGCGGAATGAAATCATACACACTTTAAACAGGAATATTGCTATATACTCTGCGGTTATTTGTTAATTAAACTGATAGAAATGACACAGAGACACTTACCTTCATTTGTCCAAAGTGTTTATAGAGAGTTGCATCAGTTTGATCATGATTCTGATCTGTAATTACACACACGTTCAATCAGAACATGAATAATATTGTTTTTTTAAGGATGTTCAAGCTGTAGTTTCACTTTACCTTCATCTCTGCGTTTCCTGCAGTAACAAAACATCCCAATTACAGCCACAGTCAACAGAACACCAGCAGCAGCAGCAACAGCAGCAGTGATCGGCAGTATCAGAGAAACAGGAGCTGAAGAAGGATGTGAAGAAATGTGTGGGTCCGGTGTTATAGCGGAGAAAGAAAGACAGTGTTTAGTCTGAGTGAATGTGTCTGATCTACAACAGAAGACAGAGATCAGCTCAATAAATAAACACTATATAGTCAAATTTAACAAGATTACACTGCCAGAGAAGAACATGTCATATAAAAATGCCCAATCTTAAATGAGTAAGTGGTTTGTTTGTTTGTTTGTTTGTTTGTTTGTTTGTTTTGTAAACGTAATGAATAATTATTTGTGTTGCTGGGCCAGAACTAATCTGGAGAATTGTATATCTAAACCAAGCGAAGGTGGAGGACACATATCTAGTTTATTAAACATGCTATTATTACTGTAGGTTCTCAGGAGTAATCTACATCCAGATTAGCCATGTGGGAACAAGACCTCGGATTGGAGATAGATAAGGAAAAATGGGAGCAAAAAAAGGGTGTAAAGGTAAATTTTTTGCTATTATCCAGATAACTGGAATATTAAAAAGGACAATCAAGTATATAATAGACGTGTATTCTTCATGCCAAATGGCTCATCAAAAGACAGAAAGGCCTACTATAACTCAGTGGTTAATGCCGGGACACACTTAACAACTAGCTGAAACATTCTACGACTGACTTCACACACTTACAGAGTGTTTCCAACGACTGAAGATTTTAAACACTGACTGAACGCGACTGTCTCTGACTCGGCCCGGTTTGATCAGTCGTACATTTATAATCGGCCTTAAAGTCGTTAAGTGTGTCTCGGGCTTAAGAGAAATATCTTCATGCACTGCAATGGAAAAGAGAACCGATATTCTTAAAGGATAATTCCGGTATTTAGCACTTTGAGTCTCTTTTCTGGTTTGTTTTGGATGAACTAGAGTGGTGGACACAGAAATTTTGACGCTTGGGTCCTGACGAACACCACTAACCACTCGGTGAGTTGCACAGTTTTGATAACGAATGTTAAGGGTTGTTTTAAGGACATGTTTGTGCATGCCCATAGACAGCCACTCTGAAGCGGTCAAAGGTGATTCTAAACCAGTCAAACAGTCGAGACAGGACCCATCGTCAACATGTCTGTGTCCACCACTCTAGTTCATCCATAACAAACCAGAAAAGAGACTCAAAGTGCTAATTATCCTTTAAGGGCAAAGAAGACGAATTTAAGAGGATCTGAGTCCATTTTTATTTACTGAACATGGGGATATTAACAATATAGAGGAATGAAATTGATTAGGTATTATATTAATATGAAAATATATTTGAATGTGCACTATAATAACCCTACTTTATTGCTTATATGTGGTTATTATTGACTGCAATGTATTGTTAACTCTGACTCACAAAGTACTGCATTATCCAATGTCGGTTTGTGCTATTGCACTTCTCATGTATGAGCCCCAGTGTTTGTTTTTTATAAGTTATTGTTTTTGGCATTATATGTGTTGTTACAGACATTGTTGTGTAAGTGTTTAAGAGAATTTCATAAAAAAATTATTAAAAAGTATTATTATTGTGTAAAAATGTTTAATAAACAATTATTATTGTGTAATTGTGTCTCACCATAGACAGCAACACTGAATCTGTGTTGAGTCGATGATCTGCTGCTGCTGATGATCTCAACTTCATAAACTCCATCATGTTCAGTTGTGATGTTCATGATGGTCAGAGATCCAGTTTGATGATCCAGCTTCAGTCTGTCTCTGAATCTCCCATCAAGAACATCATACATAGAGATCTCACTCAACTCTCTATTGAGTCTAGCTATACGAGTGCTGTAACTTCCAAACCTCCACGTTATCTCTTCATCTCTCTGTATTTCAGTAAGACCAGAGTTTAGAGAGACTGAATCTCCTTCCATCACAAACACTGACTCCTCTTCATCACCAAACACACCAAACACTCCTGAAGAACAAACAGAAAAAGTCGAACCTGTTTGAGATTTGAATAACATCTCTACAACAGAACAGACACAACAGAAGCAGAATGGTGTTAAAATGGCACGAATCATTGCATCTCATATTGAATAAAACTCTGATTCCCGCGGCTGGAACTGAAGTTGGTCTGATCTCCACACAACATCAAACACAGAAGACACTTTTACTTCAGACGAGAATCACGTCACACTGAAACTAATGCTGTTTGAGCTTCAGTGTTTTATAGAACCAACATTTAGAGAAACAAACAGTGAATCTGATGCAGAAACAACTGAAGCCATAAAAACACATTTAAACTCACCATCCAGACGCCAGAAACACAAGCAGAGCAAAACAGGGAGAAACATCTTCATCGCTTTCAGTCCACAAATATGAAAAGACAAACTCTTCAAAACTGGTTCAGTAATAAACAGACACGCTGATGTGAAGCTGCTCTGTAGTAAAGTCATGAGAAACTCTACAATCAGATAAAATATCTGCCTATTTATTCAGTGTTAATGGGTGTGACCATCTAGCTCTATCTTAGCTGATTAATTCACACTCTGAACATCGTCAGTTTGTCACTTTGAGCTCCAGTAGGCCTCAACTTCCTGTAAGTCACTGGTGACACTTTCAACAGAAATAAACTGACCAATAATGTGTTAAAAACATCTTAAAGCAACAGTTTGATCTTGTCATGAGATCCTGTGAGTGTTTGTCTCTGCTCTCTCCTGTAACTCTCTTCAGGACGTTTGTTGTTCATTTCTGATCAAATGTCTCGATTGTTTCTCCTCTCAGACTGATTTCAGAGTTTCTCTAATGGCTTTATTGAGCAGGAACAGATCGCCTGCTATAACTGTGTGGATGAAAGTGTCCTCTGATATCTTCATATGATTAATATTCAAATAAATATGCTCAATTAATACAAACACACCAGGATGTTGAATATCTGTGTCAGGAACCGGAAATACTGCTGTAATCATATCAAATGTTTATAGAACAGAATAGAATGTTAGAGAAGATGAGAGATGAACATCAAACATCTTAATGTTGAGATTTAAACAACCTTCAATCATACAAAAAAATCAATAATCCTGTTCTCTCTTCTGGATCTGATCTCATAAACCACAATAATGACAGTAGCCACGCCCACCAGAGCAGAGAGGACCAATCGGATCACAGCTTCAGTAGGACCACAACAGTGGACAGAGTCTGAGGAATAAACACATCAAACTGAGATCAGATCAGTCAATAAACGGTTTGTAAAGTCATTCTGTGTAGCGTCTGGACCAATCAGACACACACAAATTATTAATTTATTTAATGAATAATCCAGCAAACTCACTCTCCCAACAAATGCCTGTGAAACTTCCCCCAAAAACTAACATCCCAAATGAAGCTAACACACTGGCAGAACGCGGTGTCTTGTTACAGGAAACACTGAGACTGATAAGAGGATTTTACGATCCAAAAGAATGTCCAGAAAGCTGCGACTCTTACTTAATTCTCACTGAGAAGGAGAAATAAACCCTGTTAATTCTATATATTCTATATATAACCATTTGATAAATGTGTAAACATGTATCTAATTTTCCCATCTCATGATTTTCCTTAAATGTGGTTGTCTTTTGTATTCTTGTAAACTCTATTGGGTTAATAATTCAGACTTTGGATAATATGGTTAACCAAATCAAATGTGTGGCATTTTTGGTATCTATAAACTCCAATCTTCATACCCGTTTTGTTAATTTACATTACATTCTGCTAACTTTGTGACGCATTAGTATTATAATCGTCTTAAAGATTCTTGTGTTAAACATCCAATCAAATGACATGTTCAAAGGGACAATGGGTCGTAAAAATTTCCCTCCAAAGGGAAATCTTCTCATTGGCTCACACAGCTCCAGAGGTTGTGCCATCTTCACGCTTTAAAGTCACTGATCAGCTCTTAGCTCTCGCTTAGTCCCTTTCTGAAATGCTGACGTGAAGATGATGCTGAACTAGCAGCCTCTAAGGACCCACCAAGCTTGTGCCAGGCTGCGGCCTTGTCTTTCCATTCACCAAAGATACTCTGACTCCCACTGGTTCTCTCTCATCAAGACCACATCATCAAAGATCTACCGGAGCCTCAACAGATTGCATCAGGACAGTTTAATTCAAATGGGCGAGACATAAGTATCAAACTTAGTCTCATTATTTGCTACATTAAGTATCCTTACCCCTTTAAAGAAGTGCGTGTTAGAACTAAACTGATGGTTTGCTCAAGGCTGTTGATCTGCTGAATTTCAAACAATGCTATAACTTGCTTTCCTGTATTCTGCTTCATCTCTCTTTCCCTTGGTAAACTGTATGTGTGTGTATGTTAGAGTAGTTTTAGTGTTTAGACTAGTTAATAAAATCTTGTTCATGTCACACGTAAAGTTGTCCGTGTCTCAAGCTCATAACTGGAGTCACTAATCATATAGATTTTGGTTACTGCTCTTAGTAGTGCTGTAGAAAGACATTTCCCATGCCCCAGAAATGTACATTTCTTAGAGTTAACAAACAATTAATCCTGAGTGTTCACGGGACAAACAGGTTAATTGATTGTAATATTAATTTACGACATTAAGTTAATTATATTAACTGATCCAAATATTCATAATCAATTATAACCAGTTCATAGAGCTAATTTGCTACATCTGTGAGTTTTATTGTGATCATATATATATATAAAAATTACACTGCCTGAGAGGCCAACATCTGAATAATAAATGAAAATAAATAATCTCATGCCTTCGGAGGACTCATTCTAAGGTCGGAAGACATCAAGACACGTCCGAATGCAATGTTAGCTTCACTCGTCTCCTGACAAACCTTCATCTAATCGATTTTTGAAGGCAGCATAGATGTATCCTTCTCTGCCTTTAATATCCCACAATCCTGTGCTTTCCATTCTGTGACAGTTGAGCTAGAAAAATAAAGATGGCGTCTGATAGTTGCGGCTGGTCGTCAGGTTGTGTGTGTCGTGGAAATTACTTTCACGACTTTAAATAATAATTGGAAGACAGCTGGAAATTTCAAAAGTTATAAAAGATCTTTATTTCTTGCAAGAAAGGCTGTTCACCCATCAGTCAGAGTCTGATAAGAGAAGCGCCCCGACTTCTCCTTTTTGCCCAGCTTATATACACAAAACTCATCACACTTATTCTAACACCCCATGGTTATACGCACACACTTACACACATATGTCATTAAAACAATTTAATATATTTTCCAATGCAACACCTTTGCTCTTAGTGCAAGCGAGCTTATCTGTATTTAGAAAGAACAAACTGTCCTTTCTGTAAATGTCATTTTGACCTTGTTCTTCAGCAGTAAGGAAGATGATATGCAACTTGCAGTTTCTTTAACACCATGTATGGTATTAGCTGGCTAGAATAAAAATTTCCATTACATTCCACCCCTTTTTCATATCTTGAAAACAAAATAAACAGAAATTCATTTTTAATAAATTAAACAGAAATAAATGAAACACTCTTTCATTTGAAAATCATCCATCATCATAGTTGCCTGGTTTGGCCTTTCCTATAACAATTTCATTAGTCAAATTCATGAATATTTACATCATCATTTTCCACAATTATATCTTCATGAGCATCGACATTAACATTACCTTCATTGGCATCATCCAAAATTATATCATTAGGCCTTTCCAAATCAACCTATTATAAGTCAGTGACTTTAATACCACCTAATATCTCCAATCATACCATGTTCCATCTTTTACTTTATAAGACCTGTCAAATATTCCTTTAATTAGCATCCTAAGTTGTAATTAAAATACCACCTGTTTCCAATGTTACCACATACACATACCATCTTCTCCATCTCCTTCCCAACATTCTATCTTCAAGCAATCTAATTCTATTTTCAGTAAAAACTAAACATACCATAGTACATTGTCTTTTAACTTTGAATCAAGTTTCATTATCCTTTGCTAAATTTCAAATCACATTGATCTATTAGGCCTTTAACAGGCTGATACTTCTGCTTAACCATTTTTCTTAACCTTATTTTGTTAGCTTTTAATTCAAGCAGGCTATTGTTTTACTTAGTCAGATCTATTTAAGGATCTGTGTAATAAAATCTAACCAAAAAGTTCTAAAATATTTTCATTTTTATCCTTAACACAAATATCAGTAATTGTATTATCTTGTTTCAAACAGTCATTAATTTTAAAATGAACTCAGCTCAACCCAGCTCTTGCCATGATAATAGCCTTAGCTGCTGACATGTCATTTAATCTTTTATTACCTATCCTAAAATCCTATTTTTTCCCAGAATTAACTGATGGATATAACATGTCCTGCCTCTATTTGTTGGAAATGCGGAATAGTTCATAATGGATCCATTGATCCAGATCATTAAATCCGTAACTTCATTTTGAATTAAGAGAGCTTTTTAGAATTTTGCTTTATGAGCAAATATTCTATTTCACTGAAATGTCTTAACTGATTAGATTCATTTTAGTTTAAATTTAACATGTTTGGGTTACATTGTTCTTGGTCTAGGTTTTAACTTTGTGCCCCCTACATCATTTTTTAATTCGTTGAAGACTTTTCTCAACAAAACGAGTCCAGATTTCATTTCTGGAAGCCGAACTAATAATAATTCAGAAATTTAATATGTTTCCCAAAATCAATCTCCTTTTGAAAGTTTTTCTTTTTTAACAAATGGAAACACCTAAAAAATATTTAATTTAGTCATTAATTAATCGCTATAGAAACCTACCCAATTATCTATTCGGACCTAGTCCAGCAAAGTTACTTATCCTCCCTTATTAGAGAACAAGTATTACCACTATTAATTTTTTAGCATCTATGATATCTGAATTAGGGTTCTAAAACCCTCAAGTTTCTTCAAAAATAGTCCCTAGATTATTTATTATCTTTTACAGTAATGTACCCATTTAGAGTCCTTATACTCTACAGAATTAAGAGATTTTCTTCTTATTATTTTACGAGTACCTGAAATATTTTCAAATTAATCAGTAATTGTTCAAATCATGAGATCTAAATACTCAGTCCTACAGTATAGTTTGATTGAACCAAATAAAACATCAATAAACATCACACAAAATTAATTAATATCAGCTTAAACCATTAGTTGGTCCACATCTTCCTCCAGATGTGTTGATCATCTCGTTGCCCCATGGACGTTCCATCTTCACCAGGGTGATTCTTTGCGAACCGTTGCAATGGGCTTTCCCTCGCTGGCAAGGGAGGAATGTTACTAGCACATCCTTGATCCCCCACTTGATGCTTTGCGTTGTCAGGCGTTGGCGTTGGCGTTGTTGAGGGCTGGTTGGTGTAGTTTAAGTCGAGATGCTTGGACTGAGGTGTCACTGCACCCCAGATGGGACCTTGTTTGTGGAGTGAACCACAAGAACAACCTGTGAATGGAGACCTTAAGTATTTTTGTTAGTGACAACATCATTTAACTCATCTGCTTGTCTGGCTGGTCGTCCTTTTTTGACGAGACCTGTAAAATTTCATGTTAAACAGTATAACAAGACAATATTTTATACATTTGAAACAGAATCAGTTCTGTTCGTTGAGATCCATCATGACATCCTGTAAAAAGTAAAAAGTTAAATATGGGGTGGACAGGGCAAGCTAGCTTGCTCTCTGCCTTCCCAAAGTTATACGCTGCGCGTGTGTGTGGCATTGTTTATTTCTGCCACAACAATAACCCAGCTCAGGATAGTTAGCCAAATTCATCCATGGTTGTTATTTTATTGGGAATATTTTCTTCCCTGTGGGTCATATTTTATCTGTTTAGATACAGCTGTTTTGATTGACATAATTTATGTATCTGAACACCATAATTCACACACTCACTTTCACACACTCCACACACCCCTCTCTGGCCAGAGATTCATACATTCTTGTCTGCCATAGCAGTTTATGAACTGAATGGGGAACATATATTTATTAGGAGTGGAATACCACCAAATATGAACGGTAACAAAGTTCGACGACGACAGAAACTACTGAACGTAGACACACTGTGGCTTTCCCCTTGCAACAGTGTCTGAACGTTAGGATATAAATTCTCAATTGTCCGATGCAGTCGTCATGTGTTTGAGTTTAACACAGTGAACGTAAACCTAACTTTTCAAAATCAAATAGATTAAACACTTTAAAGTAGTAATCGTATAGACCTACAATTGCAGTTGAGAGAATCCGTTTTAATTTCCCAAATGCAATTTGTCATTCTTTGCACAATTTCAATTTTCCACTTTTGCTGTTGCTCATAAGCTATTTAAAAGAATATTTAGAAATCTTCAAACAATCTTTGATTCATGGACAAAAAAAAACCATTTCTATCTTGTACCCCCCTTTCAGAAGTGTCAACTTCCTCTTTCAGTAGGGCAGCTGCAGGCCCCACTTCCTCTTTTATTTTTCTGCAGTCATCCCACTTTTCAAGGCAGCTGTAAATCTTGAACACTCAGAGAACCGCAAAAATCAAATTAAACCCCTTAATTTCCAAAAGTCTCTTCTGGTTTACTACACAGCAATTCTTCAATTTATTCATCACTTTAACAGTTCTGATTCCCTTAATATTTTTTCTTAGTGTCTGTTTGTAAAACCCTGTGCTCTCAGATTGCCACACATTTTTGTCAGTGGTTGGCCACCAATCTTTTAGTGAGTCACATTGTTTCACAAAAAGCCCCAATTCTCTCCACTCTGCAGTCAGTGGTTTAGCTAAAGAGATGTTTGGCTATCAGTCACTTCAACCTTCACAGCACACCATTTATCTGACCAAACTAACTCTGAGGTTTTCAGTTCCTCACTCTCTAGTTCAGACCATTTTTCAGCAAAAATTTCATCTGGCTCACTGCTAACATGACATGTGCAATGCAAATCACTTTCTTCCATGAAATCATGGTTAGGAGGCATCCTATCTGTGGCTTTGTTTTGCAGACCACACTGAGGAGTGCTGTTTCAGTTGGCATTCGCACCATACTCATATCAGCAGTGAGGCCACTGTCATCACAATACAAATTCAGCTTGAGTTTACACATCACATCTCTTCCCAGAAGATTACAAGGACAGGTAGTAGTTACAAGAAAAGCATGAGAAAATGAGCGATCACCAATCTGACAAGACAAATCTGCTGTATATGGTTCCTTTACCCGATGCCCTGTGGCACTTCTGGAGGTTGCCCATTTTCCAGATAATACAATTAAATCAGGCAATTGTTCATTTTTAATTGCTGAGTTCGTCACTCCACCGTCAATTTAGAACTTAATTTTCTTTCCCTCGACACTAATGTCAATCATTGGTAATTTTGCAGTGTCAGCAAGCAAATTGTCTTCATTGCAAGAAACAGCAAGCACATTTTCTTCATTGCAAGGAGCAGAAAAAGAGATAAGATTAGACATATTTACCACCTGGGAGTCAGACCCTTCACCGTCGCTCCCCTCCCCCTCCTTCTTTCAATCTCCTTGTGGCTCTGGTGGCTGTTGGAATCCTCTCTTCTTTGGAGGATCCGGACAGTGTCCTTTTCGCCCACAATTATAGCAAGCTTCAGGGTCCATTGCAGGTTGGTCACCCATTCCACGTCCTCTTCCTCCTCTGCCTCGTCCTCTTCTGCCACCTCTTCCTCCTCCTCTTGAGTAATTTTCCATCATCAACCCTCCCATCTTCAGCAGAGCCAGTTGAGTGTCTTTGTCAGTCTTTTTCTGTTTGTTCTTGGCTTGGTCTCTCAGCAGCTGTTGTTGATGCGTTGCGTGTCGTCGGATTTCTTCCAGCCGCGCTTGGTGGTACCCCACACAAGACGTTTTGACCTTTTTCCCTATTTCAGGGTCCAGACCATCCAGAAAAACAGTTATCAGATATTCTTCATACGTAGTGTCTTTGATTGTCTGGCCTGTGCTTCTCTTTGGGTTGGTGAACATTTACGAATTTTGGAGATGGAGGAGTGTAGTCTGGAGGAGCAGAGGGCAGGGTGATCGAACCTAGCAGGCTTCGATATGGGTGTTTTGGTGGTCTTGCTTGCAGACTCGTTCCCTCTTCTTCTTTGTCTTTCTCAGGATCTTGACCTCCCATTGCTCCTGGTTGTCTTTGTGGTTCGTGGAGGGCCACTGCTGGTGGTGGTTGGTAGGGGGAGTAGGGAGCCGGACAGCGGTCGTCCTCAGCCAGGCGGGTTTTCATGCATCTCATTTCCTCAGAAGAATTAGAAAGAGTTTAGTAAAGTTTTTCTGGCTTCCTCTGCCTTTGTCTCTCCACTATTTGCACTCTCTAATGGTGCTAATGCTGCGTTTATCTGTCTTCTTTGTCTGGTAATTGCCTCATTTAACCATACATCTATAATTCGACCATCAAAGTCATAATTATCTTTTTCTGTATATTTTTGGACTTGTTTTTTGTCCAATTTTCCTTTGTCTTTTGCAGATGGCTTACACTCAGACATTAAACACACATTAAATCCGTACAATTTAATTTACTGTGGTATCCTATGATGCCACCACGTTCCATTTGTCTTGGTCATGGAACAATAATTCCCTTTTGAGAAATCCACTGTCTCCAACTCTTTATCATTAACATTACCCATTTTTCTACTCAAACAGTATTTATATTTGCGTATTTAAATCCTTTCCCTTCACGTGGTCACCACGTACTATATTCACTGTGTTAATTATTTCCCCCAGCGTGGCCACCACGCCTGCCTAAATTCGTCAATTTAGGACTTTCAAAATGCCCACATCCGTCGATGCTAGGTCTTTTTCCCAAACAAGTGCCTTCTTAAATGTTTGAAAATTACTATCAGGCTTATTTCAAACAGCACCTTGTCTGGACGTTTGAGAAATTACTATCAGGCTTATTCTCAAACCCTGTTTGGAAATTACTTTCAGGCTTATTCCAAATCCAAATCCTGACCCTTTTAGGAAAAACATTCAATACGCAAATAATTTTCTTATTTACTACGTAAATAATTTTCTCTCACCGTCTTTTGATGACCTTGTGAGTTCAGTTCTAGGAGTGCATTAACCTCGGTCGTCGTGATGAGTAGAACAATTCTCTCTCTCCTTAAGATTTGAGGATATTGAGCCGCAGAGTATGGTCTCTCGGGATGGTCAATTGTTCCCCTCAGTCACGCCGATCGTCGGTTTACTGCATCCCATCCTCCTCGTCAGTGTTGGGGAAAGTTACTTTTAAAAGTAATGCATTACAATATTGCGTTACTCCCCAAAAAAGTAACTGATTGCATTACTTAGTTACTTTTTATGAAAAGTAATGCGTTACGTTACTTTTACGTTACTTTTTCTCACCTGGGCTGGGCTTGCTTGCTTGTTTGTTTTTTAATAACAAGAACAACAAAAAAGTTGTTGTGACCCGATCTGCCAGTGGGTCTTTCATGGAGACTGTCCTCGTGTGTTTGCAATTTGAATATAATAATGCATTTAAAAGTTGGTGCGCTTCACCAACGGACGTCGCTCAAATGCCTCTGGGCGCAATTGGATAGACCTAAAACTAATCTGAGCGATCGTCATCGTGTAAAGCCCGTCCCAACGTTTCTGATTGGTGCCGCGATTTCGACGGATTAGAAATGGGCTTGAATGAGCTCTTTGCCAGACTACTTGCAGAGCAAATCTAAATTTGCCGGAAGTTGTCTGGGTTTTCCCAGGCTAATATTAAGCCTCAAGCTGAAGGAAATGCATGTTTACGCTTGTACAGTAGAGGGCGCCGCTCAAACTAACCTTTCAGCTGCGCTGCTGTTCTGGATTAAAGAACAATAATATACAGGAGAAGGAACTTCAACACTCTTATTTCTAAATCTTATCTAAAGTAATTTTTGCTTAGTATAGTTGAATTAGATAATTGAAGGTCAGCAGCAAAGACATTGATTAATAAAGTGAGATTAAATACACAAAGTACATTTGTGTAATTTAATAGTTAATTATAAATGTTGAGAAAAATTCTGAGATTGCATTTTACTGTTTTTATTCATTTTGAGGAATACTGAATGTTTTCGTGGCAGTGAGATGATTAAATGCAAGTTCACATTTAGTCTAGAACTGCAATAACCATCATGTTTACACAGTGCACACACCACCACCTCACTTTATTTCTCTCAACATGGGGACAGGAGAGCTGTCAGTCAATAAATGTGAAAAAGTAACTAGCGTTACTTATTTGAAAAAGTAACTTAGATATTTTATTGCAAATTGAAAAAGTAATGCATTACTTTACTAGTTACTTGAAAAAGTAATCTGATTACGTAACTCAAGTTACTTGTAATGAGTTACCCCCAACACTGCTCCTCGTCGCCATTTGTCGTGGAAATTACTTTCACGACTTTAAATAATAATTGGAAGACAGCTGGAAATTTCAAAAGTTATAAAAGATCTTTATTTCTTGCAAGAAAGGCTGTTCACCCATCAGTCAGAGTCTGATAAGAGAAGCGCCCCGACTTCTCCTTTTTGCCCAGCTTATATACACAAAACTCATCACACTTATTCTAACACCCCATGGTTATACCATGTTAAAATGTCCGTTTTCACAGCATAAAATCATGTTTTTACAGGTTGGTCCCATGGACTTTTATTGGATTTTTCGATAGGTTCCGAGTGGCTGACAACGGCGAGGGTAGTGAATTTTTTTCTAACTCGTTAGTTTAGATAGTATTTAGATATAAAATGTATGACAATAAGGGCGTGGTTAACTTTGATTGACAGCTTGATTGACAGCTGAAAGGCAGCGCCACGGAGAATGACAACATAAGAAGCGCCATTTTTTAATACAGTTGACATATAATACTACTGTTTCTGTATCATGAAATGTAGTTTTAAGAGTTTTTCAGGCGAGAATGTAGTTGTTTAAAGCTCAAATCTGTGGTTTATTTATAAAGATTTATGAAAATTGTATCCAGTTGTGAGATCCAGCGATGACCGGGCGCTCGGCGCGATGTACCCCGCCTGGAGCAGCCTTTCATCGGCTAGACGTTTTGAGGTTTGCCGCTGACTCTGGCGTCTCTGTAGTGGTTAAACATGAGATATAATTCGTCTTGTCTATATCTAACGGGCGATTTTTGGTCTCGTGGGCAATCGTTTTGGCTGAGGGGAAGTTTCATAACTTTATAAGCTATATTTAACTTGTACCGTTGTATTAGAGATCGAGCGCATGACTTTTTATGTTTGACTGAATTGTTTGCTTTATTTGTATAGCTTCTTGTAACTTTACCTTTTACTTATACTTTTATAATAGCTAATATTGATAAAACTGAAATTTAACAAAAAGAGACTGGGTTGAGTTTTGTCATTTTAAATTTTAATACAAAGAAGATGATCTGTAATGTTGTTTACTGCAACATCTGTTGTTTAGTACAAATGCACATATTGCCTGGACCATATTCAAATGTTTAATATTTGTATATTATATTTAAAACGAAAAGAGGCAGGTTTGTGTTTTATATTTCGTTTTGTTATAAATAGGCAAACGTTATATGCAGTGAATATAATCAATACGCGTTGCCTGAACCACATTTGTGTGGCTATAATGTTTAAGATTTCTTTAAATGAAAACGAAAAGAGTTAGTATGGTGTTTTATAACATATTTCGTTGCCTAAAATATACACAGAGATAACCGGAGTAGCAGAGCGAGCTGAGTGACGCGCGCTGCGTCAGAAGGTGGGCGGGGTTAGGGTTTCCCAAGATTTTCCAAGATGGCGCCGCCCATACCCCCCATAAACGGCTTCAAACCCGTTCTTCAGAAAGTCTATGGGTGACGTCACAGACGCTTTGTCCATATTTTTTACAGTCTATGGGTTATACGCACACACTTACACACATATGTCATTAAAACAATTTAATATATTTTCCAATGCAACACCTTTGCTCTTAGTGCAAGCGAGCTTATCTGTATTTAGAAAGAACAAACTGTCCTTTCTGTAAATGTCATTTTGACCTTGTTCTTCAGCAGTAAGGAAGATGATATGCAACTTGCAGTTTCTTTAACACCATGTATGGTATTAGCTGGCTAGAATAAAAATTTCCATTACATGTGTAAATGTACATTTTTGATCAACAATTTCTACTTATGATGTTATTTCCAGTGAGAAATTTCTATTGTACAGTCATTGAATATTCTCTTAGTTTTCACTAAAGCTCGCTCTGTGATCATTAAACTGTTACACTGCCTCAGAAGAGTGTCTGAAATCAGTTTTGAGACGTATCTTTGTGCGCAAACGCTGCCTTCAGAGTCATTGCCTGATAGGGCAGCGAGGGCAACAAGTCAGCCCCCTGAAATCAAAATTAAAGTTTTTTAGCTTTCAGTATGAATATGTTAGCCTCACGGTTATGAATAAACTCGTGTGCTCCAAAACAATGACAAAATTCGCATTTAGGAGAAATAAGCATTCAAAGCTTACAGTCTCTCACTGCAGACTTCAGCTTCTCATCACATCTTCTGTCCATTCAAATGCTCTTTAGAATCTAAAGCTCCACCCCCTATGTTATGAACACCACCTGGCCAAAGCGACCGCCAGGGAGCAATATGTATAAATCATATTTTGTATAATATTTTATTCCGTTTTCCAACTGTACGGTGGTTAGGAATGAAATGGCCAGAGTTTATTCACACCTCCACTATTGAATCCAGCGTATCATCAGCGCTCGGATTTGCTTTCATGGTGATGTCAAGTACGAATTGCAGTCTGTGAGGTAAACTAAACGCTATTGGATATTTGAAAAGGGGGAGGAGCCATTCAATATGTCCCGCCTTAGCTCCTGTTTCAGTGGAAATTACGTCAACGCATCAAACAAAGCTGCGCGTTCCAAGTCACTTCAGTGAGACTTTACGTTTTTAAACGCAGTGTACAACTGATGTACGCTCAACGGCTAGAGAATACCCATAATGCACTGTGAGAGTCGCGCGCTGAATGAGAAGATGGTGCCGCAGCTGATGGTCCAGTACTACGTTTCAATTAATCATTAAACAGCAAGCGCAAAATATGCAAAAGCTCACCCCTTCCAGCAAACTCATATATCATATATAAAAATATCATACAGGTATAAATGTTTAATTACAGTTTACATGCTAGTTTCCATAGCAGAGTTCAGGATAAATCTTTTCACTACTGAAGCTGCCAGTTTGCTACATTTCAATTAATTATTAAACAGCAAGCACAAATTATGCAAAAGCACTCAGTGTCTGAATTCACTCACTCGTTTTCATTCACTCCTTCAAGTGGACTATATTAGTGGAGTAATGTGGACTATATTAGTGGAGTAATGTGGACTATATTAGTGGAGTAATGTGGACTATATTAGTGGAGTAATGTGGACTATATTAGTGGAGTAAAGTGGACTATATTAGTGGAGTAATGTGGACTATATTAGTGGAGTAATGTGGACTATATTAGTGGAGTAATGTAGGGAACAGTGAATGAGGGTATAGGTGATTTCGAACACAGCAATGGAGAGACTCTTGAACCTCAGAGAGAGAAAACTTTATTGATAAACACAAGCAGACACATATGGAGGATAAAGCATGTTATACTAAATATTTAAACTGGTATTTGGTAATCTACAGTATTTATCATCCAGGATCACAATAAACTCATCAAAGATCACTTAGAGGAAATATAAATGACAAAACAACAAATCAGATTATATGTGAAACAGTAATAAACTGTAAAGACAGATGCAGTTGTTGTGATCAGATCATCGTTTGTGATTAAAATGTGAAATATGTGTAAATCACCTCCGTCATCTCAGATTCCTGTAACACAAACACAAACACAAAAGGAGAAAAACAAACTTGATACAAACATAATCAATTAAAATTTATAAATGAGTTTTGAGGATTGAGATAGAAATATTTTATGTAATGGGTATTTTCAACATTAAATGTACAGAGAAATGCAGATTAAGGATGCTCAGGTCAAAGGTCATATATACTTACCAAACAAGTGCTTAACACAGTATAACTACAGTAACAGTCATATGATTAGCTTAGATCATTTTAAACTAACGACCAGAACAAATCACAGTGAAGAAGACTTGAGTGACACTGATTTCTACTCAACTGTATGATACAAATGTACATGTATCTTTTGTTCTGGAGACTCACTTGGTTGTTGTGGCCAGTGATCTCCCGGATGTGAATAAAACTTCATGGGCCCTATCTTGCACCCAGCGCAATTGACTTTATACATCGACACATGTATCATTCCTATTTTGCACCCGATGCTCAGCTGACTTTTCCCTCGACAGACACACGTCGGTAAACTAGGGAATGAACTTGCGCTCCCGGGGGCGGTTCAGCGAAAAGAGGAGGCGTGTTCCGGCGCAAACGTTCCCTGATGCTATTTTGCAGTTTCAGAAAACAATTCCGCCACAGACCAGGAGAAACCTCGTCTAAAGTCAGTGGCGCGTTCAGATGCTATTTTAAGGGCGCATGCTTGGCCATAATCAATGTAGCGTGTGCACAACGCACATACACTTTGCTTCTCTCATCTACACACAGACGCAGCAGTTGACATTTTTGCAAACCATACATTATTACAAGGAAATATATTAACACACGAGGGAAATCATTGTTGTGTCCATGAAGATGTGAAAAAAGAGGCATAAATCTAGCTTACACATTTACCCAAATTATTATACGCCTGTTTAACTGAAGCTAATTTGGGTGGGTTTCTCCATACAATCTCACTTCTCTGTGTTTTACGTCCCTGACGAGAACGTCGGTCTCCTCGGCTGTGAACCGCTCCTGGCGTGCGTCTGGCAAATCCGCCGTTATAATAGCAACCCGCCATGGAACAAGCGCGCCTGCTCTTAAAGGGAATGTGAGATGACGCTCTGATTGGTTTATTTCACGTTACGCCCAAACCACACCTATGAGTAATGAAGCAACTTCAGACCAACCCATTTTAGATTTGCGTCGGGCGCAAGAGTCATTTATCCCGCCGGTATAATAGCAACAGCGTCCGAGACCCGCCCACAAAGTTACTTGCGTTTTGCGTTTGATACTTGCGTTTCAGATCGTTAAAATAGAGCCCCATTTCTACAAAGAGCAACTTGGGAGTCGTGTCAGGTATTTGCTGCGCAGCTGAGAAATAGATTCTACACTCAAAAGACAACAACAGAACATGTGTGTGTGATTGAGGTAGGAATAGAAGTACTAAAGATTCTACGCTCAAAAGACCATCGCAGAGACAGTGATAGTGTTGAAGACTATAGAGCCGCCCTCGGGGTGAGGCTGTAATACTCTGAGTTAGTATTAATGATCCTGTGTCGGACCAGCGTACACCTGAGAAGGACGGGGAGAGTGTATAGATGATAAAGACCTGTGTGCTCATGTGTGATTGAGGTAGTGATAGTAGATTATTGACGGGACGCCGTCACCGTACTTCAGGGAAGTATTGTACAGTAAGTATTCAGGTAATTCAGGGAAGAGAGACTGTATTTATTATTTTTAACAACTGGAAGTTGTTTAAATTGTCCGTGGCGAAGAAGTCAGATTAAGTAGGTTGTATTCGTATTAAGAATTTCCACGACAGGATTGATAATGCACTGGACCTGAGCATTGTTATAATACTCAAATGTGCAGATTGAGTATTATCGGATACAAATCAGTTTTTTTTTTTTTTTTTTTTTTTGCATTAACTGATTGTTTTGTGTTTCTTCATAATGTAGGATTTCTGTCCTACAAAAATAAAAACCAACAAGAGAGACTCTGGAAACCATAAAACTTGTTCAACAACAACACATATTATACCGCACACTGACAAATATATGTTCAACAAGTTTGTTAAAGTAGTTTGCGGAATGAAATCATACACACTTTAAACAGGAATATTGCAATATGCTCTGCGGTTATTTGTTAATTAAACTGATAGAAATGACACATAGACACTTACCTTCATTTGCCCAAAGTGTTTATAGAGAGTTGCATCAGTTTGATCATGATTCTGATCTGTAATTACACACACGTTCAATCAGAATATGAATAATATTGTTTTTTTTAAGGATGTTCAAGCTGTAGTTTCACTTTACCTTCATCTCTGCGTTTCCTGCAGTAACAAAACATCCCAATTACACCCACAATCAGCAGAACACCAGCAGCAGCAGCAGCAACAGCAGCAATGATCGGCAGTATCAGAGAAACAGGACCTGAAGGAGGATCTGAAGCAGGACCTGAAGGAGTGTGTGGGTCCGGTGTTATAGCGGAGAAAGAAAGACAGTGTTTAGTCTGAGTGAATGTGTCTGATCTACAACAGAAGACAGAGATCAACTCAATAAATAAACACTATATAGTCAAATTTATCAAGATTACACTGCCAGAGAAGAACATGTCATATAAAAATGGCCAATCTTAAATGAGTAAGTGGTTTGTTTGTTTGTTTGTTTGTTTGTTTGTTTGTTTGTTTGTTTTGTAAACTTAATGAATAATTATTATGTGTTGCTGGGCCAGAACTAATCTGGAGAAATATATATCTAAACCAAGCGAAGGTGGAGGACACACTAATGGAGGACACACTAGTTTATACATTATTATTAGGTTCTCAGGAGTAATCTTCATCCAGATTAGCCATGTGGGAACAAGACCTCGGATTGGAGATAGATCAGGAAAAATGGGAGCAAAAACATGTAAAGGCCCAAACACAGACAGTTAACAGCAGACTAAAACTCTTACAGTACAATTGTGACAGTGGACCACAAAACCAGTCACATGGGTCAATTTTTAGTAAGGAAGGATTAATCCTAGGATATGACAATATTTGGTCGAGATACAACTATTTGAAAATCTGGAATCTGAGGGAGCAAAAAAATAAATAAATAAATAAATAAATATTGAGAAAATTTCCTTTAAAGTTGTGCATTTATGTTCACGATTTTGCTGCATTCACTCACAAAAATAAATGTTTTATATATTTACGGTAGGAAATTTACTAAATATCTTCATGGAACATGATCTTTACTTAATATCCTAATGATTTTTGGCATAAAAGAAAAATTTATAATTTTGACCCATACAATGTATAATATTGTTCATTAATAAATATTCATTAATAAATATCCATATTTATATTCCATATATGAAAATATATTTGAATGTGCACTATATTAACCCTACTTTATTGCTTTTGCCACAAATATACCCGTGCGACTTGTGACTGGTTTTGTGATCCAGGATCACAATTGGCTTATTACTTATATAACTCCGATATATTACATACCAGATACTGAACGGAACAGTGCAAAACCACATTAATTCATTGTATGTGGGAATGTGATCAAATTTAAGAGTTTTGGAAAGAATTCAATATGATATGATATGGCATATAGCGCTGGATTCTGGGTTTTTCATTTTTGGGATTATCCAGATAACTGGAATATTAAAAAGGACAATCAAGTATATAATAGACGTGTATTCTTCATGCCAAATGGCTCATCAAAAGACAGAAAGGCCTACTATAACTCAGTGGTTAATGCCGGGACACACTTAACAACTAGCTGAAACATTCTACGACTGACTTCACACACTTACAGAGTGTTTCCAACGACTGAAGATTTTAAACACTGACTGAACGCGACTGTCTCTGACTCGGCCCGGTTTGATCAGTCGTACATTCATAATCGGCCTTAAAGTCGTTAAGTGTGTCTCGGGCTTAAGAGAAATATCTTCATGCACTGCAATGGAAAAGAGAACCGATATTCTTAAGGGCAAAGAAGACGAATTTAAGAGGGTCTAGAGTCCACTTTTATTTATTTGAACATGGGGATATTAACAATATAATAGAGGAATGAAATGCTTGATTAGGTATTATATTAATATGAAAATATATTTGAATGTGCACTATATTAACCCTACTTTATTGCTTATATGTGGTTATTACTGACTGCAATGTATTGTGACATGTGATGTACATTGTTGTGTAAGTGTTTAAGAGAACTTCATTTAAAAAATAGCATTAAAAAGTATTCTTATTTGTGTAAAAATATTTAATAAACAATTATTATTGTGTAATTGTGTCTCACCATAGACAGTAACAGTGAATCTGTATGTAGACGATGATCTGCTGCTGCGGCTGATCTCAACTTCATAAACTCCAGCATGTTCAGTTCTGATGTTTATGATAGTCAGAGATCCAGTCCTCTTGTCCAGCTTCAGTCTGTCTCTGAATCTCCCATCAAGATTATCAGGGATCATATTCTTCACTCCATCAGTTTTAGCTATAAGAGGCCCGTTAGTTCCAAATGTCCAGAATATCTCTTCATCTCTCTGTATTTCAGTGAGACCAGAGTTTAGAGTGACTGAATCTCCCTCCATCACTAACACTGACTTCACTGCATCACCAAACACTCCTGAAGAACACACAGAAAAAGTCGAACCTGTTTGAGATTTGAATAACATCTCTACAACAGAACAGACACAACAGAAGCAGAATGGTGTTAAAATGGCACGAATCATTGCATCTCATATTGAATAAAGCTCTGATTCCCGCGGCTGGAACTGAAGTTGGTCTGATCTCCACACAACATCAAACACAGAAGACACTTTTACTTCAGACGAGAATCACGTCACACTGAAACTAATGCTGTTTGAGCTTCAGTGTTTTATAGAACCAACATTTAGAGAAACAAACAGTGAATCTGATGCAGAAACAACTGAAGTCATAAAAACACATTTAAACTCACCATCCAGACGCCAGAAACACAAGCAGAGCAAAACAGGGAGAAACATCTTCATCGCTTTCAGTCCACAAATATGAAAAGACAAACTCTTCAAAACTGGTTCAGTAATAAACAGACGCTGATGTGAAGCTGCTCTGTAGTAAAGTGAAGTCAAACTCTACAATCAGTTAAAATATCTGCCTATTTATTCAGTGTTCATGCATGTGACCATCTAGCTCTATCTTAGCTGATTAATTCACACTTTGATCATTGTCAGTTTGTCACTTTGAGCTCCAGTAGGCCTCAACTTCCTGTAAGTCAATGACATCATTTTCAACTGAAATAAACGGACACATAACGTCACACAAACATCTTAAAGCAACAGTTTGATCTTGTCATGAGATCCTGTGAGTGTTTGGCTCTGCTCTCTCCTGTAACTCTCTTCAGGACGTTAGTTGTTCATTTCTGATCAAATGTCTCGATTGTTTCTCCTCTCAGACTGATTTCAGAGTTTCTCTAATGGTTTTATGGAGCAGGAACAGATCGCCTGCTATAACTGTGTGTATGAAAGTGTCCTCTGATATCTTCATATGATTAATATTCAAATAAATATGCTCAATTCATACAAACACACCAGGATGTTGAATATATGTGTCAGGAACAGGAAATACTGCTGTAATCATATCAAATGTTTATATACAATAGAATAGAATAGAATAGAATAGAATAGAATAGAATAGAATAGAATAGAATAGAATAGAATAGAATAGAATGTTAGAGAAGAATATGAGAGATGAACATCAAACATCTTAATGTTGAGATTTAAACAACCTTCAATCTCACACTGACATCATACAGCACTGATGGAGCGGATCCTGTTCTCTCTTCTGGATCTGATGTCATAAACCAGAATGATGACAGTAGCCACGCCCACCAGAGCAGAGAGGACCAATCGGATCACAGCTTCAGTAGGACCACAACAGTGGACAGAGTCTGAGGAATAAACACATCAAACTGAGATCAGATCAGTCAATAAACGGTTTGTAAAGTCATTCTGTGAGTGTTTATTGTGATTTTAGATATATATATTTAAAAGTTACACTTCCTGAGAGGCCAATATCAGAATAATTAATGAAAATAAATAATTTCCTTTCTCATTTCAAGAAATCAAATACTTTTATTAATTTAAAGGTGAAGTGAATAATATTCTGCAGCAGTAAACACAAACAAAATATGATGAATGAAAAGAGAAATAGATAAACAGATTTTTATATGAACACTAAGCAAAAAATAGACAAACTTTTACTTCACATAAGAGTAATGTCACACTCAAACTAATGCTGTTGGGTATTTGAGCTTCATATTTATTTTATATTATTTTATTTAATAAATCACTAATAACTGAGTTTAGAGCTGAACTCAAACTTGATCTTTCAGTAAAATCACAGTTAAATAATTTCTATATGAGACTAACTGTGAATGTTAATCTCTGACTAATTTCACCAGTTATAAAATGCCACAATGACTGTGGGAAACGGGAAGACTCCTCTAGTGGTCATCAAGAGCACTTCATTATTTAATGTGACTTTTTCATTTTTTAAAATAATTTATAGGAAAAATGACTCATGACTCATTGATTACTCTGTGAGGAAACAAACAAATATACAGAATTTCTTGTCTTTTATAAACATTAAATTCTTAAATCTAACCGTGACAGAAAGTTTATAAACAATATATATATATATATATATATATATTTTTTATAACAAAGTGTACAGAGTAAACAAATTACAATTTAATAGTAAATGAAAAAATATATTTCTGAAAAAGAATAATGATCTTAACAATAATGTACATTTACCAATGATGGTTTAAATAATGTAAAGCTGTATATGTTGCTCTCTGCTGAAAATTAATATATATATGTAGTGGGTCAGGTGGTGAGTTTGGGAAGTGTACCTTTAAGGTTTGCTGATTATTGGGATCAGGTGGCGTAAGTGACGTGTCCCTTTAAATGTGGGGAGATATGAACAGGAAAAGCATGCGGTGTGAGTTGAAGGGTGAGTCTTATTGTGTATCAGTTGTGCAAACGGGAGGAGCTCGGTCTGACAGCTGCTTTTATGGTGTTCAGTAAATGGAGCCAGCAGTGACTATCTTATAGAGACTTGCTTTCACAATAGCAAGTGATTGGACGCAGGTGTTGCAGCAATGTAAGTAACGCAAGTCTTGCTGGAAGTTCATGCCGGTTTGTTGTTGATATTTAATTAATTGAGCCGCTTAACACAGCTCTTTGTTTGTTTTGTAGCTCGGGCTGATGTCTGCATTTGTGGTGTCCAGTAAATGGTACCAGCAGTAGAGCACGTACAGAAACTTGCTGTCATCATAGTAAGGAGTGATCTTACACAGGTGTTGCGCTTAACGTAAGTGGCGCAAGTCTTTGTGGAAGTTCACGCCAGTTCGTTGCGTGATATTAAAGTCATTGAGCCGCTTACCACAGCTCATTGTTTGTTTGTTTTGTAGCTCGGTCTGGGGTCTGTGTTTATGGTGTCCAGTAAATGGTACCAGCAGTAAAGAGCTTACAGAACTAGCGTAGTGATCTTACGCAGGTGTTGCAGCAACGTAAGTAACGCTGACCTTTTTTTCCTTTTAGATAAAATGTATAATTGTTAGTGCTGATTGTCTCCTGTTTTGTTAATATGTATGAATAGAAGCAACAATAGAGAGTGTGCACAGCTTTCAGTCATCCACATCGTTTAATTAAATTGCTATGGGGCATACGACTTTGATGCAAAGAAAAATGTAAGTTTTATCCAGCTTTTTGCCTAAATTTTCTAATCAGTTATTTTAATTTGTTATAGCATCATAAACCATCTTTACTTGTGATTTATAGGAGGATTGCCCACGTTGGTCACTAGCCACTGTTTTTCCTGAGCTTAATCATTGTTTTATTTTTTATTTTTGTGTATGCATGTGTGCGTCCTGAGGAGCGGCTACTACCAGTGATGACTTGGATCTAGTTGGGCTTAAGCCATTCTAACATTCGGCCTATGGGCATTGTGCAATATTCCACTTGGAAACAGTATCCATTTTGTAATGTAATGTTCACTAGTGAAGTGTGAAATGCTGTGTTGTGTGTGTCTGTATGGTAGTATTGGTTTGGAGTATTTCTTGCAGTGTTTGAGTGTTTTGTGAGCAGTACTTATTTAGTAGACTTTATGCACTGTAGATTTGATATTGTTAGACTTTATATCTTGTATCCATGCACTATGATGCTTTAACTCACTGTGATCTATTTATTGTAAAGTTGCTTACTGTTACCTGGAGGGAATATTTGTCTATTTTTACTGCCAATTATTATATTGATTGTTTAATAAATTTATAATTGAGTACATCAGTCCCATGTCCTTTCCTTCATTGGATACCACCTGCCTCAATATCTAAGAAGGGAGCGTGGGTTTTTGGGGTTTCTAGTCTACCTGTACAAATTTCGGTGTGAGCGCCCCCTAGGGGTTACATTTGGCGTAGTCGGCAGGGTAATGGGACTGGTGTAATATCTGTGAATTTTGTTTATGTACTTTTTTTTTGTTTTTTTTGTGGGTTTTTTTTTTGTGTTAATAACCAAGGTTATATTGATTACAGGAAAAACAGTGGCTGGGGAGAGGTACCGGGACGACGACACTCTAAACATATAAAGTGGTTTGTGTTTGGGGTTTAATTGTTTCTTTGGTGTTCTTCTATTCTGCCCAAATACTATAGGCTATGGAGGATCAGGTTAGACTTTTAACTGAGCAGATCCAACAACTTCAAGCAGACAATGAAAGACTTCGGCAGGGAAATGTAGTACCCTCAGTGGCTACAAATCAGGGAGAGCCGAGTCGGGCAGTGCCAGGTCCATCCGGTATGAGGTATGTCTATGTGCCCAGAGAACGCAAATATCCCAAATTTTCTGGTAGTCCAGGTCCGGAATGTCCTCCTCTGGAGGAATGGGTTGAAGAGGTTCGTAAATGTTTACAGGCTAGACCTATGTCCCCTAGCGAACAGGCATACTTCGTATATGATCTTCTGGAGGGGGAGGCTAAATTGGAGATTAAACTTCGTCCAGCTACCGATAGGGCTGACCCCGAGAGAATTTTTTCGATATTATTGGAGACGTTTGGCTGTGCACACTCATATATTGAGGCCCAGCAAAAATTCTTCCAATGCCGCCAGCGTGAGGGAGAATCGTTGCGTGAGTTTTCCCATTCCTTAATGGTCCTAATGGAAAGTTGTCAGCGTAAAAATTCAACTGCTATTTCAAACCCTGACTCAGTTCTTCGTGATCAGTTTGTGGAAAATGTTCGAGACAAAATGTTGCGTAGAGAATTGAAACAATTCATTCGCCTTAATCCTAACTCGCAGTTTCTGGAGGTGCGTAAAGAGTCATTTCGTTGGGCTGATGATGGGGAGAGTGCCCGCCCCGTGCGCGCTAGAGCTTTCTCTTGTGATGTTAGTTCGGGGGTAGTAGGGGAATGGGGAGCGGAAACCCAGGCCGTAGCTGCAAAACCAAACGATGAATTAGCTGAACTTAAAGATTGTTTGCGTAGGCAACAAACTCAATTGGACACCATTTTGAAACATTTGTCTTCCGGTCCAGTAAATTCTAATCTAAATAGCAGACCAAGTAATCCATCCAGACGTTACAGATTTGAAGCTGATGGTCGACCTATTTGCTTGCGGTGTGACCAGGCTGGACATATGGCCAGGGACTGTTCGACAGTTCGTCGGCAGGGACCATGGGTACGGAGTGATTCTGGTCAGAGGGCAGCTGAGAGTCAATCCAGTGGGTTGCAGGGAAACTAGCACCCTCTAGTGCATGGAGCCAAACACTAGACGGGGCCTCAACAGGCTCAGTTTCTTTCCGCCCGATACCATCTTCTCATTCTGTACTTATAGGACAGTGTCCGGTGGCTGACGTTAAAATGGGAGGGGTGCCTATCGCGTGCCTTGTTGACACCGGATCTATGGTATCTACAATCACGGAATCTTTTTTTAAAGAGCACTTCCAAGTCCAGGGGCAAGACCAGTTACGTTCCTGTGGATGGCTGCAGTTAAAAGCAGCCAATGGGTTGGATATCCCTTATCGCGGCTATTTAGAGCTGGACATAGAAGTTCTGGGTAAGGTGCTCCCCTCTGTAGGTATTTTGGTCGTTCATGACCCACCAAATCTCGGGTCAAAATTAAAAAAAAACATTGTCCCAGGTCTTATTGGAATGAATGTGCTTCGTTGTTGTCTGCGAGAAATGTTCTGTCAAGGGAGCACAAGTTTGTTTGCTTCTTCTGCAGATGTTCCTTCAATCTGGAAACATGCTCTGTTGGCGTGTCAAAGCTTTGAAGATTTGGCAAACTCTGGCTTCTTGGGTAAGGTTTCCACCCCCCCAGGGGCTTCTATTCTTGTGCCTGCTGGATCAATGAAGTTAATTCCAGCTTTATGCAGGCAAGGGCTTTGCCCGTTGATTTCCGCAGTGTTGATAGAACCAGGAGAGTTAGAGTGGCAGTTGCCACCAGATTTGCTCATTCCCAGTTCTTTACTCCCCATGGGTGATGGCACAGTTGATGTTCCGGTCGTCAACGTGGGAAAGGAGGATCGGTGGATACGGCCACGTACCACCTTAGGGCAAATACATATGATAGAGGTATGTTCTGCCAAGAAGTCCATTTGTTTTCAGGAAGAGGATGACAACCAGGGCTCTGTTGTTGTCATCCAGTCTGTGGAGGTTACTGCCTCCCGCCTTCCTGGTTTTGCCAATACGACGTGGCCTAATTTGACAGACTTGGAGCAGCAAGAGGCTAAGTCCTTACTCCAAAAGCACAGTGCAGCTTTTAGTTGTGGGGAAGGGGAGTTGGGTTGTACAGACCTTATTGAACACGAGATTCCCTTAGTCGATGAGATACCAGTGCGGCAACGTTACCGTAGACTGCCACCGTCGCAGTATGATGTGGTGAAGGCCCACATTCAAGAGTTGTTAGAACAGGGAGTAGTAACACCCAGTTGTAGCCCCTACTCTTCACCCATTGTGGTGGTTCAAAAAAAAGATGGGTCTATCCGTTTATGCGTTGATTATAGACAATTGAATGCGAAGACTAGAAAAGATGCCTTTCCGTTGCCTCGGATTGAGGAATCCTTGGATGCCCTTTCAGGTGCTCGTTTTTTTTCTACTCTTGATTTAGCAAGCGGTTATAATCAAGTGTCGGTGGCAAAAAAGGATAGGGCAAAAACAGCATTTTGCACTCCATTTGGTCTCTTTGAGTTTCAGAGGATGCCATTTGGATTGTGCAACGCCCCAGGAACTTTCCAGAGACTAATGGAAAGAATCTTTGGAGATCAGCGGTTCCATACCCTTCTTTTGTATCTTGACGATGTGGTGGTGTTTTCATCCACGTTCCAGCAACATCTGGAACGACTGGAACTCGTGTTAGGCAGGTTGGCCTCTCATGGCCTCCAACTTAATTTGGGGAAGTGCCATTTCTTTCAGGCTGAGGTGAAGTTCTTAGGACACATTATTTCAGCTTCGGGAGTTGCAACTGACCCTGACAAGATCAGTGCAGTGAGGGACTGGAAAGTCCCAGCTACCATCACAGAATTGCGCTCTTTCCTTGGGTTTGCGTCATATTATAGACGTTTTGTTGAGGGGTTTGCAAGGTATGCGGCGCCACTGCATAAGTTGGTAGCAAAATTACAGCCAGCCCCAAGGAAGAGAGCAGGGTTTAATGCAACTTTGCGAGACCACTGGGATTGGGGCTGTGAAAGTTCTTTCGAAACCCTAAAAGAGAAACTGATAACTGCGCCGGTCTTGGGCTATGCAGATTTCAGCAAACCTTTTGTCCTTGAGGTAGATGCGAGTGGGCTTGGGTTGGGTGCTGTTTTGTCACAAGAGCAGGGGGAGGGACAGCGGCGGCCAGTGGCCTATGCAAGTAGGGGGTTGCGACCAACAGAACGGAATATGGACAATTATTCCGCCATGAAGCTTGAGTTGCTGGCCCTTAAATGGGCCGTAACAGACAAGTTTCGAGACTATCTATTAGGTGTAAAGTTCACGGTTCTGACCGATAACAACCCCCTCTGTTATCTGCAGACGGCCAAATTGGGGGCGGTAGAGCAACGCTGGGCAGCACAGCTGGCTCTTTTTGATTTTAAAATTGAATACCGCCGAGGTGTGTGTAATAGAAATGCAGATGCATTGTCTCGCTTGCCTACATCCCCAGCTTTAGACTCTATTGAAGCGGTAGCACCAGGAATCTCTGTCCCTACGGAGATTAAAGGCGTGGTGGCAACTCACCTCTCCGGGCCTGTTGACATTCAGGCTATGGATGCCTCCCCAGTGAGAACTAGTGCCGATCTCCAGCTTCTTCAGTCAGAAGATCCGGTGCTACGGGCCTTTCTAGTTTACTGGAGGAGAGGTAAACCCCCTACAGCATTGGAAAGGGCTAAAGAGTCCCCTGCGGTGGTAGAACTGGTGCGTCAGTGGATTAACATACAGGAACAAGATGGTGTGCTTTACCGGCAAAGTCATGTCCCCGGTGGTAATGTAAAAATAATGCAACTGTTGCTGCCTCAGCTGCTACAAGAGGAAGTTTTGACGGCTTTGCACGATAATCATGGACACCAGGGGGTGGAAAGGACCAATATACTTGTTCGTCAACGTTGTTATTGGCCCCTTATGCGGAGAGACATCAAGCGCTGGTGCCGAGAATGTCAACGGTGTGTAGTGGCAAAAGCGGTGCAGCCAAAGTTGAGAACATTCATGGGTAGTCTTCTTGCATCTAGGCCTTTAGAAATTCTAGCCATGGATTTTACCACACTGGAAAAGTCTAGTGATGGAAAAGAAAATCTTTTGGTTATAACTGACGTGTTTTCTAAATTTGCGCAAGCTTATCCCACCGTTGACCAAAAGGCCACGACTGTAGCGCGGGTGCTCACCGAACAGTGGTTCTATACTTATGGGGTTCCACAACGTATCCATACAGATCAGGGTCGTCAATTTGAGGGAGAGTTGTTTCAGCGACTGTGTCAACTATATGGTATTCATAAGTCCCGTACAAGTCCATACCACCCGGAGGGCAATGGACAGTGTGAACGATTTAATCGTACACTTCACAACTTGCTTCGTACCCTGCCTGTAGAAAAGAAGAAAAGGTGGCCTCAACACCTGCCTCAGGTGCTGTTTGCATATAATACTACAGCCCATAAATCAACGGGGTTTTCACCATATGAATTAATGTTCGGGCGGAAGCCCATCCTCCCTCTCGACTCCCTCTTGGGTGCAGTTGATCCCCCAGCAGAACTGATCACAGAAGAGTGGGTTCGAGAACATCAGGAACATTTGTCGTCAGTTTATAGGCGGGCGCAAGCTAATCTTGAGGCAGCCGCTAGGCAGCGAGCAAAGCATCAAGCTGTTCCTTTGCCCATTCTACCATCAGGTACCTTGGTGTACCGACGGAGTCACCCGCTTGGTCGTCATAAAATTCATGACCACTGGGACCAGGTAGTATATGAAGTGGTGAACTGTTTGGATGAGGTTGGCACCCTTTATAAAATTAGACCAAGGGACCAGCAGGGTCCAGAGAAGAACATTCATAGACAGGAGTTGCGTCCCCTCCCGGTGGACCCCTGTCAACCCCCGTCTACTTTGGCAGTCGTAGAGCCCACATCAGACCAGTCTGATCTGGGTTCCGAGGATTCAAACAGTAGCAGCGATGACAGTGGTGAGTTGGCACTACTGGTAGCCTTAGACACTCCTGGCCGAGAGGGGCAGATTAGTCATGTCCCCACTTCAGCTGGTGACCAGTCACCTTCAACTTTTGTGCAACAGGAGCAGACCCGGCAGGATCCGCCTGTGGAGCATGCTCTAGCAGCTGAAATGCCAATACCGGAGCGAGAGTTTGTGCCAAGGCGGACCAATAGAACAACAGCCGGTTACCATTCAAACCCTTTTAACCTCCCGTGTACATTAACTGAACAATCACCTGAAGACGAGCATGGGGAAGCCCATTCAATCGTGTGCTCCCACAATGTTGTTTTTAGGCCCTGGTTGTAGTACTTGCCATCTGTCACCGAGACGGTGACATTTTAGGGGCGGTGAATGTAGTGGGTCAGGTGGTGAGTTTGGGAAGTGTACCTTTAAGGTTTGCTGATTATTGGGATCAGGTGGCGTAAGTGACGTGTCCCTTTAAATGTGGGGAGATATGAACAGGAAAAACATGCGGTGTGAGTTGAAGGGTGAGTCTTATTGTGTATCAGTTGTGCAAACGGGAGGAGCTCGGTCTGACAGCTGCTTTTATGGTGTTCAGTAAATGGAGCCAGCAGTGACTATCTTATAGAGACTTGCTTTCACAATAGCAAGTGATTGGACGCAGGTGTTGCAGCAATGTAAGTAACGCAAGTCTTGCTGGAAGTTCATGCCGGTTTGTTGTTGATATTTAATTAATTGAGCCGCTTAACACAGCTCTTTGTTTGTTTTGTAGCTCGGGCTGATGTCTGCATTTGTGGTGTCCAGTAAATGGTACCAGCAGTAGAGCACGTACAGAAACTTGCTGTCATCATAGTAAGGAGTGATCTTACACAGGTGTTGCGCTTAACGTAAGTGGCGCAAGTCTTTGTGGAAGTTCACGCCAGTTCGTTGCGTGATATTAAAGTCATTGAGCCGCTTACCACAGCTCATTGTTTGTTTGTTTTGTAGCTCGGTCTGGGGTCTGTGTTTATGGTGTCCAGTAAATGGTACCAGCAGTAAAGAGCTTACAGAACTAGCGTAGTGATCTTACGCAGGTGTTGCAGCAACGTAAGTAACGCTGACCTTTTTTTCCTTTTAGATAAAATGTATAATTGTTAGTGCTGATTGTCTCCTGTTTTGTTAATATGTATGAATAGAAGCAACAATAGAGAGTGTGCACAGCTTTCAGTCATCCACATCGTTTAATTAAATTGCTATGGGGCATACGACTTTGATGCAAAGAAAAATGTAAGTTTTATCCAGCTTTTTGCCTAAATTTTCTAATCAGTTATTTTAATTTGTTATAGCATCATAAACCATCTTTACTTGTGATTTATAGGAGGATTGCCCACGTTGGTCACTAGCCACTGTTTTTCCTGAGCTTAATCATTGTTTTATTTTTTATTTTTGTGTATGCATGTGTGCGTCCTGAGGAGCGGCTACTACCAGTGATGACTTGGATCTAGTTGGGCTTAAGCCATTCTAACATTCGGCCTATGGGCATTGTGCAATATTCCACTTGGAAACAGTATCCATTTTGTAATGTAATGTTCACTAGTGAAGTGTGAAATGCTGTGTTGTGTGTGTCTGTATGGTAGTATTGGTTTGGAGTATTTCTTGCAGTGTTTGAGTGTTTTGTGAGCAGTACTTATTTAGTAGACTTTATGCACTGTAGATTTGATATTGTTAGACTTTATATCTTGTATCCATGCACTATGATGCTTTAACTCACTGTGATCTATTTATTGTAAAGTTGCTTACTGTTACCTGGAGGGAATATTTGTCTATTTTTACTGCCAATTATTATATTGATTGTTTAATAAATTTATAATTGAGTACATCAGTCCCATGTCCTTTCCTTCATTGGATACCACCTGCCTCAATATCTAAGAAGGGAGCGTGGGTTTTTGGGGTTTCTAGTCTACCTGTACAAATTTCGGTGTGAGCGCCCCCTAGGGGTTACATATATAAAGTTAGTATTCCTCCAGGAGGCGCTCGACATAATAAATGTAATAAAACATGCATGGGCTGTGTCCGAAATCACCCCTAGACCCTTAAATAGGCCATCATTTGAGGGAACAGCCATTTGTAGTGGTGTCCGACACCATAGCGGACGTTATTGAGAGCACTCATTCAATCCCACAATGCACTGCAATAACGAGTGTACGGCTGCGTCCGAAAGCTGATAAATGCTGCCGGACTCATTCCAAGGTCGGAAGACATCAAGGCACGTCCGAATGCAATGTTAGCTCACTTGATGTATCCTTCTCTGCCTTTAATATCCCACAATCCTGTGCTTTCCATTCTGTGACAGTTGAGCTAGAAAAATAAAGATGGCGTCTGATAGTTGCGGCTGGTCGTCAGGTTGTGTGTAAATGTACATTTTTGATCAACAATTTCTACTTATGATGTCATTTCTAGTGAGAAATTACTGTTGTAGTCATTAAATATTCTCTCAGTTTTCACTAAAGCTCGCTCTATTCTGTTGTAGATCATTAAACTGTTACACTGCCTCAGAAGAGTGTCTGAAATCAGTTTTGAGACGTACCTTCGTGCCTTCAGAGTCATTGCCTGCAGCCGGCCCCCTATCTTCACACAGATCTTCAACAGATCACTAGAGCTGTATGAAGTTTCTTCCTGCTTCAAACGCTCCACCATCATCCCCGTCCCAAAGAAACCCAAAATCACTGGACTGAATGACTACTGACCTGTTGCCTTAACATCTGTGGTCATGAAGTCATTTGAAAGACTGGTGCTGGCCCACCTGGAGGACCTCACTGGACCCTTGCTGGACAGTTTGCTTATCGAGCAATCAGGTCTGTGGATGATGCAGTCAACTTGGGAATGCATTATATCCTACAACATCTGGATAAACCAGGGACTTATGTGAGGATCCTGTATGTGGACTTCAGCTCGGCCTTCAACACCATCATACCAAACATCCTCCTGTCCAAATGAACCCAGCTCCCTGTGCCCGCCTCCATCTGTCAGTGGATCACCAGCTCCCTGTGCCCGCCTCCATCTGTCAGTGGATCACCAGTTCCCTGTGCCCGCCTCCATCTGTCAGTGGATCACCAGCTCCCTGTGCTCGCCTCCATCTGTCAGTGGATCACCAGCTCCCTGTGCCCGCCTCCATCTGTCAGTGGATCACCAGCTCCCTGTGCCCGCCTCCATCTGTCAGTGGATCACCAGCTTCCTGTGCCCGCCTCCATCTGTCAGTGGATCACCAGCTTCCTGTGCCCGCCTCCATCTGTCAGTGGATCACCAGCTCCCTGTGCTCGCCTCCATCTGTCAGTGGATCACCAGCTCCCTGTGCCCGCCTCCATCTGTCAGTGGATCACCAGCTTCCTGTGCCCGCCTCCATCTGTCAGTGGATCACCAGCTTCCTGTGCCCGCCTCCATCTGTCAGTGGATCACCAGCTCCCTGTGCTCGCCTCCATCTGTCAGTGGATCACCAGCTCCCTGTGCTCGCCTCCATCTGTCAGTGGATCACCAGCTCCCTGTGCCCGCCTCCATCTGTCAGTGGATCACCAGCTTCCTGTGCCCGCCTCCATCTGTCAGTGGATCACCAGCTCCCTGTGCTCGCCTCCATCTGTCAGTGGATCACCAGCTCCCTGTGCCCGCCTCCATCTGTCAGTGGATCACCAGCTCCCTGTGCCCGCCTCCATCTGTCAGTGGATCACCAGCTTCCTGTGCCCGCCTCCATCTGTCAGTGGATCACCAGCTCCCTGTGCTCGCCTCCATCTGTCAGTGGATCACCAGCTCCCTGTGCTCGCCTCCATCTGTCAGTGGATCACCAGCTCCCTGTGCCCGCCTCCATCTGTCAGTGGATCACCAGCTCCCTGTGCCCGCCTCCATCTGTCAGTGGATCACCAGCTCCCTGTGCCCGCCTCCATCTGTCAGTGGATCACCAGCTTCCTGTGCCCGCCTCCATCTGTCAGTGGATCATCAGCTCCCTGTGCCCGCCTCCATCTGTCAGTGGATCACCAGCTCCCTGTGCTCGCCTCCATCTGTCAGTGGATCACCAGCTCCCTGTGCCCGCCTCCATCTGTCAGTGGATCATCAGCTCCCTGTGCCCGCCTCCATCTGTCAGTGGATCACCAGCTCCCTGTGCTCGCCTCCATCTGTCAGTGGATCACCAGCTCCCTGTGCCCGCCTCCATCTGTCAGTGGATCACCAGCTCCCTGTGCCCGCCTCCATCTGTCAGTGGATCACCAGCTTCCTGACCGACCGGCAAAATCCTACAGCTCTGGCGCCCCCAGGGGTGCGTTCTCTCCACTGCAGAAAATATTTATCAGTGCAGTCTCAACATGACTGTTTATTTTCTCTGAACACTTCAACATGTGGTAGCGAGGAGTACTTGGTCAATGGAGGCCGATTCAAGATGGCGGCGAGACCAGACGCGATTTGAATAGACCTGTAACGACTGTTGAAGATTGCTGCTCAAATTAACATTTAGAATTTAATTTTGCTGCTAAAAGTTTTTTTTCACTGATTGCTCGACTGCAGTGTTATTGAATTTCATAGTTTTTTTCTGCCGGTTTTCGGAAAAATAGCGTCTTATTATTCAAGCTAGTCATTGCTAACTCTGCAGCTAGCATAACAGCGCAATGGAAGTGGTGACAAATAAGGAAAAACGAACTGCCCGAGAAACACACTCTTATGCATGCCAGGCCAGTGTTTTTGAGGAGTGTGTCTCATCTCCTAACACGCCTACAAAACCTCAAATGAAAAAGGCAAGAGGCAACGAAGAACAGCCATCGCTTCTGGAACTTCAGGATACCATCATCTCTGCCGTCATCGACAAGATAAACGAACGGGCGGATCAGACAGACAAGGCGGTACACTACAATACAGTCCAGATAGATGGTCTGAAAAAGTCTTTGGACTTTTGTCATAAAGAAGTGGCAGATCTGAAAAAACAGAATAGCATCTTAAAAGCTTCATGCGAGACACTCCAGAGAAAAGTCAGTGAAATGGAAACTAAAGTAAATGAGAGTGATCGGTACAGCCGACGACAGAACCTACGTTTGCACGGGATCCCAGAGAGAGAGGATGACAACTTGAAGTTTCGTGTGCAAGAGGTCTGCCGTGCGGTGCTGTCGGCTAGTGAGGTTGGAGCAGTGATGGAGGCAATCGACGTTGTCCACAGAATTGGGAGACGCAAAGATGGCAATTCCAATCAGCAACCAGTGATCATCCGGTTTGTGTCGAGAACAGCGAGAGACTTAATCTGGAGGGCATCTAAGAAGAGTGAGTTCCTGAGCAGCAAGAAGCTTCGTTTCAAAGAAGACCTGACCGCTGAAGACAGAGCCATTCGCGGCCGGCTCTGGCCAACTGTAGAAGCGGCAAGAAAGAGAGGAGAGAAGGCTTATTTCGTGGGGATCAGAGCATTTGTGAATGGAAACGAAATTATAGACACCTGAAAAAGAAAGATCCTGTATGCTCTGTTGAAGTGCAACCATATCTTAAGGTAACCCCCCATGTGTAATAAGGGGCATTGAGGCAGCTAATGATTACATTAGAGCAGTTATCTCTGCAGTTTTTGCAAAGAAGTTCATACAGTTAACGTTATTTGTTCTGAGTTTTTATGTCTGTATCTGTTCTATCTGTAAATGCCAGAGGTGCTAGAGACCAATTGAAAAGGAAATGTTTATTCAAAACAAAGGTGCTGATTTTTATTTTATACAGGAGACTCATGCTACTAAATCGGATATTTCTTTTTGGGAGAGTCAATGGGGGAAAAATATATGGTTTTCATTTGGGAGTAACCGGTCAGCAGGGGTCGCTATTTTACAGGGAAACTTTAAAGGGCACATTATTAAACATTTAGCAGATTCAAATGGGAGATGGGTAATACTGGTTGTTGATGTAGATCATTCCCAATTCATTATTATAAACATCTATGCGTGTAACAACAAAAAAGACAACAAGCTATTATTTACAACAATAGAAAATAAAATTAACCAGCTGATTACAACTTTTCCTACTGCCAAGATTATATGGAGAGGTGATTTTAAAACAGTTATGGATTGAAATCTGGATAGATGGCCTCCAAGAAACAGTTCTTCAGATGAGTTGGAGAATGTATGTCAAAGGATGAGTCTTGTTGATATCTGGAGACACAAAAATCCCAACAACAGCATATATACTTGGAGTAATAAAGATAGGTCACAGCAGTCCCGTATAGATTTCTGGTTGATCTCTTCGGAGATCGATGACAAGATGGTTTCAGTTCATATAGAACCTACTGTTCTCACAGATCACCAAGCCATTTATATAAAGATAGATTTAATAATACTTAGTTACAGACCAAACAGAGATTATTGGAAATTAAACCAAATGCTATTACAAAATAAACAATTTAAGGATGATGCCGCCGTGATAATTGGAAAATATTGGAGAAAAGCTAGTCTTGATGACAACTTTGGAAGCTGCTGGGAGCTGATGAAATTTGAAGTTCGTAAGTTAGCTATAATACTAGGGAAGAAAATAGCCAAAGACAAGAGAGAGGAAGAATCCAGAGTTATCACTAGAATAATCAGAGCTATCAGAGAAAGTTAATTTAACTGGATGTGAATTTACAGAACTAACTTCTTTACAACTTAAATTGGACAAGATGTATGAAGACAAAGCTAAAGGGGCTTTTGTCAGATCTAGGAGGAAATGGCTTGAAAAAGGGGGAAAATTCACTAAATATTTCTTTAATCTAGAAAAAAAGAAACTTTGAAGTATCATCCCTAAGTAAATTCAATGAAAAAATCAATGATGTTGTCTGTGATGATAAGATCCAGATATCAAAATACGTTGCTGATTTTTATCAAAGATTGTACTCTACTGATGTCGAAAATGCAAAAAATATGGATCTCTTCCTAAAAAGTAAACAAAATTATATTGATGTCATTGACGATGGCTTTAAATTGGTTTGTGACAGAGAGATTTGTTTATCAGAAGTGCAAAAATGTATTGCCTCTCTAAAAGAAAATAAATCGCCAGGGAATGATGGGCTAATAAGTGAATTTTACAAGGTTTTTGACCAATTGTTAGCTCCTTTTTTAGTTAAAGTTTATATAGAAGCCATTAAGAAAGGGGAACTCCCACCAACTATGCGACAAGGACTTATTAAACTGATACCCAAACCAAACAAAGATAAATTAAGTATTGAAAATTGGAGACCAATTAGTTTATTGAATAGTGATGCTAAAATATTTGCACTAATTTTTGCTAAACGATTAAAATCAGGGTTAGATGATATAATTGATGAAGAACAATCAGGCTTTATGCCAGGCCGGAATATAGGTAATAATATACGTTTGATTTTGGATATGATTGATTACAATGAATACATAGTAGATGATAGTTTTGTCCTATTTGTCGATTTTTATAAAGCATTTGACACAGTTAGTCATTATGTTAAAAGCGATCAAATGCTTTGGTTTTGGAGAACAGTTTTTAAAGGCTATTCAAACTCTATACAGAGGATGTAACAGCTCAGTTAAACTTGCTCATGGCACAACTCCTAGATTTGAGGTCGGTCGTGGAATACCACAAGGATGTCCCCTTAGCCCTTTTCTTTTTCTTCTTGTTACACAAATCATGGCCAGACATATTAAAAATGCCCAGTTCCAAGGTATATTGACATTAGGTACAGAATTTAAATTTCACAGTTAGCGGATGACACGGCATTATTTGTCCGTAATAAGCACGAGGTTATCAAAGCAATTGATTCTATCACAAAATTCTCCGAAGTCTCGGGTTTAAGAATGAATCTAAATAAATCTGCCTTGTTGTCACTAAAGGAATGTGACTTATCAGACATAAGTGGTATTCCTGTTAAAAATACAATAACATACTTGGGGGTTATCATTGATAAAAATGAAAAAAGGCGTTGTAATCTCAATTTTGACCCCATAGTAGAGAAAATAAGGAAAAGATTGAATATATGGTTGATGAGGGACTTGTCACTGAATGGCAGAGTTTTATTGTCTAAGGCAGAAGGGATATCACGTGCCGTCTATCTATCTTTATCCATGGGAATGCCAGCTAGTGTATATAAAAAACTTGATAAGATCTTATTTAATTTCATTTGGAGGAATAGATCCCATTATTTACGTAAAGATATTTTATGTAATTTAAGGAAAGATGGTGGTCTTGAAGTGTTGACTTTTGAAACCTTAAGAAATTCCTTTTTGGTGAGATGGTTAAGTCATTTAATTAAGGAAGCAGAGAGCATTTGGAACACCTTTCCCAAACTGATTTTTGATTCACTGGGAGGATTAAACTTCTTGTTGAAATGTGATTTTAAAATTGAGAAGTTACCTGTGAAGTTGGCCAACTTTCACAAGCATGCCCTGTTAGCCTGGAAAATGGTCTACAAACACAATTTTTCTCCCATGAACTGTTATATTTGGAACAACAGGAATATTCAATATAAAAATAAATCTATATATTACCAAAGATGGGTTGATAACAACATTCTATTAGTTGAACAACTCATGAACACAGAAGGTCAGTTACTAACATACGACGAGTTTCTTTCAAAAGCAAAATTCCCTGTCTCCCCTAACAGACTGATCTCATGAAATGGCGTATGACACGCCAATTCGTATTTCCATTTTTGGCGTGTTATCAACACGCATAATCGATTTTCAGCGTGTTTATCAACGCCGGTGACTTAACGTTACATTACTGTATAAATATATATGACCTACCCGACCTACCAGAATCACTCTGACGTTTAACGGAAGATGACGGTTCGTTTCGGCGTGGACATACACGCGGATAGCTCAAAATGCGTATAAATAACACGCCACTTGACTTGAAAGTGGCGTGTATGTTTACGCAAAGTCATGATGTCATGTTGCCCCTAAGGAGTATGCTATCGTTTTTGATGCTGTGCCAAAAAATATCATTCAGAGTTTAAAATATAACTCAACTGGTGTAAGTGGCAATTATTTGACTACACAAGAAATTGTCCTTGGCGACATTGACATCACTACCAAAAAATGCCCAAACAAATACATTAGGAATCTAATGCACACTAAAACACTTCCTGCAGCGAGATCCTTTTGGGCTTCTCAGTTTGAAGGAATCAAATGGGAAAGAATGTGGTTAATTGGGGACAAGTTCCTCTTAAATAATCAAATAAAGGAGGTGTCTTATAAAACTGTACATAGAATATACCCAGCAAAGAAAACTTTAGAGAGATTTAAAATTGACATTGAATATTCCTGTACCTTTTGTGGTAATTATGATGAAACAATTTGTCATCTGTTTTATGATTGTACATACAGTAAGATATTTTGGAGAGATGTTGAAAACTATATAAGACGTAAAACTGGACAAACTTTAACATTGAGGGGAAAAGATGTGTTTATTTACTTTGAAGATGGTGGAATAGATAAGGATTTTTCTTTTTTTGTCCAATTGTTTTTAGTCTTAGGAAAATTCCATATTCATAAGAAGAAATGGGCAGAGTCCAAACCAAATTTTGAACACCTTTTAGCAGAGCTAAAACAATATCACACCACTGTAAGAGGTCTTAAAAATAGAAAGGCTATTAAGACTGATCTTGTACTCTCTAAATATGTTTAATTTGCATTCTTTTATGTAATTTGGTCTCGTTTTATTTTTATTTTTATTTTATTTTGTGGTTATTGTTTGACTTGTATGCCTGTTTTAGTAGTGTATTTTGTGTATCAACCCTGGCATAAACAGATGTTGTTGTATTGTATTGTTAATACTGAATACAAAATATATATATATAAAAAAAGTATAAAAAAAATTAAAAAAAACTTCAACGTGGTTTTATTCTTCATTACTCGTTTCACAGTATTCATCACATAATACTGAACACAGCGCCATCTAGTGGCTTTCTTGAGTAACAGACACAATCACTGGATCTCATTACAGATTCTGAGTTAATAACTCCTGATAACATGTGAGTTCAGGGTGAGCCACTAGATGGAGGTGTTGCTCCTCAGACGAGACCACAGAGACAAATCACACTAGAGATTTAAAGACTTTATCGTTCCCTGATGGAGCAAATGGATATCAGTGAGACCCGAGTATTTTGGAGAGAACTCAGTAATTACTTACAAAGAAAAACTATAATTCTTGTTAACTTTGAAGAAGTTGATGTTATACTAAAATGTTTTTCATTTGATGGTAATAAAAATCTTTTGTTTATATTTGAATTAATTATTATGATTGCCTGTTACTATATTCATAAAGTCAAATGGAATGAAAAAGCCACATTTTGAATAATTTAAAATTGATATTAAAATATATTTAGAAACAATATCCAATTGTAAAAACCTAAAAGCAAGGAAAACTACACAGAATTTTAATAGGTTCAAGTTTTTTCTGTAAAATGCCTTTCTTTCTCTTTTTTTCTTCCTTTTCCCCCTTGTTTACTCCTGACATGTATGGTTATATGTACTCCTGTATGTACATTATGTTTTGTTGTTGTTAAAATGCATAAAATATTTTAAAAACAAGTACCGTGAGATCCTTGACGTAATAATAAACAACAACAAAATATATGTGATTCTGCATGTGATCTGTAACACAAACTTAACACGGTATTGTATATTTTTCTTGCAGTAAATCTGAAACTAAAACATGTAACAGAGTTAGTTTTATGAGTTAATACAATATAAAAACTTTTTGAAATAATATTTTAGCTGTATATTTTGTTTATACCGGAATATATTGAAATAAAAACAAACTAATTGGTAATATTAAAAATAAATAAATAAATAATGTTTTGACAGATAGGCTATAAGAAGCACCTGTGAAAAAAGTAGAAATAAAGCTGTATATGGTACACTGCTGAAATATTTAAAATATACATAAAGTTTGTATTCCTCAGAATAAATCATGAGAGACTCTTGAACCTCAGAGTGAGAAACTTTATTGATAAAGGCAAGAAAATACATATGACAAATATACAGCAGTAGTAAAGTGAGATCTGTGTGTCTCTATAATTATTTTTGTATCTGAGAGAAGTTATAAACAATAAAGTGAAATTTAAACAATAAAGTGACACTGTTAAAATCTGACACTGAAAGAGAGCACAAACTCAAATAATCATCAGTATTTATTATGAAAAAAACACTAGAAGAACAAAAACACACTTGAAGAACCTTTAAAGTTCAGCGTTCTGCTTTAGATTTCAATACTTCCTGAAAAAGATGAACATAAAAAGCCATAAATTAATAAATCTCACAGATATTTATACATGCAAAATCAGTTTGTGAGAAATGACATCATCAATCATGTACCTGATGTGTGAATATGTGCTTGATCTCGTTCAGCTCTTCTGGATCTGATGTCATAAACCACAAGAATGACAGTAGCCACGCCCACCAGAGCAGAGAGGACCAATCGGATCACAGCTTCAGTAGGACCACAACAGTGGACAGAGTCTGAGGAATAAACACATCAAACTGAGATCAGATCAGTCAATAAACACTAATATCAGCGCTGACATCAACTAATATTTCTGAATACACAGAAATATGATCAAATCTAATCAACAATTTTATATTCGGTTCCAGTTTTTATACGGTCTGTCATCTCAAACTGTAAAGTGATTAAACAATTCAACATGTAAATAGTAGATAAGAATATTTGAAGGAGAAGAAAAATAATCTCTACTCACCATAGACAGAAACTCTGAATACTTTTGATGAGAATCTTCTTCCTGAAATCATCAGTAGTTTATAATCTCCATCATGTTCAGTTGTGGTGTTTGTGATGGTCAGAGATCCAGTTTGATTGTCCAGCTTCAGTCTGTCTCTGAATCTCCCATCAAGAACATCATCATATACAGTGATTCTGTCGAACCGTTTATTGATTTCAGCTATTAAAGTGTTTTCATCTCCAAACCTCCACTGAATCACATCATCATCCATCATTTCAGTAAGATCAGAGTTTAGAGAGACTGAATCTCCCTCCTTCACTGACACTGACTTCACTTCATCTGTCAAACACACAGAGAACAAACAGAAACAGGGTTTGCAAAGATTAATACTGTTAAATCACTTTATAGTGGTTTATTAAATTTGAACAGTTTAAAATGTACATTAAAAATAAACAATATAAAATAAAATAAACAAAATCGTGTATGAATTAATTGAAATTTTTTCATTAAAAAATAGGTGTAAACTTTTTTGAACTCACCAAAGACAAAGAGCCCGAATATCTTTCTCTCCCTGTTGATCCGTAGATTATAAATTCCAGTATGATCAGTTGTGGTGTTTGTGATGGTCAGAGATCCAGTTTGATTGTCCAGCTTCAGTCTGTCTCTGAATCTCCCATCAAGAACATCATCATATACAGTGATTCTGTCGAACTCTTTATCGATTTCAGCTATTAAAGGTCCATATTCAAAAGTCCACTCAATCAGATCGTCATCCTTCATTTCAGTAAGACGAGACTTTAGAGAGACTGAATCTCCCTCCATCACTGACTCCAGGACTGAAACACCACACACACACACGCACACACACACACACGCACACGCACACACACACACACACGCACACGCACACGCACACGCACACACACACACACACACACACACACACACACACACACACACACACACATACACACACACACACACACACACACACACACACAGGGTTCGTCACAGATTAAGACGGTCACTTGATGGTTTATAAGAGTAAATAGTTTGAAATTTAAATTTGAAATGAATATCATCATTAAAACCAAAAGTAAAATGGATATTGAATTATTAATTGTATCTTTGTGCTGATTAAAATATAAAACAAGTGAAACTGATATTTAACTCACCAAGGACAATGAGCCTGAACCTCTTGATCTCACTGTTGATCTGTAGTTGATAATCTCCTTCATGTTCAGTTCTGGTGTTTGTGATGGTCAGAGATCCAGTTTGTTTGTCCAGCTTCAGTCTGTCTCTGAATCTCCCATCAAGAACATCATCATATACAGTGATTCTGTTGGGCCGTTTATTGATTTCAGCTATTAAAGTGTCTTCATCTCCAAACCTCCACTGAATCACATCATCATCCTTCATTTCAGTAAGAGGAGAGTTTAGAGAGACTGAATCTCCCTCCATCACTGACACTGACTCACCAAACACTCCTGAAGAACAGAGTTTTTCACAGATTAAAGCTTTAAAATCACTTGATGTTGGTTTGATGAAGCTTCACTAAAATACTTTTATTCATTTAAATGTGAAATTAATAATATTCTGCAGCAGTTCAAAGACAAAAGATGAAGAATGAAGAGATAAATAGATTTATATATGGAACAATGACTTAAAAAAGACACTTTTACTGTAATGTTTAATGTCACACTAAAACTAATGCTGTTGAGTATCTGAGCTTCATATTTATATTATTTTATTTAATCAATCCATAATAACTGAGTTTTGAATTCCAACTTGATCTGACAGTAAAATCACAGTTCAATTATTTCTATATGAGAATAACAGTGAATGTTGATCCTCTCTGACTAATTTAACCAGTAATTTATCACATCAGAACAGAAACAACTGAAGTCATAAAAACACATTTAAACTCACCATCCAGACGCCAGAAACACAAGCAGAGCAAAACAGGGAGAAACATCTTCATCAGCTTCAGTCCACAAATATGAAAAGACAAACTCTTCAAAACTGGTTCAATAATAAAATGACAGATGTGCTGATGTGAAGCTGCTCTGTAGTAAAGTGAAGTGAAACTCTACAATCAGTTAAAATATCTGTCTATTTATTCAGTGTTAATGCATGTGACCATCTAGCTCTATCTTAGCTGATTAATTCACACTCTGAACATTGTCAGTTTGTCACTTTGAGCTCCAGTAGGCCTCAACTTCCTGTAAGTCACTGGTGACACTTTCAACAGAAATAAACTGACCAATAATGTGTTAAAAACATCTTAAAGCAACAGTTTGATCTTGTCATGAGATCCTGTGAGTGTTTGGCTCTGCTCTCTCCTGTAACTCTCTTCAGGACGTTTGTTGTTCATTTCTGATCAAATGTCTCGATTGTTTCTCCTCTCAGACTGATTTCAGAGTTTCTCTAATGGTTTTATGGAGCAGGAACAGATCGCCTGCTATAACTGTGTGTATGAAAGTGTTCTCTCTGATATCTTCATATGATTAATATTCAAATAAATATGCTCAATTAATACAAACACACAGGATGTTGAATATCTGTGTCAGGAACAGGAAATACTGCTGTAATCATATCAAATGTTTATATAGAATAGAATAGAATAGAATAGAATAGAAGATATGAGAGATGAACATCAAACATCTTAATGTTGAGATTTAAACAACCTTCGATCTCACACTGAGGTCATACAGCACTGATGGAGCGGATCCTGTTCAGCTCTTCTGGATCTGATGTAATAAACCAGAATGATGACAGTAGCCACGCCCACCAGAGCAGAGAGGACCAATCGCATCACAGCTTCAGTAGGACTACAACAGTGGACAGAGTCTGAGGAATAAACACATCAAACTGAGATCAGATCAGTCAATAAACAGTTTGTAAAGTCATTCTGTGAGTGTTTAGTGTGATTTTAGATATATATTTTTAAAAGTTACACTTCCTGAGAGGCCAACATCTGAATAGTTAATGAAAATAAATAATCTCAGATTTCTCAATAATTTCTCAGATTTCTCAATATTCTCAATAATTTTAAGATATCAAATACTTTTATTCATTTAACGGAAGTGAATAATATTCTGCAGCAGTAAACACAAACAAAAGATGATAAATGAAAAGATAAATAGATTAAAAAAAATTTATATGGACCAATAACTAAGCAAAAAATAGACAGACTTTTACTTCACATAAGAGTAATGTCACACTCAAACTAATGCTGTTGGGTATTTGAGCTTCATATTTATTTTATTTTATATTATTTTATTTAATAATCTCTAATAACTGAGTTTAGAGCTGAACTCAAACTTGATCTTTCAGTAAAATCACAGTTAAATAATTTCTATATGAGACTAACTGTGAATGTTAATCTTTGACTAATTTCACCAGTTATAAAATGCCACAATGACTGTGGGAAACGGGAAGACTCCTCTAGTGGTCATCAAGAGCACTTCATTATTTAATGTGACTTTTTTATTTTTGAAAATAATTTATAGGAAAAATGACTCATGACTCATTGATTACTCTGTGAGGAAACAAACAAATATACAGAATTTCTTGTATTTTATAAACATTAATTTATTTAATCTAGCCATGACAGAAATTTTATAAAAAAATAAAACTTTTTTTTGTATAGTCTACTGTAATTTATTGTTTATATGAAAAATTGTACAGCACACCCCAAATGTAACTGATTTTGAGTGTTTTGATAAATAAATAAATAAATAAATAAATAAATAAATAAATAAATAAATAAATAAATAAATAAATACATCTGGGGGAAAAGGTCAGACGAGGTAGTCCTTGAATATTCCTGATGGACCCCAACACCAAAAAGATGCACATTAACAATATTTCATACATTTTAATTATTTTCTAAAATATAAAATGCTTAACCAGCAGTATTCAACGCAATTTGTCATGTAAAAAAAGGTAAACGTACTATATCAATAAAACGTCAGTCTCATTACAGTTGGGCAGATGTGTAGGTGTCCGGTGATTTCGCCTGACTGAAACTCTCTCCACCGCGGCGCCTGACAGCTCGAGCGATCGCCGTCAATCATTCATTCAGTCTTTTTCTCCGTTTCTCTCTATCGGAATCTCCCGAACCGGCTCCAGCATGTTCGAGGAGGCCAGCGAGGTGTTGGAGAACATGCTGAAGTGGTCGTTCCCGCTGAGTTTGGTGCTGTTTCTGGTGCTGGTGTGTCCGCTGCGCGCGGAAGCGGCGCATGAGTTCAGTGTGTACCGCATGCAGCAGTACGACCTGCAGGGACAAACCTACGGTAATAAACCGACACAACACGCTTTATATGGCCATATAATGCTTTATTAACACCTCTCGCTTTGTATTTGGGACATGTGGTGGCGTAGTGGTTTATTAACCAACGTCTGCTGGGGTTTAAACCTACAACCTTTCAGTTAACAACTACACCCCAGACTGGTACCATGGTATTACCTTGGTTGAAGTGTTTCTTGGTTCAAAACGTTCTTCAGGACTCGTAACTGAATGGTTGTCGGTTTGAATTAATCAATGGTTTAATAATGGACTTTCATATTTACATGTCGTACTATGTTAAATACCGCGGTATTTACCGCGTTACTCTCACATTGACGCATCACTATTATTTATGTACTATTATAGTTTTACGTTTTTAAATTTAGTTTTAGTATTTTAGTTTTAATAGTTTTGATATGTGCTTTTGTCCTTTTTACTACTTAATTTCAAATGTTTTTATTTCAGCTTCATTTCAGTTTGTTTTTATCTTTTGCTAGTTAGTAATTTTAGTGCATATTTCAGTTCAGTTAAATGTAGTTAATTTTTTAGTTAACAAATATAACCTTGCAAGATACTTCAAGAAATACCATGGTATTACCATAGTGACTCCCTCACAGCTGTTAATGTGTACAGATTTTTTTTTGTTTTTTTTTTTTTGTGCCATTTTAGTATTATTTAATACTATTATAGATTTTCTTATTTTTAAATAAGCAATAGCTTTAGTCTTAGTTGGCAGCTCTGTTTATCAAACGTCTCATCTTCATGAGAATTCATGAATCAAAACTGGTTTTACACGTGTTTATGGACTTCTCAGATATTTATTATATATATTTTAGTGGAGGAAGAGACACATTTGGTAACAATTTATTTTAAGGTGAAATAGTTACACGTTACTACATGTTCTTGCTATAGAAATAAGAGTAAATCTACATAATTACAAGTAACTGACCCTAAACCTAATCGTAACTTTATAAGTACATGTAGTTAATTAACATTACTCAGTATTATGATTGAAATGCAATATGACATAGGTAGGTTTTTTTTTCAATATGTGGCACATGCATTAATAATCCGAATTGGTTCGCAGGTTCCCGTAATGCCATTTTAAACACCGAGGCTCGTTCGGTGGAGGCCGAGGTGCTCAGCCGTCGATGCGTGATGATGCGGCTTGCCGATTTCTCTTTCGAGAAATACCAGAAAGCCCTCCGGCAGTCTGCGGGAGCCGTGGTCATCATACTCCCCCAGAACATGTCCACTATGCCCCAGGACATAGTGCAGGTAACGCTGTCAAACGACTAGGGCTGGGACAATATATCGATGCATCGTGAATCGAGAAATGATTCTAGATCGATTTTAAAATGTATCGCGATTCTCTCTCGAATCGATTCTGAGTTTAGTGTTTAACAGCGGATGGCACTGCGTGCTCTAGACACAGACGCAATCTGCTGGCTTCTAATGTCTTACACACACCACTTGAACCTTCTATAAAATAATCATTCATAAAGTTCGAAAAGGTTGAAGCGAATTACAAGGGTGTTTGCAGTGGGCTGTTTACATTAATCTCGTGTCATAAACGCATTCTGAGGTGCGAGTACATTCTTAGGGTATGTTTACACGACAACGATATGCTTAAAGGGGTCATATAATGCCATTTTTGAACAAGTTATTATGATTCTTTAGGGTCTTAATGAAAAGTTTGTAATACACTTTAATTAAAAATTCTCATTAGTATTGTAAGAAAACACAAATTTTACCTGGTCAAACACAGCTCTGTTTTCAGCATGCCGTTTAAGTGCATGTGTCTTTAAATGATAATGAGCTTTGCTCACCCCGCCCCTCTGTTCTGTGCGTACACCGTTTCTAACACAATAACCATAACGCGTTGTTCATTATAAACTTGGGATTATGAATTATATTGAGAACGTCGTACATAGAAAACATGCCGTAATGTACCCTGAGTGGAAACCTTAGCCGCATTCATCATGAAGCGTGCAAGCAATTTGCAAAGATTAATATAAAGGTTAATAAAACGTTACACTCACTTCTTCTTCTGGAGGTGCAGCAGGAACACGAATAGTTGGTACCGATCCTTTTTTCAGGAGCAGCTTCTTAGCAAAACCAGCTTTATACTGACCCTCGTTTGTAAAGCAGTCTCTGGTGTGTGAAATGATTCGCACAAACATGAAAGCATTGACGTTGATCGTGGGGAATATTCCCTTCGAAAACAAAACTCAGCCACTACGTCTTCAGCGGTTTGGATTTAGGAACATCAATATGATGCTGTGTTTGTTATTACACCCAAGAACAGGACACCACAATCTCTGACGCCATTCTGCTCATAGACAGTGCTCCAGAGTATCAACAATGGCGGACGAGCGAGGGCGGGTCTGTGTTGAAACGCTGCTGTCAATCAACAATCGTGGGAGGGGCGTCCGACTGTGTGATGTCACACGGTGAGACAGCTCGATTTGAGACAGGGGAAAACATATAAGAAGATTAAAAAAAGACCACTGGATGGATTTTTATCATTATATGATGGTTGTGTACAGGCACTGCCAACACACATTTCAGTACAATCAACTTGTAAAAGTGCATGTACCATTATATGACCCCTTTAAAGCGGAGAAGTTTTTCCTTTGAGTTTTCCGCGTACGGACGACACCATTGTCAAAACGATCCCCATTCACGCGGATCCTCGAAAACGACTGAAAACGCTGTATTTTTCTGCCGGGCCGTTAGATGGCGATGAAACAGAATAGACTGAACATGTAATATGCATGTGCATGACGTCAGCGTCTTCACAGATTCACGTTTTTGCCGTTTACACGGAGACCGTTTTCAAAAACTTGCACTTTGAAACCCGTTTTCAGAACTTTGCGTTTTCAGGCACACAAAACGCCGTTGTCATGCAAGCGAACGGCCAAAACGCATAAAAAGTGTTACGTTTTTGGTTGAAAACGGTGTCGTGTAAACAGCCCCTCAGACTCAGCTGAACGCACGAGCGCTCCTCTTCGTTAGCATTTGAGCGTGCTGTTTAAAAACTAGCATAGAGCGCCATCTGCTGTTAAAAACTAGCATAGAGCGCCATCTGCTGTTAAAAACTAGCATAGAGCGCCATCTGCTGTTAAAAACTTAGATTAGAATCGATTTGCGATGCATTCGGAAAAAATTGGAATCGATCCAGGAATCGTGATGCATCGATATATTGTCCCAGCCCTACTGAGGACCCGTTCAGAGGCGCATGTCGTGTGGGATGTGAGGCTGATTATGGGTCTGTTTTCGTCCCCTGCAGCAGTTCATGGAGCTGGAGCCGGAGCTGTTGGCCACCGAGACCATCGTGCCCGTGTACTTCGCCCTGGAGGACGAGGAGCTGCTGTCCATCTACACACAGACACAGATCTCCTCTTCCTCACAGGGGTCTTCATCAGCGGCTGAAGGTACCCGAAATATGCATTATGAATGTTCTGTACCATAAACTGTAGTTTATATGAAATGCTTTATTATACGAAATATTTTAATAATTAGATATATTATCTTATTAGATTAAAATGTCTTTTTTATACAATATTTTATATTAATATTAATATATATAAAATGTTAATTTATCATTTTTATTTGTTACATATCAGACAAATATATATTACAATACATGTTATTTTTATATAGTATTTTAATATTTCATATATATATATAGTTTATTTTTTTTAATTGTCTATAAATTATATAATATGTTAAAGCATAATTGTGTGTGTGTGTATATATATATAAATGATTTGTGATATTTTTAGACATATTATATGAATGACATAGATTGTTTATATTTTTTATAATATATATCATAAGGTGTATATATATTACATTTTATATATTATAATAAATTATTTATATAAAATATGTGGTATTAATGCATACATATACTTTATTTTATAATCATATTTTTATATTAATCATACCGTGTGTGTATGTTTATATAAGGGTTTTATAGTTAATGTGTTTGTTTTTGCCCAGTGCTGCTGCACACAGCGACTGCTAATGGTTTTCAGATGGTGACCAGTGGAGCTCAGAGCAAAGCTGTCAGTGATTGGGCCATTACCAGTCTAGAGGTGAGTGTAACTGATTCCAGAAAACACCAGTTTACCCATAATCCCAGTTACTCCCCCTGATGTCCCACCAAACCTGTATGACTTCCCTTGTTCTCGGAACCAAAATGATTGAGTTTTGAAGAACATTTCAAGCTGCTTTATCATCTAGTGGAAGTTGAAACCCATAATAAAAGTAGTTCTTCAATTTCTGGACTATGACAAAGTCTTCTAAAGCCAAATTTGTGTAAAAAATTCAAGCAATTATGTGGCAAAAAACATAATTTACCACTTTATTTACAAAATATGAATCTCCAACGCACGTCCACGACGCATGCGTGTTGTGTTGATGAAAGCGCTGGCGCTGTTGTGGGATCTTTGGAGGATGATATTTTGTAAATAAAAACTACAACTGTAAAATTTGACCTTGTGTTTCGCAGATGTCGACTTTTAAAGTGAGAAATGGCAGAAATGTCACTCAGTATGAACTTGAACTTGGACTTTATTGTCATTATACATATAGTACAAGGACATTCTGTCTGGTGAATGAATCTCAGTTAAAGAACTAAACAAAAACACCTAAAACACACAACAACAATAAGCAAAATGTGACCCTGGACCACAAAACCAGTCTTATGGGTAATTCTTTTTTATAATTATTTGATTTATACATCATCTGAAAGCTGAATAAATAAGCTTTCGTTAGAACATGAGGACAATATTTGGCCGAGATACAACTATTTGAAAATCTGGAATCTGAGGGTGCAAAAGAATCTAAATATTGAGAAAATCATCTTTAAAGTTGAAAGGTCATCCACTCACAAAAATAAATTTTTGAAACATTTAAGATAAGAAATTTACAAAAACTTCATGGATCACGATCTTTACTTAATATCCTAATGATTTTGGGCGTAAAAGAAAAATCAATAATTTTGACCCATAGAATGTATTGTTGGCTATTGCCACAGATATACCCGTGCGACATGTGACTGGTTTTGTGGTCCAGGGTCACATATGGCTTTGAGTCTTAACTAGTTGACTTTTTTACTCCCTCACAAATAGCAAAGCCTGATTCTCCAGCGTGATGTCCATCATATACTCTCTCTCTTATGTTCTCAGGGGCGTCTCTCAGGTGCGGGAGAGGATCTGCCCACTATCGTCCTGGTTGCTCACTATGACTCTTTCGGAGTTGCTCCGGTAAGGACCTCGTGTCGCTCTCTTTCACTCGATGAGGTATAGAGGGAATGCACTGACGTCACTTTCCTCAGCCGGACTGAGTGGCAGAAGAGCTGCTGGGTCACTGGATTTAACAGGGGAAACTGTGAACACGCCAGTAAAACAAGCGATTATCAGATTAAACTAAAGGTTGGACTCGATATAGTGTTTCTTACAACTTATCAAACATCCAGTGATCATGTATATTGACATGCAGCAGGAGTCATGTTTCCTGATACTTATATGAGCCTGATTTCGACTCCGGGGAAATACATAAAGCAAATTTTCCTGAGAATGCTTTATATAAATACAATATGAGTAGGTCTAATTCCGAGTGATCACTTCTATCAGTGTTATATATATCATCATATCGTCCAGCCTTAAAACTTCTATAGTTTTTTTGTCAGTGTTTATTTAAAAAGGTTTGGTAGGCCTAACAATAAATTATTCGTTTTCTGTAGAATCAGGATCAGAATTTTTGGCGTTATTTTTAGGGGTAAATGTGGATAGGAGCAGGCTTCACTCAATGTGTATTCTTGTCCACTTTAAGAGTGCTGGCCTAGATAATTCGAATACATAAAGTGGGAGAGAGGCCGCACTATGCGTAAATATATTTTTATTTGCACAGACGCTTCTTCCAGAAGGCACGCGCCGAAAAATAATGAAACGTTGTTAATGAAACGGCGCGGCACCGACCCGCACGCGCCTGCCTCACTGACTGCAACTGACAAAGCAGCTGAACTCCGTCTCTCGCTGTTGTTTTCACTGCTTTCTGGTGAGTTTAGTCTCTAAAATCACACAAATAATACACACAACTGTTCTTGACACTTCTCTTACTTGTAATTGACACGCTTCTGTTGAATATTTGCTTTATATAAATGGTTTAGTGTCTTCGGAAAAAGTCCGTTAGCATCTCAACCATTTTCAGAAGAGGTAACGTTATGCTAACTTCATAGCTTGAGCTTTTGATATGAACGTTTAGGCTTTTAATCACATCTTAATAGGTAGATGAGAGGTTTTGGTAGTTTTGTAAAAAAAATAAGTTAGTTTGGAAGTGAGCTAATTTATTTAACATAAACGTATGTATTTAACATAAACGTACTCGATGACGTCACTTACACGGAGTGTGAAAATTGGCTGAAACTAGCTCAATTTGTGTTAACAAATTGATAAAAAATAGCTCTGTGATTTCAGGAGCAACAAAATAATCCTTCTACAACAGAGGAAGCTCCACGACTTCAACATTTCTGAAGAAAGCTGCTGCCAGAGAAGTTGGAAACAGGTGAAGTAAGAAAGCTCATTAAATTACTTCATATCCATTTTCTCACAATATTTTGTCACCTACTGTATATCAACATGCATCTGTTATTTTCTTAGTTTTTAAATTCTCATATTTACATTTACATTTGTTTGTTTAATTTATTTTAAGAAAGTTTTGACATCCAAACTTAAGTGACACTGTATGAGCAATATGAATAAGTGAATAAGTAAAACTAAAACCATAGATGAAACATTTATGATTATTATCAGTGTTGAAAACAGTTGTGCTGCTTCATATTTTTGTGTTTTTCAGGGTTATTTGAATGAAAGAAAAAAAGCAGCATTTATTTGAAACCGAAATCTTTACTCTCTTCTGGTCAATTTAATGCATCCTTACTGAATAAAATATGTTTTTTTTTTTGTTTTTTTTACTCTATTGAACCCAAACTTTTGAACAGTAGTGTAAACTACTGTTTATATGTTGGGTCTATTTCACAATGAATCCTGGAGAGAGAGGAAAGAAAATGGATTAAACTGTTACATTGGTTTACACAAAAAGATTAATCAGCACAACTGTTTTCAACATTGATAATACTCAGAAATGTTTAGGACGTTTGCACTGTAAGAATGTATAGTCTTCAAATATTAAAATGCTGACTCATTAGGCCATGTTTTCTCATTAAAATCAGATGATTTCCTATTAATTCAATAAAATGTAAGGGAATAACTCTAGAATAACCTTCCTGATAATGTTTGGGGCCCAGAAACACTATCCTAATTTAAATCTAGATTAAAGACACATCTCTTTAGCCAAGCATTCAATTAACACATCTCATAATCTTGCACTATATATGATGAAATAGTAAAAAGTTCACATGACCATCTTTTGCCTGAAATAATATGAACAGCAGCAATGCTAATCTTTCTCCTGTTGTCTCCTTGTTTCTATCTCAGGATGCTCAGCATATTTGACTAGAGATTACAGCAGCTCCAGGTCGGATCCAGGCTCCAGCCTCACTTGGGAAGACTTCTAATGACATCAATACTCTTGAAGACAATGTGTTTAAACAATTTTCAGATGTTAAATGATATTTTAAAGTGTTTAAACTAATTTAAGTTTTTATGTCAGGTGGTACAACAACAATATTATGTATTTTAGTTGTACCACCTGACATGGAAAGTGTACCACCAACCTACCCATACTTGAAATTAGCAGTTTTTATCAGTATTTGAGAGAGCTCTACAAGCTTTTTCACTTTGCCAAAGAGATCAGTTAGGCTCCTCTGGACGATGCATTATCATGTTTACTGTTATTACCTTGTAAATTCATAATAACATTTGAGAATATTGTTTTACGGTGTGTACTTTACTCTTAACACCTTTTACCTATTTATTTATTATTCTCAGGTAAGGTAAAGAAAGTCAAATCTGACCTAAACCGTAAGCATTCAAAAGGTACTTACAATTTGGTCAGAAGACTCCTCTGTGGTATGTTCTCATTAAAAGTCTTCCAGCATCATAAATCTAAGTCTCAGAAGGCAGATTTTGTAATCAATTAAATTTCTTTTAATTGGTTACTTTTCTTTTTATAATAAACAAAAATATAAAAGGCGAATACAACTTAATCGTTTAAGTATAAAATACAATAGTCATGTTTTGAAACAAAGGTGTAGTAAGCTCTGGGCTTCTTCTCTTCTGCTTGGGGTTTCTTGTCCCCAGCTCTGGGCTTCTAGGCGTCGGGGGCTCTGGCGTATCAGTATCCCAAGAGGCAGTCAGTTCATCAGTCTTTTATACTCCTTGTTTTCAACAAGCGTTAGGTTGACACTCCTCCAAAGTTTCCCAGATCCTTCTCCATGCAGATGCAAGCGGTCCACCTCTTCATGTCCTTGAACTCCAGTAAACTCAACTACAATGGCTGAGTTCATTTAAAGTTCTAGGAGTCCTCTAGCGCACAAATAATCACACTTTTCTGCTCCTCTCAACATGGGTTAGCACAGTCACATATTCACACATAACCATTTACTGTACATCTATGCCAAAACAATATAAGCCATCTTTTACAAACAAATTAAATAACAACATTGAATGCAACGCATTATATCCAATACATTGGCTAAATATGTGTAACAAAAAGGCATCTATAATAAATAAGGAGGCAGGTAATTGCATTTTCTTGATATTATACAACAATAGCCTATATATATTGAAAGTAAACTTTGATAATCATAATTAATAAATCGCAATTACAATTCGAAGGGAATAATTGGCAATTATGATTTTTGTCATAATCGTGCAGCCCCAACTTAGGTGAAGAAACCTGTTTATTATTATTCATTTGATTTTGCAACTGTTCACTGAAATAGTTGGTTTCAATAAAACTACTTGTGACGTCATATTTGGCTTTGACTTTGAACATTTTCTCTCACTTTGCGGAAAAAATATCGGTATATATATCGTATATCGATATTCAGCCTAAATATATCGCGATATGACTTTTGGTCCATATCACCCAGCCCTAGTTGGTACTTCTACATTTGAAGGATTAATATGTGTTGATCCAAACTGGCATAATTCTGTAGAAAAATGGAAATAACTGAAGCCATAACAATACATTTAAAACACCATAAACAGAACTAAACTAATTTGAGAAACATTTTCTTCATCGGTTCACTGAAAAGCCCACGATAGTAACTCTTAATGTCTGAAACACTCAGATTGATCTGAAAGACTGAACTGAGATATTTATCTGGTTGTGTGTGTATCCTCCCTCAACCTCAGCTAGTTTCCGCTCACACATCCGTCTCCTTTAACATCACGGAAATCAACAAGCTTTTGCTGATCTTACATTTTCAAATGAATTCTGGCCCTGAATGAAAACTAATAGCAGAAGAGTGAAATATTGGATTAGATATCTGTATCTACTGGTGTGTTATTTAGTGCTGTGAGCTGTCAATCATATTTGACCTCTGACCTGTGACTCTTATTTGACTGTTGATAGATTCACTTTATTTCAGTGTAAATATGTTTTGTGTGGAGTGGAAGATTGTGAGCTTGAATTAAACCATGTGGGACCATGTGATATTTCAGTTTTTCTTTTTTAATAAATGTGCAAAAATGTCAACAATTCTGTGTTTTTCTGTCAATATGGGGTGCTGTGTGTACAATAATGAGAAAAAAAAAAAGACCTTAAATGATTTTAGCAAATGGCTGCAATATAACAAAGAGTGAAAAATGTAAGGGGGTCTGAATACTTTCCGTACCCACTGTAACGTGAATAACCGGCTTAGTCGGTCTCTATCAGCTGACATGAACCTAGTAAGGAGAGTGGAGGAGGCGAACGTAGCTTCTGAACGCTATGATGCATTTGGTGAGCATGTCACACTCAAAACTGACCCTGTCAAAATACTAAATGTAAATGACGTTTGCTAAAATTAAAAACAAAAAATGATCTTTGACCAAATGGCATGAAACTTTGTAAAGTTGTCAACAATTTCTAGATCTAATTTTTTTTTAAATAAAATAAAATGTATTAAAAATACAATTTGAATGATATTATTTTTTATTTATTTATTTTTTTGGTGTGTGGGGAGAAAAAGTCACACTTGTGCTGTTTGGGGTCTCAAGAGACGTATGAATTTTTTTTTTTTTTTTTTATGTAACAAATGTAATTTCACATTTGAGCAGTTTTGGGAGGAAATTTATATACATAAATTAAAATATATATTTTTTAAATAGGTTTTTATAAAATAAAAATAGAAACTTTTTATGTAAAATTCACTTTATAAAAGGCCCACATTTCTAAATTTCCTTCATGGGGATAACATGGATAATTTTACATAGTTTAGTGTAAGATTTTTGCCCATCTTTGTAAAATAGCCCGAGTGTAAACCACAAACGAACAGCACAGAAGGGTTAAAAGACTTGCCGCAGCCATATGCTGTGTTCCCACTCCAATGCTTTAAAGGGTGAAAGAGGAGTTGCAGAGGGCCGAGAACAATGGTGTCGTAGAGCGTGTGACACAACCGACCGAATAGTGTGTGCCAGAGCCATAGAGAGAGAGAGTTGCGACACTCCCATAGACCTCCGTTGTAAATAATGGCGGCGCTTTTAACCGCCTACTTCCGGGATATGAAGATCGGAATAGTTCCAAACACTGTCATTTGGGCGTTGGACACCATTCACTTACATTGCTGCGCGTCGAGTTGTTCCAGAGTTAAGTTGCCGAAATATCGACCTCTTTTGAATTGTCAACTGTCTATATTGTATCAGAGGCCCTTTGCGATGCTTATACTGGTCTTCATTTGTACATGCACAGCGTAATTATTTATATTTTATGTTGGTTGTTTCAACCAATTTTCAAGCACTGCCTGCTAGCTAACGTTAGTTAGCTAGCGCGACTTCGACAGCTAAGAGTTCGGTAATGAATCGCTACCACCTTTATAGCAACTTTTATTTAATTTAATTTTTTTGGATATACTAACTTTTCATTATGTTATTATTGTCTTGAGTCAAGCGGCTTGTGAGAACAATGCTGGACCTTTAGGATTGTTATGGCCATCACCAGTCCTGTCTGTTTCATGGATCACCTGCCCCTGGTTTTTGTTTTTCTTGTTCACACACACAAGCACACATTTTTGTTGTCTGTCATTGTTTAATAAAAAATATTTTATTTGAAAACCTTCATTTGTATCAGCCATGCTTAAATTCGTTTTTAATCTGTTATAGTTTTGATAATGTGTATGGCCTTAATCTTAAAATAATATTCTTAGTCTTAACATGATCATGTTTCACGTTGTGGTCCTGGGGGTGGCCACTTTCATCAGAAGAAGTGAGCTAGCTTCTAAGCGAATTCTGAACGGACCGCCACGGCAGACCTCTTGCGTGATCACGAAGGTAGGCTAATGGCTGAATCTAAATTTATAAGCAAAATCACGGGAATCAATAGCCTAATAAAGCAAAATCACGGGAATCAATAGCCTAATACAGCCCAGTTGTGCTAAAATAAATATCATGAGACGTCCATCATCAGATGAATGATATGGAAAAGTTAAGTTAGAGCCGCTAAAGCCAGTGCTACTACCCATGCGAACATGAACACTAAGCTTTTCCTTCCAAAAATATAGCCTAAAACTTATCTCCAAATGCAAAACTGACATTAACAAAATGCAATAATGCAATAACAGCTGAAAAAGTACTTGGGTGTGTGTTTTATTTTATATTTACCGTTCAATAATGCAATCGCTGCTGTCTGTCCCATAGAAGAACATGACAGCCAGCGTACGTTTTGGAACTATTGGGGCTTACATGAACCACGTGACAGCCATAGCGGCGACATCAAAGAGTGTCGCAACTCTCTCTCTCTATGGCTCTGGTGTGTGCCAATGGCACCCGTTCTGAAGAGGATCGGCAAAGCACGCGTCTGCATGGATCTTAAAGGAACACTCCACCGTTTTTTGAAATAGGGCTTATTCACCTTCTTTCCTACATTTAGATAGGTGGGCAAATGCATTTTTGTCTCAGTGCATGCGTTGTTTTAGTTTGACAGGGTCGGCGCTAGCTTAACTTAGCACAATGAATGGAATCCTTTGTTGCCAGCTAGCATGGCCTGAGTAAAAGTGATAAAATAAAATAAAAACCCACCTAATTACTTCTTGTGGCCTGCGTATTCACAACGAGTACAAATAGCAATGCAGATTAACACTAGGTGATTTCCTAGGCAGATATTGACTTGGGACTATATTAGGGGGAAGCACAGGCGAAGCACTGCTGCTTAGGTGAAGCACTGCTACTTGGGCGCAGAGATATCACGCAACACATGAAATGTGAATATGTGGTATAATATGTGAATGTGAATACAGGTATAATATGGGTCGATCTATACATGTATGAAGTGGGAGAGAGGCCGCACTATGCTTAAATATATTTTTATTTTTATTTACACAGACGCGCCGAAGCGCGTCTGTGCAACTAAAAATAAAAATAAAAATATATTTAAGCATAGTGCGGCCTCTCTCCCACTTCATGTATTATAATTATCTAGGCCAGCACTCTTAAAATTGACAAGTGTACACATTGAGTGAAGCCTGCTCCTATCCACATTTACTTTTCGATCTACACATGCGTCATGTTTAAAATAATCACTTACTCTGTGGACAGTTGTCCATTTGGTCCATTCGGCGTGGGGCTTTTTTTCCAGTTCACTTTATCACACCGGGGAAAAAAATAGAGTAAAAGTTACTGCAGGATGGATCAATGCCGTGAAATCCTCGGTAGCTGTGAGACAACTGCCGGCACGCTCATCTTGATCTGACGCGCTGAGCCTGGTCATCGATGGCAAAAAATGTCCCACTCTCTACAACTCAGACACTATTTCAGTCGGGATAGATTGGCATATTCCCCCACATTCACACCACCAGTTCGTGTTGGCTCTCATCCTCACGTCCTCAGGCTGTTGAGCGATCGCAATCTCCTCCTCCTGTCATTCTATTTCCAAAGCACCCAGCTCATCTTCTGAAAACTCAGGTATGGTTCTGGCTCTTGATTGTCTGAGAAGTCACCCTCTTCGTCTCTCACAAAATTAGCCATGTTCATTGCCATTCATGTACTGTAGGAAAAATAGCCAGCTACTATTCATGCCGGTATGTTGACATTTCATGTGTTGCGTGATATCTCTGCGCCCAAGTAGCAGTGCTTCGCCTAAGCAGCAGTGCTTCGCCTGTGCTTCCCCCTAATATAGTCCCAAGTCAATATCTGCCTAGGAAATCTCCTAGTGTTAATCTGCATTGCTATTTGTACTCGTTGTGAATACGCAGGCCACAAGAAGTAATTAGGTGTTTTTTTTTATTATTATTTTTTATCACTTTTACTCAGGCCATGCTAGCTGGCAACAAAGGATTCCATTCATTGTGCTAAGCTAAGCTAGCGCCGACCCTGTCAAACTAAAACAACGCATGCACTGAGACAAAAATGCATTTGCCCACCTATCTAAATGTAGGAAAGAAGGTGAATTGTCATGTCTTGTCATGTTGTCTTGTTCTTGTTCTTTCTCTCTTCTCTGTCTCCCTCTGCTGGGGTTTTGGAGTTACTGTTTCTTTCCCTTCTCCCTTCCTCCAGCTGTTCCTCATCTTCTCTAACTACCTCGTTTACTCTCTTCCCACCTGTTCCCTCTCCCCTCTGATTAGGTCCCTATTTCTCTGTCTGTTTCTGCTTCTTTCCTTGTCGGATTCTCACTTGAGTTTCTCATGCTAGAAGCAAGCTACAGTCCTGTTTGTCTCTGTCCTAGTCCTGTCCTGTTGGCATCCGCCTGGTGAACGCAATCTATTCTCTGCTAATCATCTATATCTTTGTATTCTGCCCAGTTCACCTGACGCTGTGAGAGATCTGGTAACCGCAGTCTTTTCTCGAGCCTTGTCTTCTCTGAGAGACCTGCAGCCTGTCGCCGCGAACACAGCCTTCTCTGTCTGCTGCCTAAAGACTCTTTTGAAGTTATCTGAAGTATTTTTTGCAGAAGTATTTTTGTTTCATTTTTATCGCCCTCTCTGCGGGTTGCCTGTTTTGCCATTATCTCTCAAGAAGAATTGTGTTCTACATTTTACCACCTTGTGTTCTTATTAAAGACTCTATTTTTGTTAATTCGCTTTTGGGTCCTCTCTTACCTGCATAACAGATAAGCCCTATTTAAAAAAACGGTAGAGTGTTCCTTTAAAAGACTGAACGAGGCAGTAAAACGAGAACATGTTGTGCTACCCACTGCTGATGAGATTATTGCTAAGCTTAGTGGAGCAAAGGTGTTCTCCTCCTCAGATCCCTCTCCACCCAGAGCGCTGCAGACTCGCCACCTTTACCACACCATTAGGGAGATATTGTTTCAGGAGGCTTCCCTTCGGGATCTCGAGCGCTCCAGAGATCTTCCAGAGGAAAATGCAGGAGACGCTTCAAGTGCTGGAGGACTGAAGGTCTTTATGAATGACATACTATGGGTCTGCCCGGGAACAACATGACTCTGGAACAAGTGCTGCAGAGAGTGGAGTCTACAGGGTTAAAACTGAACACGGAGACATGCACGTACAGACCTAATTCGGTTCTGGGTCACCTTATTAACGAGACAGGAGTGCAGACAGATCCAGATAAGATGGATGCCATCCGACAGCTGCCAACACCACAAAATCTGCAGGAACTGAAAAGGGTGCTTGGCATGGTGAATTATTTGTGGAGGTTCATCCCCAACCTCTCGACAGTAAACCAGCCACTGTATGAACTCCTCAGGCAGAAGAGTATGTGGATGTGGACACACACACACACACACACACACACACACACACAGCAGAAAGCTTTTGAAAACATCAGAGAGCTGCTCATGAAGGCACCAGTCCTCGTATATTACGATGTCGCTAGGACCACTGCTAGCATACTAGCATACGGCTCACTGATGCAGAAAGTCGATATGAGCAGATCGAGGAGTGTGTGGCCAGCTTGTGGAAATGTGAGAAGTTTGAAAAATACTGTGTGTCTTGGATGAGTTTAAGCTGGTGACGGATAAAAAGCCCCTGGTCCCTCTCATCAATAGCAGGAGCTTATAGAGAACGTCCCAGTATGATGTGCCAGGAAGAATTAAGGCATTTATGAAGGCAAAAGAGGGTCAAACCTGCTACTAACAAGGTTTACATAATAAAGTGTCCAGTGAGTGAATTCATAGTGTGTGTCTTACAGGTAAAGCTATTATTGTGCAAGAGTCTTATTTTGGACACTAGATGGCGCTCTAGTTAATAGTGGGATGTTGTTTTATTTGATGACTTTTAAGGTTCATGGTCAGTAAAACAACTGCAAATGAGAAAAATGTAAGTATTTTGATGAAAATGTTTTTATTTATTGAATTTTGATTGAATGGAATTTTCACTTTTTTTTCTGAATATGAGCATATTTATTACACTTAATTGTAACATAAACATTAATTTGTTAGCAATGTTGCTAGTTAGTTACCCCCCAAACTGAAACTAAAGAAAATATTAACAACAATCAATCATTTACATACCATAAATACCATGAATATTACAACAGTAAATCATGCATATGCTTTCTTAAAATGACTGTTAAACATTGACAGATAAAGACATGAAATGATCTTTAAAGGGTGTACAATCAAGATCAGCTTTAACTTTTGTATATCGAATCTTAACTGCTTGATTTATTTAATTTTTTTGGCAAAATTTAACTATTATTGGCCAGCTTCTTATATAAAGTTGGATTTATAAGCATGTCCAATTTTATTTGCACACATACAGTATACTCACGTAGAGCAAACATAGCAAATCTCAACTGCTCGATTGCTTGTATCGTCACAAAATATAAACTATATTATCGCCCAGCTCTAATCTGATAAATGTGACTATAAGGCATGAATATATTATAAACATTAACATCATGATTTTCTGTAAAGCTGCATTGAAACATTCTGTATTGTGAAAAGCGATAAGCAATAAATTTGACTTGAAATGACTATATGATATTGTATTTTATCACAAACTAAACGAGAGTCGTTTATCAGTTAGATTCAGTATTTAACAGTGAAGTCTGTTTTGTTAAAGCTAAAGCCAGACTGTGAGTCTTTACGCTTCAACAATCCCAAAACTCAAAACTAAAGAGCTGAGAGGAACTACAGCGGTTCCTGTGACAGCGATCACACCGCTGGTCTGGTTCTAGAAGTTTGATCATGTTCACTTGGCGATCGGCGCATACACCACATGACCCTCCTCTTTATCATCCTGTCAAAAACACAATATATAATAATAAATGTCCTTGAAATCATGTTACAATATGCAGATATAAAACCAGCCTCAAGTGTTTCACGTCTATAGGCCTGTAAGTGAGAGACGTTCACTGTTTCCTTCTGTTTGTTTCTTAATGCTTGCAAAATAATACTTGCTATAAAAATGTATTCCAGTACAAATTTCATATAGACAGAATTGTGTTGATTTCACAAAAGCACGTAGAGTTTGTGCAACTCTGAAGATTTGGACTGTGATGTCATCAACTGACAGAAAACACTTCATCAGCGGCTCATTATAAACACTGGAAATATGAACTAATGTTGATCTGATGGTAAAATGAGTGTTGTGAGTGATATGGCATATGTTTCTCGCATTGAATGCTGATCTTTATACATATTTAATATAGTGGTGTTTTGTGTTTTGTCTGTATCATGATCTATCACACACAAGTGCACTCACTGCTGAAATGATACACAGACATGAATTAGTAATAAATTATCTTACCGATTTCTGTGCTTTTCTTTTGTAGAACGTTGGCTCTGCGTAAGTGATTTCTTCTTCATGAGTCTCAACTGTTTCAACGATAATAAGATGTAATATAATAAACAGGTGGATTAACACAAAAAACTCAATGTTATTAACTATATCTGTTTTCTTTACATCATATATGTTATTAGGGCTGTCAAAGTTAAAGTGTTAAAGCTCACATTACTGCATTACATTAACAAATTGATTCACTTTGACTTTCACTCACTCACGGGTCACTAGCAGGGTCACGTTTGAACATTCATTCAGAAAGACATTCTTTGCAGATAATTCAAACCCAGAAAAATGTTCAATTAAAGTAATTAACTTTTTTTTTCTATGATGAAATTAAATTTTAATTGAAGCTCAGGTGAAATGCCCAGCATCACTATATAAATGGCAAACCAAACATCTACACATATTATTCAGTGATCTTTTCATTAAAGGTAGGGTAGGTAATCCTGTTCAGAAACACTTTTTTTTATACTGGGTGAAATGGTCCTTCCATCCTGATAGTAGTCAATACATTATGTGTTTAGAAAAAGGAATGAAAAAAATCAGACCTCTGTAGCAGCTGCAGGACAGTAAAAACTCTGACCAATCACTGCCATTCGGTGCGAATGTAAAGAACCAATCAGATGCCTTCATGTCTCGTGCCCGCCCCGAGCCCCACTGCGCGCGCTGCCCTGCGTGCACTCATCACATGTCACCGTTCCCGGAAATATTCAGCTCAAAGCACCTGCATGCAGTCAGCGAAGGCAAACAAGGCAAAAACTACTTCCTCGGACCCTGCCCGCGCTCTTGAACGACCTCCTCTGCTTCGCCCTCAACCCCGGACCTGTCCTCGAACCGACGATGCGGTACTTGTCTCCGGACTCGGAGTGTACGTTAACGTTAGTCTTCATTAGAGTCAACAATGTTTTCATCATGGAAACTCTTACATGCAAAACACCGTATATGTTATGAATCTTACACGAAATTCATCTTCATCACAGTGTAACTGATGGTAATGGAAAAACGTGTATCAATGCAACCTGTTTTTAGCTTTGCCTTATAAATATAGCTCGTTACCGAATGAAACTTTACCATTATCGATATGCTAGCTTGATACTAGTGAGTACTAAAATAAATCTTATTTGTTTATATTCATAGTGATAAAGTTAGGTATTTTATTACATGTGATTCTGACATGATGTCACTGTATGTACTGCGCTCCTTCCTCTCCACTCGTCTCAGGTAATAAATGCGTCTTGTTCCAGCCTGAGCGTTTGGCGTCGCGCGTTCATGTGTTTTGGGGGCGTGGCTTTGGAAGGAGCTCAGAAGGGAGGGGGTGGAGTGAATGGAAATAATGAGCTGTGTTTATTGCAGATTAAAAGGTCTACAGTCACTCGATTTTTATATTTTCTTTTTCAGAGTACTAACATTTTAATTATGTATTGGTATATAAAGACAGTTTAAACAAATTTGGAATGTTTTTTTTTTAGAAAAATGATTACCTACCCTACCTTTAACCCTTGCTGTTTTGAAACAATCTGTATTGTATAAAGCGCTATAAAAATAAAGATGACTTGATATATTTTGCTGTGCAGAAAATCCTTTACCTAATTTGATGTTCCTAGTCAAAAATGACTGGCCTTTTAAAAATTGCTTGTCAATCTCTTATTATGCTGGATTACCAGCAAATCTTGGATTCAATCTTCTTGTCAACTTGTTTTCTTTCAGTTAGCACAGGTTTAGTATTTATTTTTGAAACTGAAAGGTCGTAGGCCTCATTGATCTGAGCTTATGAACCTCATTATTTGAGTGAAAAAAGCATTATTTATGGATAATGTTGGCATTGGTCACTCAGCAGATCAATGAGGCCTATGATCAACCTGTTCCAAAAAGAAATACAAAACCTGTGCAAACTGAAAGAAAACTACTTTGAATCCTATGTTTGATAATAATATAGCATAAAGAGAAAATATGAACATTTTAGGAGGTCGTCATCTTTGACAAGGAACACCATAAGTGTAACAAGTACAAAGATTATGGGTTAGGGTTGTTATACCCTGTGTGAGCAAAGTCAGTAAGTTTTAGTCCAATGCGGTAACATTAACATTTTCGGGAAAAAGAAAATCCTCTCTTGGTCAAAATTACCACAACACAACATGAGGGTTAAAAGAAACTACACTATTTAAGAATATTATTATTTTATATAACACTTATTAATTTTACAAATTCAATAGCATTTATAATTTAACACTTGCCTTCTTGATCAGTTTTTCTACATTTCTTGCAGATGCAGAAGATCCCAACGACTGCAGAAACAATGATCAGAGATCCAGCGGCAGCAGCAGAGATCAGCACTATTGTAGACACTGAGAGAAACAGTTATTAGTGTCAGCTAGTGATAAGAGAACTTCACAGTTACTAGTATTTTGATGATTTACATTTAAATTCATTTGAAAGTTTTTAGTTTATTCCATTCTATTGTAGGTAACAGTAAAAATCAAAATGTATGTGTTTCATTTCAGGATGAAAGGAAGCAAAGTGTGCTGATGTTGTGTATGTATGTATATAAATATGATAAACAATCTGAGGTATGCCGATTGTTACCATAACCAGCTGGAGTGCCCAGGATATCCACCAGAGGGCGCTCCTCCCCAGACCAGTGTCATTCCACCATGAACTACATTTCCCAGAATCCTTAGCCTAGACTCATTATCCCTGATTAGTTTCAGCTGTTTCTCATTTACCCTTGTTAACCCTGTCTATAAATACTTGGTTTACTCAGGGTGCTTTCACACTGGCAGTTTAGTTTGGAACAGGGCACGATTCGCATGAAAACTTGCTAATGTGAACGCTGTCATGCGGTAGGGATGGGCAAATGAAGCCTCATGAAGCACTGAGGCTTTCCCCTGAATGTTTTGGGAAAAGATTCGAAGCATCAAGTGTGTCGAAGACAGCGCCATGTTGTGGCAGGTCAAATTTATAGCAGCCATGTTTATGAGCAGCTGAGTGCGCAGCGCCATTGTTTTATCCATTAAGCACAAATAAAAGCCTGACAATGCTAAATGTTCAGTTTTCTGAATTCACATATTAAAAAGTGTGGCAATAAAATAAATGTAACAATTATATTAACACTATACAGAAATAAAAATACCAACAGAGTTACTTGATGCAATTAAATGTTGGTCTAATTATTTTATGCTTTCTATGCTGTTTATGTGTCAGAATATATGATCATGTAACCTAGGCTGTAGGCTTAATTATATATATATATATATATATATAAAAATAATGATGGTAAATGATGGTTTAAATGGACTTAAACTTCCAAAAACCTGTAGAGTTGTGTTCTGGGTTCAAACATTCCAACACGCAAAGTGAAGCCTTCACGTGACTGGAAAGAAAGTGAGGCTTCGTTTTTCGTTGATCACGTGTTTCTCTGAAAACAATACGCGCTCCGGCACAGAGCTTCACGAGAAATTGCACTGCATACTCAATACGCACTTTGAAGCTTCAGTGTCAAATGTAACATCACTATCATGCGGACCCGGGTGCTCACTGGGGTGCCGAACCCGAGACTAACTGGAGGAGGTGGTCTGAGTTAGGTTGCTCTCGCATGACTCGGGTGCGTGCTTGTTCAGGAAGTAAAGTGACCTACTTATGCGTTTTATCTGATTATGTTAAATCAAACACATGTAAGGGATGATAGTGTTGATGATTTACCTTGGATATGAGCAAAAGTGAGCCTGCAGTGTATTTGCGCGTAGCATGTGGAATTAGGGCAACAAATTCATGGAAATCAACTGTCTCCTCAAAAGAGTCCATTTGCAAGCAGCAGAAAGCCACCTTATGCTACACACACACACACAGTAAACCTGTGTAGTTCACTCAACTGTGCATTATAGGACCAAATGAATAAAAACACAATATATTGACCCACGCACTCTCTGATTTCTGCCATGCACCGTGCACGTTTGTGATGACGTAAGATGCACGCAAATGCACCAGGGTTCGATAGAGGCACCAGGAAATAATCGCGCTCGGACCGCAGCAAACGAGCCCAGTGTGAAAGCACCCTCAGTCACTCTTTGCAAAGTCTTGTTGGTGTGCCTTGAATTTTTGTTATTATCTGGATGGTTTGCTTCTTTGGTTTTGGCCTATTGCCTGTTTTATGGTGTACGATTCTGGAATTCCCCAATAAAAGCTGCGTTTGGATCCTCTACCCGTGTTTCAGAGCAGTTTCGTAACACTGACGACACAACACTGAAAAAAAAGGAAGATCAGCAACATCTGCTGAGGAACTCAAGAGAAGAAATTGAGATTGTTTCGCGTATGAACCGCTTAGGTGCCCTTGTGACCACTAATTCAACTAGAACTCAAGAAATATTACATCATTTGGCGGTGGGCAAAACGGCTATGAAGTCGATATATTCAAAAGCAAAAACATCAGTTTGCTGACGAAGATGAGACTAGTTTAGACCCTCATATTCTTGGTTGTTAACAACGTTTGCAAAAGCTGGATGATCCAGATACAAGACCGAAGGAAGTTTGACTCTTTCAAAACATGGAGCTGGAGAAGAATCCTGCGTGTGCCAAAGAACGGCAAGACGGACCAACGAGTCATTCATTGAGGAAATCAAACCTATCACCAATGAATGAATGAATGAGGCATTTATATAGCGCTTTCAAATGAACTACTGTACACCCAAAGCGCTTTATAATCATATAATGGGGTCTCTCCTCAACACCACCAGTGTGTAGCATCCACTAGTATGATGCGACGGCAGCCACAGCACAACAACACCAGTGCGCTCACACACACCAGCTATAGGAGAGGAGAGAGAGAGAGATAGAGCCAGTTCAGTGGATAGGGATTATTAGGAGGCCATGATTGGCAAAGGCCAATGGGTGGAATTTGGCCAGGACACCGGGGCTACACCCCTACTCGTTACAAGAAGTGCCATGGGATTGTTTAATGACCACAGAAAGTCAGCACCTCGGTTTAACGTCTCATCCGAAGGACGGTGCTCATAGTGTCCCCGTCACTTTACTGGGGTGTTATGACCCACACAGACCACAGGGTGAGCGCCCCCTGCTGGTCTCAATAACACCTCTTCCAGCAGCATCCTAGTTTTCACAGAAGTCTCCCATCCAGGCACTGACCTGGCTCAACCCTGCTTAGCTTCAGTGGTACCCCTTTTCCACCAAGGCATTGCTGGAGCTGGTTCGGAGCCAGAGCCTAGTTTCAAATTGGTTCTTTGTTTTTCGACACCCAAAGCACCAGCTCTGAACCAGGAAAAGTGGTTCTTAAGTAGCACCAAAACTTTGCTGGGCTAGAAGTAAGAACCGCTTGCGTCCGGGGCTGGGGCTGGGGTTACCGTGACCAACAAGACGAACAGAAACTTGTGACCGCCATTTTTTAAATAGCAGCTAATCGAGCTAATGGCAGCTCGATTGTAATCTCTGTCTATGCAAGTTATGGCGAGCTGCACGAACACGTTGGATTTGCCGTGTTTGGATGCCGATGTAGGTTCGTAAAGCCATGAGCATCAACGACCGCCATTGTTGATGGAAGGCTTGTTCGAGATGCATCGGAGCGACGTGGACCGATCGGAGCTGTGGGAGTGTTTGGAGAGCATACGACTCCTTGTGCTTTTGGATCCCTTTCACAGTGCTTTGATGTCATGCGTCGATCAGTCTGCGAGAAGCCGAACCATCTTGAACAAGCCTGATGTGTTTGTGTTTGGCGCTGCCGCGCTAGCGTTGCTGGGCAACATGAGATGTATACAGTGATGTAAGATCTGGCTCTCTTGCCTGTGGAGAGGCAAACCGGTTCTTAGAAAGCTCATCAGTCGAACCAACTCCGAACAAGCTCTGGCTTTGAACTAGCTCCCTGCTTAGCTTCAGTGGGCAACCAGTCTTGGGCTACAGGGTGATATAGCTGCTTGAACCCACTGAAAGTCTTTATAATCAACTCAATAACTGAACACTAATATCAGCGCTGTCGTACCTGCACATGTGTGACAGAGTGTGTTGATGTCCAGATGTGTGGTCTGGTTGCTGATGGGATTGTTCAGCACACAGCTGTAGGTGTTTTTATCCTGATATTCCACCTCCAGAGGTAGAGAGAGACTGATGCTGAGATCACACACACTGATGCTGGACAATACACTGATTCCTTTGTACCAGGAGAGAGTCACATGACTCACATTCACCACTGATGAACACACCAATGAACATGAAGATGATGATGAAGAACAGTGTGAAGAGTTACTGCTGATGACAGGAACAGGCAGACGAGCTGGAAAACATGAGAGAATAAAGATAAATGAGGATGAATGAAGATATTCAAGCAGATGAAGAAGAAACAGCGAGAGGAACCAAAATGATCATAAGTGAAGCATTTTTAAAATCTGATATAGAGAGTTACACATATACCTAGATGTTATAAATTTAAAACAAATTAGGCAAATTAGTCATTTTAACAATAAAACAACATGTTGATACCATAATGATATACAACAAGTGATATTTAACTCACCATAGACAATCAGAGTAAAAGGCTTGATCTCACTGTATATCTGTAGATCATAATCTCCAGCATGTTCAGTTGTGGTGTTTGTGATGGTCAGAGATCCAGTTTGATTGTCCAGCTTCAGTCTGTCTCTGAATCTCCCATCAAGAACATCATCATATACAGTGATTCTGTCGGACCGTTTATTGATTTCAGCTATTAAAGTGTTTTCAATCCTCCACTGAATCACATCATCATCCTTCATTTCAGTAAGATCAGAGTTTAGAGAGACTGAATCTCCCTCCATCACTGACTCCACAAACTTCACTTCATTATCACCAGACTCTCCTGAAGAACAGAATTTTTCACAGATTAAAGCTTTAAAATCACTTGATGTTGGTTTGATGAAGCTTCACTAAAATACTTGTATTCATTTAAATTTGAAATGAATAATATTCTGCAGCAGTAAAGGCAAAAAATTATGAATGAAGAGAAAAATAGATTTATATATGGAACAATAACTAAAACTATTTTACTTTAATGTTTAATGTCACACTAAAACTAATGCTGTTGATTATCTGAGCTTCATATTTATATTATATTATTTAATCAATCCATAATAACTGAGTTTAGAGCTGAATTCAAACTTGATCTGACAGGAAAAATCAGTTTAATTATTTCTATATGAGACTCACTGTAACATGTTTGTTCTGTTTAGGTTTAGTTTTCTCTCTGTTTCCATTTGCCTGTGTTCTCTCTCATTAGTTCATTAATCTCAGACCTGTTTCTGTTCTTCTGATTATCTGTTATTTAAACCCTGAGTTCTGTTCAGTTCATCGTCCGGTATCGTCTACGTTACGTGGTTGTGTTTCTCCTCATGATTCTCCTGTTTCTTGTGTGGATTATTAGATTAAAGACTATTCTTTGAGTTATTTCCTGAGTCGTGCGCTTCACTACAGCCACCATTGCTGACACTATCAGTGGATGTTAATCTTCTCTAACTAATTTAACAAGTAATTTATCACATGGTACCAGAACAGAAACATAAATAATGTTTTAAAACTCACCATCCAGACGCCACAAACACAAACAGAGCAAAACTAATTTGAGAAACATTTTCTTCATCGGTTCACTGAAAAGCCCACGATAGTAACTCTTAATGTCTGAAACACTCAGATTGATCTGAAAGACTGAACTGAGATATTTATCTGGTTGTGTGTGAATCCTCCCCCAACCTCAGTTAGTTTCCGCTCACACATCCGTCTCCTTTAACATCACGAAAATCAACAAGCTTTTGCTGATCTTACATTTTCAAATGAATTCTGGCCCTGAATTAAAACTAATAGCAGAAGAGTGAAATATTGGATTAGATATCTGTGTCTACTGGTGTGTTATTTAGTGCTGTGAGCTGTCAATCATATTTGACCTCTGACCTGTGACTCTTATTCACTTTATTTCAGTGTAAAGATGTTTTGTGTGGAGTGGAAGATTGTGAGCTTCTTATTAGCAAGAGAGAAAATGAAGAAACACTTCAGCCACAAACTACTGACACACACAGAGACGACAAACATCCAGCAGAAGCTGTTTATCCACCGACAGATCAAACCAGACACACAGATGTTTGTACAGATAACAAAGAGGTAAACCACTGCAGCGCCCATTTTGACACAAAATCCACTTAATCACATGTATAATGTCTGCCTGTGTTGCAACAAAATTCATGAGTGAACATTAATGCAAACAGCTCTTTTCTTCTGAAGAAACTGAAATGTGCAATATGCCTTATTGGTGTCACAAATGCCACAAAACTGGACACTGGACCAGAGTATGTCGCTAAAACTGGTCAGTAAGAGAAGTCACAGAATGTTTTGACCAACCTTCGTACTTTTTGGGCCCAGTTTATAATGTAAATGAACTAGAAGAGCAGTGGATGGTGCCGCTCCTGATTGGGGCGACCCCTGTAAGATTCAAAATAGAGACTGGGACTGACGTAAACATTGTGGCAGAAGAGACTTTCACCGCACTGGTCCCAGTAAAGACACTAGAGCCAGCTAATGTCACATTGGATAGCCCTGGGGGAAAGTAATGCCCATTCTCTGCCTATGTGGCCCGTTGATATAACGTGAATAACCGGCTTAGTCGGTCTCTATCAGCTGACATGAACCTAGTAAGGAGAGTGGAGGAGGCGAACGGAGCTTCTGAACGCTATGATGCGTTTGATGAGCATGTCACACTCAAAACTGACCCTGTCAAAATACTAAATGTTCGGGGTCTTGAGACCCCAAATGACGTTTGCTAAAAATTTAAAACAAAAAAATTATATTTGTCTAAATGGCATGAAACTTTGTACAGTTGTCAAAACTTTCTAGATCTAAAAAAATTAAAACAATTATTAGAATGATATTTTTTTTAATGTTTTTTAAAAGTCACACCGTAGGGCTCACTGATGCAGAAAGTCGATATTGTTGCATGTTGGTGAATAAGGACGCTACACATACAGTGGGTTAAGATCTGTGTATTTATATATTGCCGAACTCACATGCATGCCCAGCACACAAACTGCTGACTTCCTGTTACATGTTAACATACCCAAGTTTTCCACAAGATGGAGCAGCTGCCTAAGCAGTACAACAGGATACCCTGTAACATCTCCCTTCCTGTAGTAAGATATCCAAACATTAAATGGCATTGCCCACAAACCTTAACTTCATTAAACTCTACCTGTTAACTCTGCAAAGAACACCCCAACTTATTAGCAGGCTATTACCATGAACAGAACAAAACCTAATTTACCTAACACAGCTGTTGGAACACAAATACCGATATGACAGCTATTAGCAGTGTTCTTGTTTTCCAGTGTTCACTTTCCTTTTCAGTTTGCCCCACTTACAGGTTCAATCTATCCCGAGGCTTAATTAGCCTGCCACTCCGGGAGTATGCCTGGCCCTGCTCCGCTCGGTGTGGCGTGCAACTGGTTTGTGATGAATGGGTTACCACCCCATGACTGGTGCCTGTCTCTTCACCGCTGTCCTCGCTCGCAGAGCCCTCCTCTGTGGCATGTGCGTCCCCGGGATGCTCAGGGGAATGTTCTAGATGCCCTGATGACAACGAGGGGACTCTCTCCGCAGGTCTAAGATCGACCCTGTTGCGACGGTATGTTGTCCCCTCCACATTAACAACATAGGACCTGGGGCCCGCCTGCTGCAGGCACACCCCTTTTCTCCACCGGCCAGTCCTGTCCCCAGGGAGTGGTTTCATCCTGATGGGCTGGCCTATGTTCAGCTCAGGTAAATCTTTGGCTGATCTGTCATAGCTCAGTTTCGCCATCTGGCGTTTCACACACAATTTGTCCGGTATCTCATTGATGACCCGGGGCATCAGGAGCTGGTCCGCCACAGGGAGGTGCGTCCTCAGTCTCCGCGACATCAGCCGCTGTGCAGGACTGCAGTGCAGTCCTTCGGTGGGTGTGTTTCTCCAATGGAGAATAGCTTTCCATGGGTCCTCACCAGCAAACGCGGCTCTTCTGCACAGGTTTTTTACAATCTTTACTGCCGACTCTGCTTTGCCATTGGCTTTTGGGTGTCTTGGCGATGAGGTAACATGCTCAAAGGACCACTCTTTTGCAAATGTCCTGAAAGCTCCACACGCAAACTGACATCCACAGTCAGAAATGACCCGGTCTGGTATGCCATGGCGTGCAAATTGAGCCTTGCACCTCAGGACAGTAGTTTCAGCTGAGAGGTCAGGAAGCAGATCGACCTCCCAGAAGTCAGAGTAATGGTCCACCACGAGCAAGAAATCCTTTCCTGCATGGTTGAACAGGTCCATGCTCACTATCTGCCAGGGACGTGTGGGTAGTGGGTGTGACATCATGGTCTCCTTCTGTTGTTCATGTGCATACTCATTGCACACAGAGCATTGTTGCACAAAGTCTTTGATTTCCCCCTGCATGTTGGGCCAGAAAAGAGTGTCACGAGCTTGCCTGTAGCAAGCCTCTCACCCTATGTGGCTGTAGTGGATCCGTCTCAGCATTTCCGGTCGCAAAGTTTTAGGAATGATAACACGCTGGCTTCTGAAGAGTATGCCGTCCTGCACACTGATTTCGTCTCTGATGGCCCAGTACCCTCTAATCCCAATGGGCGTCTCCTCTCTGCAGTCTGGCCATCCTTCAAGCACGACAGTCTTGAGCATCTGAAGGCACTCATCCTTCTCTGTGTGTTGTCGGATTTGTGTGAGGCGTTGGCTGGTGACGTTCAGATAGTCTGTCTGCTGAATTGCTGCGGTGTCGTACTGTTCCTGCTGCAGGCTGCAGACCATTTCCCGCCTGTACTGTGTGTCTGTGCTCTGTGGTGGGGTAGCAGCTCTGCTGAGCGTGTCACTGATGTACATTTCCGGGCCTGGCTTGTACACCACTTTGAGGCAGTAGTTCTGAAGCGAAAGGAGCATGCTCTGGAGACGCTTTGGTGCACTGAGGAGGGGCTTAATGAAGATGGACACCAATGGGCGGTGATCTGTCTCTGCTGTAACATCACCTCTCCCATACAGGTAGTAGTGGAATCGCTGACAGGCAAACACAATGCTCAGGCATTCTTTTTCTATTTGAGCATAATTTTGCTCTGTTTGGGACAATGCACGGGATGCAAATGCAACTGGCTGCCCTTCCTCCAGCAAGCAGCAGCCCAGGCCTGTCTGGCTGGAGTCGCTCTGTATAGTGACCGGCCTGTTAATGTCATAATACCTCAGAACAGGTACAGCTGTAATCAGCGTCTTGATCTCCTTCATGGCCGTGTCGTGTTTTGGCAGCCAGTGCCACTGTACATCTTTATCCAACAGCCTCCTCAGTGGTTCGCAGACCTCTGATAAGCGCGGCATGAACTTGGACAGGTAGTTCACAAACCCCACAAAACGCTGCACGCCTTTAGTGTCTGTGGGGTTGGGCATGTCCAGAACTGCTCTGACCTTGTCAGGGTCCGCTTTGAGGCCCTCGGCCGAGAGGACGTGGCCGTGAAAGCGGACTTCCTTAACTCGAAATTGCAATTTCTTCAGACTCAGCCTCAATTTTACTTCTCTGCATCTGTCCATAAGTGCGGTGAGGTTTGCATCATGGTCTCGAATGGCTTCCTCCTCTGTGTCGCCACAGCCCACAATTAAGATGTCGTCAGCTATAGGCTCAATTCCTTTCAAGCCCACCAGGAGCTCGTGCTGCTTCCTCTGATACAGCTCTGGCGCAACCGACACGCCGAAAGGGAGTTTCAGCCAGCGTTTCCTGCCCCACGGCGTCCAAAATGTAGTCATCAGGCTGCTCTCCTCATCCAGGCGGCACTGTAGAAACGCGTCCCGCGCGTCCACCAGCGTGAAGATACGTGCTTTTGGCAGTTTGTACAGCACATCATCTAAGATGGGCATAAGGTAATGGGACCGCTTGAGAGCTCGGTTCAGGGGTCTGGGGTCAATGCAGAGCCTAAGTTTCTCTGGCTTCTTAACTATGACCAGATTACTTATCCAGTCAGTGGGTTGTGTGACTGTGACTAAGTGTCCATCCCTTTCATACTGGTCCAACTGCGTTTTAACGGCTGCTTTGAGGGCCACTGGTACGTTTCTGGGAGCGCACTGCACAGGGGCCACAGTGCTGTCCAGCTCAAAGTGAAGGTCGCCAGGCAGAGAGTCAATTGGGCCGTTGAAGACATCATGGTACGTGCTGATTAAGCTCTCTTTAGTCAGCATGCTCAACTTGATGTGCTCTACACTATTCAGCTCCTCTGGAATAGTGAAGCGTATCAGACCGAGATCCTCGCATGTGGAACCCGAAAGCAGTGGCCTCTGGCCGGATTTCACGATTTCAAAGTCAAGTTTGTGTCTCTTGCCTCTAATGACGCACTGAGTACTGAACAGGCCCATTGAGTTCATCCAAGCACTGTTGTAAAGTTTCAGTCTAGTGAGACTAGGCTGAAGAGCCGTCATGGGTGATAGTCTCATTTTATCCTTAATGCTCATCACGTTGCAGGTTGCTCCAGAGTCGAGCTGGCATCTCTGGGGCCCATTCTGCAGTGGGAGGTTGACAAACCATTTCTTACCCTGTGTGTTCACTGCTCCTATGCTCATTTCTGTGTAGATCTGGCCAAGATTGCCACCATCATCATCTTGGTCCTCTTCAGAGGGGGCGTCCATAGTGTGCAACTGGCGTGTGTTTTGGCCTCTTTTCATGCACACTTTAGCGAAGTGATTGGGGGTGCCGCACGAGCGGCATGTTTTCCCAAAAGCGGGGCACTGGTCCCGCCCACGTCTGTGTTGAGTTCCACAGTACCTGCACTCGCCTGTCCCTCTCATGCTCTGTGCAGGTTTGATGGTCTGCTCGAATGGCTTGCTGGTAGGCCGCCGTCGCTGTCCCTCTGCCACATTAAGGCTTTCCCCAGGCCTAGAGGTGTCCAGCGCCATTGTTTTCAACTTACTGTCCATAATCTCTGCAGCGCGGCAAATCTCAACCGCCATTGCCAATGTGAGGTCTTTTTCTCTAAGCAGGCGGCGTCTCGCGCCCTCATCAGTTATTCCAAGAACAAGCCTGTCTCTTATAAGCTGGTCTCTTAAGGTTCCATATTCACATGTTCTCTCAGTCTAGTAACAAATGCATCAATAGTCTCCCCCTCCTCTTGTCTAAGATTTCCAAAGACGTACCTCTCAAAGATGACATTTTTAGTGGGTGTAAAGTAGTCTTCAAGGGCTTCCAATATGGCTTTTACATCTTTCTGCTGGTCTTGTGTGAGACCCAGGTTGTGCTTATATATGTGTCGGCACTCACTGCCCATTAGCCGTCTCAGTGTTGCTGCTTGCACGTCCGCATCTTTCTCACATAGTCCGGTCGCCAGCAAATAATCGTCAAACTCTGCTCGAAAACTTGCCCAGTTGCTGCTCAGGTCACCAGACATCTTCATCGGCTCCGGTGGCGGAATGGACGACGACATATTACAGTCACAATGTTATGTCTAATGTTAACTGGTTTGCCGCAAACTTAACTTTCCAGTAAACAAACAAAACGCGTCGCGTTAGCGATGGGCTACATAAGCTCACTTTTGGGTCCTAATCTATCTGACACCATGTTGCATGTTGGTGAATAAGGACGCTACACATACAGTGGGTTAAGATCTGTGTATTTATATATTGCCGAACTCACATGCATGCCCAGCACACAAACTGCTGACTTCCTGTTACATGTTAACATACCCAAGTTTTCCACAAGATGGAGCAGCTGCCTAAGCAGTACAACAGGATACCCTGTAACAGATATGCGCAGATCGAGGAGTGTGTGGCCAGCTTGTGGAAATGTGAGAAGTTTGGAAAACACTGTGTGTCTTGGATGAGTTTAAGCTGGTGACGGATAACAAGCCCCTGGTCCCTCTCATCAATAGCAGGAGCTTATAGATAATCCAGGGACAGTCCAGACAGTCACTCATTTCGGTCTTTTGTCACGCACTCCCGCCACACATTGTATTTCTCACGTGGAAAAACTATATCTAATATGCCGCATCGCCCAAAATGTCTCTCGCGCCGCTCTCACCATGGCAACGGCAGGAATCAAGCGCGTCTCCCTGTCGAGCCTGCCACTTATCAGCCAATCAAAAAAAGAAAGGGGCTACACAATAGCCAATCAGAATTGGCACTACTGTATCTGGGTAAGATTTAACGCAACAACCAATGAAAAAAAAGCATATCCTGGAATTGCTCACGTGATTTTGCTACAACGTCTTCCGAAAGTTTCGTGCACCCACAGACTGGAACCACTCCGAGCTCCGAGCATCACTGAACACAGAGTAAGTCATGATCTCCTGTTTTAATGTTACAACAAATTCACAACTTGTTTGACACAAACAGTGACAACTTGACTGCTGTTAGAGAATGTTTCCCAGATAAAAGAAATGTCACTCTTGCCTGTCTTCGAAACTTGAGAGCCCTGTAGATAACGTCCCAGTATGATGTGCCAGGAAGAATTAAGGCATTTATGAAGGCAAAAGAGGGTCAAACCTGCTACCAACAAGGTTTACATAAGTATCCAGTGAGTGAATTCATAGTGTGAATTTATAGTCTATTTTGGACACTAGATGGCGCTAGTTAATAGTGGGATGTTTTATTTGATGAAATTCAAGGTAAAAAAAATTAAATAATAATCTACACAATAAGTGTATTGTGATTGTCAAAACATTTTAGTAACTAAACTGAATTTTATTAGGTTTAGGACAACATGTTACAATGTTTAGGCTAGGCTACAATTTCTGGTAAGCTATATGTTTTTTTATGTTTTTTTATTGCTTGACACAAATTTCACGATTTCAATTCAATTCTTGTGATTTGGTTTAATATTGACTCATTTGGATAAATATTAGGTACACAAGATAGGCGTTAATTTTTCTCAAGAAAAAATCTCACCTAATGCTGTAAACTGTAACGATCACCAGCTGGAGTGCCTCTGAGAGTCACCAGAGGGCACTCCACACCAGACTGATCACATCACAAACTCAACTTCCCATCATGCCGCTTACCTGGGACTGATTGCACATACACCTGCAGCTCATCCACACTCATCTCATACACCTGCAGCTCATTCACATACACCCATATAAACCTCTGTCACTCTTCAGTTCACTGCGAAGTATTGCATTGCCACGGCCTGTAATCACTGAGTGTTTTCCCCTATTCTACTGATCTGTTTTCCCCTATTCTACTGATCTGTTTATTGACCTTGGATTGTTATCTCGTTTCTGCCTGTTTGCTGCCTGTCTTGACTTGGATTGCTCCTGGATTATTGTCTCTTGCTGCCTGCCCTGAACTTCTGCCTGTGACCTGACTACTCTCTGTGTTTGTTCTCTGATCACCCTGTTTTGCTGTTGCCTGACCCTTGCCTGTTTTGACGTTCCTTGATTAAAAGCTGCAAATGGATCCTACTGAGTCTTCCAATTCATAACAGAATACTTCGCCGCTTCAGATCCAGCAGCCGAGAAAGAACCGAGACCCACCATGGACCCACTAATCCGTCTCTTCCGCCTCAGCCAAGGTAACCGATCTATAGAAGAATATGTTGAAGAATTTTGTGAGCTCTGCCATGGGGTAGACTTGGACGATGCAGTCTTAAAGGATGCTTTCCGATATGGGCTTGAGGACATGTTAAAATACCTCATGCCTGACAACACTCCTCAATGGACTTTATGTCAGTATATTGAATTGAATTCGCTCTGAGGATAAGCTGCTCATCCTTTTCTGTGGGCCCTGTGGATGAGGGTTCCCATGAACTTACCACACCCGTTGAACCAGAATTCTGCTATACCTCCCCGTACTCTCGTTACGGCTTAGCAGATCTTCCAGAGCCCTGTCACTTCTCAGCAGATTTTCCAGAGCCCCATCACGTCTCAGCAGACCGTCCAGAGCCTCGTTACGTCTTAGCAGAATTCCCCGAGCCCTCTACTGTTGAGGGGGCGTTTCCAGAGACTGTTCCCGTCACGCCAGCCATCAAGCTAGTCACCGGATCGGTCTATTATCGTCCAGGACTGGTATCCAGTGTGGCCGATTCCCCGCTGAGGTCAGTACGTGTTGCCATAGGGGCCATCGAGCAGGAGTCTCGTCCCGCTGAGACTATCCTGCATAAATCATGTTTCACCGAGACCTTCCTGCCTGAGTATCTTCCTGCCGAGCCTGCACTTCACGCCAGTCCAGTCGAGCCTGCACTTCACGCCAGTCCAGAGCTGTGTTCACCGCTGGTCCTGCCCAGCACAAAGCCTTCACCGCTGGTCCTGCCCAGCACAAAGCCTTCACCGCTGGTCCTGCCACCCAGCTCAGATCCCTCTTCGCCGCTGGTCCTGCCCAGCTCAGAGCCCTCTTCGCCACTGGTCCTGCCCAGCTCAGAGCCCTCTTCGCCGCTGGTCCTGTCCAGTTCAAAGCCCTCTCCGCCGCTGATCCTGTCCAGTTCAAAGCCCTCTTCATCGCTGGTCCTAACCAGTTCAGAGTCCTCTTCGCCGCTGGTCCTACCCAGTTCAAAGCCCTCGCTGCCGCTAGTCCCGTCAAGCTCAGAGCGCACTGATCCTGAGCCAGAGCCAGAGCTTCACGTCAGTCCTGCAGAGCCAGAGCTTCACGTCAGTCCTGCCGAGCCAGAGCTTCACGTCAGTCCTGCCGATCCAGAGCCAGAGCTTCACGTCAGTCCTGCCGAGCCAGAGCTTCACGTCACGTCCGCCCGTCCAGAGTCTCGTCCCGCCGAGACTGAATCTGTTCCTAAGCCTGAGCCTGAATCTGTTCCTCTTCCTCTTTCCACGCCTGTGTCTTCGGACAAGATGGCCGACTCCACGCCTGTGTCTTCGGACAAGATGGCAGACTCCACGCCTGTGTCTTCGGACAAGATGGCAGACTCCACGCCTGTGTCTTCGGACAAGATGGCCACCACCGAGCCAGTGTCTCAGGACAAGATGGCCTCCACCGAGCCAGTGTCTCAGGACAAGATGGTCTCCGCCGAGCCAGTGTCTTCGGACAAGGTGGCCGCCGCTGAGCCGGTGTCTGTTCCAGTTCTTGAGCCAGTGTCTGTTCCTGTGCCGTGGCAGCCCGAGGGGTCGTCTCCGCCGTGGCCGTTCGAAGGGTCATCTCCTCCCTGGCCTCCTGAACGAACTGCTCCGCCCTGGTCGCCTGCACAGCCTGATCCGCCCTGGTCGCCTGCACAGCCTGATCCGCCCTGGTCGCCTGCACAGCCTGATCCGCCCTGGTCGCCTGCACAGCCTGATCCGCCCTGGTCGCCTGCACAGCCTGATCCGCCCTGGTCGCCTGCACAGCCTGATCCGCCCTGGTCGCCTGCACAGCCTGATCCGCCCTGGTCGCCTGCACAGCCTGATCCGCCCTGGACATCCGTTCTGCTGCAATCTACAGGTCCTTTTCTGCCCCACGGACCTGGCCCTCCATCCCGCCCCCGGATCCGCCTCCGCTCCACCTCCCTCCTGGACTGTTTTTGGAGCGTCTGGAAGCCGCTCTTTGGGGAGGGGCTATGTAACGATTACCAGCTGGAGTGCCTCTGAGAGTCACCAGAGGGCACTCCACACCAGACTGATCACATCACAAACTCAACTTCCCATCATGCCGCTTACCTGGGACTGATTGCACATACACCTGCAGCTCATCCACACTCATCTCATACACCTGCAGCTCATTCACATACACCCATATAAACCTGTCACTCTTCAGTTCACTGCGAAGTATTGCATTGCCACGGCCTGTAATCACTGAGCGTTTTCCCCTATTCTACTGATCTGTTTATTGACCTTGGATTGTTATCTCGTTTCTGCCTGTTTGCTGCCTGTCTTGACTTGGATTGCTCCTGGATTATTGTCTCTTGCTGCCTGCCCTGAACTTCTGCCTGTGACCTGACTACTCTCTGTGTTTGTTCTCTGATCACCCTGTTTTGCTGTTGCCTGACCCTTGCCTGTTTTGACGTTCCTTGATTAAAAGCTGCAAATGGATCCTACTGAGTCTTCCAATTCATAACATAAACATACAGACAGCCCTATCAGCTGGTAGTATTATTTAAGGTTAAAAAATAACTAAAATTAAATATAATGCATTTTTTATTATAATAACAACTTTATTTAATGATATAAGTAAACATATAATAAATATGTAATATACTAGACATATTTAGCAAAATACTCTCTATAGCTCTTTTTTTTTCTAGCCAATTATGGTCATTAAATGGCTTTCCTGAGGTAAATGTTTTGTGACTTAATTGTTCTCCTGCTGCTTTATTGACCCTTTCCGTGGTTGGAAAACACTGATTGATTGATATTATGTATGAGGAATATACATTTCGGTAAGTTATACTGTTTCTTTCAACATTGTTCATTCGCGTTTATTTACTATTAGGTAGAGATGATTGGTTCACGTACCGCTAGGGATCTGTCACGTCACATTTACAAGCGCCAAAACGGTATAATTGTTTGAATTTCATAATAAAATTGACAGAATCTGTGAGCTGAGATTTTTTTTTAAATCATAAGTAACCTGCTCTGTCTAGTCTGTCGGTCTCCGTGTCCTCGTTGCTTCGCGATTTGTGGCGTGAGAGCGTGTGAAGTGTTAATCGCGTGAGTCTCACGGTAAATGCGTGAGAGTTGGCAGCTCTGCAGAACGTAAGGATGACGTTTGATTGCTTATGTAACGTTGGATAGAATGATGGTCCGGCCACCGCGCAGGTCGCACCACAACCATTATTTGCACTCGCACAAACGCTCCCAAATATAATTTTAGGTCGCACAGATTAAATTTCAGGAGCATATGCGACCAAAATGGTCGCTATTTCGAGCCTTGAATAACCAAGACGAAGCTTGATGACGCTATGAAAGAGAGAGTGGAACGATGGGAGATGTCGTTTTCACCATCCAGAGATGTATAGAATTCACGAATCATATTGTGTATCAGCTAATAAATTAGTTTTTGTATTACCTGTACATTTGATCACACTATGTTATGTCATCGTAATGAATTAGCTGCCAGGAACGTGAAATGTAATGCTATATTATTAGCCTGTTACTAATATGTGACTATTTGTCAAATGGTTTGGTGGATTAATGCTGCGCAGTTTTACACGTTTAAAACAATCGTACCAAAACTACATTTGAACAAACCCACAGTATTTGCAAGTAATGGCTAAATATTTTTGTGCAACACATACTTAATTTCACTGCCATAGACTTGGTCACCAGACTTGATAAAAAGCGTTACTTAAGTGCAAACAAAGTGCAATATAACTAGTGTACAATAAATCATTTGCTTACCTGTCTATTAAAACACATGCGAGAGCAGAGTCTCTGTGGACAGATCAAGTCAAGTTTGTCGCAAAGCAAACGCAAAAACGCCACGCTGATATTGATCTTGATTAAATTCTGCGTTTTTCCCTAAGCCTGCTTGCCTAAGGTGATCTATGTTTACGTTTTTGGGGATTTTCTGTACTCGCCAATCTATAATCGTGAACCATGATGACTGAACAGCAGCGGTGTGCGAAATATTGTACCAAAGATATGCATACATAGAATCGTCATTAGCGGCTTACGTATAGCGGCCCATTGAAACGGCCGCTAATGAGGTATCTATTATACCTATGGTTTCTACAAGCGGAAACCGAGGACAGCGCGGATATTACGTCATTGATAGGCGACAATGATCAGGGACGAGCCATTATTAAAAACTGGAATTTCTCGGGATTTACAAATCCTTGGGAACTTTTGGGATAATGTAGGCTAAGTACACAACTGCATTAAATATATCACACTGTGCAAGGTGTTTTTGAATATTTTATTACAAAAATCTTACATATTGTACCTTTAATTGTAACGTAGAAACATTAATTTGTTAGCAGTTTTTCTAGTTAGTTTCACCCCCAAACTGAAACAAAAAAAATATTAACAACAATCAGTCATTTACATACCATAAATACCATGAATGAATATTACAACTGTAAATCATACATATACTTTCTTAAAATGACTGTTAAACATTGACAAACAAAGACATGATATAATCTTTAAAGGGTTTGACATCAAGATCAGCTTTAACTTTTGTATATCGAATCTTAACTGCTTGATTTTTTTGTGTGACTATTATTGGCCAGCTTCTTATAGAAAGTTGGGTTTATAAGCATGTCCAACTTTATTTCCATACAGTATACTCACGCAGAGCAAAAACAGCAAATCTCAACTGCTCGATTGCTTGTATTGTCACAAAATGTCAACTATATTATCGCCCAGCTCTAATGTGATATGACTATAAGGCATGGATATATTATAAACATTAACATCATGATTTTCTGCATTAAAACAATGTATATTGTGAAAATTGATAAACATTGAAAGAGTTGTTTATCTGTTAGATTCAGTATTTCACAGTAAAGTCTGTTTTGCTAAAGCTAGTCTGAGTCTTCATATGAGCAGGAATGGAAAGAAAGCCCTTCAAACACACAATAATAACACCTCAGTGAGCCTGATTAGTTTCATTAGTCCATCACTGAATATCACTCTTCAACGATAAAGTATTGAATATTAAATACAAAACTAAAGAGCTGAGAGGAACAACAGTGGTTCCTGTGAAAGCGATCACACCGCTGGTCTAGTTCTTGAAGTTTAATCATTTTCTCTTGACGATCGGCGCATACACCACATGATCCTCCTCTTTATCATCCTGTCAAAAACACAATATATAATAAAAAATGTACAGTATGTATTTATTTCATTATACATGTATTTTTTAATATGCAGATATAAAACCAGCCTCAAGTATATCACAAAACTTCCATAGGCCTGTAATTGAGAGACTTGCATGTTTCCTTCCATTTTCTTTTTTAATGATTGCCATCGAAGATGCCATTCTTATGGCTTATATATTATTTAATATAGTGCTTTTTGTGTTTTTGTCTTTATAATGATCTATCACACACAAGTGCACTCACTGCTGAAATCATACACCGACATGAATTAGTAATAAATGATCTTACCATTTTCTGAGATTTTCTTTTGTAGAACTTTGGCTCGGCGTAAGTGATTTCTTCTTCATGAGTCTCAACTGTTTCAACGATAATAAGATGTATGTGAATTAAAACAACAAAACCCAATGTTGTTAACTATATATGTTTCTTTACATCGTATATTTTATTAGGGCTGTCAAAGTTAAAGTGTTAAAGCTCACATTACTGCATTACATTAACAAAGTGATTCACTTTCACTCATTCACCAGTCACTAGCAGGGTGTAACGTGATTGGTTGTAGCAATGACTCGCACGACGACGGAATATACAGGAACACACTTTAATGGAAATCTTCACAGGAAACATGTAATAACCAAACATACGTAGACCGACAGCCACTGGAAGGACACTAAGATAATTTAAACACTGGGACTAATGTGATAATGTGAACGAAACCCTAGGGCGGATTTGAAGGTGGAAGGAGCCATGGTGTTGCGGACTTGATGGAAACAGACACCCTGGGGACGACCGACTGAGATGCAGCGACCAATGAAGGAGACCAGGTCGACGGCTGTCCAAGGCAAAGCCGGAGGGATGAAGGAGCCCGGAGAATCCGAATGGCCGATGGATTCCGGTGGAGCCGAGGGGGGGAGGAGCCAATGCGGCACCGAAGTGACTAATGGACAAGGTGGAGCGATGGGCCCAGAGGCTGGAGCGGAGACAGGGGATCCTCAGGGCTTGGTGGAGCTGATGTAGAGGTCTACACGGAGCACCCGAGACCTGACCCGGGACCCGTACAGGTTCGAGTCTATATTTGAAATGGTCAGCTGGGTCCGGGTCGGGGTCCTAATATATTACTTTGGGTCCCGGGTCTGTTTAACATTGTGTGTAATACCTGAGTCGATCGGCTCAGAGAACACCCGGCCGTGATCAGAGTTAATGCAAGCGATAATGGTGATAAACGCCTTCATAAGCGATGTGATAAGAAAGCTAAAAAATAATGAGTATAAAGAGGTTAAACCTACAGGCACCTCTTCTGTCTGGGCATCCTTCATGCTTATTCTGGATATTCTATGACGCTCAAATTGCGTTAAAAAGCTCATATTTCAGGTTGCTCTAGCTAACGCGCATGTGCAGTCTCAAGTGCATTTCATGTTTCTTTAGCAACCAGAGCTTCTGCAGTAACAAAATTACTTAACCAATTGAAGATTGGCTAGTTTACTTAGACGGGACTTATTCCACCAAAAAACGCTTTCTCCTATTTTTACAATAATACGAATGAACCGTCTTGTTAATCTTAAAGTTTTGGTGGTCTTTTTTTTACAGTACATGGGTCAGACTCGGCTCAGAGTGCACAGAAGATGATAGCAAATGAATAATGCAGCAGCCATGGCACCGAACGAGCAATCTTATTATATTTCAAAAGGGTAAACAATCAAAGTTATTATGCGAGTTACCTTATGCGAGTTATTATGCGAGTTTTAGTTGGGTCATAATTACCGCAACACAACATGAGGGTTATAAGGAACTACACTATTAAAGTATATTATTAATTATTATAACACTTACTACTTTTACAAATTCAATAGCATTTATAATTAACACTTGCCTTCTTGATCAGTTTTTCTACATTTCTTGCAGATGCAGAAGATCCCAACAACTGCAGAAACAATGATCAGAGATCCAGCGGCAGCAGCAGAGATCAGCACTATTGTAGACACTGAGAGAAACAGTTATTAGTGTCAGCTAGTGATAAGAGAACTTCACAGTTAGTAGTATTTTGATGCTTTACATTTAAATTCATTTGAAAGTTTATTCCATTCGAGTGTGGGTTACAGTAAAATCAAATTGTATATGTTTAATTTAAGGCTGAAAAGGTGGTGATGTTGTATATGTATGTATACAAATATGATAAACAATCTGAGGTTTGCTGACTGTTACGATCACCAGCTGGAGTGCCCAGGATATCCACCAGAGGGCGCTCCTCCCCAGACCAGTGTCATTCCACCATGAACTACATTTCCCAGAATCCTTTGCCCAGACTTATTATCCCTGATTAGTTTCAGCTGTTTCTCATTTACCCTTGTTAACTCTGTCTATAAATACTTGGGCTGCGTTCCACTCCACTTTAAGACACGCACTTGCAAACTTTCCTAAGCACTTCCCCTTGGGGGAATCCACACCGCCATTTTGAAGTGTGTTCCACTTCGTGAAGTGGATGAGGGAAGTTCATATGGACAGACCCTCGTCCCCTCGATTTTGACAGAGGGAGCGAGCCTAGTGATGGCCAAATGAAGCGTTTCGAAGCATTATTGCTTTCTGATACAATTGTGTCGAAAATGGTTCATTACTCGAAGCTTCATTCAGATAGAAATTGCAGCACCATCTCCTGGTGAAGTAAATGTAATGCAACAAAGCTGACAACCATAAAATGCAAGTAGGCTTATATGTTAACGCCCCGTTTATTACGTGTTTACCGAGGCGATCAAAGCTGAAACAGTGTTAGTGCTGTGAAACTCATTTATGTAGGTGAATTTTACAGATACTGATGAATTTCATGTGTTCACCTTGATAATAAATATTAAGCATGATGTGTGTGTGTGTAATTATTTCTTTAGACAAGGACAGAAGATCAGACCAGCTTAAAAAAAGTTGGAAACCATCACAGAAATTCGAATGGTTTCTATTAAAATACCAATAGGAACCATTGGCTTTTACCATTTAAACCACTACAGAATTCTTTTTTTGTCGTGTGTTTGGGACATATTCCATTAGGATTTAATGCCCCCACCAATAGAACCCAACACATATCAGTAGAGACCCACAGAGACCACTATAATCCCCATTACAACCAATAAAATTCCCATGAAAACCATTAAATCCAATAGAATTTCTGTAATGGTTTCTATAGTTTTTTTTTAGCAGGGCAGTATCATGTGTGAAAGCTTTATCTTGTTTAGCTGTGGGAAGCAGAACTCTATAACTTGTTAACTGGTGGGACTGATATTTTTGTATGTTGAAAAGGATGTGCTGTGCTTGTGTAACTGGTTGTACTGGTATAATGTAGCAGAGGGTTTTTGAAGTTTCTGTCTTTGATGCATGTTTTTATGTAACAATGTTCATATTATGTTCTCTAATTAATAATAAAAATAAAAATGTGGCAGAGGGTGTGCTTTGGGTACATACAGAAGGCTTAGACAAAGTGTTCATTAAATGGTATGGTTTTTATTCAGAAATATTATTTTGGAAATATTATCACGGTGTTGCCATGGTTTGGCTTCACTTTTATAAGAAATACAGCCGCCAGGTTTCAAACCTGTCAACACTGGATTGGGCTGTCAAAGCAGTCAGGTGGTTCACTACAGGAGTGAACCAGTATGTTTGCTTCAGAAGTCATTTTCACGTGACTAGTGACGTAATGATACAAGCTCCGAAGCAGTGGTTCATTGCAAGGACCGTTCGAGTTTGAAGCAAGCTTCGGAGCGTCGGTGTCAGACATAACATCACTAAGCGAGCCTACTCCGATGTACACTTCAAGCAGCTCTATATCCCACAATTCAACCTGATTGTGACGTCACCGCAGATCGCACTCACCGGTAGTGTATTATTTTGAGAATTAATCACATAATAGTGTATGATATATTAATAATGTTGACATTTAATTGCATAATACTTGTATCTCATGGAGACTGTATGTTCACAAAGTTTATACTATTGTTATTTTTTGTCAGCTCTTATAATTATAGGATTGTATATGTTTTCTCCAACAACTTGGATACATATAGAATGGTGCATAACACAAATAAGTAAAAAAGGGGTTTAAATAAAAAATCAGCTCCATAGTGAATTATAAGTGATCAAGGGCTTAGGTCCATTCAAACCTTATGCAGGAGTTTCGCCAGTAGTGTACACTCGTGAAACGTAAGCAATGACACACATCCGAGTCCACGAGATGGAGGGAAGTTTGCAAGTGAAGGGCATACAAATTTGGAGTGGAACGCAGACCTGGTTTACTCAGTCACTCTTTGTGAAGTCTTGTTGGTGTTAAGCCCCGTTCACACTACAAGCGACAAAGCGACACGATACTATTCATTTCAATGGGGAGCGGGCGACTTCCGGCGACACGCGCAACAGTGACCGTTGGCGACTGGATGGGGCGTGTCCAGCACCGCAACAAAGTTGAGATCTGTTCAACTTTATGCAAATGAAGAGCGACTTTCGGGAGCGACAACCAATAGGATTGAAGTCAGTGGAGCACACGTGATCCGTCACTCTTCAGTGCCGAGTCCGACCGAGGCAAGATGTCAGAAACTATCCAATAATTTATATGTCTCCGTGTACATACAGTGGTACTACTCGCCGTGCGGACTCCGAGCCTGAATGGTTTCATGAACTCAGAAAGACCAGTATTTGCCCATTTGCTGCAGTTAAATAGCCGCGAGAGCAAAGAGCACTCGCTGTTTCTCATTCATCTTTAATATTATGCATTTTATGTACTGATTCCATTTATATTTAGACTTTTCCTTCCAAAATGTTAGCTTGTAGCGGCAAGAAAACAGATTTGTTGTCTACAACATGGAGTAACATCCGTGAATGTCACTCACAAACATTACTAGGCAACCAGTAGTGGGAACGCCCACTAGCGACCTCACCGCCAGCCACTGGCGACATGCAGCGACAAAGTCGCTTGTAGTGTGAACGCAGCTTTACACTGCATTTCTGAGCGCTATTTCTGGTTTCTGTTTCATAGTTTTGATCTTCTGTGCCTTGGACTTTTGTTATTATCTGGATGGTTTGCTCTGTGGTTTTGACCTATTGCCTGTTTATGGTTTACGATTCTGGAATTCCCCAATAAAAGCTGTGTTTGGATCCTCTACCCGTGTTTCAGAGCAGTTTCGTAACACTGATGACACAACACTGAAAGAAGGAAGATATGGGGCATCTGCTGTGGAAACTCAAGAGAAGAAAGTCGAATGATGGGACTAAAACTGAACATGAGGAAATGATGACATTGATCAATTTGAGCTCAATGGAGAAGAAATTTAGATAGTTTTGAGTATGAACTGTTTGTGTGCCCTTGTGACCACTGATTCAACTAGAACTCAAGAAATATTACATCATTTGGCGGTGGGCAAGATGGCTATGAAGTCTATTGACAAAATATTCAAAAGCAAAGACATGCTGATGAAGATGAGACTAGTTTAGACCCTCATATTCTTGGTTGTTAACTCCTTTTGCGAAAGCTGGATGATACAGAAACAAGACCGAAGGAAGATTGACTCGTTCGAAACATGGAGCTGAAGAAGAATCCTGCGTGTGCCAAAACAACAAGACAGACCAACAAGTCAATCATAGAGGAAATCAAACCAGAAACTCAAAGCACAAATGATGAAACTGCATTTGTCGTACTTTGGTCACGCGGTTTGAAGGTAAATATCACTGGAAAAGTTGATAATTGTAAAGATTGAGGGTAAAAGCTGCAGAGGAAAACCTCCAATGAGATACGATTACAACGAGGACAGGACGGATGTTGGAGGATCTTATCTTATCCCTTTTAATTCTTTAGTCTACCAAGTTAGACTCGAATCTGAGTTGACAGGACACAACAACATGCACTATGCATATGAATAATCCATTTAACATAGATGTTTATATTGAATAAAACCAAAAGAAGGAACATAGTTCAACAATTAGGAATCAATGTCATTTTTAAGCAATAAAATGCTAAACATTTGTTTTATCAGCAATCAGTGAAACCATTGAAAGTCTTTATAATCAACTCATTAATATCAGCGCTGTCGTACCTGCACATGTGTGACAGTGTGTGTTGATGTCCAGATGTGTGGTCTGGTTGCTGATGGGATTGTTCAGCACACAGCTGTAGGGTTTTTTATCCTGATATTCCACCTCCAGAGGTAGAGAGAGACTGATGCTGAGATCAGACGCACTGATGCTGGACAATACACTGATTCCTTTGTACCAGGAGAGAGTCACATGAGTCACATGACTCACATTCACCACTGATGCACACACCAATGAACATGAAGATGATGAAGAACAGTGTGAAGAGTTACTGATGACAGGAACGGGCAGACGAGCTGAGAAAGATTAGAAACAGAGTAAATCATAATCTCTGCGGAGGGAGTGTTTGTGATTTTCAGATATATAAAAAAAATTGCACAGAGATGCCAGTATCAGAATAATTAATCCAAAGAAAAGTGTTCATTTGAAAAGTGAAAAATATTGTGTATCTATTATTGTGTATTTAGATTTGACCATTTTACAATTAAAAAATAAAGCATTCTGTTCAGGCAGGCCATGTAGTCAATCCGCTGATTAGAAAAAAAATCCAAACCCTCCCACATCAGCTGATCTGATCCATACAATCAACTGTCAACTTTCAAACAGGGCGCCTTAAACACAGCTTCAGTCTGCCTACTTGTGTTTAACTTAATCAATGTCCTTTTGTTGTCATTGATGGATGCTCTGTTCTCAGGCGGGATTTGTGCTGCTCTCCCAGTAAAAGTATGGGAAGTTGTCCCCAGAAGCTGTCTTGTCTTGGCCATTTCATGGAGTTAATGAAGAAGACGGGGAATATTAGAACAGAGCCATCGCTAAATATAGCAAAATATGGAAATAAAAAATTGACAGAGTTTTTTCTATGGTATTTTTTTTTTTACTTAATGGTCCTGGCTGAGGGTCTTTTTTTTAATTAGGATATGTCTACTTCAAAATGGTTAACAAATAAAGGAAACCAATAATAAACTCACCGTAGACAATGAGACCGAACCTCTTTCTCACACCCTTGATCTGTAGTTTATAAACTCCAACATGTTTCATTGTGGTGTTTGTGATGGTCAGAGATCCAGTTTGATTGTCCAGCTTCAGTCTGTCTCTGAATCTCCCATTAAGAACATCATCATATACAGTGATTCTGTCGACCATTACATTGATTTCTGCTATTGAATTGTTTTTAAAACTCCACTGAATCACATCATCGTCCTTCATTTCAGTAACACCAGAGTTTAGAGAGACTGAATCTCCCTCCATCACTGACACTGACTCACCAAACACACACAGAACAAACAGAAACAGGGTTTGTCACAGATAATCAGATTATAATTGTTTATCAAATTAAAGATTAAAAACAAAACAAAAAGAAACTAATGGTGTATGAATTAATTTAAATTGTGTCATTATAAAACAGGAGTAACCATTTTTGAACTCACCACCATTGACAGTGAGAAAGAAACTCTTGATCTCACTGTTGATCTGTAGTTTATAAACTCCAGCAAGTTTCATTGTGATATCTGTGATGGTCAGAGATCCAGTTTGATTGTCCAGCTTCAGTCTGTCTCTGAATCTCCCATCAAGATCATCATCATATACAGTCATTCTGTCGGCCGTTACATTGATTTCAGCTATTAAAGTGTTTTTATTCCAAATCCTCCACTGAATAACATCATCATCCTTCATTTCAGTAAGATCAGAGTTTAGAGAGACTTTATCTCCCTCCATCACTGACACTGACTTCACTGTAACACCAAACACTCCTGAAGACTCTGTAGATTAAATAAAATAGATCAAATTAATAGATAAAGCTTGACTTGCAGTTGGTTTGATGAAGCTTCACTAAAATACTTGTATTCATTTAAATGTTAAATTATTAATATTCTGTAGCAGCACAAAGAAAAAACATGATCAATGAAAAGAGAAATAGATTTATAAATGGAACAATAACTAAAATATACACTTTTACTTTAATATTTACAGTCTCACTAAAACTAATGCTGTTGGGGTTTTGAGCTTCATAACTATTTTAATTTATTTAATCAATCTATAATAACTGAGTGTAGAGCTGAATTCAAACTTGATCTGACAGGTAAAATATAGTTTAATTATTTATATATGAGATTAACAGTCAATGTTAATCTTCTCTAATTTAACCAGTAATTTATTACATGGATCCAGAATGTAAACATAAAAACACATTTAAAACTCACCATCCAGACGCCAGAAACACAAACAGAACAAAACTCATTTCAGAAACATTTTCTTCATCGGTTTCAGTCCACGAATATGAAAAGAAAAACTTTTCAAAACGGCTTCATTGTTAAATCCTGTTCAGTGGGTTTATTTTCAAAAGTGTCCCGTGAAGTTGAGAAGTTAAAATGCAATTTGAGTGAGTCTTAAACTAACATTTTTTTTTTTTATTAACATTTATCCCGCAAGACTCAAACCATTGTTATTTTAAGTATCATTGAGATACTATTATATTTTTTACTAATATTTTAAATCAGTTTTTATTTTCTTATTTTACATTTTCATTTTATTTAAACTAGTTATTGTTGTGTGTTTTTGTGATTGTTAGTAGTTTTAGTATTTTTTATTTATTTATATTTCAGTTTTAGATATTTTAGTACATCAAGTAACACTAAATTGAGCAATATTTCCTTGTCAACTAGCTAAAACTACAAACAAATTACGCCTACTGGGTCATTCCTACAGTATCTTCATGAAACAATCCTGCATAAAATTTTACTCAAATTTCATACTACATGGTTTTGCATGCATATAAACACCATTAACCAAAATTCATAATGATTTATACTACAAAATAATATGAAAAGAGAAAAAAGTACTTTTTCAAGCACTTGACAGACAAATTCCCACGTCTCCAATCATGTTCCCTTTCGAAAGGGAACTCGCACTGCGTTGATGACACGTGAACCTGTGTCTGAAAGCTTAACCAGTCACGTCAATCGTTATTGACCAGTGACAGCCTATGACGTCACTACTAGTGTGACCCGGAAGTATAAATGTGGTGCCTAGAGAACATGTCACCCTTTTTTCATTTTCAGAGACTGTCTTGTTTGATTTGCATTCACCTGGAAAGGTAAAGAAAAGTGTGGCAAGTGACAGCAACGTGATGGCAACGTTTCGCTCTCGTCTGGCCCTCTTCTCGAGGGAAGAGGAACAGGCATCTGGACCATGACCCAGTGGTTCGGGTCCCGCTCGTGCTGAAGCCGATCCCAGATGAAGCGGATCCCAGATGGAGCTCGCTGATGAGTTTGAGAGAGGTGTTTTTCTCTAACACCCGTCAGAAGCTCGCGAGAGTACACACCAACCTACGGGCCTTTATGGCTCACACATTAACCTTTTTGATAAAACTACCTCTAAATGTATTAAATGTATCTCTTTTTGTGCTTAGATGTCTTCACATGTCATAGTGGAGTAGCTATAATGTTTACTCAATATTATTAACTCGTCTTTATCTTTAGGTCATGTTCCAAGAACATTTAAACTGGCAGTTATAAAACCTCTCATTAAGAAACCACAATTAGATCATAATAATCTAGCAAATTATAGACCCATTTCAAATCTTCCATTTATGTCTAAAATATTAGAAAAAGTGGTGTCCGCTCAACTGGGCTCTTTCTTGCAACAAAATGAGATCTATGAAAAGTTTCAGTCTGGATTCAGACCGCATCATAGCACTGAAACTGCGCTCGTTAAAATCACAAATGATTTACTTTTAGCTTCTGACCAAGGCTGTATCTCAATACTAGTTTTACTTGATCTTAGTGCTGCGTTCGATACTATAGATCATACATTACTCTTAGATCGACTACAAAATTATACTGGTGTTCAAGGACAAGCACTAAGCTGGTTCAAATCATACCTATCTGACCGCTACCATTTTGTCTATTTAAATGGAGAAAAATCGATCATAACTCCAGTAAACTATGGAGTGCCGCAGGGATCTGTATTAGGCCCTCTGTTATTTTCAATATATATGATGCCACTTGGAAATATTATAAGGAAACATGGAATTAGTTTCCATTGTTATGCTGATGACACTCAAATATATATTTCATCACGGCCGGATGAAAACGCTACATTTTCCAAATTGACAGAGTGTGTTAAAGATATAAAAGATTGGATGACCCGTAATTTTCTTTTATTAAATCCAGACAAGACAGAGGTAATACTTATCGGTTCAAAAAACCGCCCACAAAACCTCGCACAATACAACTTTAACATCATAGGATGTCCTGTTACTTTATCCTCTACAGTAAAAGACCTGGGTGTCATACTCGATTGCAACCTGTCTTTTGAAAATCATATTTCATATGTTACAAAAACAGCATTTTTCCACCTTAGAAACATTGCTAAACTACGTAATATGCTATCAGTTTCTGATGCAGAAAAGTTAGTTCATGCATTCATGACCTCGAGACTGGATTACTGTAATGCTTTACTAGCTGGTTGTCCTGCATCCTCAATAAACAAGCTACAGTTAGTCCAAAATGCCGCCGCTAGAGTTCTTACTAGATCAAGAAAATATGATCATATAACACCGATTTTATCATCACTGCATTGGTTACCTATAAAGTTCCGTATTAATTACAAGGTATTGCTACTGACCTATAAAGCCCTAAACGGCTTAGCTCCAGTCTATTTAACGGATCTTTTATCACCCTATAATCCACCGCGCTCTTTAAGATCACTAAATTCAAGGCTTTTGGTCATACCTAGGATATCCAGAACCACCAAAGGAGGGAGAGCATTCTCACATTTGGCTCCAAAACTCTGGAATAGTCTTCCTGATACTGTTCGTTGCTCAGACTCGCTCTCCCAGTTTAAAACTAGATTAAAGTCGCATCTCTTCAGCCAGGCATTCATATAATCCTACAGTTCAAACTACAATCCGGCCTCTAGCTCATAAATGCCAGAGGAGAACTGGCCCCAGACTGAGCCTGGGTTCTCCCAAGGTTTTTTTTTCTCCATTAGGTCACCTGATGGAGTTTTAGGACACCATTAGGTCACTTGATGAAGTTTTTCGGTTCCTTGCCACTGTTGCCTTTGGCTTGCTCAGTTGGGGATATTTTGGGGATATTTAATTTAATTTTATCAATCAATAAATTCCTCTTGAAACAAACTTTGTTGTATTATTTTAATTTAATACTGTGAAGCTGCTTTGATACAATCTGTATTGTGAAAAGCGCTATACAAATAAACTTGACTTGACTTGACTTGACTTTACTGTGTGTTAATCAAACTTTATGTGCTCATAGTTATGAACAATCCTGCATCTCTGTATTCCTGACTCGCAGAATTATAGTTTGTGGTCTCCTTGTAATCGTAAAAACCCGACTGTGTTGAATCTCGACGACAAATTACAAAAAGATGCATTATTTCAGAAGTACCATCTTTCTGAGGATAAATGCTCAATTTAGTCACCGCCATAAATTAGACCAGTGGGCGGTAATCAGCAGACAAAGAAAGTTTTTCCCGCCTCAGTTTCTCACAATTCATTGGTTCAGATGGTGAGATAGGTGTAAACCTACCTTGCCCATAAAGACAAGGAAAGACCCTTGCTCTTTGCATTCCGCCAGAGAAAAGAGATGGTCATCATCTTCACGACAAAGACTCCCCAAGGAGTCTCACCGTTTGTTCTTCTTTAATTTTATTTCATCTTAGTTTTTCTTTATTTCCGTCTGATATTTGACTTCGTTCACTTGTCTTCACGAGCCAAACGAACTTAAGTCTAATCATCTTTTGGCACAGTTTACATTCGTGTTAACCGCCGAGTTCTCGCATCACTTGCTCCTGAAAGGACTCCGGAAGCTGAGATAGGCGAAGGTTCACTCGTCTGCATTTAAATCATGCATTCCACTGCGGGCCGAATCCACGCCTAGACAGCCAGGGGATCGGAGACCGGCCAGAGGTTCAGCGGCGCATCTCGCGTCCCTCCTCCCCCAAGGAGTAGGTCACAGAGGAGGCGCGGCTCAAGGAAGAAGAAGGATTTGAGGGAGGTAATCCAGCATCAGTGAAGGATCCCCTTCCTCTGAGGGTGAATAACAACCACCCTCTCCTCTCTTCTCTCTTCTCTTCTCTCCTTTCCCCCACTTCTTCACCCCAGGCATTTCTTACATCAGGCCTGAGGCTGGATTTATTTCTTCAATATGGAACCCTTCTAAAGGTCTGGCGTCAGGCTTGGTAGTGAGTGTGCCCTTTCGAGCTTTGGGGTGGTTGGCCTTCATTCTGAGAATAATGTATAGGCTGCCGCTCTACAAGCAGCTGGATGAGCTTTGAAGGTCTAATTAATAAGGTTGTTAAAACAGTAGACCTCGGTTCCCTGTTTAGAAAGTATTAAGGGGTGTGTTTGTATAGGAAGTTATTTATAGGGTTACTTTATTAGGGCCCTGAAGTTCCCCTTTATAGGTAGGCTGTGCATACCTTTTCCATACCCTTTCCTCTTGTTTTAGAGCCATCAGGTTTATGTAGAAGGTAGCGCCAATCTGTGGTCACCCAGTAGTGTACAGGTTGGCTTCATCTGTCTGTTAAGTTCACCTGAGCTTCAAACAGATAAACTCTGTTTAGCGTGAGATGGCTTCCTCCCATTCGGGGGTTATTCTACTGAGGCCACCGCTCTGTATAAGCTCCAGATAGACCAAAACACCAAGCGTTGGCCCTCGTCGGATCACTTTGATAGCCACCTTGTATTTATATAGCAGGTCTCCTCTCACTTTAGAGAGTCGTTGAAATTAAGACTATAGCTCTGAACTTCATACAGATAATATTCATGTGTGCCTTAATATCTTGCTTAGGCATGTGTACTAGGATTTTTTTTTTATATATATATATATCCACCCTGTAATCAAACACATTGCATTGTAACAGGGTGGACAGTTTCTAAGTAAAAGGCCTAGAGAAAAGCCGACAGTCGGCCAGCTACCAACATGGGGCTGTCGTTGAGCGTCGTCCGGCCTGTTTTTGCAGGTGTTCTGAACCATCTGCACCAGTCGGACCTTGTTGCTCTGTTGCTAACTGCTTTCAATGGAAAGTAGATTAAACTGCACGCTAAATGTTGCTAGATGACATCATACTGGCGAGTCTCGGGAACTAGATAAGGTTTGTCCAAGAAGTTGCTAGATTTAGTCGCTAAAGGCGTGGAAAAAGTCATTAGATCTAGCGACAAAATCACTAAATTGCAACACTGGCTCATTGGTTTTTTGGGGGGGCGATTGAGCATGTTAAATCAAAAAGAGAAAACGGTCTGATTGGCTGTTCAGTTTAGTGAACGAGTTAGTGCATGTAGATGACAGTCGCGAGATGACAACACAGTCATCTTTCATCACCGCTAGTTCTTTTACATCGGCTTGATGTGTCATGGCCTTAAGAGTGAGAGTAACTACTACATTTTATTTATTTGTAATTCTGCCAAACAAAAATTTTGAATGAATGCCGTCATAAATATGCCGGCATAAAAACACAAATACTGATGAAAGATACAGTACAGACAATCTGAAGTCACTGAAACTTAATGCATGTATTTTGTCAGACGGCACCAGGGCTTGACATTAACATGCGACAACTAAAGTTAAGTCTCTAGCCGCGTTTCAACCACAGGAATTTCCCAGGGAACTAGGGACTTTGGGGTGGTACTCGGTGTGATTCCATCTCATGAACCAGGGTCTAAATGAAGTTCCGGGTAAATATTTCCCCCTCTGAAAGTCCCTGCTTGCGTGGAAGTACTTTTTCAAAGTTCAGGAACTTTCAGGGGTGGGACTTGGGCACTGAACTTGCTGATTGGTTGAGTTTATGCCACATTTTGATTGGTTGAATCCATGCAGCATTTTATTTCAAACACCATTTCTTTAAATCTGTTGCGGTACGTGCAGTAACAGTTGTTCGCTATTCGAATCAACAATAGAGTTTAAAAAATTCAACCGATGGACCAACTACGAGGTTCAGGCTTTATTAAGCTTAAATTTAGAGGATGAAATCCAGCGGGAACTGTAAAGTAGCATGCAGTCCTACGTCACCAGAATAATTTGCCTAATCTTCACGTACTTTAGACCGCGGTGGAAACGTAGACAGCAACAGGTCTGGGGGAAAAAGTTCCTGGGACAAATTGTTCCGGGTAATTTCAGTGGAAACGCGGCATCTGTTAAACTGCCTCCTTGTCATCATTACTTACTTTTAACATAACATCAATATAAGCTAAAAACCTTAATGTCAATCCCTGAATATTTCTTTATTTTACAGTTATGAATGCATGCTTGATTAGAAATATATCATCCCCAACCAATGAAACTTCTTGACCCATAGGACAACACAAACACTGACGAGACTGAACTTCAATGCTGTGAGGAGAGAAAGGGCTGCATGTACTGTATATGCAGTGTATATAAATAAATTTGTCACTTGCAGAGTCTGGATTTTTCTGTCGGTTTGCGTTTGCTCACCCTTATAATATGAATTCCCTCCTCTATCAGTAATGTCCTGTAACAGAGAATGTTGATCCCCTCTGACTAAATTAACCAGACATTTATCACATGGTACCAGAACTGAAACAACTGAAGTCATAAAAACACATTTAAACTCACCATCCAGACGCCAGAAACACAAGCACAGCAAAACAGTCCAAAACATCTTCATCGGTTTCAGTCCACAAAAATGAAAAGACAGACTCTTCAAAACTGGTTCAGTAATAAAATGACAGACGTGCTGATGTGAAGCTGCTCTGTAGTAAAGGGAGGGGAAACTCTACAATCACTTAAAATAACTGTCTATTTATTCAGTGGTAATGCATGTGACCATCTAGCACTTTTCTTGCTGATTAATTCACACTCTGAACATCGTCAGTTTGTCACTTTGAGCTCCAGTAGGCCTCAACTTCCTGTAAGTCAATGATCAACAGATAACACTTTCAACCCATAACATGTTAAAAAATTATTTAACTTCTCTTTTCATTGTCCTAAAGGAACACCTTGTAAACATAATTCTTTGTTTTCAATTCTATTAAGAATTAACAAGCACATGACCATGTTCATTTTATCTATAATAAACATTTTAAACGCTTGACAATTTCTCTTTTATGTCTAAATCAAACGTTTAACACCACCTTCATTTAAGATATGCATATCTCAACTACGCTATTCATTCAATATGCATAGATTTTCAATTTACTTTAACTATAAATTCAGTTTGACAGTTGGTTTTATTACTCAGCCGAACCTGGTCACGGTCACTCCTTGTGTTTTACTCTGTGTCCTCAACACTGACTGATCCATGTTGCTGATGTGCGTCTGTGGACTCTTCGCTGTCGTGTCGCAGTTATTATCAACATTTGGTTGTTCCGCAGGCACTTTCTGTAGAGATGAATGAGTGCGGTGCAATCTCTTGTGTTTTGACCTGCACTGGATAAATAAAGCTGCCAGGCGTTGTTATTTAGTCTCTCCCGATAGAGCCCCATTCCTTTCGCTGCCTCTTTCTCCATTTATTCCAAAGAAACGGCTCCATATTGCAAAAAAGCATACAAATATCAAACTGCTCTTTCTCTCTCTGCCGCTATTTCTCTGGTCTCACTGTCTAAGTAACCATGGCAACGGATAGCGTATCTGTTACGAACCGCTCTGAGACACAAGGGTAGAGGATCCAGATGCAGCTTTATTTGAGGACAATCCAGAGGCGTAATCCAATGTACAGGCAAGGGTCATACACAGATAGGCAGTCCAAACAAAGAAACGAACAAACAAACAAACAAACAAAAACCGGCAGGGACCAGAGGCAAGAGAGTAATCCAGGGAACAGGGCAAGATATCCAAAAACCAAGCGACAAGAAAACCAAGAGAATGCTCAGAAATGCAGTGTAACACTAAAACAAGACTTTGCGGTGAGTGAATGAACATGGTATAAATAGACTGAGACTAACAGGGTGATGGGACACAGGTGAATGCAATCAGTGATAATGAGGTACAGGTGACTGTGATGAGTGATCAGGGATGATGAGTTCGGGCAGTGAGTATGAGAAATGTAGTCTGAGAGTGAACGTGAGTGTCTGATGTGGAGTGCCCTCTGGTGGCTCTCAAGGGCACTCCAGCTGGTGACCGTTACAGTATCCTGCCAAGATGGCGGCTCCTTCCCCAAATGCAACGCGGAGTGAAATGCGTGACGTCACATTCACACTCTCTGTAACGGCTGACACAGGAAAGTTCGTTTATTTGTGATCTTAAAGAAACAGTTCCGCTGTAAAATAAACGCTATTATTGTCAAGAAAAATAGAGACAGAAACAGCAGTTATAAGTGGCTTGAATGAAGTTTGGATATGCTTCACAGAGAGCTATTGCGCTTTCTCTTTCCGTTTGTTCTTTCATACACCGATCTTCAAACTCATCGACGCCACTTTGTTTATTCTTGAAGTGAACTTTTGTCTGTTTGGTTTTGATTTAACGTTTTGGACAGTCTTGAACTGAAAGTGATGCGCGTCTGGTGTGCGATACTGTGAGCTGATAGACTGTGAGCGTTTTTCACATGCAGGATTTGAAACGCCCACACAGGCATTCAAAGCAAAACAATAAAATAAAGCGTTATTTTAAAGGAACAGTTAACTCTTTATAAAATGCGTTTATCATTTTTTCCGTCATCACCGCGGGATCACCTTGGGCTGAAGCTCAGGTAAGCCCGTGCATTAATCCGGCCCTGATCTATCAAAACAATTATGTGCACTTGTAACACTATTTGTGTGATTTTACCTTTGCATTAAATTACAAAAACTACTGCTGTGTGAGTGTTTCTAATACAGCTGCTGAGGGAGTTTCACTTCTTTTTCAGTCGGTCTCTCGACGTTACGTCGGACCGCCGAATAGGAATCTCGCTTAGAGAGTCAATCTTCTTCGAGTGTAACTAAACGAGCAAATGGACATTGGCATGCTATGATTTGTGCGGGTATATAATGAGCAGCAGGTGCAATGCATCTTCAGCTTTTCACTGAGGAGACGAGCGTTTGTTGGTCCTGCTTCTGAAGAGTTTATCTGTGAAAGATGAGCCACGGGAAGATACGGCGCTTGCAACGGTGGTCACACTCAGAGCAAACTACTGTACAACAGCTGTTTTTATTCTGTTGAGCTCTGTGCTCTGCAGTGCCAGTGATTTTGTTTTACAAAAACGCAATGGTATAATTCTATTTAAAAAAATAGACAGTACATTCATAAAAATAAAAAATAAATAGTGTACAGAGTAAACAAATTACAATTTAATAGTAAATTAAAAAATATATTTCTGAAAAAGAATAATGATCTTAACAATAATGTACATTTACATTAATGTACATATAGTCTAAATTGAAACCTGTTTAGGCTATAATATCTAAAATTAGCAATAATTAGCAATTATATAGCCTACGTTGGGTGTTATATACAAAACAAATATTGTAATATAATTCAGCTTAAACTTAGTAACCACAGTAAAGTAGGCTAGAGAATGTTGAAAGGAGGTTTGAAAAGTGTGTGCACACATGACAAATTATCAGGCTACTCTAAGCATTACAGTTAATAGTTATTATGCTATAAATATCTAGGTCTACAGATTCATGTGTGCAGAGGCCATATTATTATTATTATTTATTTTTTTGAGGAACATGGAGGCCCATCAGGACTGCCTATGCATAGGGCCCGGGATCTTGTGCTACGCCCCTGTGCATTAGTATTATAAGCATCTTAAAGATTCTTGTGTTAAACATCCAATCAAATTACATGTTCAAAGGCCTGCTTGAACAATAGGTCGTAAAAGTAAAATTTCCCTCCAAAGGGAAATCTTCTCATTGGCTCTTGCACCTCCAGAAGGTGTGACATCTTCATGCTTTAAAACACAAGATCAGCTCTCTGAGCTCTCTCTGGTCTTTTTCTGAGATGCTGATGTGAAGATGTCAAGCTTTCCTGTAGCTCAGTGGTAAGAGCATTGCGTTAACAACGCAAGGTTGTGGGTTCGATCCCAGGGGATTGCACATGCCTATGTATAAATGTATAGGATAACGCAATGTAAGTCGCTTTGGATAAAAGTGTCTGCCAAATGCATAAATGTAAATGTAAGATGATTCGGAACTAGAAGTTTCTAAGGACCGCCAGGCTGCAGCCTTGTCTTTCCATTCACCAAAGATACTCTAACTCCCACTGGTTCTCTCTCATCCAGACCACATCAGCAAAGATCAACTGGAGCCTCAACAGATTGCATCAGGACAGTTTAATTCAAATGGGCGAGACATGCAAGTATCAAACTTAGTCTCATTATTTGCTACATTAAGTATCCTGACCCCTTTAAAGAAGGGCGTGTTAGAACTAAACTGATGGTTTGCTCAAGGCTGTTGATCTGCTGAATTTCAAACAATGCTATAACTTCTTGCTTTCCTGTATTCTGCTTCATCTCTCTTTCCCTTGGTAAACTGTATGCATGTATGTGTGTGTATGTTAGTTTAAGTGTTTAGTTTAGTTAATAAAATCTTGTTCATGTCACACGTAAAGTTGTCCGTGTCTCAAGCTCATAACTGGAGTCACTAATCATAGTTTTTGTCTACTTGCTCTTAGTAGTACTGTAAATTAAGAAAGACATTTCCCATGCCCCGGAAATTTACATTTTTTAGAGTTAATAAACAATTAATCCTGAGTGTTCACGGGACAAACAGGTTAATGGATTGTAATATTAATTTACGACATTAAGTTAATTATATTAACTGATCCAAATATTCATAATCAATTATAACCAGTTATTATTAATTATTAATATTTCATAGAGCTAATTTGCTACACATCTCATATCGAATAAAACTTTCCCAAAGATTTCCCGCGACTGGAACTGAAGTTGGTCTGATCTCCACACAACATCAAACACAGAAGAGACTTTTACTTCAGACGAGAATCACGTCACACTGAAACTAATGCTGTTTGAGCTTCAGTGTTTTATAGAACCAACATTTAGAGAAACAAACAGTGAATCTGATGCAGAAACAACTGAAGTCATAAAAACACATTTAAACTCACCATCCAGACGCCAGAAACACAAGCAGAGCAAAACAGGGAGAAACATCTTCATCGCTTTCAGTCCACAAATATGAAAAGACAAACTCTTCAAAACTGGTTCAGTAATAAACAGACGTGCTGATGTGAAGCTGCTCTGTAGTAAAGTGAAGTCAAACTCTACAATCAGTTAAAATAACTGTCTATTTATTCAGTGTTAATGCATGTGACCATCTAGCTCTATCTTAGCTGATTACTTTGATCATTATCAGTTTGTCACTTTGAGCTCCAGTAGGCCTACAACTTCCTGTAAGTCACTGGTGACACTTTCAACAGAAATAAACTGACCAATAATGTGTTAAAAACATCTTAAAGCAACAGTTTGATCTTGTCATGAGATCCTGTGAGTGTTTGGCTCTGCTCTCTCCCGTAACTCTCTTCAGGACGTTTGTTGTTCATTTCTGATCAAATGTCTCGATTGTTTCTCCTCTCAGACTGATTTCAGAGTTTCTCTAATGGTTTTATGGAGCAGGAACAGATCGCCTGCTATAACTGTGTGTATGAAAGTGTTCTCTGATATCTTCATATGATTAATATTCAGATAAATATGCTCAATTAATACAAACACACCAGGATGTTGAATATCTGTGTCAGGAACAGGAAATACTGCTGTAATCATATCAAATGTTTATAGAATAGAATAGAATAGAATAGAATAGAATAGAATAGAATAGAATAGAATAGAATAGAATAGAATAGAATGTTAGAGAAGAATATGAGAGATGAACATCAAACATCTTAATGTTGAGATTTAAACAACCTTCAATCTCACACTGACATCATCCAGCACTGATGGAGCGGATCCTGTTCTCTCTTCTGGATCTGATCTCATAAGAATAATGACAGTAGCCACGCCCACCAGAGCAGAGAGGACCAATCGGATCACAGCTTCAGTAGGACCACAACAGTGGACAGAGTCTGAGGAATAAACACATCAAACTGAGATCAGATCAGTCAATAAACGGTTTGTAAAGTCATTCTGTGAGTGTTTATTGTGATTTTATATATATATATTTTAAAAGTTACACTTCCTGAGAGGCCAATATCAGAATAGTTAATGAAAATAAATAATCTCAGATTTCTCAATAATTTCTCAGATTTCTCAATATTCTCAATAATTTTAAGATATCAAATACTTGTATTCATTTAACGGAAGTGAATAATATTCTGCAGCAGTAAACACAAACAAAAGATGATAAATGAAAAGATAAATAGATAAAAAAAATGTATATGGACCAATAACTAAGCAAAAAATAGACAAACTTTTACTTCACATAAGAGTAATGTCACACTCAAACTAATACTGTTGGGTATTTAAGCTTCATATTTATTTTATTTGATATTATTTTATTTAATAATCTCTAATAACTGAGTTTAGAGCTGAACTCAAACTTGATCTTTCAGTAAAATCACAGTTAAATAATTTCTATATGAGACTAACTGTGAATGTTAATCTTTGACTAATTTCACCAGTTATAAAATGCCACAGTGACTGTGGGAAACGGGAAGACTCCTCTAGTGGTCATCAAGAGCACTTCATTATTTAATGTGACTTTTTTATTTTTCAAAATAATTTATAGGAAAAATGACTCATGACTCATTGATTACTCTGTGAGGAAACAAACAAATATACAGAATTTCTTGTATTTTATAAACATTAATTTATTTAATCTAGCCATGACAGAAATTTTATAAAAAAATAAAACTTTTTTTTGTATAGTCTACTGTAATTTATTGTTTATATGAAAAATTGTACAGCACACCCCAAATGTAACTGATTTTGAGTGTTTTGATAAATAAATAAATAAATAAATAAATAAATAAATAAATCTGGGGAAAAAGGTCAGACGAGGTAGTCCTTGAATATTCCTGATGGACCCCAACACCAAAAAGATGCACATTAACAATATTTCATACATTTTAATTATTTTCTAAAATATAAAATGCTTAACTAGCTGTATTCAACGCAATTTGTCATGTAAAAAAAGGTAAACGTACTATATCAATAAAACGTCAGTCTCATTACAGTTGGGCAGATGTGTAGGTGTCCGGTGATTTCGCCTGCCTGAAACTCTCTCCACCGCGGCGCCTGACAGCTCGAGCGATCGCCGTCAATCATTCATTCAGTCTTTGTCTCCGTTTCTCTCTATCGGAATCTCCCGAACCGGCTCCAGCATGTTCGAGGAGGCCAGCGAGGTGTTGGAGAACATGCTGAAGTGGTCGTTCCCGCTGAGTTTGGTGCTGTTTCTGGTGCTGGTGTGTCCGCTGCGCGCGGAAGCGGCGCATGAGTTCAGTGTGTACCGCATGCAGCAGTACGACCTGCAGGGACAAACCTACGGTAATAAACCGACACAACACGCTTTATATGGCCATATAATGCTTTATTAACACCTCTCGCTTTGTATTTGGGACATGTGGTGGCGTAGTGGTTTATTAACCAACGCCTGCTGGGGTTTAAACCTACAACCTTTCAGTTAACAACAACACCCCAGACTGGTACCATGGTATTACCTTGGTTGAAGTGTTTCTTGGTTCAAAACGTTCTCCAGGACTCGTAACTGAATGGTTGTCGGTTTGAATTAATCAATGGTTTAATAATGGACTTTCATATTTACATGTCGTACTATGTTAAATACCGCGGTATTTACCGCGTTACTCTCCCATTGACGCAGCACTGTTATTTATGTACTATTATAGTTTTACGTTTTTACATTTAGTTTTAGTATTTTAGTTTTAATAGTTTTGATATGTGCTTTTGTCCTTTTTACTACTTCAGTTTGTTTTTATTTCAGCTTCATTTCAGTTTGTTTTTATCTTTTGCTAGTTAGTAAATTTAGTGCATATTTCAGTTCAGTTAAATTTAGTTAATTTTTTAGTTAACAAATATAACATTGCATGGTACAGCAATATACTTCAAGAAATACCATGGTATTACCATAGTGACTCCCTCACAGCTGTTAATGTGTAAAGATTTTTTTTTTTTTTTTTTTTTGCAGTGCCATTTTAGTATTATTTAATACTATTATAGATTTTCTTATTTTTAAATAAGCAATAGCTTTAGTCTTAGTTGAAGACAATAACCCTTCATTGAAGCGTTAGGATGTGGCAGCTCTGTTTATCAAACGTCTCATCTTCATGAGAATTCATGAATCAAAACTGGTTTTACACGTGTTTATGGACTTCTCAGATATTTATTATATATATTTTAGTGGAGGAAGAGACACATTTGGTAACAATTTATTTTAAGGTGACATAGTTACACGTTACTACATGTTCTTGCTATAGAAATAAGAGTAAATCTACATAATTACAAGTAACTGACCCTAAACCTAATCGTAACTTTATAAGTACATGTAGTTAATTAACATTACTCAGTATTATGATCGAAATGCAATATGACATAGGTAGGTTTTTTTTCAATATGTGGCACATGCATTAATAATTCGAATTGGTTTGCAGGTTCCCGTAATGCCATTTTAAACACCGAGGCTCGTTCGGTGGAGGCCGAGGTGCTCAGCCGTCGATGCGTGATGATGCGGCTCGCCGATTTCTCTTTCGAGAAATACCAGAAAGCCCTCCGGCAATCTGCGGGAGCCGTGGTCATCATACTCCCCCAGAACATGTCCACTATGCCCCAGGACATAGTGCAGGTAACGCTGTCAAACGACTAGGGCTGGGACAATATATCGATGCATCGTGAATCGAGAAATGATTCTAGATCGATTTTAAAATGTATCGCGATTCTCTCTCGAATCGATTCTGAGTTTAGTGTTTAACAGCGGATGGCACTGCGTGCTCTAGACACAGCCGTATCTGCTGGCTTCTAATGCCTTACACACAACACTTGAACCTTCTATAAAATAATCATTCATAAAGTTCGAAAAGGTTGAAGCGAATTACAAGGGTGTTTGCAGTGGGCTGTTTACATTAATCTCGTGTCATAAAAGCATTCTGAGGTGCGAGCACATTCTTAGGGTACGTTTACACGACAACGATATGCTTAAAAGGGTCATATAATGCCATTTTTGTACAAGCTAATATGATTCTTTAGGGTCTAAATGAAAAGTTTGTAATATACTTTAATTAAAAATTCTCATTAGTATTGTAAGAAAACACAAATTTTACCTGGTCAAAAACAGCTCTGTTTTCAGCACGCCGTTTAAGTGCATGTGTCTTTAAATGATAATGAGCTTTGCTCGCCCCGTCCCTCTGTTCTGTGCGTACACCGTTTCTAACACAATAACCATAACGCGTTGTTCATTATAAACGTGGGATTATGAATTATATTGAGAACGTTGTACATAGAAAACATGCCGTAATGTACCCTGAGTGTAAACAGCCGCATTCATCATGAAGCGTGCAGCAAGCGATTTGCAAAGATTAATATAAAGATTAATAAAACGTTACACTCACTTCTTCTTCTGGAGGTGCAGCAGGAACACGAATAGTTGGTACCGATCCTTTTTTCAGGAGCAGCTTCTTAGCAAAACCAGCTTTACTGACCCTCGTTTATAAAGCAGTCTCTGGTGTGTGAAATTATTCGCACAAACATGAAAGCATTGACGTTGATCGTGGGGAATATTCCCTTCGAAAACAAAACTCAGCCACTGCGTCTTCAGCGGTTCGGATTTTGTTCGTTATTACACCCAGGAACAGAACACCACAATCTCTGACGCCATTCTGCTCATAGACAGTGCTCCAGCGTATCAACAATGGCGTACTATGATGACAGCTCGCTCACGAGCGAGAGCGGGTCTGTGTTGAAACGCTGCTGTCAATCAACAATCGTGGGAGGGGCGTCCGACTGTGTGATGTCACACGGTGAGACGGCTCGATTTGAGACAGGGGAAAACATATAAGAAGATTAAAAAAAGACCACTGGATGGATTTTTATCATTATATGATGGTTGTGTACAGGCACTGCCAACACACATTTCAGTACAATCAACTTGTAAAAGTGCATGTACCATTATATGACCCCTTTAAAGCGGAGAAGTTTTTCCTTTGAGTTTTCCGCGTACGGACGACACCATTGTCAAAACGATCCCCATTCACGCGGATCCTCGAAAACGACTGAAAACGCTGTATTTTTCTGCCGGGCCGTTAGATGGCGATGAAACAGAATAGACTGAACATGTAATATGCATGTGCATGACATCATCGTCTTCACAGATTCACGTTTTTGCCGTTTACACGGAGACCGTTTTCAAAAACTTGCACTTTGAAACCCGTTTTCAAAACTTTGCGTTTTCAGGCACACAAAACGCCGTTGTCATGCAAGCGAACGGCCAAAACGCATAAAAAGTGTTACTTTTTTGGTTGAAAACGGTATCGTGTAAACAGCCCCTCAGACTCAGCTGAACGCACGAGCGCTCCTCTTCGTTAGCATTTGAGCGTGCTGTTAAAAACTAGCATAGAGCGCCATCTGCTGTTAAAAACTAAGATTAGAATCGATTCGCGATGCATTCGGAAAAAATTGGAATCGATCCAGGAATCGTGATGCATCGATATATTGTCCCAGCCCTACTGAGGACCCGTTCAGAGGCGCGTGTCGTGTGGGATGTACTGGAGGCTGATTATGGGTCTGTTTTCGTCCCCTGCAGCAGTTCATGGAGCTGGAGCCGGAGCTGTTGGCCACCGAGACCATCGTGCCCGTGTACTTCGCCCTGGAGGACGAGGAGCTGCTGTCCATCTACACACAGACACAGATCTCCTCTTCCTCACAGGGGTCTTCATCAGCGGCTGAAGGTACCCGAAATATGCATTATGAACATTCTGTACCATAAACTGTAATTTATATGAAATGCTTTATTATATGAAATATTTTAATAATTAGATATATTATCTTATTAGATTAAAATGTCTTTTTTATACAATATTTTATATTAATATTAATATATATAAAATGTTAATTTATCATTTTTATTTGTTACATATCAGACAAATATATATTACAATACATGTTATTTTTATATAGTATTTTAATATTTCATATATATAGTTTATTTTTTTGAATTGTCTATAAATTATATAATATGTTAAAGCATAATTGTGTGTGTATATATAAATGATTTGAGATATTTTTAGACATATTATATGAATGACATAGATTGTTTATATTTTTTATAATATATATCATAAGGTGTATATATATTACATTTTATATATTATAATAAATTATTTATATAAAATATGTGGTATTAATGCATACATATACTTTATTTTATAATCATATTTTTATATGAATCATACCGTGTGTGTATGTTTATATAAGGGTTTTATAGTTAATGTGTTTGTTTTTGCCCAGTGCTGCTGCACACAGCGACCGCTAATGGTTTTCAGATGGTGACCAGTGGAGCTCAGAGCAAAGCTGTCAGTGATTGGGCCATTACCAGTCTAGAGGTGAGTGTAACTGATTCCAGAAAACACCAGTTTACCCATAATCCCAGTTACTCCCCCTGATGTCCCATCAAACCTGTATGACTTCCCTTGTTCTCTGAACCAAAATGATGTTTTGAAGAACATTTCAAGCTGCTTTATCATCTAGTGAAAGTTGAAAACCATAATAAAAGTAGTTCTTCAATTTCTGGACTATGACAAAGTCTTCTAAAGACAAATTTGTGTAAAAAATTCAAGCAATTATGTGGCAAAAAACATAATTTACCACTTTATTTACAAAATATGAATCTCTAACGCACGTCCACGACGCATGTGTGTTGTGTTGATGAAAGCGCTGGCGCTGTTGTGGGATCTTTGGAGGATGATATTTTGTAAATAAAAACTACAACTGTAAATTTGACCTTGTGTTTCGCAGATGTCGACTTTTAAAGTGAGAAATGGCAGAAATGTCACTCAGTATGAACTTGAACTCCCATGGGACTTTATTGTCATTATACATATAGTACAAGGAAATTCTGTCTGGTGAATGAATCTCAGTTAAAGAACTAAAACAAAAACACCTAAAACGCACAACAACAATAAGCAAAATGTGACCCTGGACCACAAAACCAGTCTTATGGGTAATTCTTTTTTTTATAATTATTTGATTTATACATCATCTGAAAGCTGAATAAATAAGCTTTTGATAGAACATGAGGACAATATTTGTCCGAGATACAACTATTTGAAAATCTGGAATCTGAGGGTGCAAAAGAATCTAAATATTGAGAAAATCATCTTTAAAGTTGAAAGTTCATCCACTCACAAAAATAAATTTTTGAAACATTTAAGATAAGAAATTTACAAAAACTTCATGGATCACAATCTTTACTTAATATCCTAATGATTTTGGGCGTAAAAGAAAAATCGATAATTTTGACCCATAGAATGTATTGTTGGCTATTGCCACAGATATACCCGTGCGACATGTGACATATGGCCCAGGGTCACATATGGCTTTGAGTCTTAACTAGTTGACTTTTTTTACTCCCTCACAAATAGCAAAGCCTGATTCTCCAGCGTGATGTCCATCATATACTCTCTCTCTTATGTTCTCAGGGGCGTCTCACAGGTGCGGGAGAGGATCTGCCCACTATCGTCCTGGTCGCTCACTACGACTCTTTCGGAGTTGCTCCGGTAAGGACCTCTCGTCGCTCTCTTTCATCGAGTGATGAGGTATAGAGGGAATGCACTGACGTCACTTTCCTCAGCCGGACTGAGTGGCAGAAGAGCTGCTGGGTCACTGGATTTAACAGGGGAAACTGTGAACACGCCAGTAAAACAAGCAATTATCAGTTTAAACTAAAGGTTGGACTCGATATAGTGTTTCTTACAACTTACCAAACATCCAGTGATCATGTATATTGACATGCAGCAGGAGTCATGTTTCCTGATATTTATATGAGCCTGATTTCGACGCCGGGGAAATATATCAAGAAAATTTGCCTGAGAACACTTTATATCAATACAATATGAGTAGGTCTAATTCCGAGTGATCACTTTTATCAATGCTATAGGGCTGTAATCTCCTACGTTCTGGCTCGACCAAAATTCTGATTGGTCGATTTGTTTGCCGCGTTCATTTCATCAGTTTTGCCGCATTCATTTCATCAGGTGGAAAGCACTAATTGCTAATGGGGGTGTTTTCAGAGCACCCCTGTTTCACAGGTAACAGTCTGTCTTCAGAACACCCCCTTGCTTTCACTTCTTTTGGATTAGCCCAACCCACTGGAGAAGAGAGACAGATTGAAGAGAGTAGGCTACTAGAAGGTTTGCTGAATATTATTTATTTAATTGTGAGAGCGTTTAATTCATAGTCAGTCCTCTTCTAACATGGCAACAAAGATATCGGCAGTGTGGCAGCATTTTTTTTAAATAGAAAACGGGAAAAAAGTCGAATGCAAATTTGCGCTGTGCTCACTGTTAGTATTCGTTTTGAGCCTATGCTTTATTTTTCAGTTATGCACATTTATTTCGTTTCTGCTCCTGATCTGGTTTGTTTAATAAATATTCTTTTTTTATTAAAGTGGACGTGCCTTTTGTGTTTAAGAGTAAAAGCTTTAAGTTAATAGTCTATTCGTGTCTCAGCCGCGAAGCTGAGCTCCTATGTTCATGCGAGCTGCAGAAATGATAGTGTCTGTCAGTTATTAATAATACATACGACAAAAACAATTGTCTAAATTATGTTGTATATTCCTCAAAAGTTCTTGTGATGATATCACTAGTTGACAACATAGTACTATTTTCGGGAATCATAAGCTCTGATATTGCGCAGGTGCACGTGATGCAACGCTGTCAGAGCCGACAGACTCGAGTGACTCATTTCAGTGCAAAATAATTAGGTCAAAAACGATTTAATATACTGCAAATAGCCTACTAGTTTTTTATGTTTATTTATAATTAATTTAGGCGGACAACAAGGCTACCAAGTACTGCGCACAGTGCGCATCTAATTCATTTAAGGTTTTTTTTTTTTTTTTACCTAATTTTTTGTCGATTTTTAGTCGAAAATTTCAGGATTTCAGTCGACCAAGATTTTCTTTGGTTGATTACAGCCCTACTATGCTATATATATCATCATATCGTCCAGCCTTAAAACTTGTATAGTTTTTTTGTCAGTGTTTATTTAAAAACATCCAATTATGCAGAATATTCAATGGAAAATATTTAATTGATGAGTTGTCAGTGCAATATAGAAAAATACAATACAGAGTATGATTTTACCCCTAAATTCAGCATATTGACACAAAACAAAACTGCAAATCCACCTTTCGCTGCCTGGATTCAGTTGTTTCTATGAATTGCAGCGATTCATTTGCTTCTATTCTGAAGCTTTCGGTAGAATCTCAAAGCTCTTTCCGTGTTTTAGATGCGTTTTGTGTGTTTTTCTGGGCATTCACGCTGAAAACAGATGTTGTCGCTCAGTGTTTCTGCCACTAAGTGTGTGTAACCGCAGTCACTCCGGCCAACGGTGACGTCACACACACTCTCTATTGTGGCGATATTGAGTGCAGGGTTTGAAACACAGAATTTGGCTACTAAATGTTTAAGTTACTGGCCATTCAGAACTTCTACGAGCCAGAAATGAAAGAAATTAACCAGATTAAATACGTCACAGCTTACACACACACACACACATACATACATATATATATATATATATATACATACATTATAAAATTTGGATTTCATACATTCATTTCTTATTCAAACTAAATCCTGTCGTCCAGCATCTCCTCCCTCTTTCATCATCATCCTTTTCACCAAAATTGTGTTTTAGGTGGACCAATCAATACAGCACAAAAGAACATCAACAAAAATGTAGGATGTTGGAAAATAACAATGTCTTTTCTGTTAACCAAATGCTTTTTAATCTTCACTATTGCTTCAATGCAAGTGAACAAGAGTGCCGTTATTTGTTGTGTAGTGACAGTCATGTTCAAGTAAGCCAGATATGAGCAGATTCTGCGAAATATGCTGTATTTAATATATCATGATGATTCACAAGTTGAGTATTTGCGCTACATCTGCACAGATTTACACAAACTTCCCCAGCAAAGTGAATAAACATAAGTAACACGCCAAATTGGCTCGTGATTTGACAGCATTACCCGCCACAGTTGATTTTTACCCGCATTTGGCGGGTGTTAATTTCAAAGCTTGATTGAGTGTGTGTTTTGTTTCAGTGGCTGTCGTACGGCGCGGACTCGAACGGTAGTGGAGTGGCTGTGTTGCTGGAGCTCGCGAGACTGTTTTCCAGACTCTACTCCTACAAGAGGACGCATGCAGGGTAACACTTGTGCTTCGTTTAGTAAAACAGATGCTTCAAACAGATTTCTGTCGGCGTGCTTTACAAAAAAACATATTTTTATTAGGGCTGTCAATCGATTAAAAATTTTAATCGATTAAGGCGAGACACGGCAGGCAAAAACATAGTTTTTTTTTTACTGGTCAATTTTGAGATTTTTGGATATTTGTCTTCAATAACACGTCTTCTTTCAGACTTGTGGTGAAAAAAAGTCAGAAATACACATTTAGGTCTTTATTTTACTACACTTTGTCTGTTCGCGTCTGTAGATTTCTCATAAATTCAACAAAAGTTGGCGTTCTTAATCCTCCCACTGCTCCGCGATCTCTGTCTTCTTCCTGTCATCACACGCACGGCTGGATAGCTCTCTCTCTCCTGTAACAATGCTGTCGGATCCAAATATGGTCATTTCCTTTTTATCAGCAACCAATCGTGAAAGTAAAAGGGCTGAATGCGCAATCTCATTGGCTGATGATAAATCTTTAAAGCCCGTTTTCTCAAAATGACCTTTCTCTCACACTCCAAGTCCGAAATCTCCACTTCAGTAGCACCGATATACACCAAACTGTCCAGTCTTGTACCTAGTTATATTATGAAGACATTTACAGAGGGTTTTGTAAATATATTATTCCTAGCCTGATTTATATAACATTTTATTCCAAAAAACATGGCGAAAATCATTTTTTTAAGTCTATTGACAGTATATTCTGATTTACAGGATAACTAAAGTAGATATCCATAAATCCCTCTGTAATTCTTTTCCCATCTAATATGTGAACACAATGAAAAAAATTTTTTTAACCTGGCTTTATCCAATACTCAGATTTCGTTTTTTAAAATATATGCAAAATAGCGCATATTTAATTAGATATTGCCTAATTTGCATATTTAAACATTAAATTATAGAAAACTTGTAATACATTTTCTTCTCATCTTAATGTAGGTAATCAACTGGGAAAGTTTCATGGTGATATCTGCTAGGTAAAAATTTTACCCTATTCACCTGTAGTGTCTCGCCTTAATCGCATGATTGTCATGAGTTAACTCGTGATTAATCGCACATTTTTTTATTTGTTCTAAATGTAACTTAAATTAATACTTCAAGTTTGTAATACTCTAATCAACGTGGGCATGGATAAATATGGATGCTTTATGCAAATGTATGTTTATTATTGAAACCATAGTCAACATAGAGCATGAAGACGAGACATGTTTCAAAGGTCATAGATGTTTTTCAAAGAACTTGTTCATGTCTATTAGACACATGTAGAAAGAACAAAGAAATACCAGGTTCCCATTACTTCTCTTTCTTTGCACTGAGCAATTAATGCATTTTTGCATGACAGGGCAGCTCTTCTGAAAATGCTAAATGTACATTTATTATTTATTATTAGGCTACATTATAGTTTGTCTCTCTCTGTGCCCATTTTGATGAAGCTAAATTCTCAATAAAACTGTTTTCATTGGTATATTTTACTGTTTCTGTTGTCAAACAACGGAATGAATATGAAATGGTGACTGAAACGCGACCCATTAAGACATAACCAGCTCTCCCTTCCAAGACGTTAATCTGCACAAAAATCCTGATAATCGAGCCGTCGTCTGATGAAATCAAATACACATAAGATAAACACAATATCTGTTTTGCGATTTCGGCTATACTTGCATGTAAAATTAGAGAAGCAACATCATATCTGTGTTTAACTGAATTAAAGCGCTGCTCCTCTCTCCAGCGCGAGACGCAGAGAGAGAGCGAGAGAGAGAGAGAGGCGCGCGCGCGTGCTGGGTGAGCAGTACCGGCGGTACCGGTAGATTCTCAGAAACTAAATAAGGTTTGGGCGCTTTGTTGAAGGGAAAAAAAATCGCTAAATGGGTCTGCAATGTCGCTAAGTTGGCAACACTGTGTATCTCCATTTCTACAACTAGGTTTTGGGCCACGGGTCAAACAGAAAATACGCGCTGCGTTAATCGAGCGTTAAAAAAAATAGTGCCGTTAATATCATTTTGCGTTAACGCGTTATTAACGCGCTAACTTTGACAGCCCTAATTTTTATAGATACAACCTGCTGTTTTTCTTGTCGGGAGGCGGGAAGTTTAACTACCAAGGCACTAAACCAAGGGGCAACATTCTGATCTGAAAAATGAAGCCTACCCGGAAGTGCGAAAAACTGCAATACATCGAAAATCCGCTAGGGGAAGGTCCCAAAAGGGAGCAAATGTCCATAGCCCCCATGTTAAAATGTCCGTTTTCACAGCATAAAATCATGTTTTTACAGGTTGGTCCCATGGACTTTTATTGGATTTTTCGATAGGTTCCGAGTGCCTGACAACGGCGAGGGTAGTGAATTTTTTTCTAACTCGTTAGTTTAGATAGTATTTAGATATAAAATGTATGACAATAAGGGCGTGGTTAACTTTGATTGACAGCTTGATTGACAGCTGAAAGGCAGAATGACAACATAAGAAGCGCCATTTTTTAATACAGTTGACATATAATACTACTGTTTCTGTATCATGAAATGTAGTTTTAAGAGTTTTTCAGGCGAGAATGTAGTTGTTTAAAGCTCAAATCTGTGGTTTATTTATAAAGATTTATGAAAATTGTATCCAGTTGTGAGATCCAGCGATGACCGGGCGCTCGGCGCTCATGTACCCCGCCTGGAGCAGCCTTTCATCGGCTAGACGTTTTGAGGTTTGCCGCTGACTCTGGCGTCTCTGTAGTGGTTAAACATGAGATATAATTCGTCTTGTCTATATCTAACGGGCGATTTTTGGTCTCGTGGGCAATCGTTTTGGCTGAGGGGAAGTTTCATAACTTTATAAGCTATATTTAACTTTACTGTTGTATGGTTAGACTAGATCGAGCGCATGACTTTTTATGTTTGACTGAATTGTTTGCTTTATTTGTATAGCTTATTGTAACTTTACCTTTTACTTATACTTTTATAATAGCTAATATTGATAAAACTGAAATTTAACAAAAAGAGACTGGGTTGAGTTTTGTCATTTTAAATTTTAATACAACGAAGATGATCTGTAATGTTGTTTACTGCAACATCTGTTGTTTAATACAAATGCACATATTGCCGGGACCATATTAAAATGTTTAATATTTTTATATTATATTTAAAACGAAAAGAGGCAGGTTTGTGTTTTATATTTCGTTTTGTTATAAATAGGCAAACGTTATGTGCAGTGAATATAATCAATACGCGTTGCCTGAACCACATTTGTGTGGCTATAATGTTTAAGATTTCTTTAAATGAAAACGAAAAGAGTTAGTATGGTGTTTTATAACATATTTCGTTGCCTAAAATATACACAGAGATAACCGGAGTAGCAGAGCGAGCTGAGTGACGCGCGCTGCGTCAGAAGGTGGGCGGGGTTAGGGTTTCCCAAGATTTTCCAAGATGGCGCCGCCCATACCCCCCATAAACGGCTTCAAACCCGTTCTTCAGAAAGTCTATGGGTGACGTCACAGACGCTTTGTCCATATTTTTTACAGTCTATGCACTAAACGCTGGCTGGAGGACAATCTGGATCACACAGGTGCGAACGTGACCTCACGAACCACACAGGGCGGGACATTCACTCGCATTTGCCTTTAAAAATAGATGTTTATTAACTGTGTATCGACGTGCACAGCTAATTTAGATTAAATGAAGTGCTGTATTATAATAATTATTATTTAATTTTAATAATAAATTATATAAAATATGGTATTTGGATTGCAGAGTACAACATATTTTCATATATTAAAATGCATATAAATATATACTTTATGTAATACTTGCATATATTTTTTATTCATTTATAAAAATTTATAATTGTAATTTATTTTAATGTATGTTTATTGGCCTTTTAAGTCAGTGTTAAAAATATACATAATTCCATATTTAAATAAATAAATATACTTTGTAGAAATATTTGAAACTCTAATTAAATTATTTCAGTATATGATACATTTTCGTTGTACTCCTAAATTTAAAAAATATATATATTATTTGTCTTAAATACTCAGTATTTTTTACAGTCAAATATTACAATAGTAATATTTCTTACTTAGTTTAATATTGTTATTTAGTAATAATATTAACAATTATAATACGCAGCAATGAAATAATTGTCCTTTTAAATGTCTTCTAGTTTCCCTTTGTTAAGGAAAGTATTTGATTAATTTGTATTGTGCCACTAAAGTTTTTAAAAAATATTTTGTCAAATATTACAATACTTCATTTTTTATTTTTATACATTTAAAAAAAATAGATATATTTTTAAGAAAAGACAAATCTTAGATATATTTTCATTGCGCTCCTAAATTTCAAAATCAAATATTATAATATTGTTTGTATAAATATTTTTTGTCAAATATTAACATAGTAATAGTTCTTACTTTAATAGCGTTCATTTAGTAATAATAACAGCAATAATGATAACAACAATCAGCAAAACACAAGCTGTTTAAAACAGTAATTGAAGAGAAAAGAGAGCATGTACGTACACTAAAGCTTTGACCTCGTCCTTGTCTTCCAGATTCCAGTCTTCTCCAGGACAACGTGGCGTTTGTTTTGTGTCTGGACACTCTGGGTAACAGCGACAACCTTCACCTCCATGTGTCCAAGCCACCGAAAGAGGGAAGCCCACAGCACACCCTGCTCAAAGAGCTGGAGACCGTAAGACTATCCGCTCGCTATTGAGATATATATACGGAATAGGGCTGCCCCCTAATAGTCCACTAACCGTTACGATTTTATTAGTCGGTTAGTCGCAGAAAAAAAAACTCCACAGGAAGTGGCGAAATCTGTAACGGACAGATCGTTATCGGCCTATCATTTATCAACCTCAAATATGGATAATCACTTGAAACATGAAGTCCGCTCACTCTAATGCTAACCTAGACAAATGTGCGCTATTATTAGCACATATTCAAGTGTTTGTGTGGAGAGCCGCTTACTGCATTGACATACAGGCGCTGGTACATCACTTGAATTTTACTTAAAATACTGCCATTTTTTGGTCATAAGGGTCAACTTTTATTTATTTTTAAACTCACAATAACAAAACGTTGTGCTTTTGTAAAATAATGGCGCTTTCTGTTGATTCGGTCTTAGTGAACTTGAGCACATCACATAACAACTCCGCATGTGCCTGCCTCACAGACATGAGGAATATATCTGCAGAAAGCTTGAAATGTCTACATATAGTTTTACTGAATAATTAAGTAAACCTAATTTCTTAATTTATCTTTGTAAAGAAGCCTCATTGCTTAACTGGCTACTCTCTGCTGTCTCAGACGACGACATCTTTTCCTATCGGACACCGTAACTTCTGTTGGGTGCAGTTCGCAACCTCACCACTAGATGCCGCTAAAAATCACTCACTGCACCTTTAAATGAACAACTACTAGGGCAGCTCTAATATGGATAAGTCCTTGTGATGTCAAACGGCATTGGCGGGTCATCATCATCTCTCATTATCAGGTGGTGGCCCATCAGCACCCCGAGCTGAAGTTCTCAATGGTCCACAAGAAGATCAACCTGGCAGACGACACCCTAGCGTGGGAAACGAACAGTTTTTATATAGTTTTTACCACTTATACACAGCCATGTCGAAGTGATCTGATCTGATGTGTACGCAGACTGGTGCATAGATATATACACTAGATGTCGCCTTAAAGACATTCGTTCCAATGAACTGCCGTAGACAAGGCGACATCTAGTGTGTATATATCTATGCACCAGTCTGCGTACACGTCAGATCAGATCACTCGGACATGGCTGTGTATAAGTGGTAAAAACGATATAAATACTGTTCGTTTTCTCACACAAACCGCTCGTTTCGTGTCTTAGGCCATCAATGTGTACTTACGATGGGGAATTGTTTAATTTGGACGACGGGGAATTGTTTTAATTTGGACTCTGTGCATGCTCTTTGAGACAGTGACCATCGACCTGCATTATATGACTGACAGACAAGAACGGTTTGACCTAAAAATATCAAAATTGAAACTACTGCGGAAAAAAAGACACCTACATCTTGGATGCACTTGAGGTAAGCTAAAACATACCAAAAATTAATTTCAAAGTGAACTATCCCTTTAAGAAAATGATAATGAATTAGTCACGATGTTGTCATGAATTTAAGATTATTGCGTGTATTTCGAATCAGAGTGTTTTGCACATAGAAGATTATCTCATTGTATTTCCTCGTGTCGACTTACAGGTTCTGTCAAGTTGACTAAAAGCTTGTTCACCAACCGGATTTTTTTTACTTCAGTCACTAACGTTACATAACAGTTAAAGAGCACCAGATACAGGTACAGTTTTCACTGTAATCTAAGACTTTAGTTCATCTTTGGAGCACAAATTAAGATTTTTTTTATTAAATCTGTGAGCTGTCTCACTCCTCCATAGGCTTCTAGGCAATTTCATTCTGCCAGTCCAGAAAAGTTAGTACAAACATTGGTAAAATAGTCCAAGTGACTACAGTGGCTCAACCTTAAGTTTATCAAGCGACGAGAATACTTTTTGTGCGCAAAAAACAAACAAAAATAATGACTTTATTCAACTCTTCATTTTCTACAGCGCCACGATGCATGCGCGAGAACTGAGAAGATGATGCTATGGGTCTCGATGTAGTATTTATAATGGTTCTAAAGTGTGCATTTCCTGGATGTTCGAATCGTGAGAAACCAAGAAGAAAACGTAAAAGTGCCTTACCAGTGACGCAAAATGAATGGCTTACCTTTCACACTTTCCCATCAAATGATCGCGAGCGTCATCTTCTCAGTTCTCGCACATGCGTTGTGGCGCTCTCATGAGCTCATTCAGAGGCCCACACAAAATAAAATGAATAGTTGAAAAAAGTCTAGGTGTTTTTTTGCACAAAAAGTATTCTCGTCGCTTGATAAACTTAAGGTTGAGCCACTGTAGTCACTTGGACTATTGTAACGATGTTTTTACAATAGTAAAACCTGAACTTTTCTGGGCTGGCAGACATCGATTACCCAGCAGTCTATGAAGAAGTGAGCCAGCTCTCAGATTTCATCAAAAATATCTTAATTTGTGTTCCTAAGATGAACGAAAGTCTTACAGGGTTGGAACAACACCTTTAATGCTTTTCAGAGTTTCTTTTTGAAAGGAATGTTGTGAACAGGATGTTTCATGTGTTGGTATGTTGTGGGAGTGGCATTTTAGAGTGTTTAGTTTAATTGATGAATTTGTTGAAGCTTGAGAGCATAAATAATTGGTAACTTAGTTGATATTAAAATGGTACTTAAGCCAATTCATAGGTCTTTAATGAGTTTAACAATGTTTAAACGGTTTCTTTTGGAACAAAGGATGTTTCTATATTGAATGCTGTGGGTTGATCTTGTTTAATGTTATTTAACAAATTAACCCACAAGACATGCATTGAGACAGGTGTAAAACACCTTTCCATGAGGTTGTTTTCTGCAATTTCATTGCAAATTTTTTTTTTATTGTATATAACACCTGATATACTCGTAACATCATAAGAATGGCATCTATGCTAATGTTAGTCTTTCTGTTTATTCCAAGGTTTACTGAAGTCAGCCGGATCCGGGCCATATCAAGATCAGGTGGTGGACCTGCGCCTGAACCTATCCACAACACATCCCTGAAGTGCCAGCCACATCAGCCCTGTGAAGGCCTCATCGACACGACAGCCATCAGCACTGATCCTCAACAAACTCGTCTACATACTGGCGTGACTCCGACTTCCAATCAGATGGAACTGGATAAATATTCTGAATGTTCTGATCCAATCTGACTTCTGATCTGTAATGCTGCCGGGATCATAATCATACACTGTTCGCTCGTTGGCCAGAGGAGAACTGGCCCCCGATTGAGCCTGGGTTCTCCCAAGGGTTTTTTCTCCATTCTGTCTCATGTCACCTGATTGAGTTTTGGTTCCTTGCCACTGTTGCCTTGGCTTTTGGCTTGCTTAGTTGCGGACATTTAATATTCAACAATATTATTGATCTGCCTTACTTAAGGTGGAAGATGACGCAATTTTCTTCTAGAAACAAACTTTGTTGTATTATTTTCATGTTATCACTGTAAAGCTGCTTTGATACAATCTGTATTGTAAAAAGGTGCTATATAAATAAAGGTGACTTAACTATTGCAAATTGTATCAGTGATCGTTAATTTTCCATAATTTAAAAAAAAAAATCAAATGTACAGTATTTTACAAATTAATGTTCTAGTAGTAATTAATTATTTGGTACTGCTGCAGGTTTCAAAACACTACTTTAGTTGGCTGAACTTATTGGATATAGTTTAGAAAACTTAACTTTAGTTGACTTAACTTAAATTCGAAGTTAACTTAACTAAATTAAATCAGTTTATTGTACTTCATAACTTGTCAGGTAAACTTTTCCAAATTTGTCAGGTTCACTTTTATAAATAAGTTAGTTTAACTTAAAAATATCCATGCAAAAAGATAACAAAAAAATAATGAGTTAAGTCAACAAAATAATTTTTTACAGTGCAAAGAAACCCAAAATCACTGGACTGAATGACTACTGACCTGTTGCCTTAAAATCTGTGGTCATGAAGTCATTTGAAAGACTGGTGCTGGCCCACCTGGAGGACCTCACTGGACCCTTGCTGGACAGTTTGCTTATCGAGCAATCAGGTCTGTGGATGATGCAGTCAACCTGGGAATGCATTATATCCTACAACATCTGGACAAACCAGGGACTTATGTGAGGATCCTGTTTGTGGACTTCAGCTCGGCCTTCAACACCATCATATCAAACATCCTCCTGTCCAAATGAACCCAGCTCCCTGTGTCCGCCTCCATCTGTCAGTGGATCACCAGCTCCCTGTGCCCGCCTCCATCTGTCAGTGGATCACCAGCTCCCTGTGCCCGCCTTCATCTGTCAGTGTATCACCAGCTCCCTGTGCCCGCCTCCATCTGTCAGTGGATCACCAGCTCCCTGTGCTCGCCTCCATCTGTCAGTGGATAACCAGCTCCCTGTGCCCGCCTCCATCTGTCAGTGGATCACCAGCTCCCTGTGCCCGCCTCCATCTGTCAGTGGATCACCAGCTCCCTGTGCTCGCCTCCATCTGTAAGTGGATCACCAGCTCCCTGTGCCCGCCTCCATCTGTCAGTGGATCACCAGCTCCCTGTGCTCGCCTCCATCTGTCAGTGGATCACCAGCTCCCTGTGCCCGCCTCCATCTGTCAGTGGATCACCAGCTCCCTGTGCCCGCCTCCATCTGTCAGTGGATCACCAGCTCCCTGTGCTCGCCTCCATCTGTCAGTGGATCACCAGCTCCCTGTGCTCGCCTCCATCTGTCAGTGGATCACCAGCTCCCTGTGCCCGCCTCCATCTGTCAGTGGATCACCAGCTTCCTGTGCCCGCCTCCATCTGTCAGTGGATCACCAGCTCCCTGTGCTCGCCTCCATCTGTCAGTGGATCACCAGCTCCCTGTGCCCGCCTCCATCTGTCAGTGGATCACCAGCTCCCTGTGCCCGCCTCCATCTGTCAGTGGATCACCAGCTCCCTGTGCCCGCCTCCATCTGTCAGTGGATCACCAGCTCCCTGTGCTCGCCTCCATCTGTCAGTGGATCACCAGCTCCCTGTGCCCGCCTCCATCTGTCAGTGGATCACCAGCTTCCTGTGCCCGCCTCCATCTGTCAGTGGATCACCAGCTCCCTGTGCTCGCCTCCATCTGTCAGTGGATCACCAGCTCCCTGTGCCCGCCTCCATCTGTCAGTGGATCACCAGCTCCCTGTGCCCGCCTCCATCTGTCAGTGGATCACCAGCTCCCTGTGCTCGCCTCCATCTGTCAGTGGATCACCAGCTCCCTGTGCTCGCCTCCATCTGTCAGTGGATCACCAGCTCCCTGTGCCCGCCTCCATCTGTCAGTGGATCACCAGCTCCCTGTGCCCGCCTCCATCTGTCAGTGGATCACCAGCTTCCTGACCGACAGGCAAAATCCTCATCCAGCTCCTGCATAATCAGCACTGGCGCCCCCAGTGGTGCGTTCTCTCCACTGCAGAAAATATTTATCAGTGCAGTCTCAACATGACTGTTTATTTTCTCTGAACACTTCAACATGTGGTAGCGAGGAGTACTTGGTCAATGGAGGCCGATTCAAGATGGCGGCGAGACCAGACGCGATTTGAATAGACCTGTAACGACTGTTGAAGATTGCTGCTCAAATTAACATTTAGAATTTAATTTTGCTGCTAAAAGTTTTTTTTCACTGATTGCTCGACTGCAGTGTTATTGAATTTCATAGTTTTTTTCTGCCGGTTTTCGGAAAAATAGCGTCTTATTATTCAAGCTAGTCATTGCTAACTCTGCAGCTAGCATAACAGCGCAATGGAAGTGGTGACAAATAAGGAAAAACGAACTGCCCGAGAAACACACTCTTATGCATGCCAGGCCAGTGTTTTTGAGGAGTGTGTCTCATCTCCTAACACGCCTACAAAACCTCAAATGAAAAAGGCAAGAGGCAACGAAGAACAGCCATCGCTTCTGGAACTTCAGGATACCATCATCTCTGCCGTCATCGACAAGGTAAACGAACGGGCGGATCAGAAAGACAAGGCGGTACACTACAATACAGTCCAGATAGATGGTCTGAAAAAGTCTTTGGACTTTTGTCATAAAGAAGTGGCAGATCTGAAAAAACAGAATAGCATCTTAAAAGCTTCATGCGAGACACTCCAGAGAAAAGTCAGTGAAATGGAAACTAAAGTAAATGAGAGTGATCGGTACAGCCGACGACAGAACCTACGTTTGCACGGGATCCCAGAGAGAGAGGATGACAACTTGAAGTTTCGTGTGCAAGAGGTCTGCCGTGCGGTGCTGTCGGCTAGTGAGGTTGGAGCAGTGATGGAGGCAATCGACGTTGTCCACAGAATTGGGAGACGCAAAGATGGCAATTCCAATCAGCAACCAGTGATCATCTGGTTTGTGTCGAGAACAGAGAGAGACTTAATCTGGAGGGCATCTAAGAAGAGTGAGTTCCTGAGCAGCAAGAAGCTTCGTTTCAAAGAAGACCTGACCGCTGAAGACAGAGCCATTCGCGGCCGGCTCTGGCCAACTGTAGAAGCGGCAAGAAAGAGAGGAGAGAAGGCTTATTTCGTGGGGATCAGATCATTTGTGAATGGAAACGAAATTAAAGACACCTGAAAAAGAAAGATCCTGTATGCTCTGTTGAAGTGCAACCATATCTTAAAGCTGCCGTCGGCAAGTCTGGCAGATTGGGTCGATTAGCCAAAATTTTGAATGTTTACAACTCTCATGCCCCTCCCCACTACCAGCGAGCACCCTCCCATCGAGGTCGTGCTCGTCAGTGCGTCACTGTGCGTGTGTACCTGATTTTCTGTGAACGCGTCCGTCTCTTCAGCATCTATCAACACCATGGACTCGGAGGTAGGCTGCCCTGGCTAATCTATCCATAGATAGCAATTAACCGAGGAATTGGAAGCTTGTTAGTAGATTTTCTCTCCGCCATCATGCTTCATGCAATCTCCAGGCGAACTTCAGGCGTGGCGTGTGCATGTGATATTAACGTGCGCGAGTGAGGGGGGATCTGTGGCGTGTGCACGACCTGTGATTGACAGTCAGATCTCACACCCCCCTGCGCTGATTGGACCTGATGAAGCGGGAGCGCTGGATTTTTGCAAAACAAATAACACGCTCCAGGTGGAGTTAGAAGCTCGGGTTTTTTTCTAAAACCACCTTATTTATGTTGTTCTGTCGGATTATAGTGTCGATTACACTGAATATGATCAAAAAAATGTTGCCGACGGCAGCTTTAAGGTAACCCCCCATGTGTAATAAGGGGCATTGAGGCAGCTAATGATTACATTAGAGCAGTTATCTCTGCAGTTTTTGCAAAGAAGTTCATACAGTTAACGTTATTTGTTCTGAGTTTTTATGTCTGTATCTGTTCTATCTGTAAATGCCAGAGGTGCTAGAGACCAATTGAAAAGGAAATGTTTATTCAAAACAAAGGTGCTGATTTTTATTTTATACAGGAGACTCATGCTACTAAATCGGATATTTCTTTTTGGGAGAGTCAATGGGGGAAAAATATATGGTTTTCATTTGGGAGTAACCGGTCAGCAGGGGTCGCTATTTTACAGGGAAACTTTAAAGGGCACATTATTAAACATTTAGCAGATTCAAATGGGAGATGGGTAATACTGGTTGTTGATGTAGATCATTCCCAATGCATTATTATAAACATCTATGCGTGTAACAACAAAAAAGACAACAAGCTATTATTTACAACAGCCATTCTCAAACTGTGGTCCGCGGACCACTAGTGGTCCGTGAGGGTACTGCAGGTGGTCCGTGGAAAGGCTAAATAAAATATAAAATAATATTTTTTTTACCTTCATTTTACCAGGAAATTCCCATAAAAAAAGAAAAGTAAAAAGAATATGTAGGCCTATATTGATATAACATTTTAATTAAATTGTCAAGTTATTGTGTGATTACTAAAATAGCCTAGTGGTGTTCGGCCGTGACATTCAAGTTCAGTGCCGTTAGAACCACAACATTGGTTCGGTGGATAGCAACAGGTTCTCTGAAGAGAAAAGGGCAGAGGCAAATATGTTCTCATTATCACATCACACGCATAGCCTTTAATGGTGCGTTCACAACGGACGAAATTTCGCTTCAAACTTTTGTTTTTACGCGCGTCAATTTAGCTCTTGACGCGCGAATTGATACAAAGTGGTCAAGCGTATCACTAGACGCGGTAGGCGCGAATTTGACATAGCCTATGATCCCTTTTTGAATTTGACGCGCTATTCGCGTCCGGTGTGTGAACGCACAGTTAGGCATAGGCAGTTTATATGAGGGCAATTCTTAGACTACGGGCACTTTCATGTCCTTTGATCATATTTTATAAAAAAACATTTAATTTTGAAAAATTAACACTTTCATAGTTAAATTTACAATGAAAGTACTTTAGGAACTTTTTACTGGTAGTCTACAATGATTTTTTACCTTTTTAAACATCATTATACATGCAAATATTGCTGTTTTGTGCTTGTCCCACACCCAGACTTCTGATCTTCAATAATGAAAAAGAAGTGTAAAAAAAATGATTTATCAATTTTTTTTTAATATGACTGAATAAAGTATCAGTAAAAGAATCAAAACATAATTGAGGTATTTAAGGTCAGACAACTATTAATGTGATTTTATATACAAAATGTAGTTGTCCCACAGTATTGCCGTAATTTCCACCACAACGCTGTAATGTCCCTTTAAAAAGTTTTTTTTTGAAAGATTGTTTGGGTAGTTTCTATGGAGATGAACAATGACATCACAGCACATGTCTGACATGGAGGAGATTTTAAATTTATTCAGCAACTTGAAGAAAACTCAAGGTAAATGTTGCTTGAAATGAAAATATTTTTATTGTATGTCCTTTCCAAACATGGCGTAACAATAAATGAGTTTGTAAATACATTGATTTTTTAACACAAATAGATGTATTTTGCATGCATGCAATGCTAACTACCAATTCATAGCTTATCTGTAATACTAGCTTGGATTTTTTTACAAAATACTGTAGGATTGTCATTTCCACCACCGTCATTTCCACCACATTACCTTCTTGGGTGGAAATGACAAAGGTGAGGTGGAAATGACATTTATGCTTACAAGGTGCAATTCATAGATTGAGTGGCTGCATATGAATATTTTATTATTATTAGATAATAACTTTTATCTTTTTAATAAAGTTTTATTACAATTAGAATGTTACAATTACAATTTATGCGTAACTTACATTTTTTTGTGACTATTTGTGGTTAAAGTTGTTTACAGTAAGACTGTAACTGTTCATCTGGTTATGGAACCAAACAGACTAATGGATAATGATTTGTTAAATGGGTTTCAAATAAATGTTTTCTGTTATTCTACATGGACGTCCATTCATTGTCATTTCCACAACACCCAGTCATTTCCACCACCTCGTAACTTTTTAGAAAATATGTACAAAATTCGAATCACTCATTAAAAATGTCTGCATAGTTTATGGGATAATGTTCCACTTAATGTAATAACACAAGTAGTTATTTTTCTGAAATGTATCTAACCAATGCAATATTATATTTCAGGTTGTGGTGGATGTAAGCTTTGTGTCTGGGCCTCATGACAATTAATTTACTTAATCCACAAATCTATGGTAATTGCAATATAGGTATAAATTGGTAAAACTATGTGTGAAAGTGCTCTTACACTGTTAAGAAATTATGTATATCATAATAATTTTAAATAATAATCAAATATTTACATGTGATGGAAATGACATTTGTTCAGTGCGGATCGGAAAATATGTCAAAAAACACCAATTTGTCTTATAATGTAAGTGCGTTCTCTTCTGGATCATTAAACTAGACTAGTTATATTTAACTGTTAGACTGTGACAATTTTGATTTGAACACTTTTTTTTACCTCAAGTTCACAAGGCCAAAAGTGCCCGTAGTTGAAGAACCACCCATGAAACGAAATGTTTATAAATGGAATGAATAAGGCCTGTTATTATTTAATTTCCAGTTAGTTTCTTGATCTCGCGTTTCTGAAATGTTTTGCAGATGTGCTGTTAAGTGGACAAACTTTTTGAGGACTTGTAAAACTCTGAAGATTAATAATAATAATCCCCTAAAATCGCCAAAGGTTTTGAAATGTTGACTATATTCCAGTGTTCTTATTACTGTATATATTTCATACTACATTGCTATGGAAATAAGCCTGTTGTTCAAATGAACCTGATTATGCCCTGGGCGCTTGAGTAGCCTAAATAAATAAATTAAATATGTGGCAGCCGTTGTGTGCAGTAAACTTTCCTTTAACAAGCCTGTGATGTGATGACCAGTTATAGTTTTAGTGCTAGTAAGCCTATTTAGAGGTGCAGATTAATTCAGGTAGGACTGTGTGTAGACATATTTTATTATGTGTATTATGAGGTGGTCCGCGAAAATTCTTGATTACAAATAGTGGTCCACACACTCAAAAAGTTTGAGAACCCCTGATTTACAACAATAGAAAATAAAATTAACCAGCTGATTACAACTTTTCCTACTGCCAAGATTATATGGGGAGGTGATTTTAATACAGTTATGGATGGAAATCTGGATAGGTGGCCTCCAAGAAACAGTTCTTCAGATGAGTTGGAGAATGTATGTCAAAGGTTGAGTCTTGTTGATATCTGGAGACACAAAAATCCCAACAACAGCATATATACTTGGAGTAATAAAGATAGGTCACAGCAGTCCCGTATAGATTTCTGGTTGATCTCTTCGGAGATCGATGACAAGATGGTTTCAGTTCATATAGAACCTACTGTTCTCACAGATCACCAAGCCATTTATATAAAGATAGATTTAATAATACTTAGTTACAGACCAAACAGAGATTATTGGAAATTAAACCAAATGCTATTACAAAATAAACAATTTAAGGATGATGCCGCCGTGATAATTGGAAAATATTGGAGAAAAGCTAGTCTTGATGACAACTTTGGAAGCTGCTGGGAGCTGATGAAATTTGAAGTTCGTAAGTTAGCTATAATACTAGGGAAGAAAATAGCCAAAGACAAGAGAGAGGAAGAATCCAGAGTTATCACTAGATTAATAAAGCTATCAGAGAAAGTTAATTTAACTGGATGTGAATTTACAGAACTAACTTCTTTACAACTTAAATTGGACAAGATGTATGAAGACAAAGCTAAAGGGGCTTTTGTCAGATCTAGGAGGAAATGGCTTGAAAAAGGGGAAAAATGCACTAAATATTTCTTTAATCTAGAAAAAAGAAACTTTGAAGTATCATCCCTAAGTAAATTCAATGAAAAAATCAATGATGATGTCTGTGATGATAAGATCCAGATATCAAAATACGTTGCTGATTTTTATCAAAGATTGTACTCTACTGATGTCGAAAATGCACAAAATATCTCTTCCTAAAAAGTAAACAAAATTATATTGATGTCATTGACGATGGCTTTAAATTGGTTTGTGACAGAGAGATTTGTTTATCAGAAGTGCAAAAATGTATTGCCTCTCTAAAAGAAAATAAATCGCCAGGGAATGATGGGCTAATAAGTGAATTTTACAAGGTTTTTGACCAATTGTTAGCTCCTTTTTTAGTTAAAGTTTATATAGAAGCCATTAAGAAAGGGGAACTCCCACCAACTATGCGACAAGGACTTATTAAACTGATACCCAAACCAAACAAAGATAAATTAAGTATTGAAAATTGGAGACCAATTAGTTTATTGAATAGTGATGCTAAAATATTTGCACTAATTTTTGCTAAACGATTAAAATCAGGGTTAGATGATATAATTGATGAAGAACAATCAGGCTTTATGCCAGGCCGGAATATAGGTAATAATATACGTTTGATTTTGGATATGATTGATTACAATGAATACATAGTAGATGATAGTTTTGTCCTATTTGTCGATTTTTATAAAGCATTTGACACAGTTAGTCATTATGTTAAAAACGATCAAATGCTTTGGTTTTGGAGAACAGTTTTTAAAGGCTATTCAAACTCTATACAGAGGATGTAACAGCTCAGTTAAACTTGCTCATGGCACAACTCCTAGATTTGAGGTCGGTCGTGGAATACCACAAGGATTCCCTTTTTCTCCTTGTTACACAAATCATGGCCAGACATATTAAAAATGCCCAGTTCCAAGGTATATTGACATTAGGTACAGAATTTAAAATTTCACAGTTAGCGGATGACACGGCATTATTTCTCCGTAATAAGCACGAGGTTATCAAAGCAATTGATTCTATCACAAAATTCTCCGAAGTCTCGGGTTTAAGAATGAATCTAAATAAATCTGCCTTGTTGTCACTAAAGGAATGTGACTTATCAGACATAAGTGGTATTCCTGTTAAAAATACAATAACATACTTGGGGGTTATCATTGATAAAAATGAAAAAAGGCGTTGTAATCTCAATTTTGACCCCATAGTAGAGAAAATAAGGAAAAGATTGAATATATGGTTGATGAGGGACTTGTCACTGAATGGCAGAGTTTTATTGTCTAAGGCAGAAGGGATATCACGTGCCGTCTATCTATCTTTATCCATGGGAATGCCAGCTAGTGTATATAAAAAACTTGATAAGATCTTATTTAATTTCATTTGGAGGAATAGATCCCATTATTTACGTAAAGATATTTTATGTAATTTAAGGAAAGATGGTGGTCTTGAAGTGTTGACTTTTGAAACCTTAAGTAATTCCTTTTTGGTGAGATGGTTAAGTCATTTAATTAAGGAAGCAGAGAGTATTTGGAACACCTTTCCCAAACAGATTTTTGATTCACTGGGAGGATTAAACTTCTTGTTGAAATGTGATTTTAAAATTGAGAAGTTACCTGTGAAGTTGGCCAACTTTCACAAGCATGCCCTGTTAGCCTGGAAAATGGTCTACAAACACAATTTTTCTCCCACGAACTGTTATATTTGGAACAACAGGAATATTCAATATAAAAATAAATCTATATATTACCAAAGATGGGTTGATAACAACATTCTATTAGTTGAACAACTCATGAACACAGAAGGTCAGTTACTAACATACGACGAGTTTCTTTCAAAAGCTAAATGTCCTGTCTCCCCTAAGGAGTATGCTATCGTTTTTGATGCTGTGCCAAGAAATATCATTCAGATTTAAAAATATAACTCAACTGGTGTAAGTGGCAGTTATTTGACTACACAAGAAATTGTCCTTGGCGACATTGACATCACTACCAAAAAATGCCCAAACAAATACATTAGGAATCTAATGCACACTAAAACACTTCCTGCAGCGAGATCCTTTTGGGCTTCTCAGTTTGAAGGAATCAAATGGGAAAGAATGTGGTTAATTGGGGACAAGTTCCTCTTAAATAATAAAATAAAGGAGGTGTCTTATAAAACTGTACATAGAATATACCCAGCAAAGAAAACTTTAGAGAGATTTAAAATTGACATTGAATATTCCTGTACCTTTTGTGGTAATTATGATGAAACAATTTGTCATCTGTTTTATGATTGTACATACAGTAAGATATTTTGGAGAGATGTTGAAAACTATATAAGACGTAAAACTGGACAAACTTTAACATTGAGGGGAAAGATTGTGTTTATTTACTTTGAAGATGGTGGAATAGATAAGGATTTTTCTTTTTTTTGTCCAATTGTTTTTAGTCTTAGGAAAATTCCATATTCATAAGAAGAAAGTCCAAACCAAATTTTGAACACCTTTTAGCAGAGCTAAAACAATATCACACCACTGTAAGAGGTCTTAAAAATAGAAAGGCTATTAAGACCGATCTTGTACTCTCTAAATATGTTTAATTTGCATCCTTTTATGTAATTTGGTCTCGTTTTATTTTTATTTTATTTTGTGGTTATTGTTTGTCTTGTATGCCTGTTTTAGTAGTGTATTTTGTGTATCAACCCTGGCATAAACAGATGTTGTTGTATTGTATTGTTAATACTGAATAAAAAATATATATATAAAAAAAAAACCGTGGTTTTATTCTTCATTACTCGTTTCACAGTATTCGTCACATAATACTGAACACAGCGCCATCTAGTGGCTTTCTTGAGTAACAGACACAATCACTGGATCTCATTACAGAGACTGAGTAAATAACTCCTGATAACATGTGAGTTCAGGGTGAGCCACTAGATGGAGGTGTTGCTCCTCAGACGAGACCACAGAGACAAATCACACTAGAGATTTAAAGACTTTATCGTTCCCTGTTGGAGGAAATGGAGCATCGATATGTTGTGTTTATGTATTTCACTGTGATCTCAAAGTATATTATAATGTGTCTCAAATCAGTATTTTCTCAGGATAAAGGAGAAGCTGGGGGAAGTTGTTTGTTTATTACTGTAGATAGAAAAAAACGTATCAGTATAGTTAAATAATATTTTAATAATGTAAAGCTTTATATGTTCTGTATATGTTCGATTTACCAGGGGCCATCTTATCCCTCTTTTAACATTTAACAACTAAATTAGCAAATGTTTCGGTTTAATTCCTTTCACAACACACTGGCTGATTCATCATCCTGCAGTGCACATGCTAAACTTACATCTAAATACGGTACAATTTAAAAATAAATACACATTGTCCTTAATAAGGGAGGCATCTACCATTTAGGTAGCCTACTAATATAATCCCACATGTGTGTTTTTATAATGCTAAAATTCACATTTGAGTAGTAAATAAGGTACAAAGGTGTATACCTTAAAGGTGCAATGTGTGTTTTTTCTGAGGATCTAATGGCAGAAATGCAATATAAGATCCATACTTGTATAAAGACCTTACTTAATGAACCGTTATGTTTTTATTACCTTAGAATGAGTCATTTATATCTACATAACCGCGGCCACCCCTTTCAATGAAGGTCGACATATCGTGACGTCATGTTTCTACCGTAGCCGACAGCGAACAAACAGCGCTACAGAGTACAGAGTTAATACAATACGAAAACTTTTTAGCTGTATATGCTGTTTATACCGGAATATATTGATATAAAAACAAACTAATTGGTAATATTAAAAATAAATAGGCCTACATAATGTTTTTACAGATAGGCTATAAGAAGCACCTGTGAAAAAAAGTAGAAATAAAGCTGTATACGGTACACTGCTGAAATATTTAAAATATACATAAAGTTTGTATTCCTCTGAATAAATCATGAGAGACTCTTGAACCTCAGAGTGAGAAACTTTATTGATAAAGGCAAGAAAATACATATGACAAATATACAGCAGTAGTAAAGTGAGATCTGTGTGTCTCTATTCATTATTTTTTTTATATCTGAGAGAAATATAAACAATAAAGAGACACTGTTGAAATCTGACACTGAAAGAGAGCACAAACTCAAATTATCATCAGTATTTATTATGAAAAAAACACTAGAAGAACAAAAACACACTTGAAGAACCTTTAAAGTTCAGCGTTCTGCTTTAGATTTCGATACTTCCTGAAAAAGATGAACATAAAAAGCCATAAATTAATAAATCTCACAGATATTAATATATGCAGTATCAGCTTGTGAGAAATGACATCATCAATCATGTACCTGATGTGTGAATATGTGCTTGATCTCATTCAGCTCTTCTGGATCTGATCTCATAAACCAGAATGATGACAGTAGCCACGCCCACCAGAGCAGAGAGGACCAATCGGATCACAGCTTCAGTAGGACCACAACAGTGGACAGAGTCTGAGGAATAAACACATCAAACTGAGATCAGATCAGTCAATAAACACTAATATCAGCGCTGACATCAACTAATATTTCTGAATACACAGAAATATGATCAAATCTAATCAACAATCTTATATTCGGTTCCAGGTGAGTTTTTTATACGGTCTGTCATCTCAAACTGTAAAAGATTCAACAATTCAACATGTAAATAGTAAATAAGAATATTTAAAGGAGAAGAAAAATAATCTCTACTCACCATAGACAGAAACTCTGAATGCTTTTGATGAAAATCTTCTTACTGTACTCATCAGTAGTTTATAATCTCCAGCATATTCAGTTGTGATGTTTGTGATGGTCAGAGATCCAGTTTGATTGTTCAGCTTCAGTCTGTCTCTGAATCTCCCATCAAGAACATCATCATATACAGTGATTCTGTCGGCCCGTTTATTGATTTTAGCTATTAAAGTGTTTTCATCTCCAAACCTCCACTGAATCCCACCATAATCCTCTATTTCAGTAAGAGGAGAGTTTAGAGAGACTGAATCTCCCTCCTTCACTGACACTGACTTCACTTCATCTGTCAAACACACAGAGAACAAACAGAAACAGGGTTTGCAAAGATTAATACTGTTAAATCCAAGCTTTGAGTTGATTTCATGTTTCTTTCTTGTGAATAGATAATAGTTATAATACGTGTGTTTGTGTGTGTGTGTGTGCGTGCGTGCGTGCGTGCGTGTGTGTGTGTGTGTGTGTGATGGCCACAGGGAGGCTGAAGGAGGAGCCGAAGGGGAAAGGCCTTAAAGACAGGAAGCCACAGTCTCTGGGGTGGCGGAGAGGGCAAACAGTCTTTTGACCGTGTGTGTGTGTGTGTGTGTGTGTGTGTGTGTGTGTGTGTGTGTGTGTGTGTGTGTGTGTGTGTGTGTGTGTGTCACGTGTGTGCTGTATTGGTTCGATGACGTGACAAGCCGTTTGCTACCATATAAGAAACTACTTTAGTTTAATTGTTTGTTTTATTTACCTCAAGTTTTTTGTAACATTCTCAATAACAATAAATGTTCATTGGACCGACTGGATCAACTTCTACTCCTCATCTTTACAACTGCACGCATCAAGCTATATCCAGCTCAGCACACACTGGCAAATAGAGAACAAAGATCCGACTGGAAAAAGCTACTACAAATACTGTTAAATCACTTTATAGTGGTTTAATAATCGAATAGTTAAAATTGACATTAAAAATAAACAATATAAAATAAAATAAACAAAATCGTGTATGAATTCATTGAAATTTTTTCATTAAAAAATAGGTGTAAACTTTTTTGAACTCACCAAAGACAGCGAGAATGAAAAACTTTCTCACACTGTTGATCTGTAGTAGATAACCTCCAGCATGTTCAGTTGTGGTGTTTGTGATGGTCAGAGATCCAGTTTGATTGTCCAGCTTCAGTCTGTCTCTGAATCTCCCATCAAGAACATCATCATATACAGTGATTCTGTCGTCCAGTTTATTGATTTCAGCTATTAAAGTGTTTTCATGTTCAAACCACCACCGAATCACATCATCATCCTTCATTTCAGTAAGATCAGAGTTTAGAGAGACTGAATCTCCCTCATTCACTGACTCCAGGACTGAATCACCACACACACACACACACACACACACACACACACACACACACACACGCACACACAGGGTTCGTCACAGATTTAGACGGTCACTTGATGGTTTATAAAAGTAAATAGTTTGAAATTTAAATTTGAAATGAATTTCATCATTAAACACCAGAAGCAAAACGGAGTTTGAAATAATAATTGTATCTTTGTGCTGATTAAAATATAAAACAGGTGAAACAAATATTTAACTCACCAATGACATCGAGAATGAAACTCTTGATCTCACTGTTGATCTGTAGTTTATATTCTCCATCATGTTCAGATCTGGTGTTTGTGATGGTCAGAGATCCAGTTTGTTTGTCCAGCTTCAGTCTGTCTCTGAATCTCCCATCAAGAACATCATCATATACAGTGATTCTGTCGGCCGTTACATTGATTTCAGCTATTAAAGTGTTTTCCTCTCCAAACCTCCACTGAATCACATCATCATCCTTCATTTCAGTAAGATCAGAGTTTAGAAAGACTGAATCTCCCTCAAACACATCATCACCAAACACTCCTGAAGAACAGAGTTTTTCACAGATTAAAGCTTTAAAATCACTTGATGTTGGTTTGATGAAGCTTCACTAAAATACTTTTATTCATTTAAATGTGAAATTAATAATATTCTGCAGCAGTTCAAAGACAAAAGATGATGAATGAAAAGAGAAATAGATTTATATATGGAACAATGACTAAAAAAAGACACTTTTACTGTAATGTTTAATGTCACACTAAAACTAATGCTGTTGAGTATCTGAGCTTCATATTTATATTATTTTATTTAATCAATCCATAATAACTGAGTTTAGAGCTGAATACAAACTTGATCTGACAGTAAAATCACAGTTCAATTATTTCTATATGAGAATAACAGTGAATGTTGATCCTCTCTGACTAAATTAACCAGTAATTGCAGTAAATGCAGTAAATGCAGAAACAACTGAAGTCATAAAAACACATTTAAACTCACCATCCAGACGCCAGAAACACAAGCAGAGCAAAACAGGGAGAAACATCTTCATCGCTTTCAGTCCACAAATATGAAAAGACAAACTCTTCAAAACTGCTTCAGTAATAAACAGACGCGCTGATGTGAAGCTGCTCTGTAGTAAAGTGAAGTCAAACTCTACAATTACTTAAAATATCTGCCTATTTATTCAGTGTTAATGCATGTGACCATCTAGCTCTATCTTAGCTGATTAATTCACACTTTGATCATTGTCACTTTGAGCTCCAGTAGGCCTCAACTTCCTGTAAGTCAATGACATCATTTTCAACAGAAATAAACTGACCAATAACGTGTTAAAAACATCTTAAAGCAACAGTTTGATCTTGTCATGAGATCCTGTGAGTGTTTGGCTCTGCTCTCTCCTGTAACTCTCTTCAGGACGTTTGTTGTTCATTTCTGATCAAATGTCTCGGTTGTTTCTCCTCTCAGACTGATTTCAGAGTTTCTCTAATGGCTTTAGCAGGAACAGATCGCCTGCTATAACTGTGTGTATGAAAGTGTTCTCTAGACACTAGACACTAGAAGAACAAAAACACACTTGAAGAACCTTTAAAGTTCAACGTTCTGCTTTAGATTTCGATACTTCCTGAAAAAGATGAACATAAAAAGCCATAAATTAATAAATCTCACAGATATTAATATATGCAGTATCAGTTTGTGAGAAATGACATCATCAATCATGTACCTGATGTGTGAATATGTGCTTGATCTCGTTCAGCTCTTCTGGATCTGATCTCATAAACCACAATAATGACAGTAGCCACGCCCACCAGAGCAGAGAGGACCAATCGGATCACAGCTTCAGTAGGACCACAACAGTGGACAGAGTCTGAGGAATAAACACATCAAACTGAGATCAGATCAGTCAATAAACGGTTTGTAAAGTAATTCAGTGATTGTTTAGTGTGATTTTATATATATATATTTTAAAAGTTACACTTCCTGAGAGGCCAATATCTGAATAGTTAATGAAAATAAATAATCTCAGATTTCTCAATAATTTCTCAGATTTCTCAATATTCTCAATAATTTTAAGATATCAAATACTTTTATTCATTTAACGGAAGTGAATAATATTCTGCAGCAGTAAACACAAACAAAAGATGATAAATGAAAAGATAAATAGATTAAAAAAATGTATATGGACCAATAACTAAGCAAAAAATAGACAAACTTTTACTTCACATAAGAGTGATGTCACACTCAAACTAATGCTGTTGGGTATTTAAGCTTCATATTTATTTTATGTTATATTATTTTATTTAATAATCACTAATAACTGAGTTTAGAGCTGAACTCAAACTTGATCTTTCAGTAAAATCACAGTTAAATAATTTCTATATGAGACTAACTGTGAATGTTAATCTTTGACTAATTTAACCAGTTATAAAATGCCACAATGATTGTGGGAAACGGGAAGACTCCTCTAGTGGTCATCAAGAGCACTTCATTATTTAATGTGACATTTTTATTTTTGAAAATAATTTATAGGAAAAATGACTCATACTCTGTGAGGAAACAAACAAATATACAGAATTTCTTCTCTTTTATAAACATTAATTTATTTAATCTAGCCATGACAGAAATTGTATAAAAAAATAAAACTTTTTTTTGTATAGTCTACTGTAATTTATTGTTTATATGAAAAATTGTACAGCACACCCCAAATGTAATTGATTTTGAGTCTTTTGCTAAATAAATAAATAAATAAATAAATAAATCTGGGGAAAAAGGTCAGACGAGGTAGTCCTTGAATATTCCTGATGGACCCCAACACCAAAAAGATGCACATGAACAATATTTCATACATTTCGTACATTTTAATTATTTTCAAAAATATAAAATGCTTAACTAGCAGTATTCAACGCAATTTGTCATGTAAAAAAATGTAAACGTACTATATCAATAAAACGTCAGTCTCATTACAGTTGGGCAGATGTGTAGGTGTCCGGTGATTTCGCCTGCCTGAAACTCTCTCCACCGCGGCGCCTGACAGCTCGAGCGATCGCCGTCAATCATTCATTCAGTCTTTTTCTCCGTTTCTCTCTATCGGAATCTCCCGAACCGGCTCCAGCATGTTCGAGGAGGCCAGCGAGGTGTTGGAGAACATGCTGAAGTGGTCGTTCCCGCTGAGTTTGGTGCTGTTTCTGGTGCTGGTGTGTCCGCTGCGCGCGGAAGCGGCGCATGAGTTCAGTACCGCATGCAGCAGTACGACCTGCAGGGACAAACCTACGGTAATACACCGACACAACACGCTTTATATGTCCATATAATGCTTTATTAACACCTCTCGCTTTGTATTTGGGACATGTGGTGGCGTAGTGGTTTATTAACCAACGTCTGATGGGGTTTAAACCTACAACCTTTCAGTTAACAACAACACCCCAGACTGGTACCATGGTATTATCTTGGTTAAAGTGTTTCTTGGTTCAAAACGTTCTCCAGGACTCGTAACTGAATGGTTGTCGGTTTGAATTAATCAATGGTTTAATAATGGACTTTCAGATTTACATGTCGTACTATGTTAAATACCGCGGTATTTACCGCGTTACTCTCACATTGACGCATCACTATTATTTATGTACTATTATAGTTTTACGTTTTAAAATGTAGTTTTAGTATTTTAGTTTTAATAGTTTTGATATGTGCATTTGTCCTTTTTACTACTTAAGTTTGTTTTTATTTCAGCTTCATTTCAGTTTGTTTTTATCTTTTGCTAGTTAGTAATTTTAGTGCATATTTTAGTTCAGTTAAATGTAGTTAATTTTTTAGTTAACAAATATAACCTTGCATGGTACAGCAAGAAACTTAAAGAAATACCATGGTATTACCATAGTGACTCCCTCACAGCTGTTAATGTGTTATGTTTTTTTTTTTTTTTTTTTTTTTTTTTTTTGCAGTGCCATTTTAGTATTGTTTAATACTATTATAGTTTTTCTTATTTTTAAATAAGCAATAGCTTTAGTCTTAGTTGAGGACAATAACCCTTCATTGAAGCGTTAGGATGTGGCAGCTCTGTTTATCAAACGTCTCATCTTCATGAGAATTCATGAATCAAAACTGGTTTTACACGTGTTTATGGACTTCTCAGATATTATATATATTTTGGTGGAGGAAGAGACACATTTGGTAACACTTTATTTTAAGGTGACATAGTTACACTTTACTACATGTTCTTACTATAGAAATAAGAGTAAATCTACATAATTACAAGTAACTGACCCTAAACCTAATCGTAACTTTATAAGTACATGTAGTTAATTAACATTACTCAGTATTATGATTGAAATGCAATATGACATAGGTAGGTTTTTTTTCAATATGTGGCACATGCATTAATAATTCGAATTGGTTCGCAGGTTCCCGTAATGCCATTTTAAACACAGAGGCTCGTTCGGTGGAGGCCGAGGTGCTCAGCCGTCGATGCGTGATGATGCGGCTTGCCGATTTCTCTTTCGAGAAATACCAGAAAGCCCTCCGGCAGTCTGCGGGAGCCGTGGTCATCATACTCCCCCAGAACATGTCCACTATGCCCCAGGACATAGTGCAGGTAACACTGTCAAACGACTAGGGCTGGGACAATATATGGATGCATCGTGAATCGAGAAATGATTCTGGATCGATTTTAAAATGCATCGATTCTCTCTCGAATCGATTATGAGTTTAGTGTTTAACAGCGGATGGCACTGCGTGCTCTAGACACAGCCGTAATCTGCTGGCCTCTAATGCCTTACACACACCACTTGAACCTTCTATAAAATAATCATTCATAAAGTTCGAAAAGGTTGAAGCGAATTACAAGGGTGTTTGCAGTGGGCTGTTTACATTAATCTCGTGTCATAAAAGCATTCTGAGGTGCGAGTACATTCTTAGGGTACGTTTACACGACAACGATATGCTTAAAGGGGTCATATAATGCCATTTTTGAACAAGTTATTATGATTCTTTAGGGTCTTAATGAAAAGTTTGTAATACACTTTAATTAAAAATTCTCATTAGTATTGTAAGAAAACACTAATTTTACCTGGTCAAACACAGCTCTGTTTTCAGCACGCCGTTTAAGTGCATGTGTCTTTAAATGATAATGAGCTTTGCTCACCCCGCCCCCTCTGTTCTGTGCGGACACCGTTTGTAACACAATAACCATAACGCGTTGTTCATTATAAACTTGGGATTATGAATTATATTGAGAACGTTGTACATAGAAAACATGCCGTAATGTACCCTGAGTGTAAACAGCCGCATTCATCATGAAGCATGCAAGCGATTTGCAAAGATTAATATAAAGGTTAATAAAACGTTACACTCACTTCAGTTCTTCTGGAGGTGCAGCAGGAACACGAATAGTTGGTACCGATCCTTTTTTCAGGAGCAGCTTCTTAGCAAATAACCAGCTTTATACTGACCCTCGTTTATAAAGCAGTCTCTGGTGTGTGAAATGATTCGCACAAACATGAAAGCATTGACGTTTATCGTGGGGAATATTCCCTTCGAAAACAAAACTCAGCCACTGCGTCTTCAGCGGTTCAGATTTAGGAACATCAACATGATGCGGTGTTCGTTATTACACCCAAGAACAGAACACCACAATCTCTGACGCCATTCTGCTTATAGACAGTGCTCCAGCGTATCAACAATGGCGGACGAGCGAGGGCGGGTCTGTGTTGAAACGCTGCTGTCAATCAACAATCGTGTCACACGGTCAGACGGCTTGATTTGAGAGAGGGGAAAACATATAAGAAGATTAAAAAAAGACCACTGGATGGATTTTTATCATTATATGATGGTTGTGTACAGGCACTGCCAACACACATTTCAGTACAATCAACTTGTAAAAGTGCATGTACCATTATATGACCCCTTTAAAGCGGGGAAGTTTTTCCTTTGAGTTTTCCGCGTACGGACGACACCATTGTCAAAACGATCCCCATTCACGCGGATCCTCGAAAACGACTGAAAACGCTGTATTTTTCTGCCGGGCCGTTAGATGGCGATGAAACAGAATAGACTGAACATGTAATATGCATGTGCATGACATCATCGTCTTCACAGATTCACGTTTTTGCCGTTTACACGGAGACCGTTTTCAAAAACTTGCACTTTGAAACCCGTTTTCAGAACTTTGCGTTTTCAGGCACACAAAACGCCGTTGTAATGCAAGCGAACGGCCAAAACGCATAAAAAGTGTTAAGTTTTTGGTTGAAAACGGTATTGTGTAAACAGCCCCTCAGACTCAGCTGAACGCACGAGCGCTCTTCTTCGTTAGCATTTGAGCGTGCTGTTAAAAACTAGCATAGAGCGCCATCTGCTGTTAAAAACTAAGATTAGAATCGATTTGCGATGCATTCGGAAAAAATTGGAATCGATCCAGGAATCGTGATGCATCGATATATTGTCCCAGCCCTACTGAGGACCCGTTCAGAGGCGCGTGTCGTGTGGGATGGGAGGCTGATTATGGGTCTGTTTTCGTCCCCTGCAGCAGTTCATGGAGCTGGAGCCGGAGCTGTTGGCCACCGAGACCATCGTGCCCGTGTACTTCGCCCTGGAGGACGAGGAGCTGCTGTCCATCTACACACAGACACAGATCTCCTCTTCCTCACAAGGGTCTTCATCAGCGGCTGAAGGTACCCGAAAATATGCATTATGAACATTCTGTACCATAAACTGTAGTTTATATGAAATGCTTTATTATACGAAATATTTTAATAATTAGATATATTATCTTATTAGATTAAAATGTCTTTTTTATACAATATTTTATATTAATATTAATATATATAAAATGTTAATTTATCATTTTTATTTGTTACATATCAGACAAATATATATTACAATACATGTTATTTTTATATACTATTTTAATATTTCATATATATAGTTTATTTTTTTTAATTGTCTATAAATTATATAATATGTTAAAGCATAATTGTGTGTGTGTGTGTGTGTGTGTGTGTGTGTGTATATATATATAAATGATTTGTGATATTTTTAGACATATTATATGAATGACATAGATTGTTTATATTTTTTATAATATATATCATAAGGTGTATATATATTACATTTTATATATTATAATAAATTATTTATATAAAATATGTGGTATTAATTAGGGATGGGGCCGATCCGATCCAGTATCGGTATCGGGACCGATACCAGCGTAATTCACGTATCGGATTTTCCCGATCCAACCTGCGGAGATATCCGATATCCTTGAGTCATGTCTGCGCTTTAACGTTGTCTGCTGAAATTACTCCAAAAGTGATTCCCGCCGGCTAGTCTGCTAGCTGGCTGCAAACTGCGGAATGGATTTCCTGAACGGAGGCGCGGCTCAATGAGACACAGAGTTATGAGACACGCCACCGCTCAGGAAATCCATTCCGCAGTTTGCGGCCGCTGTGTGGAAATACTTCACACTGGAAACACCGCAGAGCAAGACAGCAAAATGCAATGTTTGCAAAGCCGTAATTCAGAGCTCGTTGAAGCTCCCTCCCGTCGTACAACACAACGAATGCAATCAAACATTTGAAAAAGCACCACGTTACTGTGCGTTCACACCAAACGCGACTAGCGCGTCAAATTCGCGTCTGCCGTGTCTAGTTGGACGCTTGAATATTTTGAATCCATTCGCGCGCCCAGAGCGAAATTGACGCTCGTAAAAAGCAAAAGTTTGAAGCGAAATTGACGCGCGTCTGAGGCGAAATCCGCTTGTCTGTTTGCAACATGGCTGATGTTGATCGAGCATTCATCGAGAGAGTTACAGCATCGGAGCGAGGATCACCCTTTAGATAGTGTGTGTGTGTAAGATGTTTACACTTGCACTTTTCTTATATTTCAAGACTCAAGTATTTGACATTTTGGGAATGTAATAAATATTGACATGACCTACAGTTGCATATTTGTTTTCAGAATGGGATTTTTCCTGTTAACAGGATTTACTGTTTTTCTGACTTCCTTTTCTGACCTTATACTTACCATACATGCATAAATATGTAGGCCTACATATCATACTTGCCTGTTGAGAGGAGTTTATTTCAGCATCATATAAAATAAACAATAATGATAATAATAATATTAAAGCAAACACAGCTCTGGTATCGGAATAGTATCGGTATCGGCCGATATCCAAATTCAGGTATCGGGATCGGATCGGAAGTGAAAAAATGTGGATCGGTGCATCCCTAGTATTAATGCATACATATACTTTATTTTATAATCATATTTTTATATTAATCATACTGTGTGTGTATGTTTATATAAGGGTTTTATAGTTAATGTGTTTGTTTTTGCCCAGTGCTGCTGCACACAGCGACCGCTAATGGTTTTCAGATGGTGACCAGTGGAGCTCAGAGCAAAGCTGTCAGTGATTGGGCCATTACCAGTCTAGAGGTGAGTGTAACTGATTCCAGAAAACACCAGTTTACCCATAATCCCAGTTACTCCCCCTGATGTCCCACCAAACCTGTATGACTTCCCTTGTTCTCGGAACCAAAATGATGTTTTGAAGAACATTTCAAGCTGCTTTATCATCTAGTGGAAGTTGAAACCCATAATAAAAGTAGTTCTTCAATTTCTGGACTATGACAAAGTCTTCTAAAGCCAAATTTGTGTAAAAAATTCAAGCAATTATGTGGCAAAAAACATAATTTACCACTTTATTTACAAAATATGAATCTCCAACGCACGTCCACGACGCATGCGTGTTGTGTTGATGAAAGCGCTGGCGCTGTTGTGGGATCTTTGGAGGATGATATTTTGTAAATAAAAACTACAACTGTAAAATTTGACCTTGTGTTGCGTAGCGGTCGACTTTTAAAGTGAGAAATGTCACTCAGTATGAACTTGAACTTGGACTTTATTGTCATTATACATATAGTACAAGGAAATTCTGTCTGGTGAATGAATCTCAGTTAAAGAACTAAAACAAAAACACCTAAAACGCACAACAACAATAAGCAAAATGTGACCCTGGACCACAAAACCAGTCTTCTGGGTAATTCTTTTTTATAATTATTTGATTTATACATCATCTGAAAGCTGAATAAATAAGCTTTCGATAGAACATGAGGACAATATTTGGCCGAGATACAACTATTTGAAAATCTGGAATCTGAGGGTGAAAAAGAATCTAAATATTGAGAAAATCATCTTTAAAGTTGAAAGGTCATCCACTCACAAAAATAAATTTTTGAAACATTTAAGATAAGAAATTTACAAAAACTTCATGGATCACGATCTTTACTTAATATCCTAATGATTTTGGGCGTAAAAGAAAAATCAATAATTTTGACCCATAGAATGTATTGTTGGCTATTGCCACAGATATACCCGTGTGACATGTGACTGGTTTTGAGGTCCAGGGTCACATATGGCTTTGAGTCTTAACTAGTTGACTTTTTAACTCCCTCACAAATAGCAAAGCCTGATTCTCCAGCATGATGTCCATCATATACTCTCTCTCTTATGTTCTCAGGGGCGTCTCACAGGTGCGGGAGAGGATCTGCCCACTATCGTCCTGGTTGCTCACTACGACTCTTTCGGAGTTGCTCCGGTAAGGACCTCTCGTCGCTCTCTTTCACTTGATGAGGTATAGAGGGAATGCACTGACGTCACTTTCCTCAGCCGGACTGAGTGGCAGAAGAGCTGCTGGGTCACTGGATTTAACAGGGGAAACTGTGAACACGCCAGTAAAACAAGCGATTATCAGTTTAAACTAAAGGTTGGACTCGATATAGTGTTTCTTACAACTTATCAAACATCCAGTGATCCGTGGATATTGACATGCAGCAGGAGTCGTGTTTCCTGATACTTATATGAGCCTGATTTCGACGCCGGGGAAATACATAAAGCAAATTTTCCTGAGAATGCTTTATATAAATACAATATGAGTAGGTCTAATTCCGAGTGATCACTTCTATCAGTGTTATATATATCATCATATCGTCCAGCCTTAAAACTTCTATAGTTTTTTTGTCAGTGTTTATTTAAAAACATCCAATTTTGCAGAATATTCAATGGAAAATATTGAATTGATGAGTTGTCAATACAATATATAACAATACAATATACAGAGTATGATTTTACCCCTAAATTCAGCATATTGACACAAAATGAAACTGCAAATCCACCTTTCTCTGCCTGGATTCAGTTGTTTCTATGAATTGCCGCGATTCATTTGCTTCTATTCTGAAGCTTTCGGCAGTCTGTGAAAATATATACCTCCGGTTTCTTGTCAAATCTAGTTGTTCAATGACTCTCAAAGCTCTTTCCGTGTTTTAGATGCGTTTTGTGTGTTTTTCTGGGCATTCACGCTGAAAACAGATGTTGTCGCTCAGTGTTTCTGCCACTCAGTGTGTGTAACCGCAGTCACTCCGGCCAACGGTGACGTCACACACACACACACACACACACTCTATTGTGGTGATATTGAGTGCAGGGTTTGAAACCCAGAATTTGGCTACTAAATGTTTAACCCTTAATCACTGTTAAAAAAGGACAACACTTAAGGTGTTTGGGGTCATTTTGATATAATATATTTCACATATAAATTATTTATTATCACGCTGCCATTGCCTTAAAATGGACATTAATATTGCTAACAGTGAATAATATATTTTGTACTACCTTTAACGGTTCATTCTGATGTCATATAATAATATAACGATTAGGCTATAAGACTGTTTTTTTGGGGGGGGGGGGGGGGGGTTTGGTAGGCCTAACAATAAATTATTCGTTTTCTGTAGAATCAGGATCAGAATTTTTGGCGTTATTTTTAGGGGTAAATGTGGATAGGAGCAGGCTTCACTCAATGTGTATTCTTGTCCACTTTAAGAGTGCTGGCCTAGATAATTCGAATACATAAAGTGGGAGAGAGGCCGCACTATGCGTAAATATATTTTTATTTGCACAGACGCTTCTTCCAGAAGGCACGCGCCGAAAAATAATGAAACGTTGTTAATGAAACGGCGCGGCACCGACCCGCACGCGCCTGCCTCACTGACTGCAACTGACAAAGCAGCTGAACTCCGTCTCTCGCTGTTGTTTTCACTGCTTTCTGGTGAGTTTAGTCTCTAAAATCACACAAATAATACACACAACTGTTCTTGACACTTCTCTTACTTGTAATTGACACGCTTCTGTTGAATATTTGCTTAATAGAAATGGTTTAGTGTCTTCGGAAAAAGTCTGTTAGCATCTCAACCATTTTCAGAAGAGGTAACGTTATGCTAACTTCATAGCTTGAGCTTTTGATATGAACGTTTAGGCTTTTAATCACATCTTAATAGGTAGATGAGAGGTTTTGGTAGTTTTGTAAAAAAAATAAGTTAGTTTGGAAGTGAGCTAATTTATTTAACATAAACGTATGTATTTAACATAAACGTACTCGATGACGTCACTTACATGGAGTGTGAAAATTGGCTGAAACTAGCTCAATTTGTGTTAACAAATTGATAAAAAATAGCTCTGTGATTTCAGCAGCAACAAAATAATCCTTCTACAACAGGGGAAGCTCCACGACTTTAACATTTCTGAAGAAAGCTGCTGCCAGAGAAGTTGGAAACAGGTGAAGTAAGAAAGCTCATTAAATTACTTCATATCCATTTTCTCACAATATTTTGTCACCTACTGTATATCAACATGCATCTGTTATTTTCTTAGTTTTTAAATTCTCATATTTACATTTATTTGTTTCATTTATTTTAAGAAAGTTTTGACATCCAAACTTAAGTGACACTGTATGAGCAATATGAATAAGTGAATAAGTAAAACTAAAACCATAGATGAAACATTTATGATTATTATCAGTGTTGAAAACAGTTGTGCTGCTTCATATTTTTGTGTTTTTCAGGGTTATTTGAATGAAAGAAAAAAAGCAGCATTTATTTGAAACCGAAATCTTTACTCTCTCTTCTGGTCAATTTAATGCATCCTTACTGAATAAAATATGTTGTTTTTTTTACTCTATTGAACCCAAACTTTTGAACAGTAGTGTAAACTACTGTTTATATGTTGGGTCTATTTCACAATGAATCCTGGAGAGAGAGAAAAGAAAATGGATTAAACTGTTACATTGGTTTACACAAAAATATTAATCAGCACAACTGTTTTCAACATTGATAATACTCAGAAATGTTTAGGACGTTTGCACTGTAAGAATGTATAGTCTTCAAATATTAAAATGCTGACTCATTAGGCCATGTTTTCTCATTAAAATCAGATGATTTCCTATTAATTCAATAAAATGTAAGGGAATAACTCTAGAATAACCTTCCTGATAATGTTTGGGGCCCAGAAACACTATCCTAATTTAAATCTAGATTAAAGACACATCTCTTTAGCCAAGCATTCAATTAACACATCTCATAATCTTGCACTATATATGATGAAATAGTAAAAAGTTCACATGACCATCTTTTGCCTGAAATAATATGAACAGCAGCAATGCTAATCTTTCTCCTGTTGTCTCCTTGTTTCTATCTCAGGATGCTCAGCATATTTGACTAGAGATTACAGCAGCTCCAGGTCGGATCCAGGCTCCAGCCTCACTTGGGAAGACTTCTAATGACATCAATACTCTTGAAGACAATGTGTTTAAACAATTTTCAGATGTTAAATGATATTTTAAAGTGTTTAAACTAATTTAAGTTTTTATGTCAGGTGGTACAACAACAATATTATGTATTGTAGTTGTACCACCTGACATGGAAAGTGTACCACCAACCTACCCATACTTGAAATTAGCAGTTTTTATCAGTATTTGAGAGAGCTCTACAAGCTTTTTCACTTTGCCAAAGAGATCAGTTAGGCTCCTCTGGACGATGCATTATCATGTTTACTGTTATTACCTTGTAAATTCATAATAACATTTGAGAATATTGTTTTACGGTGTGTACTTTACTCTTAACACCTTTTACCTATTTATTTATTATTCTCAGGTAAGGTAAAGAAAGTCAAATCTGACCTAAACCGTAAGCATTCAAAAGGTACTTACAATTTGGTCAGAAGACTCCTCTGTGGTATGTTCTCATTAAAAGTCTTCCAGCATCATAAATCTAAGTCTCAGTAGGCAGATTTTGTAATCAATTAAATTTCTTTTAATTGGTTACTTTTCTTTTTATAATAAACAAAAATATAAAAGGCGAATACAACTTAATCGTTTAAGTATAAAATACAATAGTCATGTTTTGAATCAAAGGTGTAGTAAGCTCTGGGCTTCTTATCTTCTGCTTGGGGTTTCTTGTCCCCAGCTCTGGGCTTCTAGGCGTCGGGGGCTCTGGCGTATCAGTATCCCAAGAGGCAGTCAGTTCATCAGTCTTTTATACTCCTTGTTTACAACAAGCGTTAGGTTGACACTCCTCCAAAGTTTCCCAGATCCTTCTCCATGCAGGTGCAAGCGGTCCACCTCTTCATGTCCTTGAACTCCAGTAAACTCAACTACAATGGCTGAGTTCATTTAAAGTTGTAGGAGTCCTCTAGCGCACAAATAATCACACTTTTCTGCTCCTCTCAACATGGGTTAGCACAGTCACATATTCACACATAACCATTTACTGTACATCTATGCCAAAACAATATAAGCCATCTTTTACAAACAAATTAAATGACAACATTGAATGCAACGCATTATATCCAATACATTGGCTAAATATGTGTAACAAAAAGGCATCTATAATAAATAAGGAGGCAGGTAATTGCATTTTCTTGATATTATACAACAATATACAAATTGCTGGACAAAAGTTTCTCAATTACCTCAACAGCTTTAAAACTACTGATATTTATAAAAAACAATTATATGAAAGGCTTCAAACCTAAAATGATGGCATAGTTAATGTTTTATTATTAAGACACCATTTTAAATTGTTTTCTTAGTCTGTTCATTTGTTCGGACAGTTGCACCATCACCTGACATTTGGGGGGTTTAATGCTGCCTTCAGGAATAATCATAAATAGGCCTAGTTTCCTAGTTTAAAAAAATGGACATCGTAATCACGACTTAAGGAGAAGAAAAACTAAATAATATGTATTATTAAATGTACCAAAAAAAAGATTTCAAACTAAGGTTTTATAGAATATAGTGAATAGTGATACATTGTCATGAAGTTATCAAATTATTTTAAAAGGAAATAATGCACTTGCCACAACATAACTTTGTGTTGTTATGTTTAGAAAAATATATGAACGATTTTTAAACAAAACTGTCTGCTTATACAGATTCTATCTTTCAGTGCTAATTGCTTTGTGTATTTAAATGTTAAATGGGAAAACACTCAACTGTTCTTTTTTCTTACATTTTTATTTTCTTATTCTTGCTTTGTTAGCAAAGCAAGCCACCGAAATGAAGATGTGTAGGAGTAGTTAGATGTTCAAGCTTTTGGGGAAAGCCTTGTTCATTTAAATGTATAACCTGTTTGCATACTGTTTTTGCTGTTTGTGCTTTGTTCTATAGTAAATTAACTGAATTAACCAAATTTTGAGTCTGTATCGTTCATATGCCGTTAAAAAAGTCTATAAAATAGTTTTGGGCCAATGAGGACAAGTTAAATTAGACCACTGCATGTCCGCCCATATTATTAAAAACTAAAATGACCAACTGGTTACCAACACACGACTGTCAATCCACAACGTTGCCACGACGTCGCCGTTACTTACTGATAACGTTACAAAGTTACGTCGTGACAACGAATCCAGGAATTTCACTTTTCCGGTTGCCACGACGTAACCAGTTACGTCGCCACGACGAAAGTTTGGTCACCAGATTACGTTGCAGTTACGTAACAGTCACGTATTTGTGTTAGCTGGGTACAAATGTCTTCGTTGATAGTCTGACATATATTAGAAGCTATGTGTCTGTCATGGATTTGCACCAGGGACGTGCACAGACATTTTGAGGGGCAGGGGCTCAAGTGAAATAAAGGGCACTTCTCATACGTATTTTTTTTCTTTTTATAAACAAAAAAGTATATATATTAACACAACTCTGACTTCCTTTTAAAAAAATTAATTAAAAAAGTTAATTAATTTTATCTTCCTCAAACTTCATTTTCAAAAGATGTCTACAAAATAATCAGTTCACACAGAAACCATGGTCTCCTTAGTATTCACTAGGTTTATAGAGCAGCAAAGGAAACCATTCCACAATGTGCAGGTTTTGAAAACATTTTCTATGCTACTAGTTTCAAGTATATATGAAGAGTTCAGATGAAAAAGCCTCTAAGTGCCATCTGAAATGTTCTTCTAAAATGAGCTTTTTTTTTTCAAGCTCGTATATTTAAGTTCAGTAATTTAACTTAAATGACAATTAAGAAGTAATTTTCATTGCCAGTTATGTGAAATAAGTGAACATAAACATACAAGCTTGATAAAAATGATCATTATAGAAGGAAATTTCAGATGGCACTTAGAGGCTTTTTCATCTGAACTCTTCATATTTAGAATAACCTAAATAACTGCATCAAGCAGAGGGGCGTGTTTTACTAATAATTTGTTTATTTTTGCACAAGGCACTACATCGTTTTAATTATTTTGGTGTTATCAGAATACATAACACTTTAAAATAAACTTACAAAAATAATTGAGTAAAAATTCAATAAAAGCCAATGTCATGTATTTGTGGTTGTATGGAATACTATTTTATAAAGGTTTAGAGGAAATAAAAAAAGTAAAATTACTCATAAATAAAAAGTTAATTTATAAATATTGTTATTTGTAATGTTTAATGTTAACTTATTTCTACTCAGTTTTATTTATTAATGTAGGCTACCAGATGCAGTTACTCAGATTTACTACATTTTTTAGAGTGTATCCTCCATCTGTTTGCATCTGTAGATTTCTTCTAAATTCACCAATTTAGATTTCTAAATTTCAGGGGGAAAGACTCTTGATGTAAGTCACTAACTGAGGACGTTCTGTATGCAAATTAGGCGTCAACTAGTTAAAATGCGCACATTTGCATCTAATTGACAGGGCAATGCAGGTATTTTAGGATAAACAAAATAACTAAAGCATATCACCTAGTGGTGATATATGCTTATTTTATTAACTTATTTTATTACATGGCTTGGTTGAATTCCAATGTAGAATGCGGTGTGTTATTTCTTGATAAGAGACCGCTGTGCGGAGTATAACAGACCGTTGCCATGAAAAACAGAGCGTTGCTATGGACTCACAGGATTCTAACCGTAGAGACGGAGCGTACTATTTTCTTTAGCGGAAGCAATACAATCGGGTTTAACAATCGGGGGAGAGGGAGAGGGAGCGCTTCAGAACTCCTTACCTGATATTTAGATATACTATTCCTCAATAAATATATTTGTTTGACAGGGAAGCTGTGCGCAAACAGAAATATATATTATTAAAAAAAAAATAAAATAAAAAGCACCCCAGAAAAAAGGGCACTTTCTCTCCAGGAATAAAAAGGGCAGGTGCTCAAGCCCCCTTTGATGTCTATGTGTGCACGTGCCTGATTTGCACTGATTCTCAAAAAAACGGAACAAAGTATTTGACACATAAAAGTCTTGTTCCATATTGAACGATTCCGTATTAAAAAAAATACATTGAAATATATTCTGAAATATAACAAAAATATATTAAATATAAGTATGAAATATATTTATTGGGCCAATTTCAAATATTTGCATATATTCCAAAATATATCCTGAAAATATATTTCAAATATATTTATTTTGTTTATGGGACGGGACGATTCCGTATTATACGGAACGGTTGGCAACCCTATTCTCATCACATCTTCTGTCAAATCAAATGCTCTCTAGAATCTAAAGCTCCGCCCCCTATGTTATAAACACCACCTGGTCAAAGTGACCGTCAGGGAGCAATATGTCTAAATAATATTTTTTATAATATTTTATTCCGTTTTCCAACTGTACGGTGGTTAAGAATGAAATGGTTAGAGTTTATTCACACCTCTACTATTGAATCCAGCGTATCATCAGCGCTGCTTCCATGGTGCTGTCAAGTAGGGGAGACCGGGGACAGTCGCAACATGGGGATGGTTGCAACATGTCATTTTTCTCCAATCAGAAACAAGCCAGAGTGATGACACTCATACTGTACATGCACAGTTAGACCCTCCACCCACTAAGAAGACAGTAGACATATTCAACATCTGCTGCTGCATTTATTGAACAAAACTTGTTTTGGAGGTATGAAAGTAAATTTTTTCATGAGATATATTTTTTGTCATACTGTCCTGAAATTTTGTATGAATTAATCAAAACTTACTTAGTTTGAATTATTGTTTTGTTGACTTCTAAGTCACTTAGACTAAGTGACACGGTTAGCATGTGTCAAAGTCAGTGTGTCTAGCAGGAATATGATGTTCTGTCATGGCTGATAGGGTTGGGGACGGTTGCAACATGTTATAAATTGCATGTTTAATAAAAGTTTGTTGCATTGCAAATTGTTCAATTCTTCCTGTCTGACACTGAAATATGGAGAGATTGAATAGCATCTGTAACTCCTGCACACTGAATCTGTGTAGGCCTATGTTCTACACATGAACAAACAAAACTCAATAACTGTTATTTGATAAATATGACTAAATAAATAAATTATAGGCTACAATAATATTATTGAAATAAATAATACTATAATATTATAGTAGGCCTAAAACAGTTAATATTTTCAGAATTCCATTGAGACAAAAAGCTTAAGTTAATTAATGAAATTTAAGGTATTTTTAACGTGTTGCAACCGTCCCTGGGTTGTGTTGTGCTGGGTCGGGGTCAGTTGCAACATCTGACTTCTTCCATTCAAATAAATACTGTGAACGATATGTCATATATAATCATCTTTAAATGGTATGGGTAATTAGCAGACAGATGCAAGTTTAATATATACAAATTTGGTTGGTCTAGTCCAAATAGTCTCTGAGTAACTGAGAGAAATGCAAAAAGTGTTGCAACTGTCCCCGGTCTCCCTTGCAGTCTGTGAGGTAAACTAAACGCTATTGGCTATTTGAAAGGGCGGAGGAGCCATTCACTAGGCTTGTTTGAGATCAACGGTGATCAGCGCGAGATGCATGCCGGTTAGAAATGTGTCCGAGTGCGGTCCGCCTTGCTCTGATGTCATGCTAACGTATGTCAAAAAACTCTCGCGAGCGCAAGGCGGACGTGTCGAATTCTGCAATCGCGCGCAGTTGCTCTCCACCGACTGCGCTGATCAAAAGCATGATGGGAAACGACTTGCTGACGACACAGCTTAATGCTCATTGGCTTAAACAACCGTGATGTATGTTCTCTTTTAAAAATTTTGATTTTAAAACTCTGATACCATGTTTTATGTGTATACTGTACGTTATGTGTGAATATTCCCAAACTATCTAACCCCATCTCTATGGGTTATGCATTATAATTTTTATTTAAACAGAAAACACATATGTCTGTATTAAAGAATGGAATTAAATACGTACTTTGTGTGTCTTGTTCATTATTTATTTTCATATAAAAGCAACAGAACTTAAATTCCATCCAGTTTATTAGCAACACTGTGCACGAGCGTGAATCCCGAGATATCCATCTTTGATCTCACAGGTGTCAGATCCACTGCGAGAAGAGAGAACTGTCCGGCTTGCCTGCACTTTTTTCACTCCTCCCCTCACTGCAGCCGCCTACTCTCGCATACATTTCAGGCGAGGCAAGGCGCATATCAAACGAGCCTATTGATATCATATAATAAAGGCTAGATGTCTCGTCCGCGCTGCTGGCCAATGGAGGTCGACGTCCGCACACGGCGGCCATCTTACCACAGTGTGCTCGCTCACTCGTAACATGGTGCATGTACTTTTAAATAACCATAACTTGCTCAATTTTCAACCGATTTTCAAACGGTTTGGTTTGTTATAAACGTCAGAGATGTAGTTATGACACTGCATATGAATAATTATAACAATGGACTTCTATATGAAAGAATTATAGCCACGTTAATAACGTTTGTAAGAAACCAAACCGTTTGTAAATCCGTCAAGATTTCAGCGAGATAAGAGGATTTGTGTGCATGCTGATCACTCACCTTAATTCACAGCTTCCCTGTGGTAAGATGGCCGCCGGTGATGCCGGAAGTGACTCCGCCGTAAGACATCTAGCCTTTATTATATGATATCTATCGTTTGAGATACGTTTTCTCTTGTTTGGTGGGTGTGTCAGAACTGCAGTCCAATCAGCAGCAACATGTATATAAAGCACGCGGTATTAAAGTGAACTCGCACAATGGGTTCAAGGAAAGTAATTTACAAATGTGTTCGATGCAGCTCGGTATACGCAACAACTGAGGATATTAGAAGACATGTTTGTCGTAAGTTTTATTGTAAAAATATAGGATATCAACATAATGATGTAGTTGTTTATATTTGTAGCTTCATTGCAAGTGTATGACATTTGGTATAGAAATAAACAATGGTAATTAAGTGCTTTTCCTAAAAATGAGAAAGTTAATACAGGGTATTAAAACAGTATGAACTACAAATAAAGTCAGTATGTGAGGCTAAATAGATGTGTTTTAGTCTGAATTAGGTAAGATGTGTGCTTCCATTTCAGTTTCAGCAATCCCTTCACTCGACTGGGATGTTCTCTTTTGTTCTGGGCGGCAAGTGCAGTAACTGTAACATCGGGCATATTTTGTAGTATTAAACACATATTTATACCGACTTCATCAGGCTCAGAAAATTCTTCACAAAGAACACAAAGAATGGCCTTCTCAGCTGCCATAGTTGCAACTCTTGCGTCATCAGAACAGTGTGTTCAACGCATCACCGTTTCTGTTTAAAAAACGTTGTGCAACGTTTTGTCGGTGCTGAACGCAATCCTGATGGACGCTCAACGGCTAGAGAATACCCATAATGCACTGTGAGAGTCGCGCGCTGAATGAGAAGATGGCGCCGCAGCTGAATTAATCATCCATTCATTTTCAAACCCGTGCTGGTCCAGTGTAATGTCACACAGGTATAAATTCATTTTTAATTGATTATTCAACTGTTTAATTACAGTTTATACTAGTTTTCATAGCAGAGTTCAGGATAAATCTTTGCATTACTACTGGAGCTGCCAGTTTGCTACGTTTCAATTAATTATTAAACAGCGCAAACTATGCAAAAGTAGCAGCCCTTCACTCACTCGTTTTCATTCACTCCCTCAAGTGGACTATATTAGTGGAGTAATGTGGACTATATTAGTGGAGTAAAGTGGACTATATTAGTGGAGTAATGTGGACTATATTAGTGGAGTAATGTGGACTATATTAGTGGAGTAATGTGGACTATATTAGTGGAGTAATGTGGACTATATTAGTGGAGTAATGTGGACTATATTAGTGGAGTAAAGTGGACTATATCAGTGGAGTAATGTGGACTATATCAGTGGAGTAATGTGGACTATATTAGTGGAGTAATGTGGACTATATTAGTGGAGTAATGTGGACTATATTAGTGGAGTAATGTGGACTATATTAGTGGAGTAATGTGGACTATATTAGTGGAGTAAAGTGGACTATATTAGTGGAGTAATGTGGACTATATTAGTGGAGTAATGTGGACTATATTAGTGGAGTAAAGTGGACTATATTAGTGGAGTAATGTGGACTATATTAGTGGAGTAATGTGGACTATATTAGTGGAGTAATGTGGACTATATTAGTGGAGTAATGTGGACTATATTAGTGGAGTAATGTGGACTATATTAGTGGAGTAATGTGGACTATATTAGTGGAGTAATGTGGACTATATTAGTGGAGTAAAGTGGACTATATCAGTGGAGTAATGTGGACTATATTAGTGGAGTAATGTGGACTATATTAGTGGAGTAAAGTGGACTATATCAGTGGAGTAATGTGGACTATATTAGTGGAGTAAAGTGGACTATATCAGTGGAGTAATGTGGACTATATTAGTGGAGTAATGTGGACTATATTAGTGGAGTAATGTGGACTATATTAGTGGAGTAATGTGGAGTAATGTGGACTATATTAGTGGAGTAATATGGACTATATTAGTGGAGTAAAGTGGACTATATTAGTGGAGTAATGTGGACTATATTAGTGGAGTAATGTGGACTATATTAGTGGAGTAATGTGGACTATATTAGTGGAGTAATGTGGACTATATTAGTGGAGTAATGTGGACTATATTAGTGGAGTAATGTGGACTATATTAGTGGAGTAATGTGGACTATATTAGTGGAGTAATGTGGACTATATTAGTGGAGTAATGTGGACTATATTAGTGGAGTAATGTGGACTATATTAGTGGAGTAATGTAGGGAACAGTGAATGAGGGTATGGGGGGGGGATTTCGAACACAGCAATGGAGAGACTCTTGAACCTCAGAGAGAAAACTTTATTGATGAACACAAGCAGACACATATGCAGGATAAAGCATGTTATAATAAATATTTAAAATGGTATTTGCTGCGCAGCTGAGAAACAGAAGTACTAATGTTCCTACGCTCAAAAGACCATCGCAGAGACAGTGATAGTGTTGAAGACTATAGAGCCGCCCTCGGGGTGAGGCGGTAATACTCTGAGTTAGTATTAATGATCCTGTGTCGGACCAGCGTACACCTGAGAAGGACGGTGAGAGTGTTTGTTCATAATGTAGGAGTTTCTGTCTTTTACATTTTATTATGACATTTTAGAACACAAGAGTAACTTTATTAACAGTACCAAAAATAAAAACCAACAAGAGAGACTCTGGAAACCATAAAACTTGTTCAACAACAACACATATTATACCGCACACTGCCAAATGTATGTTCAACAAGTTTGTTGTAAAGTAGTTTGCGGAATGAAATCATACACACTTTAAACAGGAATATTGCAATATACTCTGCGGTTATTTGTTAATTAAACTGATAGAAATGACACAGAGAATCTTACCTTCATTTGTCCAAAAACACAAAGAATGGCCGGAAGCAAATCAATCAAAACTAACTTTAGCTGGAAAATAACTTTATTAAAGAACCGCTATAAAGCCAAAACAATCTCTGTTACCTTCAATTATACGCTTATCTCTGTAAAGCTGCATTGAAACAATCTACATTGTTAAAAGCGCTATATAAATGAAGATGACTTGACTTGACTTGTTATTATATACATTAAGTCAAATGGAATGAAAAAAATGCCAAATTTTGAACAATTTAAAATTGATATTAAAATATATTTACAAACAATATCCAAATATAAAAACTTAAAAGCAAGGAAATCTACAAAGCTGTTTAATAGTTTCAAGTTTTTTTTTTTTTTTTTTTTTGTAAAATGACTTTCTTTTTCTCTCTTTCTTTCTTCCTTTTTCTCCTTGTTTACCCCTGACATGTATGGTTATATGCACTCATGTATGTAAATTATGTTTTGTTGTTATTAAAATGCAAAAAAATGTTTTTAAAATCACTATCTTGAGATCCTTTACGTGATAATAAACAAGAAAATGATGTGGTGCTGCATGTGATCTGTAACACGAACTTTACACAGTATTGTATATTTTTCTTGCAGTAAATCTGCAACATGTAACAGAGTTAGTTTTATGAGTTAATACAATTTAAAAACATTTTAAAAAAATAATATTTTAGCTGTATATTTTGTTTATACCGGAATATATTGCAAAAATAATAATAATAATAATAATAATAATAATTGGTAATATTAAATAAAATAAAAACATTTTTACAGATAGGCTTTAAGAAGCACCTGTGAAAAAAGTAGAAATAAAGCTGTATATGGTACACTGCTGAAATATTTCAAATATACATACAGTTTGTATTCCTCTGAATAAATCATGAGAGACTCTTGAACCTCAGAGTGAGAAACTTTATTGATAAAGGCAAGAAAATACATATGACAAATATACAGCAGTAGTAAAGAGAGTTCTGTGTGTCTCTGTATTCATTTTTTTTGTATCTGAGAGAAATATAAACAATAAAGGCTAATAAGATTTAATAAGATTTTAAACCAAGTTAAATATAAACAATAAAGTGACACTGTTAAATCTGACTCAAATAATCATCAGTATTAATTATGAAAAAAACACTAGAAGAACAAAAACACACTTGAAGAACCTTTAAAGTTCAGCGTTCTGCTTTAGATTTCAATACTTCCTGAAAAAGATGAACATAAAAAGCCATAAATTAATAAATCTCACAGATACTTATATATGCAAAATCAGTTTGTGAGAAATGACATCATCAATCATGTACCTGATGTGTGAATATGTGCTTGATCTCGTTCAGCTCTTCTGGATCTGATGTCATAAACCACAATAATGACAGTAGCCACGCCCACCAGAGCAGAGAGGACCAATCGGATCACAGCTTCAGTAGGACCACAACAGTGGACAGAGTCTGAGGAATAAACACATCAAACTGAGATCAGATCAGTCAATAAACACTAATATCAGCGCCGACATCAACTAATATTTCTGAATACACAGAAATATGATCAAATCTAATCAACAATCTTATATTCGGTGCCAAGTGAGTTTTTTATATGGTCTGTCATCTCAAACTGTAAACGATTCAACAATTCAACATGTAAATAGTAGATAAGAATATTTGAAGGAGAAGAAAAATAATCTCTACTCACCATAGACAGAAACTCTGAATGCTTTTGATGAGAAACTTTCTCTTGAAATCATCAGTAGTTGATAACCTCCATCATGTTCAGTTGTGGTGTCTGTGATGGTCAGAGATCCAGTTTGATTGTCCAGCTTCAGTCTGTCTCTGAATCTCCCATCAAGAACATCATCATATACAGTGATTCTGTCGAACAGTTTATCGATTTCAGCAATTAAAGTGTTTTTAAGCTCATCTCCAAACCTCCACTGAATCAGATAATATTCATCCTCCTTCATTTCAGTAAGACCAGAGTTTAGAGAGACTGAATCTCCCTCCTTCACTGACACTGACTTCACTTCATCTGTCAAACACACAGAGAACAAACAGAAACAGGGTTTGCAAAGATTAATACTGTTAAATCACTTTATAATGGTTTACTAAATTTGAACAGTTTAAAATTTACATAAAAAATAAAAATATAAAATAACAAAAACAAAATTGAGCTTTGAGTTGATTTCATGTTTCTTTCTTGTGAATAGTGTGTGTGTGTGTTTGTGTGTGTGTGTGTGTGTGTGTGTGTGTGTGTGTGTGTGTGTGTGTGTGTGTGTGTGTGTGTGTGTCGTGTGTGCTGTATTGGTTCCATGACGTGACAAGCCGTTTGCTACCATATAAGAAACTACTTTAGTTTAATTGTTTGTTTTATTTACCTCAAGTTTTTTGTAACATTCTCAATAACAATAAATGTTCATTGGACCGACTGGATCAACTTCTACTCCTCATCTTTACAACTGCACGCATCAAGCTATATCCAGCTCAGCACACACTGGCAAATAGGGAACAAAGATCCGACTGGAAAAAGCTACTACAAATACTGTTAAATCACTTTATAGTGGTTTACTAATCGAATAGTTAAAATTGACATTAAAAATAAACAATATAAAATAAAATAAACAAAATCATGTATGAATTCATTTAATTTTTTTCATTAAAAAACAGGTGTAAACTTTTTTAACTCACCAATGACAGCGAGAATGAAAAACTTGATCTCACGGTTGATCAGTAGTATATAATCTCCATCATGTTCAGTTGTGGTGTTTGTGATGGTCAGAGATCCAGTTTGATTGTCCAGCTTCAGTCTGTCTCTGAATCTCCCATCAAGAACATCATCATATACAGTGATTCTGTCGTCCAGTTTATTGATTTCAGCTATTAAAGTGTTTTCATCTCCACTGAATCACATCATCATCCTTCATTTCAGTAAGACGAGACTTTAGAGAGACTGAATCTCCCTCCATCACTGACTCCAGGACTGAATCACACACACACACACACACACACACACACACACACACACACACACACACACACACACACACACACACACACACACACACACACACACACACACACACACACACACACACACACACACACACACACACACACACAGGGTTCATCTCAGATTAAGATGGCCACTTGATGGTTTATAAAAGTAAATAGTTTGAAATTTAAATTTGAAATGAATTTCATCATTAAACACCAAAAGCAAAATGGAGTTTGAATTATTAATTATATCTTTGTGCTGATTAAAATATAAAACAGGTGAAACAAATATTTAACTCACCAAAGACAGAGAGTCTGAAACCCTTGATCTCACTGTTGGTCAGTAGTTCATAATATCCTTCATGTTCAGTTGTGGTGTTTGTGATGGTCAGAGATCCAGTTTGATTGTCCAGCTTCAGTCTGTCTCTGAATCTCCCATCAAGAACATCATCATATACAGTGATTCTGTCGGCCGTTACATTGATTTCAGCTATTACAGCGTTTTCATCTCCAAACCTGTATTCAAACCTCCACTGAATCTCATCATCATCCTTCATTTCAGTAAGAGGAGAGTTTAGAAAGACTGAATCTCCCTCCATCACTAACACATCATCACCAAACACACCTGAAGAACAGAGTTTTTCACAGATTAAAGCTTTAAAATCTCTTGATGTTGGTTTGATGAAGCTTCACTAAAATACTTTTATTCATTTAAATGTGAAATTAATAATATTCTGCAGCAGTTCAAAGACAAAAGATGATGAATGAAAAGAGAAATAGATTTATATATGGAACAATGACTAAAAAAAGACTTTACTTTAATGTTTAATGTCACACTAAAACTAAAGCTGTTGAGTATCTGAGCTTCATATTTATATTATTTTATTTAATCAATCCATAATAACTGAGTTTAGAGCTGAATTCAAACTTGATCTGACAGTAAAATCACAGTTCAATTATTTCTATATGAGAATAACAGTGAATGTTGATCCTCTCTGACTAATTTAACCAGTAATTTATCACATCAGAACAGAAACAACTGAAGTCATAAAAACACATTTAAACTCACCATCCAGACGCCAGAAACACAAGCAGAGCAAAACAGGGAGAAACATCTTCATCGGCTTCAGTCCACAAATATGAAAAGACAAACTCTTCAAAACTGGTTCAGTAATAAACAGACGTGCTGATGTGAAGCTGATCTGTAGTAAAGTGAAGTGAAACTCTACATTCAGTTAAAATATCTGCCTATTTATTCAGTGTTAATGCATGTGACCATCTAGCTCTATCTTAGCTGATTAATTCACACTTTGATCATTGTCAGTTTGTCACTTTGAGCTCCAGTAGGCCTACAATTCCTGTAAGTCACTGGTGACACTTTCAACAGAAATAAACTGACCAATAATGTGTTAAAAACATCTTAAAGCAACAGTTTGATCTTGTCATGAGATCCTGTGAGTGTTTGGCTCTGCTCTCTCCTGTAACTCTCTTCAGGACGTTTGTTGTTCATTTCTGATCAAATGTCTCGATTGTTTCTCAGATCGCCTGCAATAACTGTGTGTATGAAAGATCAGATTAATATTCAAATAAATATGCTCAATTAATACAAACACACCAGGATGTTGAATATCTGTGTCAGGAACAGGAAATACTGCTGTAATCATATCAAATGTTTATATAGAATAGAATAGAATAGAATAGAATAGAATAGAATAGAATAGAATAGAATAGAATAGAATGTTCTAGAAAGGATTTGAGAGATGAACATCAAACATCTTAATGTTGAGATTCAAACTAACAATCTTCAGTCTCACACTCACTGACGTCATACAGCACTGATGGAGCTTCAGATCTCTATTCACCTTATTTTCCATGACAACAAGGGCGACGCCATTACGCTCATTTTGTCATCTTACTTCCGGCTGAGCGGGACTTCAACTTACGGCTGAAAGCATCTACGCTAGTTTCTAGCGTAATTTTATAGTTGCAACGGTATGTAAAGTATTATATGCTCAGTTAGGGGCTGCCATAACAATTGGATTAAGAGGATAGAACAATTTAACCAACGGTGTTACGAACACAATGTAGGCTAAAGCGATCGGAATGTTGTGGTGTACTTTACGATTTACACGAGGAGCACCTGAGGCAATGGCGGAAGGCGCTAAACTTGAAGTTCTCACCCAAGCGCTGTGTGTTCGTACCATTTTATGGACGTTAAATAGACCTAATGTAGGATAATCTGAACCCCGTGGTTTACACTGATGTTAAAATAACACATCTTATATACAGTAAAACACTGATGTTCACTTTCACACGTTGAAGGGATGTTTTCTTGTTACAAAAAGAATGTGAAACACATATGTAGGTTATATAATTTTAAATCTAATTTAAGTTCATTTTATACACTGTAAAAAAAATCCTGTCGTTTTTACGGAATAATGCTGGCAACTTTGGTTGCCGGAATAATGCTGTAAAAAATACATTAAAACTGTAATCACCTTTACAGAGCAGCATGTAAGTTTAACATTTTAAACTGGTATTTTTAACAATGGATTTCAGCAACATTGACATGGCCATAAAGTTAATGAACACATTCCTTCAGTAAGAATTACATTCAGCTGCTGTTTTTTTAACATAAAACCCCATTTAATTTCACTGAATTTATGTGAAATATGAATGAATGGTTAACGAACAATGTTCCATCATTGGACCCCCCCCCCCCCCCCCATTCTAAATCAATTGTATGCACCATATTGCCATGTAGCATAGTAATGTTATACACCATTACACCAAGTAGTCACACTAGGAAAAAGAAAACAACATTTTCTGGGTTTTGAAACATTTATTTTGGTTAAAACAAAGCAAAGATCAGAAAATTGCCTTCTGTGAACATGTTGGCTAAATAATTTTTTAAACATAAAATGCAATTTTAACACTTAACAACAAACAGGTAACAGTTAGCACTTGAAGGAATAGTTCACCCAAAAATTAATTAGCACATGATTTACTCACCCTCAAGTCATCCTAGGTCTATACGACATTCTTCTTTCAGACGAATACAGTCGGAGTTCTATTAAAAAATGTCCTGGCTCTTCCAAGCTTTATAATGGAACTGAATTGCTGTTTCTGTTTTGAAGTCCATAAAAGTGCAAACGAAAGTTTTCGCAGAAGTGAGGACACCTGTAGGCTTACAGTGGTGTTCTTTTTTTTTTTGCACAACTTGGTTACTTGGTTACAAGTTACTTATCCTTTCTTTGTTTTGATCCACGTTCAGGATTGATGTCAAGAACGCGTCTAAAAGGCAGAAAAGAAAGAAGAAAAAAACAATGAAATAATAACAATGGAATAATTGCAAGCCTTGCGATGTTTATTGCATACACGACTACATGATAATGTTAAACATGACATTTACCAGACTAAAATGCATGTTTGCACCCAAAAATGAAAATTATGTCATTATTACTCACCCTCAAGACTTTCGTTCATCTTCGCAACACAAATGAAGATATTTGATGAAATCTGAGAGGTTTCTGTCCCTCCATTGACATCAATGTCATTGCAACTGTCAAAGCCCAGAAAGGTGGTAAAAAAAAAAAAAAAAAACGGTAAATAGTACATATAACTACAGTAATTCAACCTAAATATTATGAAGTGACGAGAATACTTTTTGTGCGCAAAATAACCCCAAAATCTATGTTACTGTAATTTCCTATTATCACTGTAAAGCTGCTTTAAAACAATCTATATTGTTAAAGGGATACTTTACCGTTTTTTCATATTAAACTATGTTATTCCCTTAACTAAGACGAGTTGATACATACCTCTCTCGTCTCAGTGCGTGCACTAAATCCCTCTGTCTTGCGGCGAAACTTTGTTAGCCCAGTTCATTTAATATGGGCCAAGCAGAGAAGCTACCAAACACCTCCACGTTTTCCCTATTTAAATACAGTTACTCGCGAAGTGTAACTCGACCTAGGACGGTGACACAAAACAAAACGTTGCGCTTTTCTAAGCGTGTAAAATGGATAACTATTTTGTATGGCGGAATACCATAGCAAGTGCTTGTAAGCACTTCGACTTGGCGCAGTAATATCTTCACTAGAGGGAGCGGGGGCCGGTGAGAGGATTTTTCACGAGTGAAGATATTACTGCGCCAAGTCGAAGTGCTTACAAGCACTTGCTATGGTATTCCGCCATACAAAATAGTTATCCATTTTACACGCTTAGAAAAGCGCAACGTTTTGTTTTGTGTCACCGTCCTAGGTCGAGTTACACTTCGCGAGTAACTGTATTTAAATAGGGAAAATGTGGAGGTGTTTGGTAGCTTCTCTGCTTGGCCCATATTAAATGAACTGGGCTAACAAAGTTTCGCCGCAAGACAGAGGGATTTAGTGCACGCACTGAGACGAGAGAGGTATGTATCAACTCGTCTTAGTTAAGGGAATAACATAGTTTAATATGAAAAAACGGTAAAGTATCCCTTTAAAAGCGCTATATAAATGAAGGTGACTTGACACTGTTTACACTACGTCAACAGCGTAGGAGAATGACATGAAAAAGAAGAGATTGCTGAATAATGTCGTTATTTGGGGGTTTTTTTGTGCACAAGAAGTATTCTCGTCGCTTCATAATATTAAGGTTGCACCACTGTAGTTGCATGGATTATTTAAACAATGTTTTTACTACCTTTCTGGGCCTTGAAATTTGCAAAGACGTTGCTGTCTATGGGTGGTTCAGAAACCTCTCAGATTTCATCAAAAATATCTTAATTTGTGTTCTGAAGATGAACGAAGGTCTTACAGGTTTGGAACAACATGAGGGAGAGTAATTAATGACAGAATTTTCACTAATCATTTAACTGATAACAACTTGCACTGACATATCTTACAATATGTGACTGCCATTGTTTTGTCTCAAGACTTTTGTGTTCTGACTACTCATACCAGTTGTCAGCTTAATAAATACTGTCAAGACAAGTCACAATTCAGTCTAACTAGTGCAAAATGCCCGTGCAAAATCAGTTTTTGTGTGTGTTTTTAGTAATTGTTGGTTTGGTGCCCGTGAAAGAGACTGTGAACGCATTGAATTCAGGGAGCAGGCTAGGTTACTACAAATGATGGCTGTGAATAAACTATAATATTCAGAAGTAAACAGTGTAGCTGACTGAGTGTTTATGTATACCACAACCTTCTAAGTGCTAGTGCAAAATGCCCGTGCAAAATCAGTTTTTGAGTGTGTTTTTAGTAATTGTTGGTTTGGTGTGTTTGAGTGCTCATTGTTACAATTACACACATATTTGTGCATGGTAGAAAGCACACAGTGAACGCTATGCTTGAGGAAGATTGTGAATAGGCTACTACAAATGATGCCCGTGAAAGAGACTGTGAACACACTGAATAGGATATGTTTAGTTGGTGAATAGCATAGGCTATCGTTACACAGTATTGATAACTTTAAGCGCACCAGAATGAAATAAAATATTCAGAAGTAAACAGCATAGCTGACTTACAGATTCAGTTAACATCCACAAATGAATAAGCGCGTCGATTCAGGGAGCAGTGGAAAGTGCCCGTGCAAAATCAGTTTTTGTGAGCTGATCGCCGTCAAAAAAAGTTCAGGAGATATTTCTTAGTGATGGCTGATTTCAACAGTTTCAATATGATAGCATTTTGAAAAAAAAAGTGTCATGAATTTATTGCATTTTTGGGGGAAAATAATCAGTTTTTATAATAGATCTTTGAAAATCCAAATCTGGATTTGAATTTTTTATGATATTATAACCTAAAGATACTATGTGAAAGTTTTAAACAGAAAATAGTGTTTTTCATCTTGCCACTTTCTTGGTAAAGAAAACACATTTTTACTCAAATTAATCAAAATGGATTTATCATGTTCTGGGACCAAACTATAATATTCAGAAGGAACCAAACTATAATATTCAGAAGGAACCAAACTATAATATTCAGAAGGAACCAAACTATAATATTCAGAAGGAACCAAACTATAATATTGTCAGCAGCCATGTCACCCTGTAGCCCAAGACTGGTTGCCCACTGAAGCTAAGCAGGGCTGAGCCTGGTTAGTACCTGGATGGGAGACCTCCTGAGAAAACCAGGTTGCTGCTGGAAGCAGGCGCGGAGCTGTGGGCGGGCCTGGACGGGCCTGGGCCCGCCCACATTGACAGCTGGCCCGCCCAATCAGAAATAAAAAATAAAATAAAATACTACTCTGTATTGTTAAACATGGATACTAATTTATGTGGTGTATTTCATCTATAACATGTTATGTTAAAAACAGTAAAATTATAAGTAAGCCTGATAACTATTTAAAATGTAAGTGTGCTGGTGACATGTTATCATTGGTCAATGCAACATCGTAGCACGCTCTATTGTAATCTGGCGCGAACCATCTATGACGAACAACCAACGGTTATAACATTCGCTAGAAGTGTACGGTATCTTGATTTTTTAGTATGGCAAAACAAGTTACTCTCACTCATTTTTTTAAAAAACCTCGTATTGAGATGAATAATTATTTGGAGGACCAATCTGTGGATCGTAATGGAACAACCACTGGCTCTGAGAATGGAGCGGAGATTAACTCCGAACCGACGACCTCCACTGATGCTAACCGGCAAGCAGATCTGCCTATGGCTAATCGACGATCACTGCTACACTTAATTGCACCGTCGGATCTGTCAGCTCTGGGGGAACCTGCTACCCAACCTCATCTACAGGCATTCCCGAGTACCTTAATTGATGGGAAACATCGAAGCTTCAACGCCAAGTGGTATGAAAGGTTCAACTGGATTGAATATAGCCAGTCGAAAGACCTGATTTTTTGTAAAGCCTGTCGGCATTTTCCTGAACAGCACACTGAGGGGACTTTTACTAAAGAGGGTTTCAAAAATTGGAAACGTATCGGCCAGGTCTGTGAGAAGCATCAGTCTAGCAAGCTACATGCTTCTGCACTTGTAAAATTACTCTCCTACAAACAAAGTCATGCGCAACAAGGCAGCGGTACTGTATTAAATCAGATGCACGGAGATTCCATTTCGTTCATTGAACGTAATCGACAGCACATCAAAGTTGTGCTGGATGTTGTCATGCAGTGTGCCAAAATGGAGATACCCCTGAGAGGGCACCGGGAAACTCAGGAAGCGTTAAACAAGGGGAATTTTTTGGAGCTATTCGAGTTTATATCAAAGTACGACCCAGAAATAAAAAAAAAACTTGTTGAACTGCCACGAAATGCTACACTCATGTCCCACCACATTCAGGACGAGCTGCTTGAGGCTGCCGCTTCACTTCTACTCAGGAAGATAAAAACGGAGATGCAAGAACAGCCTAGGCCCACATATTTTGCCATACTTGCAGATGAGTTTAAAGATGTTTCGAAACGCGAGCTAGTTGCTGTCTGTGTTCGATTTATCCATAGTGGGACAATCAAAGAACGAGCGCTGGGCTTTGTCAAAACAGCTGACCTGTCTGCTCAAGGAATATCGCAGAGGATCCTTGAAATTCTAGAACCACTTGGTTTGGACCCTTCTCTCTGTGTCGGGTTCTGTTTTGATGGGGCATCGGTCATGTCTGGGCACAGAGGCGGCGTTCAATCTATCTTGAAAGAGACATTTCCCAAAGCTGTGTATGTACACTGTAATTCCCACAGACTGAATTTAGTGCTTTGTGCTGCTGCGGAATCATCTGGACACGTCAGTACTTTTTTCACTGTCATCAATCAGATACACAACTTCTTCACTGGGGCCCAGAGGCACGCTCGGTTTGTGGAACTTCAGAAGGAAATGCATCCAGAACGCCCATGTAAGGAACTGGAAAGGTCATGTGACACCCGGTGGAGCTCTAAATCAGGATCTGTTCATAAAGTTTTAGAAATGCTAGACGTGTTACTTGAGACTCTTGCTGAGTATTCTGAGACAAGTGGACAGACAAAACTAGATGCAGATAACCTATTACAACAGATGCAAACAAAAAAGTTCATTTTCATGCTTGTTGTGTTTTGCAAGTTGTTTCAGTGCAGCGATTTTGCCACAAAGGGGCTGCAAAGTCCAGCAATCTGCGTGACAGACTGTATCTCCTTGATTGAAACATTGAAAGCCACCCTTGCCACTTTTCGAGATGATTCAGATGGTGACTTTGACAAAGTTCTCAGATTGACGGAGGAGTTGATGGATAAATACGAGATAGCATGCTGGGATCTGATAATGTCTCGTGAGCGAAAGCTGCCTGCAAAGTTTAGTCAGTCTATTGTCACCACAACATTGGGAAAAACATCCGCTATCAAAAATAATGGTGATCTGAGAGCACTCTGGAACTGTATTCTGGATAACGAGATGGCTGAATTGAACAGCCGATTTAAAGACGACACCTACGGAATAATGCGAGCTTCAGCTGCCCTCATCCCAGGATCCACCACTTTTGGCACACAAGAACTGATCAAATCTCCTTGCAGCTTGTATGGGATAACAGTCTGTGATGCGGAATTTGCCTTTTTTACCCAATTCATCAAGGGCAAAGCTGACAAAGACAAAATGCCCTCCCTAATTGAATTGTTGGATGCCTGCGCTGCTGATATTTTCCCCGGAATGAACCGTCTGTTAAGGGCCATCATCACACTACCCATGACGTCCTGCAGTGTTGAAAGACTTTTCTCCGCTACTCACAGGATCAACACTCGCTTGAGAGCATCAATGGTGACTGAACGCTTGAACAATTTGACCCTGTTATCCTTTGAAAGAGAACTGACAGAAACACTGGATTATGACGAGATCATAAGCATCTTTAATTCAAAACCCAGGCGACTCCGCCTTGTGTAGCCGGGTAAGGTATAGGCCATGGTTTTCTTTACATGTAGGCTGTGGCTTGATAGCAGGATGAGACTATTAAGTAGGCTACTTTGAGCCTCCGAGCTCAAATAATGTTGCTTTTTTAGAAAGCTAAACGTGTACGTGGGGGTTGACCTCAGCCTCTTGTTCAGGGCCTAAATATACGTTCAGTTAACATGTCATTACTTTAAATGTTCACTGAATAGAGTGTTATGTTGTGGTTGTTTTTTTGTTATTTTGTTAGAGCTACGTGCTCTCTAATTGATCTTCCCTATGCACTATCACAATGTTGCCTTTTTGTGAATGATATGTTCCTGGCTCGGTAGCCATAGCCTATGTTATATAGGCTTATGTATTTAGCTCAGTTTTGACAGTAGATTAAATTTAAATTACAAAATAAGTAGGCTAATAAACTTTTATTTATTTTTTACCATTATAAAGCAGTTTGAATGTTTCATTGCATTACAGTATGGTTCTAATGAGAAAAGTATTTCCGAGCAGCTTTCAGCTATGATCACTTTGAGAACTTTTCTTGCAAGCACCCTGAACTAGACAAGTGGAAAACGTATTTTGAATAACACCACGTTATAACCTTAATTTTTTTTCGTTTTGAATTATTTCGTTTAAAGACATTTCAAGCTTTGTGCATTTGATGTATTTCTCATGTCTGTGTGAGGCATACACGGAGTTTCGTCAAGTTAGGATGAGATGCGCTCCAGTTAACGTGCAATGCAAGTGACCGCGCGGGCGCCTCCATGATTAGTGTCTGTTATAATGCTGTTCAGTGTTCACTTTTCATAACCAAAATAGATTAAATAAATAAAAACATATAGCCTATTATAATATTGAACATATACAGTATATTAACCTAAATACGTTTTCTTTAATGGCTACAGCACCTAGTAACGTCAGAGGACTCAAGGTTTCAGCGTTTCCCGAAACCTTCTTATTTAGGCTACACTTTTATTATTACTGAAATGCTGGAAAGTATTTCCAAGAACACTATTTCATCGCAGCTCCACCTCAGCGAACAAACATGGGAAAGAGACGAAAGCACATACACATTTGAAATGGTTATTATGGCAGCAATATATGATACAATTTAAAAATATGTAGGCTAGGCTATTATAGGCTATTATAGTTTGGATAATTTTTTTATAATATCCCATGAGTCCTAATAAATGCAATTTCAACTATTTCTGAAGTGCTTCTTTAATAACACCGCTTTCTCACATAAACAGCCCCTGCTCGAAAGAATAATTGATTCTCGAGCCATCGATATCAACCAATTCAGCACCATCGCCATGGACAGCACCGGGTAACGTCGCACGTAAGAAGGTATATCTTAAGCAGCTTCCGCGAACAGACGCCGAAAAATCGTTAAACTTTAACTTTATCTCATAGAGAATAATGTGTTCGAATTTAAAAGACGTGGTGCTGCGCGTCCGACCCCCTCAGCGCCGCGCCGCGCCACGTTTTTTAAATTCGAACACATTATACACACCGGCGGCGCCTTTCGGCGTCTGTCCGCGGCGCCCAGCAACGGCTCAGGGCCGGGTTTCCCGATAACGATGTATCTTAGCTCTTAAGAGCGCTCTCTACGTGCAAGGTTACGAACGCTCGCAGCAATTCCACGAGCGTTTCCCAAAAATGCACTTAACATGAACGCGCGAGAACGCGCTCTACGTGCTAGTTAAGAGTCGCTGTCCATTCGCGAAGTGCTGAAATATAACCTTATAACCTCACTCTACAACAGAATCGTATTCTGAACGTTTAACCTAATAATTGTCATCTGTTGTGGATTAGCAATCAAGACAAGTCTATAATAAAGCAACTACAGGCGGTGGCACTGACAAAATGGCTGAAAAACAAAACAAAACAAAAAAACAAGAAAAGATACCTTTCAAAAATATGAAATTAATGTCCTTTTAGAGGAGATAGAGCGAAACAAAGATGTCATTTTTAACAGATTTAAAGTATTTCTTTTATTTATTTTTTGTTCATTCATTTAATTTTGATTAAAATTATTAGATTAAATTATTTCTATTTTTTTGTTTTGTTTTCTGACCTTTTTAATTATTTAATGATGTACGATTACTCCAGGGCTGAGTTTCCCGATAACGTTGTCTCTTAGCGCGCTACGAAGACTCTTAAGGTATAACTTAACTGAAGGTATACCATTTCTAGGCGTGTTCCCCGAACTATACCTTAGGAAGCTGCTTAAGATATACCTTCTTACGTGCGACGTTACCGGGTGCTGTCCGTGGCGATGGTGCTGAATCTGCTGATATCGATGGCTCGAGAATCAATTATTCTCTCGTGCAGGGGCTGTTTATGTGAGAAAGCGGTGTTCTTTATAAAAAAGCACTTTAGAAATAGTTGAAATTGCATTTATTAGGACTCATGGGATATTATAAAAAGTAATCCAAACTATAATAGCCTATAATAGCATTGCCTACATATTTTAAAATTGTATCATATATTGCTGCCATAATAACCATTTAAATTTGTATGTGCTTTCTTCTCTTTCCCATGTTTGTTCGCTGAGGTGGAGCTGCGATGAAATATTGTTCTTGTAAATACTTTCAAGCATTTCAGTAATAAAAGTGTACGTCACGTACGGTGCTCGGCAGTGATCAAAAAGGATTTAAACAGTGAATTTTGAATTTTTACGCGGGTTGGGCGAGAAAAAACACTGATATTATGGATTTGGACGGCACTAAAATCACCGACTTACCCCTGTAAATGTTTAAAATACCGGACGAGCCCATGAGAAACAATATTAGCGTCCGAATAGAACTTAACTGACAGTAGCCTATGCTTTCACTGCGCTCTTTTATTAAATTAATAATATAATATATAATAATAATATGATTAAAATTCTAACAACAATCAGTGTGATTGACAATTTTATTATTTGCATGAAAACACTTGAATTAGCCTAAATGAACTGTCTGTGTGTATTAAAACTTCTGAATTATTTTCATACCTGCAACAGTGATGAGGTAAAGCTAAGCGTGGTCCAGACCAACCTTACGAAAGTGTGACTTACAGAAGATATAGCCTACTTAGCGCACGAACGTGTCGGGAATCGTGCCATAACGTTAAGAGAGAGGTTAAGGAATAGGTTAAGAACTACTTAGCGATAAGAACGTTTTGGGGAACCGGGCCCAGAATATTAAGATCAGTCGTGTATACGATCGTTTTTACGATCAATTTCTAAGGCTTACGATGCTTTTGGGAAACGCAGCCCAGTTGTATATACGGACTTCACCCTGTGCTGCAATATACATTTAGTTTTATATTTATTTACAGAAATCAGAAAATTGTTGATGTTATCGGATTTTCAGGTGAGAGTTGTCCTAGACGTGGCGCGACGCGGCGCTGAGCTTTAAAGGGGGTCGCACACCGGACGCGCAGCAAGAGTCTTCGTAGCGTGCTAAGAGACAACCGTTATCGGGAAACCCAGCCTTGATTTCGGAACACCCATAGATTCAGGCCCACCTCGACTTAATCCAGGCCCACCCATCTGTTACGTTCTGCATCCGCCACTGGCTGGAAGAGGTGTTAGTGAGTCCAGCAGGGGGTGCTCACCCTGTGGTCTGTGTGGGTCCTAATGCCCCAGTATAGTGATGGGGACACTATACTGTCAAAGAGCACCGTCCTTCGGATGAGACGTTAAACCGAGGTCCTGACTCTCTGTGGTCATTAAAAATCCCAGGATGTCTTTTGAAAGAGTAGGGGTGTAACCCCGCATCCTGGCCAAATTTGCCCAGTGGCTTCTGTCCATCATGGCCTCCTAATCATCCCCATATACTGATTGGCTTCATCAATGTCTCCTCTCCACCAGTAAGCTGGTGTGTGGTGAGCGTTCTGGCGCAATATGGCTGCCGTCGCATCATCCAACTAACGGTTCGAGAGATATGTGGTTAACAGACACACACACAGACAGACAGACGTAGATATCTATCTATATATTACAGAAACGTCTGTCTGTCTGTGTGTCTGTTAACCACATATCTCTCGAACCGTTAGTCCGATGGATTTCAAACTTGACAGGCGTCTCGCTACGGTCACGAGTAAGCGCAGTGCCAAGTTTGACGATGTTTGGATGAGAAATGCTAAAGATATCGTTAAATATATCATTTTTAAAAGGTTGTGGTTTAAAAATAAACATTCTGACATTAGAGGGTTGTATCGGTCAAAGAAGCCCCAAGAAGGTTGTGGTTTAAAAATAAACATTCTGATATAAACACTATGTCAGCTACACTGTTTACTTCTGAATATTATAGTTTGGTCCCAGAACGTGATAAATCCATTTAGATTAATTTGAGTAAAAATGTGTTTTCTTTACCAAGAAAGTGGCAAGATGAAAACCACTATTTTCTGTTTCAAACTTTCACATAGCATCTTTAGGTTATAAAAATGTCAAATCCAGATTTGGATTTTCAAAGATCTATTATAAAAACTGATTATTTCCCCCCAAAAATGCAATAAATTCATGACACTTTTTTTTCAAAATGCTATCATATTGAAACTGTTGAAATCAGCCATCACTAAGAAATATCTCCTGAACTTTTTTTGACGGCGATCAGCTCACAAAAACTGATTTTGCACGGGCACTTTGCACTGCTCCCTGAATCGACGCGCTTATTCATTTGTGGATGTTAACTGAATCTGTAAGTCAGCTATGCTGTTTACTTCTGAATATTTTATTTCATTCTGGTGCGCTTAAAGTTATCAATACTGTGTAATAGTAGCCTATGCTATTCACCAACTAAACATATCCTATTCAATGTGTTCACAGTCTCTTTCACGGGCATCATTTGTAGTAGCCTATTCACAAACTGTTTCCTCAAGCATATTGTTTTCTCGGAGTTCACTGTGTGCTTTCTACCATGCAAAAATAAAAAATGTCACTGAACTTTTGCTGTGTAATTGTAACAATGAGCACTCAAACACACCAAACCAACAATTACTAAAAACACACTCAAAAACTGATTTTGCACGGGCATTTTGCACTAGCACTTAGAAGGTTGTGGTATACATAAACACTCAGTCAGCTACACTGTTTACTTCTGAATATTATAGTTTATTCACAGCCATCATTTGTAGTAACCTAGCCTGCTCCCTGAATTCAATGCGTTCACAGTCTCTTTCACGGGCACCAAACCAACAATTACTAAAAACACACACAAAAACTGATTTTGCATGGGCATTTTGCACTAATTTATATGAAAGGAAAATATGATAATGACTAACCTCTGAACAAACTCAAGGGTGCATGCTGCCTCTTCCTGGTACTGCAAGCTGAAGTTATAGGAGGAGGCAAACAGCACTGCCAGGCCAGTGATGAAGTTAGGCTGTGATCCTTTCCACACACACCTTGACCTTCCAAACGTAATATCCAGCACTGGTTGCTTAGAGATTGACATGTAATAAAAAAAAATTTAAAAAAAGAATTAATAAATAATATTAATAATTAAAATAACTATTGTGGGTTCCACTGTGGTTCGATGTAGTTGTCTATGAATAGTTATATGAATTAAATTTTCACCTAAAAATTCAAATTGATTAGGGTTAGAACGCTAAAACGCACTGGCATATTATTTTTCTTGTTTTAAGCTTAAACTCACTTAATTTTGACTTATTCTTTCAGAAAACAAGACAATTTTTACTTGTCTATTAAATGCTTCTTCAAATAAGAATTTTAGATATCTGGACTGGAAACAATAAAAAAAAAACACTAATTAAGAAAAACATATTTTGCAGTGGGGTGAGTAAATTATGGCTTTTCATACATTACCATTTTAATGTTTACATACCAAGAAATATAAGGCGTGGACTCTCTGGCAAATGTAGATTGCTGGACATCAGCGTTGCAAATTCCTGAAACAATTTTTAAAAAGGACAGCACAACCATGATCAACAGAACCAAAACATAAAACATATTACAGATTAATGAGATTTGTTGAATAATCTCTACTTATCTGCTTGAAGGATAACAACTTCTCTTTGAATTGTGGGAGTAGTTGTAGGACCATGGCATGGCAATCAGGAATACTACATTTGAAAACAACATTAGGAACAAAAGCACGATCACAGAACTGACAGCATTTGATAGCATATTTTTTACCACATAGATTATACATACACATAGATAGACTATAACTGTAACACTAACAGTTACTTAAAATCTTACATTAGCACTGGACCATCATCAGATTACAAAACCTGAAACGAAAAATATATATATCAAAAGCACGTCATGCAAATAACATGGTAAATGTTGCCTATTATATGAAATATCGAAGTTACTGGTAAACAGGCGGAACAGAGTGAATTGCTTGCGCGGCCGCGGTAGTAAACCGCAAAATCAAACCAAATAAGTTACGTGGAAACAATGCAGAAATGCGAACACACAAAAAAATATTGGCTTACCGTATCACTCAGTTGAACAATTTTCCATCTTCTCAAACTCTAAATCCCACTTATCGTCACAGGCGCAGGTTAGATTATTTTAATGACAAATTCTTCCATCCGTCTTCATGTAGCAGCTAACAACATTAACGTCGTCCATTTTCTGCTGCGTCACAGGCAACTGTTTGAACGACGAACCGAAGCTCACAAAAGCTTAAAAATTGCTCACAGATTCGCAGACACTGTTTATCTTGATAACATGAATGATTATTCTGTTCAGTTGAATCCCGCTGACAAATCAAGTTCGCCTGTATAGCTACTGTCTGCTCGCGTCACATTTGAACTGAATTGAGCGCGAAAGAAATCAGTCCCACAATGCAATGCCTTTTACAGTATGATACTATTAGCAGGGCTGCCAAGTGCCAACTCTCACGCATTGAGCGTGAGACTCACGCAATTGACACTTTGCACACGCTCTCACGCCACACATCCATTTTCTCACGCACAGAAAAATTGCGGAGCAAGGAGGTACTTTTAATATTAAACTAATTCTCAGCTCTTAGATTCCGTCAATTTTATTACGAAATTCAGACAAAAATACGTTTGGCGCTTGTAAATGTGATGTGACAGATCGCTGAGCGCCTCCTCAGTTCAAGTGCACGTGAACCGATCATCTGTTACTCTTTTATTTAAAGATGCAGTACAAGTTACCGAAAGTATACATAATATCGACCAATTAGTGTTTTTCAACCACGGAAAGAGGTCAATATATAATAGCAGGAGAACAATTATGTCACATAACGTTACATTTACCTCAGGAAAGCCATTTAATGTCCATGTTAATTTAATAGAAAAAATAGCTAGAGAGGAGATTTTGCTGAGCACTATATTACATATTTATTATATTTTTCTTATGTCATTAAATAATTGTTATTATAACAAAAACTGCATTATATTTAATTTAATTTTTAACCTTTAATAATACCAGCAGATTGGACCCTCTATGTTTACAGCAAAATCAATAAAATTTTAAATAAACATGTATCCAAATTAGTCAATATTGAATCAAAATCGGAATCAAATCACAAGAATGGAATTGAAATCTTGAAATTTTTGTCAAGTAATAATAAAAACTGTATCCTACCAGTCATTGTACAATGTAAACATTGTAACATGTTGTCACTAAACTTCATAAAATTGTATTTAGTTACCAAATGTTTTGACAATTACACTTATTGTGATGCAATATTTGCTTTTACATTTTAACATTATGCTCTTGTCTTTTAAACTGTACTGTAATTGAATATACAATTTTAGTCTGTACAATTTACAGAAATAGATAATTTCTACAAAAATATATGTTTTTATAATCATAGTTTTACTGTAAAATTAACAGATATATTTGATTTACTTGTTTACAAATTATTATTGTTAAGTTAACAATGTTCAATTGTATTCTCATTTACAGTATTTCCATGTAGCTATTTTACAGCATTTCAAAGTTAATTTTACGGACATTTTTTACAGTGTATACGTTAAGCATTATCGTATCGCATATCGAATATCGCATTGTTTAATGAGTTATCGCATATCACATTTTTCTTCAATATCGTGCACTTAATAACTTCGTCCAGGCAATGAAGTAATGGCAGACAGAGGCTTCACCATTACCGATCTCCTCTATGAAAGGAAGGTGAAACTTGTCCTCCTCGTGAATCTTGTAAAACAGATGTTCCCTGTTATGAATAGTTATTTTTATAAACCTTTACAATGTGACCAGATTTTACCTGTCAGTCATTTATTATAAAACAATATAATGTGAGCTCTGTAGATTGCCCTTAAAACTTAAATGAATTAAGTCTTCTAGTTAGAAGGAATAAGTCATGTCAAGTTTGCAAATGAATACCATCTTGGTTTATTACTTATGAAATTTAAATGGTGAAATGTATCTACATGAAGGTCAGTAGAAGGTGTCTCTAGCTTCCTGAAAACATCGAACACTTCTTACAACTGATTTTATACAACTTATTTAATCGTTCATATTTAACCAATTACCTAATCTCCTATCCTTAACCCTAAAAAAACAAAAACAAAATTCATTGCTGCTCCATCAACTCCTTCTGACAGGACGTAGTTAAATATTCCCATAGGTTAACGTTACCTCAGGCCGCGTTAACAATGACGATGGATGAGACTGAGACGAACTGATAGTTGTACGAAGTTTTCTCCGTGCTCCCAATTTAAAACATTTACGGTATTAACGTTATTTGTCATTTTGATAAAGTTTTGGCTAACTATAAACAATCTTCTAACTACTGAAATAGCTACCGGATGTGCCGTGTCAGTTTAGCGGAAGTCGGATGACAAAATGCGGAAGCGCAAAGTATTAAAAGTATTAAAGGACATTAAAAATCAATAATCCATTTATCTCTTCTGTATCTGATGTCATAAACCAGTATAATGACAGTAGCCACGCCCACCAGAGCAGAGAGGACCAATCGGATCACAGCTTCAGTAGGACCACAACTGCGTTCCAGTCCAAAATTGTCATGCCCTTCACTCGCTAACTTCCCTCCGTCTCGTTCACTCGGATGTACGTCATTGCTTACGTTGCACGAGTGCCCACTACTGGCGGAAACTGCAATGGGCTGAACTGGAACGTCCTAAGCCCTTGATCACTTGGAATCAGCTGTGGAGTTGATTTAATATTTACAATTTTTTTCCCTTTAAGAATTTGTTTAATGCAGCATCCAAATGTATATAGGTGTGTTTGAGTTGTTATAAATTAAAAATATATATAATTAATATATCATAGAGTTGTTTGTTGTGCTGGTGATTTGAACATAGACAGTATATAAACTGGACACAGCGACCCCATAGGTTTCAACGGAGAAAAGTGAAGCAAATTAGAAGCTCTCATTTCCTGATGGCTGAGCGAACTGTGCAGACTCAAACTGAGCTTGACGACGTAGATGTGACGTGAGCAACCCGTCTGTCTTCTAGTAGCTGTGCCAAGAGAAATCTGAATCATTCCCTTCCGAAACTTGCAGAGACGGAGAGTGTGAGTAGGAGCTGTCCATGAGCTAGGAGCAGGAGCAACTTTATGACTCTCTATGGGCTTCTCCCTTGACTTTATGCCTCCACGTCCCCCCGATTGACTGTGAGCTTCTCCTCCTGTCTCTACAGTAATTTCCAGAGAGTCGCGTGGTTATGACGCAATCGTTAGCCTGTTTTTATAAAAACAGCTTCTACGGGGTCATAACCTAAGATACAAGGTAATGGAGCCTTTTATACATTGTCGTGTTTCTTTAGAAATAAATAATGCACAAATGGAGTCTTTAAACGCCTCAGATGTAAAGTTATTCGCTTTCAAAGTGACGCCAAAATGAATGGGAGTCAATGGGATGCTAACAGCAGGTGAAGGCTTGATAGCCAATGGCGGCCGCCGGGGGTGGTACGGAAATCGAGAGCTCGAATGCTCGATGGATCAGGAACAGATCGCCTGCTATAACTGTGTGTATGAAAGTGTCCTCTGATATCTTCATATGATTAATATTCAAATAACTATGCTCAATTAATACAAACACACCAGGATGTTGAATATCTGTGCCAGGAACAGGAAATACTGCTGTAATCATATCAAATGTTTATAGAATAGAATGTTCTAGAAAGGATATGAGAGATGAACATCAAACATCTTAATGTTGAGATTTAGTGGTTTAGGGTTAGTTGATTGTTCAAACTAACAATCTTCAGTCTCACACTGACGTTATACAGCACTGATGGAGCTTCAGGGGCCTGTACCATGAAGCCGGATTAGGTGGCTAGCCAGCTATGTTTCAGCTTAGTTTCCGCCAACCCTGGGTTTTAGGTACTATGAAAGTAGCTCGGCTTTAATCGGTGTTCGTCGCCATGGTATCTTACGCTGCACGGCTAACCTGCTCCGGGGCAGGTTATGTTCTGGATTCAAGATCTCAGACCGAAGTTTGACCAATCAGCTGAGAGCAAAGAAACATATAGGTGACGTAACTTATTCCCAGTGTCTGTTGCAATGACTTCACCTTTTCTTCCAAATCCGGTGGACATCTCAGCGCAAATTGTTTGACGAGCACTTCGTAGAGAAAGAGTTTTTAGCCAGACAAAATCCCCTTGCCTTAACTGATAGTTACTTGTATGAAAGATACAGATTTTCCACGGAAGGAATGTCTTATCTTTGCGAACTTCTTGAGCCGCACATAAAGAATTTAACACGTCAAATTCATGCACTTACTGTACCGCAAATGGTATTGCGTTGGGTTTTTTTTTTTTTGCAAGTGGTACATTCTTGCACGCTGGGTGACGCACAGAAGCTATAGGGGAAAACATATGTTTGTCGAACCATTCGCAAGGTGGTCCTCGCTCTGCAGGAGTACATGAAAAGTTTAATTAATAATGTTCCCCGGACATTTATCGACCATGTCCATAAAAGAGGGCTTTTATAAAATTGCCGGTAAGATATATTGATAGGGTGACATCACATGAACACTTTTTTTTTTCTAAAAAAGCAAATTTCACAAATGTACTATACAACATAATACATATGAAGAATTATTTTGAATCTTTTTTATTATTCTTCTGATAATCTGATAGGATTCCCAAGTCATTGCAACATGTATGCAGTCTATTGCTCCAATCTCCACTGCTCTAGGGAACATGAGGCAGATTATGTTAATAGGAAGTCCTATCACAGCCTTAATGTTCAGGTAGAGATGATGTGAATATGTGAGATGATTATTTTCTGTGAGATGAATCTTTAAATTAATAGTAACTTTAACAGATATAACAATGATCTACTAAACATTTCATCTGCAGATGACTTGTGGTCGTGAACGTATGATCACAAGTTTGGATGGCAAATGGCCTGGCTCCAGTGCTTGTCTTACAAATTTTCCATGAGTCTGTGTTGTGTCAGCGCTTTGAGGAAAGCAAGTTAAATTTGATACAGTACAAAACACTGTTCATTTAAACTGAGATAGAAAAACCTACACAATAACCCCCTATCATGACCCTCAGACAGGGCCACAGCACCGCTTCAATGTGGCCCTCAGTAAAACCAGAGTGAAGATAGAGATGACCTTTGGCATCCTGAAGGCACATTTCAACTGTGTTCGGCGCTTAAGAGTCACCAGAGCGGGCATCACAGATAGTGGCTGTATGTGCCATTCTGCACAATATAGCCACCAGTAGAAAGGAGCGAGAAACACCACAAAACCAGCTTCTCCCCGATGAAACTGACCCGATCACACTTGACCACCCAGCTGGTGCAGATGTAGATGCAATCACCATACAATATTACACTTAATAAAAGCACATTGAAACTGCAGATATGTCTCAAACTGTTTTATTGGTTTTGTGGGATGGGAGGGAGAAAGAGAGCAAGAGAATTGCATTAATAAATATTCATGCTAAAGTGTTACTTGGTTAAATAATATATATATACATACTGAGATCAGTTTTATCCAGCTGTTTGATTTTGTTTGGAGCCTCCTCAGCTCACAGTCAGCTCCTTTAGTGTGCAGTCTAGTTCGAGACTCCTTTAGTGAACAGTCTAGTTCGAGACTCCTTTAGTGTGCAGTCTAGTTCGAGACTCCTTTAGTGTGCAGTCTAGTTCGAGACTCCTTTAGTGTGCAGTCTAGTTCGAGACTCCTTTAGTGTGCAGTCTAGTTCGAGACTCCTTTAGTGAACAGTCTAGTTCAAGTCTCCTTTAGTGTGCAGTCTAGTTCAAGTCTCCTTTAGTGTGCAGTCTAGTTCAAGTCTCCTTTAGTGTGCAGTCTAGTTCGAGACTCCTTTAGTGTGCAGTCTAGTTCGAGACTCCTTTAGTGTGCAGTCTAGTTCAAGTCTCCTTTAGTGTGCAGTCTAGTTCGAGACTCCTTTAGTGTGCAGTCTAGTTCGAGACTCCTTTAGTGTGCAGTCTAGTTCGAGACTCCTTTAGTGTGCAGTCTAGTTCAAGTCTCCTTTAGTGTGCAGTTTAGTTCAAGACTCCTTTAGTGTGCAGTCTAGTTCGAGACTCCTTTAGTGTGCAGTCTAGTTCGAGACTCCTTTAGTGTGCAGTCTAGTTCGAGACTCCTTTAGTGTGCAGTCTAGTTCGAGACTCCTTTAGTGTGCAGTCTAGTTCAAGTCTCCTTTAGTGTGCAGTCTAGTTCAAGACTCCTTTAGTGTGCAGTCTAGTTCGAGACTCCTTTAGTGTGCAGTCTAGTTCGAGACTCCTTTAGTGTGCAGTCTAGTTCGAGACTCCTTTAGTGTGCAGTCTAGTTCGAGACTCCTTTAGTGTGCAGTCTAGTTCAAGTCTCCTTTAGTGTGCAGTCTAGTTCGAGACTCCTTTAGTGTGCAGTCTAGTTCGAGACTCCTTTAGTGTGCAGTCTAGTTCAAGACTCCTTTAGTGTGCAGTCTAGTTCGAGACTCCTTTAGTGTGCAGTCTAGTTCGAGACTCCTTTAGTGTGCAGTCTAGTTCGAGACTCCTTTAGTGTGCAGTCTAGTTCGAGACTCCTTTAGTGTGCAGTCTAGTTCGAGACTCCTTTAGTGTGCAGTCTAGTTCGAGACTCCTTTAGTGTGCAGTCTAGTTCGAGACTCCTTTAGTGTGCAGTCTAGTTCGAGACTCCTTTAGTGTGCAGTCTAGTTCAAGTCTCCTTTAGTGTGCAGTCTAGTTCGAGACTCCTTTAGTGTGCAGTCTAGTTCGAGACTCCTTTAGTGTGCAGTCTAGTTCGAGACTCCTTCAGTGTGCAGTCTAGTTCGAGACTCCTTTAGTGTGCAGTCTAGTTCGAGTCTCCTTTAGTGTGCAGTCTAGTTCGAGACTCCTTTTGTACAGGGCCCTGACTGAGTCTGTTTCCGCCTGAAACATAATTCCACCACACACATGATCATTACAAGTTTTCTGGAGGCTCATCAAAATCACAAAAAGTTCCTTGACTTCCTACAAACACAGGACTGACTAATTTATGTCAAGGGTTTTAAATCCTTACACATTTCTTCTGAAGGCCATTGAGGTAGAGGCCTCAGTTTCCGGGGCAGGTTGTGAAAAATCCTACAATAAAAGAGATGTGTAAGGGCCAGTCCCTTTTTTATGCCACACATTCAAATGTGTGCCATAATAAAAAGCCCAGTGCATTCACATCAGCAACTGTCTGAGAACACACAGACAGAGTGTCTTCATCATTTCCTCCACCCTAATAAATAAAAATAGGCCAATGTAAAGCATAACTGTTGTAAAGCAGGTTATGTTTGGTGTTCTGTCTGCTGCATACTGACCTCTGTGTGGGAGACTGTGTGTGTGTGTGTGTGTGTGTGTGTGTGTGTGTGTGTGTGTGTGTGTGTGTGTGTGTGTGTGCTAGCTTCAACAGGGACACTGTATTTCCCTCTACTGCAGAACATACAGTCAGCCATATTTAAAACTTTAAAAAAAAGTAGTAATGTATTGCACACGTACCCAGTGTGACTTGCTTAGAGGAGCCAGCACCAGGGTCAGATTGTACAGCACCTGTAATCACATCCATAATCGGCCGTCCCTTATTGCCTACTCAGAGCCAACTCCTCCGCCACAGTGTATTCTGGTTTTCTGAATTTAATTCTTTATTTCTGTTTGCTGCAAACAAGTGTGATAAAATGTTCACAAAAGTAATAAAAGGTTGTGGTAAATACTCTTTGAATTAACTCCTTGAAATAATGAGAATATCAATCTCAGTGTGGTACTTTACTGTCATATAAATAAAATGTATATCGTCCAATCATTAAAAAATGTGTTCATGTATCAAAACGAAACAGATCTTAAATCAAATGTATGCATAAATATGTCCAGTATGTCAAACATTGTTTACTTGACCCCACAATACTGTTTAATGGCAAAGACTAAGTGTTTCTCTTTCTCTTTTTCTATAGATGATGAAGACCTAATGAATGGGAGAGGAGAGGGTTGGTCCTGATCTCCCATTGTGGCAGTAAGTAAAGTATTTCTGAGACATTGGATAATATTTAATTTTAATTGAGTATTTTATTACATGAATCACTTGTAGCCTAAAAATGAAGCAGAAAAGCATAGACCGTTTTTTTCTAAGTGAACATGTGAAGGAACAGACAGACAGACTGAGTGAGGAAGACGTAGAAGTTGACAAAGGGACAGATGAGGACTGTGAAGTTGCAGTGGAAGAAGAGATGAGTGACAGCAACAATAAAGAAACTGAAAGGGAGCTGGGCGATGTTAGGCTATCGTCTCAAGAACAACTTGGTATGATTTATGAATTTCCGTGTCAAATAAGGGATAGCTGCAGTATCAATGCTTAAATATTAGTTGTAACTGATGCCAACTGTATTAATAAGGAATTTATAGATAGATTCTGTCCTTTTAGATATATCAAAATCCAGGCAAAAAGGACCAAAGCAAGTGAAGTTAAATAATTTCCCCAAGACTTTCACATGGCTTGAGTAGGCTACTCTGCAAGAAAAGATGCAGCATACTGCTTTGCTTGTAGACATTTTTCTTTACCAGATGCCGCTAAAAGTGTGTTTACGTCCACGGAGGGTTACAGAAACTGGAAAAAGGCGAGCTTTAAAGACAGTGGCTTTAGCTCACATGCCAAATCTGAGAACCACCAAAATGCAATGTGTGCATGGGCAGAGAACAAAAAAAGACAAGACAGTAACACTTCACTTGTTGCAATAATGGACGAAAAAAATAAGAAACAACTGACTGAAAACCAAAACTTTGTGAAAGCATTAGCTGAAATTTTAATCGTGACTGCAACTGAAAACACTGCTCAGCGTGGCCATAGGGAAACTACAGACTCTGAGAGAAAAGGTATGTTCCTGTCAATGTTGGAATTACTTGCCAAACATGACCCAATGATCAGAAAGAGATTACAAAACCAGCCAAAAAATGCAATGTACACAAGTAAAACGATACAAAGTGAAATACTTCAATGCTTAGCAGGAATGGTAAAAGACAATATTATCAAAGAGGTTAAAGAAAGTCAACAATTCTCCATAATTGTTGATGAGACAAAAGATATTCAGAAAAAGGAACTGATTTCATTTGTTCTGAGATACTTTTATGAGGGTGCTGTTCACGAAAGCTTTACTGAATTTTCTAACGCAGATCAACTAGATGCAGGTGCTCTCTGTAATGTATTTGAGCGATGTTCCAATACCTGATGGCCACTAGATCAGGGTTCTTGCAGGTTTCAGCAAGTCAAATTTAAGACCTTTTTAAGACATTTTACGACCATAAAGTTTGAAATTTAAGACCTACCCAAAAAAAAATTCAAATCAAAGAATTCATTTTATTTCAATGAATTAAGTAATTGAAAAAACATTAATTTACAGATAAAATGATTAGTAACCTTCCACACCCAACAACGTGTGTCAAATTGTACTATGCATATTATACTGTAAAAAACACATAATTAGTTGATTTTAGTTGATCATAACTAGAGATGAAATGGCATGAACATTTCAATGATTATAGTGACAAAAATGACCACGGTGATCACAGAATCCTGTTCAAAAAGTACTAATACTACACAATGTCGAAAACCAGCAAATAACAAATAAAATTAGCATCAATATGCACTTTTTGTTTACATAAACATTAAAATAATACCATTAAAAATGATAGCCAGATTTTAAAAGTGTCTTGCAACATGTTATATACTAACATGTACAAGTTCAAATAAAGTTTAGACAAAAAAGTTGTTTTTATAAAAAGATAAACCTCACATATTTCAGACTTTAAATAATTTTTTATAAAAAGATAAATTACTGACATTTACAATGCACTTTAGCTTATCTTTTATTATTAATAGTAAAATTCGGTCGGATTTTCCCGTGGCGTCTGTCGTTGCAATGCAACCATGCACTGCGCTCTCCACAATGCAGGCATGAAAACAGGTCAGGGGTAAAAAAGGTGAGAAGGATGCGGCAGCAAAAAATCCAATCCAATCAACTTATATATTTATATATATATATATATATATATATATATATATATATATATATATATATATATATATATAGTGCTTTTTAAATGTTAAATTCATCAATCTGGTGCAAATTAAACAAAGAAAAATTATTTTAGTTACAGTGTCTGTCTACATTACTACTACATAATAATAGTTACAATATTAATCCCATGATAGTAATAGCCATATATTGTAAAACAAATGCACTGAAAAATAAAGGAAACTTTCATAATTAGTTTTGTACTAATTTCTATACTTGAAAGAGTATATTTCTATACTTCACATTAAAGGTGTGATTGGGCTAGCCCAGTGTCAATCAAGAAAAGAACCAAATGGGCCGCTGATCTACGTGTTACATGGGGTGTCAGAAAAAAAAAAAACTAACGCTGACTTTTTATTGACCTTTTTATTGACATTACACACTAATTACGCACTAACCCAGCGCCGCCAATTAAGCAAAACAAAACGAATGGGCCGCCGATGTACGAGTTTTATGGGCCGTTAAGACAAAAAACGAAACAAAAAAGTATGAGATGTATCGGCCCAAAAAGCACGTCGGCCCACCGGGAATCTCCCGGTAGTCCCGATGGCATGGCATTAGCCTACATGCCTGGACACAAAACAAAATCCTACCTGTAGCCTTTCACCATCCACTTATTTAGCTGCTGTTGCATCAATTGACATGCCATCTCCTTTTCTCTCTTTCTTTTTCTATTTTTAGCCCCCGACAGCTTTTTTGCATTATCCATCTTTTTCGACGACAACTCACTACTCGTTCCTGCTCGCGATATTATCCCGCCCACTTCTATGTCAAAATTAAAAATAATGACATTGGCAACATCGCTGTCTGTATCTGACAGGGCAGTTAACATTGTAAGCTAACTTAACTCAGGCTTGCTTTCCGACGTGCGGTTCTTTGTTCGGCAGTGTGTCATCAGACTCGCGGTGTTAAAGACTTTGAAAACAATTCTGCCCTACTCTGACTCGGATTGGCTGTCAGGTTTCTGCATTAGGAATGATGATTGGTTTTTTAAAGCTGCTAAGTTTATGGTAACTATAGAGATATAGCGGGTAAATGCTGGCCACGACTTCCGACAGAAAAAAACGAGTGCGTCGCTTCAGTTATGAGCGCGCGCGCGCCTACATTTGAACGAACTTGAGCGCGCAAAAGATGTGATATGTGAACGGCCTGTTGGCGAGACCTTTTTTAGACCTGACTAAATGAAATTTAAGACCACGGATCAAAATCTGGCTGTTTTTAAGACATTTTAAGGCCTTAAATTTAAAGTTCAGAATTTTAGACTTTTTAAGACTTTTTAAGACCCCGCGGGAACCCTGTAGATGTCACTCCCGTGCTTGTTGCGGTGTGCCGAATAAACCAGTGTAAACAGTGCAGTCATGTCTCCGGTTTCCCTCGTGTATATTCTGAAACACAACCGAATAATATATGTTATTATGACATATTGATGCAGACATAACACTCTCTCTGAAAAGATAATTTGTTTTTTTGAAAAACATGGGTTGGAGTACAAAAAAAATCTGGTTGGTCAGGGTTATGATGGCCAAAGTGAGAGAGGTGTCAAAGCATGCACTTTATGTTCACTGCAGTGCTCACTGCTTAAACTTGGTCATTGTGGACAGTGTCAAAAATGTCTCAGATGCAGGAACTTTCTTTTCATTATTAGAACATGTATTTCTTTCAGGATCATATGTACACAACAAATGGCTGAAAGTGCAGCAGGAAATGTTTGATGGTGCCCCTAGACAACTCCAGCGTCTTAGTGACACCCGGTGGGCTTGTCGGCAGGCAGCGCGTCGCAATGTTTTAGACCAGTTGCCTGCTATTATACGCGTCTTGGAGGAGATAGCTTCTGAAATGCACCCACAAAGAGCTTTTGAAGATAGAGGGATACTTGGACTACTTGATCTGAATTTTGTTGGGTGCCTTGTGGTTTTTAAAACGATCTTAAGTGAGTCAAAAATTCTCTCAGATCACCTTCAATCAAAAAACATTGACTTCAGCAAGGCAGTTAATCTGATCAAAGCTTTTAAAGATACTCTGGATGATTATCGCAGTGAGGACACTTTTGATGAACTGTGGAATAACATTGTTGACACCAGAGCAATATCTCCACAGCACAGAACAAATGCAAAAGGGTCAGACAAACAACAAAAGCGCTTCAGGACTCCATCATCGCCTCAACATTGGGACAACACGTTTCACCAGACGGAAAGACAAGTTTTCGAGCGGCGTTTTTCAAAAACAAATTGTGACTATGTGACACTGTCACACATGACACATGTTTTAACCACTCTATGTATTATAATGATTTTATGTATATTAGAGTTTTAATAGGTTTACATGTTGTCTTAGTCATTTTAGTCCATTTTATTCCTCTTATCTGTTTTATGTGTGTATGTCTTTAAATGATTATGGGTCTGCCTGTCATGTGAGCAATCACATGACAGGAAACAGGAAATAGCCAGCATAAAGGAAGCAGCATGGCAAACAAACGGGGTCTCTGTCAAGAGGACCAATGCTGGATTGAGGAGTTTATTTTAAGGACTTACCATTCCAGCCAACCACATCACTTTTCATTGGATTATCACTACAGTTGGATTGTATATACACCGGTGGACTCTTACACATTGGGACTTACAGCACGCAAGGGCTCTTAAGGACTGTTTTATGGTATGGAACCAATGGACTATGCTTTTAACAGCCTAAGGCTTCTTTGTTGTATTGTGTTGTTTTAAGTTCCCGGAAGAGATTGTAAATACACGTCATTTATTCACTTTATTTCTGTTGTGATCTCATCTTTTAAAACACTTAACAAACTCACACAGTTTAATCTGACCCCATTTTTAGTTAATGTAATTCAACCGAGAAGGCTGAACGTTACAACATAATGAATGGACTCCAGGCTCTGAATCCTTTTAGTCGTTCCTTCTTGGGTGATGATGTTATGCTGTTGGCAAAGGCATATGGATCAAATGCTGATGAGCGAGCGGAGTTTTTCAACTCTGAGAATAATAAAGAACTATTTACGCTCCACTATGACCGAGAGTAGGTTGTCAAACTTAGCATTACTAAGCATTGAAAATAAACGCACTAAAGCTTTAGATCTTGATACATTTGTAAGGCGATTTGCTGAACAACATGGCATTTAATACAACATAAAATTAAAGTCACACTGTAAAAAAAAATGACATCCCCAAGTCAAAAATTTTAAGTGACCGATAACATCAAAATTTTTCAATTAGTCTGACGTATTATTTCTCATTGAGCCAATGTTAACAGACTTTTGCAACAAGAATTGCACTTGGGCCAATTGAAAAATTTAGATGTTATCGGTCACTTGAAATTTTTGATTTGGGAGGGTTCGAATTTTTTTACAGTGCAGACTTTTGTTTTGTTGGTGGGTCGTGCCATTTATGATCAGACAACCAGATATTTGTTTCTTCCATCCTACTTGAGTTTTAGTTCCACGTGCACTTTCCAATGCACTTAAATGCACTTCCACTTGCAAATGAAATTATTTGGAAGATATCATTTTGTACTGATGTTGAGTGATGGCATTACCTGCTGTATTGTTTTTTATTGTGACTATACACACTTTTTTTGCACTGCTGTTCAATATGTTCAACTAACATTATTTTACAGATGTAAAATATATTCTGAAAACCAGATTTGCACTAATTGCGCAATGGGTTTTTTTATCTACTTTTTGAAGGATATTGTGCTGTTCACACTGGATACAATAAAACAAAGGATGAAAGAGAATTTTTTCTTTTTTAAGGAAAAACATGTGAAACAATGTTAAACACATATATACAGTGCACCAGCAGCATATAACCTTACATTGTCAAAGTGGTTTAACAGTTACGTGTGGTTATAGACCTATTCACACGGATTAGAATTACCTAAGGACCTCAAGTTAAAAGGTGCTTCTAGTCCTGTGTGAATCTACATGTCGGAGTTTGGAAAGTGTTTAAACAGCGTAATGAAATGTATTTTTACCGGTATATTTATGTCCGCAATTAAGCTAAATATCATGCTATCAAAGCATTACTCCGACCAAAATTGTGGTTTTTAATCCATTTAAGGAGACATATCATGCTTTTAAATCGTTCCTTTTTACATATAAATCATACATTTGTAGTCTATATAAAGCGGAACTGCAATGCTTGGGTCTGAATTCC